>JANCRA010000004.1:21781120-22381120 GCA_024362935.1 Setophaga petechia | reverse complement strand
CTAACATTTTTCAAAAGTCTTAATTCAAAGGAATTCATCCCAAGCCATGTGACCTTGAGTCACTCCTCAACTCTGGAATTTCACTCTGAAATTATCATTCAAGCAAACACCTAATCCCAAGAAATTTAACAGAAACTGCAGCTAGCAACAGGTAAAGCCCTAGTGATGCCTCAGGTTTTAGCTTTTATATTTTTCAGATCCTGTACTGCTTTAGTGTGTAGTTCTGACCTTCATATTAGGGGATAGTAAACTCTCTTCAGAGAGTAGGTAGCCAAAACAATTGCTTCTCTAGCTGGGGACCAAGGACAAATTATCCAAATGTCAGCCCAAGAGCATAAACAACATGGACTGAAGAGAGAAAAACAATGTTGGGGCTTCATAAGCTAAAGCTTTAATTGGACAATTAGCTCAAATATGCTAATAGCCCAGAACTTCTAAAAGTGTGAGACCCCACGCCCAGCCATTCATTTTGTGACCATTCTGGATCCATCTTGGGTGTGGCCCTGGCCAGGCTCTTGTACCACCCAAGGTGTATCCATCGAGGTCTTCTAATGAACACCTACTTTATTCCTTTAACTCTGTCTAGCCTCTGTTCTAGGTCAGACTTCACAGGGTGCCACTAGAATGTCCTCGCAGATACTGTGAAGAGGTTGGGAGCTCTTGTACAGCTTTCAGGCAAATGGCTTTCAGGAAAACTGAATTGTGAATTTTTACATTGTAAATTATAGCATAGAACAACGCTGATATTCATTAAAAAAATGTCAAAATAGTTAAAAATAAAAGCTTTTAGAAATAACATCACCCATTATTTTTCACATATTGTAATCACAAGAAGAGTGTACATTTAAAAATCCAAATGCTGTCCATTTCACAAAAAAGACTGAACACTGCAAAGCAAAATATATTTTTGTAAATATGAATGCAGAGATTTTTTTTGCTTATGGGGTTTGAGAGGGAAATAATAATGTACTGTTATTTAATTTTTTTTAACTAGTGTCTCTATTCTTACTTCCACACATGGTAAAAGAGGTACACTATTAGGAGCCACTGCTAAATCCACTAAAACAACTAGACAATATGAATATTACTTGCCACAACAAAATACATGTTTTCAAGATAAAATAACCTACATGCTCTAAAGTAACCCACATACAGCAAAATTATGACCCTGCTACATTTATACACATGGGTGCAGTTTTCACACACTGTTATAGTCTCACATTGTATATCTTTAAATCATGCTGCAAAAGTTTCTGTCTTCTCCTAATGTCGGCTCTAATTTAGGATGAACAACTACTCTCATAAAGAAAAACTGCTGCTGCTGCTGTTTATTAGGCTGCAGAAAGGTCTCACTGACTAATGTCCCAGGATTAAATGAATGTGGAATAATAAGAGCTGATTTATTTGTGCTCCAGCAGGATAAAGCTGCCACTGATTTTACAAGAAACTATTCATCTGAGGGCTACTACTGCTAGTAAATTGTGACTGTTGCTGAAATTAGTCTCCAGGCCTTCATACAATCTACAGAGTGAAGTAGCAATGCGGTAATAAAGCTATTGTGAGTACTTGATGCATTTAAAAGGTCCCACTTTCATCCCAGTCTTAAGGGATTCTAGAAGTCAGCTTTCAGAGTTTGCCATCAGAATGTCCACTGGCCTTTGCCTACAAATTACATTTCTACACAGGGAATTTATGAGAATTAAAAATGTATAGCTGACAAAAAAGGAGAGGAAATCTCAAGATAGTGAGGTTTCAGCTTCGTTGGTTTGTTTTTTTTTTCTTTTCACAGATTGGAAAAATGTTTTCATTTCAGAATTACAGTGGATACTTAGGTCTCCATCCAGACCAGAAATTTTACTAAGACAAGGATAGTGAATCCCTAATAAAATAGCAAAGAAACCTTTTTTTAAGACATCCTAAAAATTTTCTAATGTTTGCACTAAGATAATAATAAACTGAAAATGACCCAAATCACATTAAAGGACAAAAAAATTAAAATGGCTGAACACTAAGGAATTAACAGAGCCATTTACAAAGAAGAAATAATGGGAAATTATGTAAATAAAAATTTAAAGTGAAAACTATATTTATACAGGACTGGGAGCATTATACCCTGATCCAATAAAAGGCCAAAAAGTAGTTTGTTTGATAGACAGCTACAGAGAAATGAATGCATGGCTGAGCCCTATACAGAACCCCCATATTGAAAATAAAAGTGGAAGCCTTTTCATGGAATTTGTAAATCTCAACACATAATTTTTATCTAAAATTAATTACATTTTTATCCTCAGAAATATTTCTTCCAGGCTAAAAGTCACATTATATTTCTATAATAAAATTTGATTCTCTGTCTTGCATGTGTAAACTACTCTGAATAAACTACAACATACATGATTTTCCACAGTTACGAAATCCAGTCAGCTGGAATAAATCAACATGCATGTTCTACATGCATTGGTGCATTAAAGTGTGGTAGCCCCTATTTCTTTCTCAGGAAAACTTTATTGGTGATACTGCTGTAGTAATGTTGGCGTGATATTCATTTCTGTGGAAATGAGTACGAGAAGCGCACAGCATCTGAAACTCCAACATTAACTCTCACAACTTATTCTGAAATATCAATTTGACTGTCACACAAAGGGGTCACACACTCGAACAAGTAGGGCACACACATAGAACAAATACAGTCTTAAAACTTACAGCTGAGAGATAAACACGTCCTGAGAAGAATTCTGCCACTTCATTTTACCCTTCTTACTGTTTTTGTTGCCTATTTCTGAACTGAACGCAAAAGTATATGGGATCTATTTAGGTTTGAAATGAAAATTTGGGCAGGGATTTCTTCAGGTAAAGAGCATCCGTTAGTGAATTATTCTGATGTATTGAACAAACTGAGGGCGTCCTCTATCTCCAGTTCAGACTTTGCTAGATAACACTTCTCACCTACAGTGTATTTCATTTCTTTGTATTGTTACTATAGTGACAAATTTTATCCATAAAATATATTGCACTAAGCACTAGAGCTTTTTGTTTTCAAATGAAAGGTTATCAACTTTTTCTTTTTATGCAATGTTTTTATAATTGAGTGTTATGCCTCCCATCTTAAGCTATCCTATCCCTACTTTCAGGCATAGTCAGGCTTTACTATATATCATAAATATTTCTCATGGTGTATACTTAATAGTGCCAAAAGCCCTACAGGGGAGGACTGTTGTGAAGGCAATACTATAGGTTTAAGTTCCTTTTCAGGAGGGGAGGTGAGAGTGATCCATATATTTGAATGCCAGCACGCACAATAATCATAGGAAAAGTTACCACTGCCTCTAAGCTGAACATTTTGGGATAATTGAAGCATTCATTTCCAGAAAACTAAAATTTTTCTAGGTTCTTAGGTACTACAATTATTACCAAACTCAATTCAAATTTCTAAACTTATAATCTAGTTTTATACTGAAAAAGGCAACTTTTTTTCTGTAGGTCCTCTGCCTTCAAGAGCTTTTGAACATCTAGTTGTTGTAAATGAACAGGAACTATACATTTTGAGGCAGGGAAGAAATGCAAGGAAAAAAACAAAAAAATACTCAGAATAAATACCAAGGCATCCCAAGAAGGGAAAATATACTTAGCACACTGACTTAATCACATTGTCATTTGGTGCAGTGAATGACAGAGTACATATTAATGGAGATTTCAGTGCACCCATTACACCAACAAGGTACCATAACTGTTGTTTAGAAACTCAGAGATAGTAGTATGAATATAGCCAAAGTGTCAGCAATGGTTTCAAATCCTTCTAGCTGGGCTCTTTTTTCCCCCCTTACATTTATTCCAAGCATTTCTTTGTAATGTAAAAGAAAAAAACATCAAAACACCAAAAAACCAACCAAACAAACAAGAAACCACAAAACAAACAAAAACCCCCACCAAACAACTACATATTTCATCGAGAAAATTTTTCAGTTATGACCAGGTAGTGCTGAATGAGTATACCAGACAAAACAGCTCTAACACTAGGGGGCTGGAGAGGTGAGATGTGGAGTGTTGTCAAATAAAGCACTTGCAGTGCTGTTTTCAAAAAGCAACAAGGTGAAAAAATCTGAGGGATTCCATATTAGCTTTTGGCATTGGATTTTTACAAAAGATAATCAAGTTACAGAAGCATGTATTTTCTCCATCATTCATAAGGTGCAATGCTGGTTAGTGATCATCTTTGTTATCTTGTCAGAATAAAACAGCTTCTGGATTAGATTCTGCTCTTTTATTGAAACTGAAAGGAGAAATTCACTTCTTAAAAGTCATTTATATCTCTAGCTGTTCCCAAAGTAAAGAGTAACGCTCAGCACAGTGTTTTATCAGTTTATCACCTGTGGTCATATTTAGTTCTGTTCAAGTTTTTTTGCCATATCTAATATCAAGATAAAGCCCTAGATCTAGGGTAAAAAGTCTGCCTGTATTAGGTAAAGTTATTAATTACTGGGGGTAAAAATGTTAAACTCCTCTTTCTCTGAATATCAGGGAATCAGCAAGGAAGTGCATTGCTTTCCTCTGTATGCAAAGCCTTTCAGACAGAAGAGTTCAAAAACATCTACTCTCACAGAAACCTCTCTCAGTAGTGATTCAAGTTGCTACTTCTTCACAGTGTTTCTCTTATTTCTGTTTTTCTGAGATGTTTTCTTTGCTTCTCTTTTTTTTTCCTATTTTTTCTTATAAGCGTACTTTGATTACACATTAAAAATAAATATGATGAACAATGTAAAGATATTCATACATAAAGTTCAAATGTTTTCATGGGACTAGATTTGCAGAAAATAGCAACATGTTTTTTGGAGTATAATCTGCTCTTATATCTTGGAGAGTTCTTGACATTTCATACTACATTCTTGCTGACTTCAATGCACAAACAAATGATGATTTCAGAAACAGTTTGTTGTATATATGCAGCACTCGCAAAGCTTTAATATAAGAAATTAGGTCTCTTACAATTAATAAATATTTTTCCCTGGTAAATTTTGAAGGATAATAATGTAATAAATTTGAATTACAGTGGTTATGTAAAGAGGAAATTCAAGCCATAGCCCTGTTCTAACTGTATGTCAGGGTTGTGCTTTTGTGCTGTCATCAAGCCCCCGGGTCATCCAGGAGAGTTTTAATCCGTTACTGCACAGCTGTGAGAGCAGACAGACATAAGGCATGGTGCTGGACTCCATTTCCAGCTTCCTTTGTGACAGGGAGATCAAGAAGCATTTGGACAGTTCTCTCAGGCTTATGGTGTGACCCTTGAGGATGGTCCTGTGCTGGGCCAGGACCTGGACTAAATGATCCTTGTGGGTACCTTCCAACTCAGCATATTACAGAATTCTGTGAAGATATTTGACTAAATGCTACAGGACACTTCAGGAAAAGTTTGGAATCTGGAAGATTCCCCCATCAACTGTGTATAGGTCAGCTGAGGCTTACTATTGACACACTTACATGCGTTGATTATTATCTAGGGTGGAGATTCTGGCTGTCCAGACAGCTTTGGCTGCATATCTGACCAAATTGCACCTAAACGAGACCCCAGTGAATTTCAAAAATATGTCCTGAAGATACAGCAATAGCCATATAGGATGACCTTTTCTCCTGCCTATTTGTGCATGTTTCTGTTCTGGATGGCTCAAGATGATCAATAGCAATGGATGGATTGTACATACTTGGGAGTTCTCACACAAAACCACTGACCATATGAATAACTGTTCATCAGAACAGTTCAGGGAGTCTCAGCTGATCCGGCGAAGAAGAAGAAAGTCTCAATCCAGACAATTTACCCTTAGTTTCAAGGGATTAAATTCTACATGGGATTACCTAACTTTGCAAAAGGAGAATAAAATCAGTTTTTAAAAAACAGTGTGGCCATGATTGACTGTTGAACAGAAAAAAACATTTGCTGGAAATCCATCCTAGAGGCTAGAAACTCATACTGAAAGATGGCAGCGCTGAGTGAGTAAGCATCAAGTCTAAAATATTTTTTCTAAGATTGTTCTTCCAATACTCTTTCTGTAGACTACCCAGGTAAAACTCTCAGGTAATCTTTTCTGATATATCCTGAAAATTAGATGGAGAAGCATCCATAACTCCACAAAAGAACCATAAAAACCTACTAGATTACTTCATAAGAAATTAGTAATGAATTGACTTTTGGCAAAAGTCTAATATTCTCACTAATAGTTCTGGAAGGAATATTTTTATTGTTGTTCAAATTAGTTACTTTTGCAATTTTTTTTTTCGTTGTGACCACAAATTTAGACTGTTTCCTTCTATATTTAAATACACTTTTTTTCAAATTATTATAGACTAAGAACACGGTATTTTGTTAACATTGAATAGGAAGCTGTTAATCTTAAGTGAAATTCAAGTCATATTGAGCTTAACCCAAAATCTCCTACAGAGAAGAATTTTCATCTCAGCTCCTTATAGCATTTTCATATAAATTAAGAGTGAGAAAATCAGTGTGGCAAAAAAAGGTACTGACAGCAGTTTTGTGGAAATATCTGTTCAGCTTGTAAAGGAATCTCCTTCCAATCAGTTTCAAACTCTGTTCTAGATTTTGGGGGCAGGTTGCTCATATTGTGGCAAACTTCTGGAAAAGAGTATTTGTAGACAATGTCTGCAATGGATTTCCAATAGAAGTCTGAATAATTTTTTTTTTACTTTAAAAATTCACAGTCATTAGTAATATTTAGTTGACTGCCTACTCTTTTGTTACTGTTTTGTTTTGACTGTCATGGTATTGTTAAACATAGCCTGGATATTAATTTCTATCTAATAAGCAAGAAAACAAAACCAAGCTGCTTTGCATTATGCGGGGACAAAATAGGTCAAAGAAAATTCAAATTCTTACATCTGTGTGATCAAGGTCAAAGATGATGAAAGGAGAAAAAAGTAATATGGACACTGTAAAACTATAGTATGATTAAAATCTCATTTTACATCAAGGAAATTGCTTGAATAGAAATAGAACCTCTTCTAGCTAACTTTTTACTCTGTAAACCTTTTAGATGTTCTCGGAATGTTTGATGAAATTTTCATCCCTTGTACAATAGCCTTTTGTAGCTTTTCTTATTAGTGTGGACCTGCAGCCTGCCAGCATTAAACATTAATCCTCTGCATAATGAAACTGTGAGAATGGATTTCTATGAAATTTCACACATTTGTTAGTCTGGTGAAGAAGATGCTCATTTTCATGTCTGGCTTTTCAAGGTTCTCTGATTTAAAAAAGCATCTCTAAACTCAGGTCTGGTTTGAAACTGGGGATAGTTGCTTTTTCTCTTATTAGCGTTAATTTTTTGGTTTGATATTTAAGGAAAAAAATTTAAATTATTCAGTGGGAAATATTTGGGTTCAAATGAAGTACATATCAGTGAAATTATGCACAAATCACACTAGGCACAGCAGTACCATATGATCAGCACAGTCCACGTATGCCCAGGTGATAATTCATAAGTAAATCATAGCACACAACTGCTTTTCTTTGCATTTGTAAAAATCTAGGGTCTTTTAGATATAAAAACTAACAGGATCTACACATGACCATGGTCTCCAGGCTTAAGAGAGCTGGGGGTAGGAGTGGGGCATATCCCAGAGTTTAAGGCTTAGACTATTTGACTTCACATTAGCAACATAGGGATGCAGATGAGGAATAGCAAGTTGAAGTAATATTCACCTGGGAGGAGACATTGAATGAGACAATAAAGGAAATTATAGACTAGGTGAAACTACATTGAGTTAATTTGCTCTGTTTTGGTAGCCAGAGAGAATAAAAGCTCTTTTATCTGACTCTCCTCATGGATGAATGTGTCTTGGTGAATTTGTGGTTAAATGTAGCCAAGATGATGATACTGTCAGTCTGTCTTCTGAAGGCATTATCCAATACCTTAGCAAGAGGCAAGAGCCATCCCTGAGATAAGTACTTTTGGCTTCAGCAAACATCTTCCATGAGTCAAAGGATATTCCAGAAATTAAGTAAAATCTGTTTCTCCATGCACTGAAAAGCACTTGCATCATTTTTGTCACTAGCATCCCAAGTAACCTTCCCTGTAAATGGAAAAAAAGGATTCACTGGATTTGACATAACTGATGGAAAGGGTGATTTTAGAGTATAACATTAGCATACATACATCAACATTTTCTCCAGTCGGGCTTTAAGCATATATCTAATGAGTTATACACTGTTACCTAATATTGGCATACAGACCCAGTGCATTATAAATGCAAATATAGACATACGTTTTATTAACTCCTGAGTGAATCTCAAAGTGTTGGTCCTGAAATGCTTTCTTTGAGAGAGATGGATGTTTTTTCAAATTACTTCAGAATTCTCTAGGGCAGAACAGATCAAAGTAAAATTTTGCAAATGTCTGACAGAAAACATCTACAAGTGCTGTAATAATCTGAGAAGTAAAACAAGTGTCCAAGATGTTAGAGAGTTAACCTGCTGTTACACTGATTCTGAGTACAGGCGAAGAATTAGCAAGAATCGCATTTTTTCAGGATTGAATGGGATCTGCCAGTCACAGCTCCCTCTCTGAGTTCTTTTGCACATCTTATCAATGCTTAAAAAGACATTTTAAGGCCAAAATATAGCTTCTAGAGTTACAACAGCAGCCAAAAGATCCCTTTCTTTAGACAAGGCAGTAATAAAAATCAGCCACTCACTAGTGTGCTCAATGCCCAGCAGTGTGAGGTAAGACTGCCTAAAGCATATGGAGTCCTCTTCAGTTTCAGTTTCAGTAAGGGTAGTGATGACCTTTTGGATGGAATTCTCACGTCTTTTAGAGTTAAGGGATGTAGGATGACCAGGTTTAAAATCATGGACAGTTTCTGTGGTATCAAAATGCAAGGGCTCCTGCTTCAAATAAATTAAATTAAAATATGTAAAAGATGGAAAGAATGCAAACACCACATAAAAACACCAATTTGATGACTAATGCAATGTCTTTTGTTGTTCATAGTCTTTTGAGTTATAACTCCTTACTTATTATGTTTCATTCAGTCTTTAATCATTCAACACCACCTAACTTGCTCCTACATTCACTGACATGTGTTTTCCTGTCAATGAAGCTCATTCACCCACACTGGTCTTCTAAAATACTTCCTTTCCCCTTTTATTTATGAACAGAAGGTAGGATACTAAACAGATAAATAGGTAATTTATTTAGCTTAGTTATTTTGCTTCTCAGCAATCAAAATACAGTTGTTAAGGGGAAATTTCACTGAGCAGCTTTCTTGACTAGCTCAAGAAGGAAAGACATGTCAAAAAGAAAATCTTAGCAGAAAAAGTGTTGGGAATGGACAAAATAAGAAAGTGAAGTGGAAAAAGAAAAGTAAATAATATCAGAATTAAACCCTGTGTTTTAAGATCTGAATTTAGCACTGCAGCATGTAACTGATTGCTAAGCAGCAGGAATGTAGCAGCACCTGTCTGCTAGCATCAGGAACTGCCACTGTTAAATTTGATTTCAGTCATTTAATAAGTATCAGTGAGAATCATGGGTACTGATATATTGCAGTGTTGGGGAATAAAAATGTATTTATTGTAAAGTGAAATCAACTAAATGGGTCAGTTTCCCAATTCTGGTTTCAAGTCACAATAAACATACTTGGAAAGTATCTCATTTTCCGTGATTGTTCAGCTCTGTGACATAAGATCAGTGAACTTCAGATTATCACAGAGGAGTCACACCTGTATTACTTTTATGAATCCTTTATTAAAATGCACAGGTAGGTATTGGAGGGAGAGAGTTTCTATGGACAGAATGATATAAAATGACAGACTGCAGCTTTGACAAGATACTGGATATGTTTCATAGAATTTTCCCACTAGCATGTGTAAATCTAGGTAGTTAACTGTATTGGGTTGGCACAAACAAGCCAACCCAATAGAGGTGGGTAGGACTATAGGGGTGGCTTCTATGAGAAGCTGCTGGAAGCCTCCTCCGTGTCCTTAAGGGGCCACTGCCAAGATGGCTCAAAGAGAGACTCACTGGGCTGGGCAAAGGCTGGGCCAACATTTCTGTGATAACATATTTAAAAAGAACTGAAAAGAAGGTCTTTGATAGCTGTGATTGTGGCCAGAGAAGAGCAGGATGAGCATACATGAGAGGAACCGAGGCCAATGCAGAAGGAGAGGAAGGAGGTGCTCCAGCAGCTGCAGTTGAGATTCCCCTCCAGGCTGTAGCAAAGACTGTGGTGAAGCAACTGTGCCCATTGAGGAGCCCCACACTGAAGCAGGTGGATGCCTGAGAGGAGCCTGTGACCCTGTGGGAGGCCCATGAAGGAGCAGACTCCAGGCAGGAACCTGCAGATCTGTGGAGAGAGAAGCCCAGGCTGGAGCAGGTTTCCTTGTTGTACTTGTGACCCCATGGGGGACCAAGGATGGAGCAACCTGTCCTTGAAGGACCACAACCCATGAACAGTGACCCGCATTGGAACAGCTCATGGTGAGCTGTCACCCATGGGATGGACTCAACATTGGAGAAGTTCATGGAGAGCTGTCTCCTGTGGGAGGGACTCCACACTGGAGCAGGAGAAGGACTCCCTTCCCTGAGCAATGGCAGGAAAAACATGTGATGAACTGACCATAGCCCCCATTCCCTGTCTCTCTGCCTCACTGGGGGGAGGAGGTAGACCTGGAAAGGAGGCAGGGGGAGAAGAAAGTGTTTTTAAAGTCTGTTTTTACTTCTTATTATCCTGCTCCAATTTTTTGTAGTAATAAATTCAATAGTTAGCTCTAATTCCAGCCAGTTCTGCCTGTGATGGTGTTTGACAAGTGGCCTCTCTCCACCCTGTCTCAACTGATGAACCCTTTGTTACATATTCCTTCCCTGTCCAGACATGGAGGGGAGTGAGAGATTGGCTCGGTAGATGCCTTGCATCCAGACAGGGTGAAGTCATTCCATTAACCTACACCAGTGTTGAGGACAGGAGGAAATTCTGACATTTTAGTAATAAAATTATATGGATATTCTTAAAAATATATAATGGAGTATAAAATCTTTGTTAAAAATAGAGTAGAATCAATATTTTCTTAATTTGCCATCCACAAAATCATTTGTTTTTGAAGAGAGAGAGCATACTAGAGGTCTCTAGAGAAAATGAAAAATACAAACCTAATGGATAAACCAGACAATTAAAGTGCTGTTACACTGTATGACACATCTAAGTAGTCATCAATACCTACAAATTAAAACTCATCATTTCAGTACAACACAGAGGCGCATGGAGTTAAGCATATTGGCAGTGTGTAGTTCATACTGGTGCCAGAAAGGAAAATCCCACCACTTGCATGACTACTGAAAATCATATAAAAAGCTGCATATTCAGCTAATCAGCTACTCCAAGCGTTTGTGTAGTCAGAAGAATTACTCATTAAAACAAAAGCTACCAAAGAACACATATGCACAATAGTGCTTTTGGCTCCAAATACAAGTGATAAAATTGTCCAAATTACCATAAAGATTTGGTTCTTTCACAGAATCATTGAATCATGGAATAATCCAGGTTGGAAGAGACCTTCAAGATCATTGAGTCCAACCATCCACCCAGCATTCCCACAGCAACTCCTTAACCACTAAACCACATTACCCACTGACAGATCCAGACTTCTTTTGAACAGCTCCAAGGATGGTGACTCCACCACCTCCTTGGGCAACCAATTCAATGCCTGACCACCCGAACAGTTTAAAAATTGTTCCTTATATCTAATCTGAATCTCACCTTAGTTTCAGCCTAAGGTCATTTCCTCTGGTCCTCTAACTGGTGGCACAGTAGAGGAAACCAGTCCCCACCTCACTACATCCTCCTTTCAGGGAGCTGTACAGAGTGATGAGGTCTCCCCAAGCCTCCTTTCCTCCAGACTAAACAAACCCAGATCCCCCAGCCATTCCTCATAAGACAGGTTTCCTAGTCCTTTCAAGAGCCTTATTGGTCTCCTTTCCAGCACCTCAAAGTCCTTTGTAAAGTGAGAGTCCCAGAACTGAACAGAGGATTTGAGTTGTGGCCTCCCCAGGTCTGAATAGAGGGACAATCAGTGCCCTGCCCCTGAGAGCCGCACTGTTGTTGATATCAGCCAGGGTATATTGATTCATGTTCAGCCAGCTGTCAGTCAGCACCCCCAAGTCCCTCTGCCAAACTCCAGCCACTCCTCCCCCATCCTGTAGCACCGCATGGGGTGGTTGTGACCCAGTGCAGGACACAGCACTTTGCCTTGAGAAATCTCAGGTAGCTGTTCCCCAGCCCACTGATCGAGCCTTTCAAGGTCTGTCTGTTGAAATTCCCTATCCTCAAGTAGATCAATACTCCCACCTAATTAATGAGGGTCCACTCAATCCCCACATCAGTAAATGGTGTTCCTAATAGACTTTTTCTATAAATACTAAAAAGTTTGAGTGAGTGTCATTCTTAAATGGGATATTAAGTATACTTCAATAGAGAGAGATGCCCGTTTCTAGTAGCTAGATTTCTGCCCCACAATAGTTTATTACTTTTGACATTACTGGAGACCATGTGAGCTTTGTTCACATGATCAGTGATTGCACAGTAACTGAACATTGAAAATGGCCCAGTTTCTGCCATCAGCTTTGTCTGTTACATAGCTAACAGAGCCTATATTTGTATAGCTCTCTATCTTCAAATGTCTTATGTAGCATCTTCTTCCCCTGAATTAAACACTACCCTAAAAGTCTAATCCTTATTTATGATAAGATCCTTTTCACCTCTGTTCATAAAGTATGTACTCATTTAAATGTCCCTCTACTCCTTGTCAAAGTATAGAGGAGACTTAGCACAAATGAAAACCTATTCCTAAATATGCAAAGAGATGAAGTGACTGAGTAATGTATTGAAATAATTTCCCCAGCACTGCAGAAGAGATACACGTATATCCCCTTCTCCTTGGGTGTCTATTGCTACCCGCACATGAACATTCATTTGAATTCTGTTCTTCTTTAAAGGGCTTCCTCCACACAGTTATCATAGAGATCACAAATAATAGCTGAAAGAGACTACTAGCGTGGTTTGTCCTCATGGACCATTATAAATAAGGACAGTAGTCAAAAATCAATATCATCATTAGGTCAAGGGCACTTGATAGTGCAGAGCCAAAAAGTGTGTCTTGCTCACCTTTTACAGAATAGCTGGAGAGGTATAAGTTTCTGCTTATGTGAAATTCCCGAGCCTTTGTGATGAAGTAAGTTACTATATTGTACATATTTCTACAGCCAGAGTTCTTCGGTCAGTACACTTAAACCATGAAGTACTTTTGCTGCTGATTTGGCTATTATGAGAAGAAAATTACCTGTAGAGATGTTCCGAGTAGCTAAGCATTTTGCATACATAATGGCAGTGAAAGATGTAAAGAAAAGTGGTAAGAATGAAGTTTATTAAAAGTCAGTACAAGCAGGTTTATTTTCCGTATTACAGCAGGGAATTCATAATCTTCTAAACTAAAGGGAAATAAGCCTGTCAAGATAAACACTCACAGAATTTGGGATTTGCAGAATCAGATGGAAAATGTTGAAAAAAAATTTAAAATTACAAAGGCAAATAGCATGAAACTTCTTAACCTCCCCTCAGTGTTGTCAAGAAGGAAGCATACACAAGAAGGAAAGCATTATAAGTCTAGGTCTTGTTATTTAAATCATTTTTCCAGGAGCTGTGATGAGGGCACAGGGCAGACAGACAGCACAAAATCCTGTTTGCCATGCTGGTGCACAGCAGGACCTAGTAGTGGCACAAGGACAACAGTCCTCCTGGCATCTCCTAGAGATGGACACTTCTAGAGCAGTGCTTCTCAGATGCATGATCCTGTACATATTCATTACATATCTGTGCTCCTCTGCTGTTCTTTGAAGGAGCTGAGTCACCAGGCAGAGACAGCTCCTGCTGGACTTCGTGTAAGGATTGCTTGAGATTTCAGTCCTGTGCTCAAAGGAAGTACATGAGGTGACCAGAATGCTTCCTCCTTCAGCTAGAGCTGTCCAACCAAACTGGTAGTAGGCCGCATACACCATGGACAATGCCATTCTCAGATGACCACATGAAATGCCAAGGGAATCCTTCCCGTGCTGTCCAATGGGATTTAACCTTTCATTCTGCTCAGTAAGACACAGGAACTCATTGGTCAGGGAACAGTAACAACTCTTCCTAATTTTCACAAGACAGTTAGTTCTTGTTACTGAATGAAAAAGGCAATTGAGGCATTAAGATACTTCCTCCCACTGATATTGTTTGAAAAAATGAATGAACCTTTTATTTTCTAGGGTTATTGAGCTTTATATTTTAATCATATCATTGTAGCTGCCTCAATATACACCACATCGCTTCTGTAGATACGGAAACATATATGATTTTAAAGACTTGGGGATTTCTAATGCTACATTTATTTTTTATTTGCTTTCATGAACATCATTGCAGGTAAACGTCTGTCAGCATTTCCATTAAAACACTAAACTTTCAGCAGTTTATATCTCAACTCTAAAAATTCAGTCTGACCTGCACCTGGGCAAACAGATCTTTAATTGAGGAGTAAATCAGGATTCTTTTTTTCTTTTTTGGTTGGTTGGTTATTTTTTCCTTTATTTATTTCATGCATTTAAAAGGAGTTTTGGTTATTTGAAAGTTAAGTCAACACAACTCTAGAAATAAAAAGATAAGCAATTTAGGCTGCATAAAAAAACTTGCTTTCCAAAGAAAGTTTTTCAAACAAGCTATTGTAAACTACAACAAATAAACCTTGGAATTTTAAAAACAAAATTTAAAAAATGGGATTATTATTAATTTTTAAATATCTAAACATCAAAGTTCTATGAAGTCATTTTCACATTAAGGTGCACAAGTGAACAATTAGTTAATTACCTACTCATAAAGCATGACTATAGAACATTTTCAGGTCTTTAATCAATGTAATGCTTTATGCAGCTTCCAAAGTTCTTCATTCCATCTTCTGCCTAGCTTAGATATAGAATACAAATTCTATACAAGCTTCTCTTCATGTATGGAAGAAAATGCAGGTGTGTAGGTGCACAGGGAATTACTTACAGAGTTTTCAAATTAAAGTTACCTCATATCTTTTGCAGTTGCTACATGTCACATATGTAGCAGCTGAAAGCAGATCTCCCAGCTATGTACAGCCATTGTGTGGTTGCATTCAAAGCAATTCAGCTCTTCCATTAAATGTACTTTGCAGAGCAGATAGGCAAACTGACAGACAAACACAACCCTAAGGACTGTTGTTTTAGCTCAGACAGAAGTGGGATCCAAAGTGATACAAAGCTGGAGATATAAAGCTGGAGCAGACCAAAAAAACATTTAAAAATCTCTCAGGTAAAGAGGAGAAACACATGTGCACAAATGGCAGAAATCTCTGAACAATAGCGGAGTGATTAAGAGAAAAACATATTATGCTTTGTCATCATTACTCAGAAAAAAAGAAGTACAGAGAGGTAATAGTTGTTGAAACCTGCTTTGCACTGCTTTCTATGAGATAAGGAAAAGATTTTCTCTGAAACTGAAACAAAAGATAGTGAGCAGACATGGGCATGTTGATGTATGTGCAACCTCCTCTTACAAGTTGTGTACCACAGGTCTTCTGAGCCAGAAACTATTTTCAAGGTAATTAATCAAAGTAGACAGGTAGAAATGGCAGCTGCTGAAGTACAAGCATACAGATTTACAAGCAGTAGTCGTGTGAGAGGACCTCAGTGAACAACGTTTAAGAGAGCCCAGTGAGTCCTCTGCACTGAGCTGATGGATTGGCAACATATGCTATTCCACACACAGCTTAGCTTATATGAAATAATTCCCCAAACAGCAGAACTGAGCACAGACCATCATGAAACTAAATGAGCATGGGAGACATATAGCCTTTCCTTTTGTGACTGAAGTTACTCATGGTATGAATTGACACACACAGGTAACCAGGGCAACCACCAAGCTACAGCTGAAATACAAAGAGCAGATTTATTTCACTACCTTACTAGCAATACCAGGCAGCAGAGACACATGAGGACACTGGCTCTGTTAGGGTTAGTTCATCCACGAGTCCTGGGATAGGGGCAGGCTGGGGGTGGGGTCTGCTGCCCTCCCTGATGTATCAAAAGTCTTCATGAGGAAACTATCCAAATATGCCCTCCTCACCAAATCTTTCAGTTTCAACCCTTTCCTCCCAATACTCATAGCCACAAACATACACACATCCTATATGCCTATATGTATGAAATGCCCATTCTCTCCCTTCCTTCATTTTTTCTTTCTCTTCTTTTCTCTTTCTTTCTTTCTTTTTCTCTTTCTTTCTTTCTCTTTCTTTCTTTCTTTCTTTCTTTCTTTCTTTCTTTCTTTCTTTCTTTCTTTCTTTCTTTCTTTCTTTTTCTTTCTTTCTTTCTCTCTTTCTTTCTCTCTCTCTCTTTCTTTCTCTCTTTCTTTCTCTCTCTCTTTCTTTCTTTCTCTTTTCTTTTCTTTTCTTTTCTTTTCTTTTCTTTTCTTTTCTTTTCTTTTCTTTTCTTTTCTTTTCTTTTCTTTTCTTTTCTTTTCTTTTCTTTTCTTTTCTTTTCTTTTCTTTTCTTTCTCTCTTTCTCTCTCTTTTTTTCCCTTTTTAGTTCCTTCCGCCACTTCCGCCACTTCCGCCACTTCCGCCACTTCCGCCACTTCCTTCCGCCACTTCCTTCCGCCACTTCCTTCCTTCTACCACTTCCTTCCTTCTGCCACTTCCTTCCTTCCGCCACTTCCTTCCTTCCGCCACTTCCTTCCTTCCGCCACTTCCTTCCACCACTTCCTTCCTTCCGCCACTTCCTTCCTTCCGCCACTTCCTTCCTTCCGCCATTTCCTTTTCTCATTTGAAATACCTTCAGTTCCCTGGAGCAGTTTAATTCCTGAAAGAGTACTTTTTGGTTTTTATTCCTGGAAGAACAGAAGTCATTAATTTTTTCAGCTTTTGGTTTCATTCATACACATTGTGTCCCTTAATAAGAAAGAAGGCGTTTAATGCAGTCTGAAGAATTAAAAAGAAAGCAGCCCTTGAATTAACAAAGAGTATCTACTGGTAAAGAAAGAATTTTCTCAGTTTGCTAATGGCAGTTAATCCTGCTTTACATCTTCAATGTAAGAACATACTTTTTAACACCGTGCTAAAAAATTGTGGTTTCTTTGCATTTAATTCACTGAATGCAGAATGTTTCTGACTCATTCTTTAGCAACAATCTTCTATATATTATATCTTGTGAACTCAGACCCTGATCCTATTTTTTTCATGTTTTGTTTTCACTTTGTAGTGAACTGCAAGCCAGGATAATGCAACACAGTATCTAAAATTTCAGTTTTCAATAGCCATATAGGCATGTATTGCTTAACTTGGATTTATCTCAAGCCCTAGATACTGCAGTCCAATCTAAGAATGCATGCAGACAGTAGACATTGGAAAATATGTCCCTGTGTAAACACAATATAGCTGAACCTGTTTGTCAGGATGCAAAGGTGTATGAAAGGACACTGCACTTGGTGCCCCAAAGGGAAGATCTGATGTACTATACAAGGCAGAGTATTAATCATAGCTGATATTTCTGGACAATAAGGTAGAGTAATCCTTGTGAGCAATCTTCCTTCAAGGATAAAAAAGCAAAAATAAGGAACTGGCAGTATTATATGAAATGACATAGCCTGACAAAGGACAAAGTTAGAAGCACCTCAGAAATCTCATATGGAAAACAGCTTAACTGCTCCATGTTTAATTGAGCTGGGCTAATTTTTCATCCTGTTGCATCTTGGTTATTATTTTGTTTGCATCACAGACACCTGGTCTCCTTGTAAAGTTAGCAAACCTGTAGTAAGTGAAAGCACTTGTCCATTTAGACTTGTAAAGTTCACAAGGTTAGACCATTTCTCCCACAGACAGAAAAACATTATTATAATTTCAAAAACCCCAGGAACCAGATGTGCAGACAGTGATATTGTTACCCATTCTGACAAGACACTTCAGGTGTTAGACATCTCATATGTACCAGTATCATGTGATGAAACACAAATTACATGATGGGCCACAGCAGGTTCCGTTTTAAAGAAACATTTCTTTTCATAATGAATGTACTGAACTAGCCTGGGTTGGCATGTAGTTTTAGGGCAGCAACCCTGGGAATGCAGTGGAGGGATTTACTTAAGTTCTGACTACATAGTGGCAGGAGCAGTGGAAACATTCTCTGACCTTGCACAGAAGCAAGTTCTTTTGATTATTAACTCTGCTTTGTAAGTATAGAACCTTTCTAAAAGCAGAAAGCTGTATGTTAAAATAAAGAGAAATGAGATCCTTATATATCCGGGTTGAAAACAGTGAAGACAAAGAAATACAAGAAATTTATTAAACTTCAGCTACACAAAAACCACTGAAAATTCTGACCTCTGAACACCAAAATCAATACTTTAACATTCCCCATGTAAAAGATTGCCATGCTTTTTAGAATAGAAACCCTGAACTTTAACTCATCTGAGACAGAAATTCGCACAGTGGTAGCCACAATTCACCACAGTCAAAGAAATGTTCCTGGTTTTCATCATTTTGATGGGAGACACCCAAGACAGACTATAGCAGTACCAATGCATTATAGCTAATGCACAGTTTCAGGTTCAAGATAAAAAACATTGTTTTTCTCTTTGGGATGTTTCCTTGTTGAGTGAGTAAATATTAAGCATGTCAGGAAATGGTTTTGATCTGGAACACTGGGTAGTATGTTGTGACTTTTTAGCCCTTCCTGCTTCTGTTGACCATCCAAGGAGATTGGGGCAGCATTTGGCTTCCCATGTCCCTCCTGCCTTCTCCATTGTCATCATCCTCTCAGTGTTCTCCATCTTCATCCCCTCCCCCACTTCCTTTCACATCACCATCTCTCCACAGAGGTTCCCTGCACAGCAGTAGAAGGCAGAAAGGGTCCCAGAGAAAGACAGAGGCATGTTGAGCACACTGGCTGCCACTGCCCAAATTCTGGTTGCTCTTTGTGTGCCCCTGGATTTGACCAGGCCTAAGGAGGAGAGTGCCCAGATCTTTGTGCGAGATGGTCTGTTTTCTGACACATCAGTCATCATCTTCCAGCTAATCCTGATCATTGGCCTCATTTCTCTCTTTGGTCATAAACAGACACAAACTGCACTTAAGTTTAAAAACAGGTTTTTCTCAAGTGTTATCAGCAATCCATGATGAACAAAACAGCAACAAGAGGTGGCACAGTCCATGCAGAGGATATAACAGATCACATTTTTGGAGTTTCAGATGGAACCTGAGCCCTTTAAAAGAGACAATGCTCAGTCACAGCTATTTACTGAGTGAAGGGCTTGTTACAAATGGAGAGGAGAGTTTTAAACAAGTTTCTGTCTTTCCCGGGCCTCTGGCAGTAGACAGTAATTTTACTGAGATGACCAGTACCCCAAAACCCACTCATTGCAAGTTCTTAATAATAGCTGATAAGGTCTATTAAAAAATGAATTTATTATTTGATAGATACAAATTTAACAGACATAAGACTTTAATGGATTACTTACTATAGAGGATAAACAAAGAAATACTACTAGTGGATAAACAGTAGAACAGAACTGAGGTTCCTATATAACAGATAGCAAAAAAATCTAAAGTATAGATTAGGATTCAATGTATCTTACCATCCAATTTCTGATATGGTATCTGTAGGACCTTTCCTCTCTATTTCCAGAAAACTATCCATGGAGATGTGTCCAAATTCTGTGAGGGAAGCCCGCACATTTCCAAGGAGTGTGTAGGAGGCTTCTGTCTCCGTGATAATTTGTGTAGCCTTATAGCATAAAGCAGTGGTTTTGGCCGGTGAATTTTAATCTTTGTCTCTCTTCACATCTGCTCTCCAGACCAAGATATTTATGGTTACCTGGGGGTCTCAGCCCTCTTGGCACCAGAGATAACCCCCTGTCAGTAATTGGTCCTGTCCTGGGCTACCTCTTCCATGAGCACCAGCTGAGGTGTTGGTGGAGGGGGCAGGGGGCATCCTGCCACAGGGCTCCTCTCCTGCTGTCTCATTGCATGCTCCCAAATTTAGTGTCCTGCAGCTCCATATTCTAAGGGGTAGATAAAATCAGGCTGTTGCCAATGCTATTACTTACCCAAAAAGTCAACAGCAAACTGTCAAATGGCACCTTTCAAGCACTTCGTGGATGTCATTTATTTTAAAATATTTGCTTGGATTTAAATTTTTTATATAAAATACAAAATTAATGTGGCAGACAGCGAAAGCAAGAAATATTTTATGAACACATTTACCAAATAAAAGAGCTCCTAATGCTGCTCCCTAATGATGGAGCATTTTAAGAACACTCCTTTAACACTATTCTTTGTTGTCTGATCCATAGCTTAGCATATTAGGATTTCATTTTTGGTGTCACCATGAAATGCAGTGTGCAGCTTATGAAATGTTAATGTAATGCATAAATGTGCAATTAAAACCAAGGTGATGTAAACAAGGAAGTATTGAATGGCCAAAATATTCCATGGTTTGCAAGGGCCATTAGGCAAAAAAATATTGGGTTTTTTACCCATTCATGTTTTGACATAATTTCCTTCTTTTTTTTTCTCCTAATCTCTGAAATAAAGTTTCCAATCTGAACTGAGAGGAACCAAATATTTCTTAAGCCAAACTTAATATTGCACTGATTAATATAGAGAGAGTACTGACTTTTCTACAGATGTGAACCAGTCAAACTCCAATGCCATCAGTGAAGCTACACCACTAAACATCAGCTGAAACTTAACTTACTTGGATAACAAACACCAGTTAGGGGTACTTTGTAAGAACAAGAACTATTAAATTTATTTTTTCAATGTATGAAAATTAAGAGGTTATTTTGAGATTCAACACTATGTCTGTGTCTTTTCCACAATACTCTTTGCTCCTGGATTTGAATGACTGACATAAGCCCAGAATTGACTAATAGACTCAGAATCTCAGACTGACAGTGTTCAAAAATCATGTGGAAGATGCTCTCATGCATACTGCGTGACAGTTGGGGTTGTCCTGTGCAGGGCTGAGTTGAACTTGTTAATCCTTGTGGGTGCCTTCCAACTCAGTATATTCTGTGATTCTCTAATGATATGATGCCTGATAGTACATAAATGACAGTAAAACCCCTGTAGGTAGACAGAGGGAAACCTGGTGAAATCTAATCTTTGTTACTAGTACTGAGAGTCATCACAATGTCCCATAGGTGCCATCATCTGATTACTAAAGTTCTTAGAAATGCCCTTGCCCAAATTAAGGTGCAAATGAGACCATATGCCTGTGACAATAGTATGGGTTTTATTTGATAATAAATATGAGAGAGAGAGGAATCAAAAATAGGTGGCGGGCGAGGTCAAAAAGAGAGTGACAGGGACAGTATAAGGAAAAAATTACCACTCCATAGATCCTGGTGATGTTCCATTGATTCTTTCCAGCTGGTCTTCTTGGTGGTGAAGGTTCCCCCCAAAAGCATAGAATCTGATGGTTAATATGTGCTTAGGCCAGGCAGGAAAACCCAGGCACCTCCCTGGGGAGGGGCGGCGACATTGCCTCTTACAACAGACTCAGGGTTTGTTCATCACGTGCAGTGCTGTGGTGCAAGGCTTCAGGAATGACTCTGCAGGGCACCTCGGGGGACCTTTGATGGATTAAGGCACCCCCTCAGCTGCCCCTCATGTGAATGTCCCATGGATGTGGCCTGTGAGGAAAAAGTTCTGCTGCATTTGGCTTTCATGTGGATGCATTCCTCTCCTCCAGCCTTGTTTGCTTTTTCTCAGTCTGAGATGATTTAATAATGGGTTTTCCCTTTATTTAATCTTAGTGGTTTAACTTACAGTCCAAAGTCCCAGTCATGTATCTTCAGAGAGGCTTCTTTGGTTATAGATTTTTTTTTTTATGCAGTTTTTGTTACAACAAGCAAAACTTTATACCAATGTTTGAGTCATGCCCTATTTCAGGCTCTGACAATGGGAAACAGCTTATTCACTCAATAAAGGACTGAGCAATGAGATGCCATACATAGGTTGCTGTTGGGGTTTAACCGCATTAGACAGCAAAACATCACATAGCCACTCTTCCCCTCCATGTGATGGGAAAAGATACAGAAGGATAAAACTGCAAATGCTCACGAGTTGAGATAAAGACAGATCAATAAATTTTTAAAGGGAAGGGGGAAAGGGTGGTAGGAGAAAGAGAAGGAAACAAAACAAAACCTAGATAAACAAACGATGCAAGAGAAAAAAAATTGCTCACAGCCTACTGATCTATGTCCACCCTGTCCCTGACAATTGGTAGTCCGCATCATCTTCCACCCTGCAGCTTTCTCTGCTGAGCATGGCATCACATGATATATGGAATACCTCAGCTGGGGTCAGCTTTCCCAGCTCCATCACTTCCAAACAACATGTGCACCCCCAGCCCACTTGCTGGTGGAATGAGGAGCAGAAGAGGCATTCATGCTGTGTAAACACTGCTCAGCAGTAATGAAAATATTCCCAAGTTATCAACACTGTTTGCAGCACAAATCCAAAACACAGCTCCACATTAATTATTGTGAAGAAATTTAGCACTGCCCCAGCCAAAACTAATGCAAATGTGAAAAGTAAGAGAATCAGCACCAATTCATATCTTCTCTGATCTGGTATATGAACACAAGAGAAATGCAAAATTAGAACACAAGATTCTTGGATAATTACATGTCCTCTTTAATCTAAGTATATTGTATAATTGTTCTTGATTTATCTGATCTAAACATCTGATTTGGGGCATAAATTGTAATGCTATGTTTTATAGCAAATGACATAAAATTATCTCTGGAGAAAAAAAAAGTTGAAGTTTAAAACTCAAGAATTTCTGTTATCTTGTATATTAGTCCTCAAGTGTTTAAGTGCATAACACATATAATTTGAAACAATAACCAATCTACGTGGGCTGTTTTAATAGGCAGGTGGTAGTAATCATTCATTTTCCTTTGAAAGACAGCGGAAATTTCATAGTTATCACAATTAAGAGTGCATAAAGACATGAAACCTTTTGATTTCCTTCTCTGTTGTCCATTCATTTTAAAAAAGTCATAAAAAATGTAAAAAGTATTCTCTTTGTATCACACATTTGTTGTGTGTTCATATATGGATCCTACTCCAGAATGTCTAAATTGTGACTTTGAATAAATTGAAACTATTATCTTAAATGTAGATGTCTAGCTAATTTTTAATGAGACCTGGACCACCACATTTGCATCTAGAAATTAGGCCATAGGGTCACCATCTTTTTCACTTCTGCATATCAACATTAAATTGACCTTCTCAAATAGTCCAGTATTTTAAAGCAAAAAAAAAAAAAAAAAAAAAAAAAAAAAGAAAAAGAAATTGGAATATTGCAGATCTAGGATCTACTTCAAGGCTTTATCTAGTTTACACAAAGTAACTCCCACAAATCCAAAACTTGCAATTATCAGCAAAATTGGATCTGTCTTATCTGAAGTACTGTGAGCCAGGAACTTTGTACTCTGCCAGCAGTGGGTGGGCCAAGAGATGTGAAGAGGTGATCAGCACCCACAGAGATGGGCCTGCTGGGATTTTCCCTGAAGACCCAGCTTCTCACTGCCAGATGTGAAAAGGAAGGCAAAATCTGTGGCCACTAGCGGTAGCCCATTCAAACCCCATGACTTCCTGTCCAGGACCCCTAGGCACTTAACTTGAGCCTGTCTCATACCACACCTAAATTTGTCCTTCAGACCCAGATATTCATCCCTCTGCTCTTGCATAGAAGCTCTTCCAGGTCTTATTTCGTTCCCAAATATTAAGTCCATGGCGAACTGATAACATTTTCATTATCTGTAATATTAGTAGCAACAAAGTAGCTGTGTTAGAAGTATTAAATAGCTCAAGTTAGCACCTTCTATCCCAAAGCCTTGGCAGTAAACATGGAACTAGAAAACATCCCTGTTGCTCCTGTGAGAGTATTCACCTTTCAGCAAGGCAGTATGTAGCCTTATCAGAGTTCAGAAAGCCCAGAGAGAAATGCTGATGCAACTTGGCTACTCCTCTGAAACCTGTTTTTGAAGCTCTTCCAGTTCTTTTTCACAAAAACTCAATAGGTTTAGTTTTAAGCTCCTGCCTTCTCTCTGAGCTGTCTTTGACAACTCTGTCCAGAAAGAGAATACTAAACTCAGTTCTCACTTGCAGCCACAAATCTCAGCGGAAATCATTGCACAGAATCACTTTTTGTACTATTTTTACTGTGTAACTTTAACCTTGCAACATAAGTTACACAGATCGAATTGATTTCAGTAGAATTGTTTTGGATGTGTATGAGAGCACACTAGATCCAGTAGTAGATTATGCAAGAGATGAGCAAAGCAAAATCCTGTTAGCTTAAGGAGAGAGTTCGCACCTCACAAAGCAAATCATAAAGTCAGTCTGGATTATAAACTGATTTCTAAAGTTTATCAAGCATACTTTTTGCAGTAACATGGGAAAACAGGGATGTTTTCTGCTTCCATGTTTACAGCAGAAGGAGTAATCTTTTTCACCCTGTCCAAGCAATGCCTTATGTTGCACTGCTTTCTCCTAAGGTTATCACCTCCTAGAAGGACAAAACAGTCTTCTGAAGAAATGTTAAAGAAATATTTTTCAGTTCAAATAAATAGCAGGTATAATGGAATGCTTATTTAATTATTTAATCATTTACAACAATTAATGATTTATGTAAAATAAATTTTGTTTGAATAAAACATTTCCAAATCAGATCAGCTCCAGTCAAAGGAGTTTCTATTACAATACTGTTATACATAAACAGAAAAGGGGGTGAAGAGGAATGGCAAGATCTGTTTGAAAATATGGATGATTTTTAGGTCCTCTTCACCACTTTTGCAAAACTCCTTTTACATTGCTCTTCCTTCATTGGTGTTTCCTCCTACCCTGCCATTTGCTCTTTTCTAATTTTTTGGCCTACTCTTCCCTTGAGTTAATTCCCTTTTTTTTCTCTAATACAAGAAAAGAATGATAAAAACCATTTACAAATGTACTTTTATGTTTCTTTGCCAAGGATTTAAACAGAAATCCTTTGGACTACAGGGATAGTCTCCATGACCATCTATCTCTCTTTTTTCTCCTTTGTGCAATCATTCTCCATTTTCTGTTCCATTGCCCATCTCAAACACATGGATCTCACAAGAAACAGGCTACCTAGAAAAGCACCCTGGGTTATTTCACTCCTACCCAAACTATGTTTTCCCAAGGAACTTAAGTTTCCCTTTTCAATAGATGTCATGGCTTGACACTGGCACAATGCCAGTGCCCCCATGAGAACATCCTCTCTGTGGTGTCTGCTGTGAGATGGTGCCCGGAATAAAAAAAGCAGGCTCCTACTTAGGAGAAAGGAAAAAAAATTTATTAACTAAACTACAAAAACTCAACTACAAAGAGGAAAGAATAAAAAAAAAAAAAGAAAAACACAAGGAAAATGAAAACTGCACAGAAACACTCCCTCCTCCTCCCACCAAATTCCCAACACATTTACATTTCCCAAATCACCAACTCTTGGTCCGGCAACCACCCTTTAGATAATCAAATCCTCAGTTCATCAAGAGTGGAAGGAGTCCTTCCTTGTGCCATGGGCTGCCTGTCACACGTAGCACCACCCGGAGATCCTTTGCCATTTGTGACATCTTCCTTCCATGCCCAGTGCTCTCACCACCAGCATGGGCAAGGCTGCTCGAGGGTGGTCTTTTTAGGATGCCTCGTCCCGTTCCAAACAGAGCACAGTCTCATCTCTGGGACCTCAGTCCCCCCCATTTCTTTTACACCCCCTGGGGCCGAGGGGCCTCAACACTGAACTCTCTTGGCTCTGAACCATTGCCTTCCCCTGGATGCAGTCTCTGTATCACAAAGAAACAGTCCATGGCTATACAAAAAAAAAAAAGAGTCCAGCAAAAAAATGCCACTCCATCTTCTCCATTCCTCTAACACCTTTCACTTGCCAAACTCCATCACTGACCCATTTTCTCCTTCATCCTCTTCTCTTATCTCTCTCCTAGGAAGGGTTAATGTTCTGTAAGGTTTTCATTGTCCACAAAGGGTTAAAAGTTCGGGCTCTGACACCCAGAGACTCCCACAGCAGCCGGACACCTTCTCGCTGCTCCCCGCCTCCTCCTCAGCCATGCCAGCACATGATATCAAGTTTCAAGGTAACACAGTCTCAAGCAGTCTCCAAAGGTGGGGGGGGGGGGGGTGGAGGAAACGGGCTCCTCGGTGCTTGCCGGTACTTCGTTCTTCCACCCTTCCACCCCTCAGGGCCAGGCCTACCTCTCCCAGGCTGAATGGCTTTTTTCCCCTCTGGAAAATCAAAGAGGGCTCCGGCGGGGGAGAGCCCTGCTTTCAACCCATGTGTGTGTGTGTGCACGTGTGTGTGTGTGTGCACATTTGTGTGTGTGTGTGTGTGTGTGCGTGCACATATGTGTATATGTGTGTGTGTGTGTGTGCGTGCGCGCGTGTGAGTGTTCTCAGAGGCGTGACCAAACATCCCCAGTGGCCACACCAGGTGCCAATATTAAAATCTGAGCACCCATTGGCCTGACCACAGCATATCCCAGAAATCCCAAAAAACGTATTTCCTGCGAAACCACCACAATAGAAAAAGTAAGTATCTGTATACGAAATACCTCCAGCTCCTCTTTCATAGCTTTACCATAGCACGATAAATCAGTGTCTCAGAAGGATGTCATGAATTATCAGCGGTTGAGATAGTTCTAACACAACAAGTTTTCATTCAAAGCTGCTGCTTATTTAATAATTGGCAAACTCTTACCAAAAGACAGGCAGAATTCCACCAGAAACCTTCCCATTCTCCCATTGGTTCACCTGACCCCACATTCTGGATCACACCACAATCTCAGGGCTGAGGACCCCAGGGCCTTCAGGCTCAGTGGAGGAAGAAAGCCCTGAGCTGAACAAGCATTTCCAGTGCTTCTGAATTTTCCCCAGTTTCAAGTCTGATAACCCAGTATAGCAGATCCCTGTGTCGCCAAAATGCAAGAGGAGTCATTGACATGGACAAATTATATTTAGATGGTGGCTTACTTACAGATTGTGCCTTGACCATTCATGTAATTGGCAGACTAACTATGTCACTGCTTTCTGAGCAGCAGCTGCAAGATTTTAAGAGTGAAATAATGGCACGAAGAGATATTTTGTTGCCAAATTTGTGAGATTAGTAACAAAAATTTACCAAAACCCAGAGAATCTCCAAATGCCTGCAGATAATGGATATGAATCCAGCCATTTAATCAAATTACTAGCCCCCTTGAAAAGCATTTCTGGGCAACAAACAAATCCAGAGAGTGCCTTATGTGGCATTTGACCAGACTCTTTCTGGTAGTGTTTTAAATGACTCAAGCACCAAAGGGGCCTACACCACACCCTTTGGGAGACAGTTTCACAAACCAGAAGACCTTACACAGGTAAGGCAGCTTAAAATATTCCCTCCAAGGTAATCTTTTACTCTAGCATACCTCTCCAGACTTCTTGCCACATTACGAAGAATCTCTTCTCATACCCGACATAGGCAGGTGAAAATCTGATAAAATGGAAGGTGCTGTCAGCCCCACATCATTTTGGTTGTGAGATGAGCTTTTATAATTGCTATGTACTGAAGCTAAACTATGAGGTGCAAGATGAAAGAATAATCTTGCTGGGACATTTTGTTCAGCTTTAGAAAGGATGTTTATAAACACGGGAGAAATGGCACCAGCCTTGGCATTTGTAGTCACAAATTGAAATATTCAAGAAACAGGCAGTGGTGTTTAGCCAGCCCACCAGGAAGAAGGGATTAAGCAGAATCTAGTCTTGAAAGGCTGGATCTTTGACCTTGCTTTGGGCTTCCTAACCAGAAGTACTAGAGAGATACTTACAGATATGAGAATAATAACTAAGTCAAGAATGATATGGAGAGAAATGAGAGGAATCTGAAAGCCAACCAACTAACACTGCCCCCAAAAGTACTGGACATCTGCAGGAGATATGTGTGTAAATGGTTAGAGCCCTGGAATTGTTAGCCAGTTCTCCATCTCGCTGCAATATACAGAATAGATAAATAAATAGTGGGCATATGTGATAGATATTTAGATTGTGCATTAGACTTTAAAATCTCAGTCTAACTGAATGCATTAGCCTGTATTTTCTGTTTATGCCTCTGGGATGCCATGGAAACACAGCACTGAATCGTAATGGGTCTCTCCTGGTAATAAATAAACAAAGTCTTTGTCTGTTCATGTTTCAATTTCTTTCTTTTTCTTTTTATTCATGTAATTTACAGTTTCAGAAGGAAAACAGACTTATCCCAACCCATTGTCTTTGGTTGCAAGGCATGCTTAAAATAAATGAAAAATGCACCTTCTAGTGGCCACTGTGGCTTCCTATACTGCTGCTACTACCATCAGTAAGCAGAGAATGCCACCTATTTATGTTGAACTTCCTTCTGAGGAAAAATGTGGCCTTTATAATTGAACCCGGAGTCAGGGTTGCTTTACTAAATTGCAGCCTAACCTAAAGAGCACTTAATATACTCATTGAAATTGAAAGCTGTTCTTTTCCTTGCAACTCAAAGAGGCTACAGGCAGTCCCTTTTTCTATAGATGGTAACAATGTTCATTGCCTTTAAACTGCTCCTCCAAATCAATGACACACTATCACTTCCCATGCTCCAGAGCTTATTAAAGCAAACCAAAGCAATCATCCCCATCAGGCTAATGCACAGGAGCAAGGTGAAACTCTAAGCACCAAGTGATAGAAATACCAAGTATCATGCAGCATCAGTTTGCCATCTGGCACCTGCTGTCCCTGTCTGAAATGAATAAAGTCATTGAGAGGGGATATTGTGCAGTAACATGAGTAATAGAAAGGCTGATAATTATCTGTGTGGAGAAGTGGGCAGATTTAATTAGACTACTCAAATCTGAAAAGTCAACTGAATCCAAACGCAGTAACCTCGGCTGTGGAGGGTTGCCATATGGCTGCTCTCAAGCTTTCAGGTCAGACTGAAATTCAGCAGGGACCTTAGTCACTAATTTAGAAATGCAGAGCCATGTGCTTGACACCACATCTGTCAGGCAGTTCTCAGGCAAGAACTACAGCAATACTACGTAGGCAGGTATTGGGTCCCTGTTGTACCACGTCTGAGTAACAAGCTGACTTTCCTACCACCCCAGCTCGTCAGCCCTGGGAAGAGGGAAGCAGGAAGAAGGAACAAGGGTACAAAATTCTCTTAGGGTGGCAATCAAGTGGATAGGTCTCCAACACAAGGATAAAACTGAGACATCTTTGAACAGCCTTGGGTCTCCAAAATGCACATGGGCTCATGAACTGAAGCAGATCTCCTGGGTGGGACAACTGATTTTATTATGAATTTGAATTATATAATGAAACATTACTGTGCAGGTAATCCGATGGTGAAGAATTGGTCTTGGAAATCATGGGTGCAACATGTGAGCCTTAAAAAATCTTTTCTCTTACCATTCTTCCAACCTGAGCGTATGTACATGAAGTAAAATGTATGGATTTCTTTCTCATCCTGCTTTTTCTTTTTCTGCTTCCGGAAGCATTGGTCACTTGTTCATTCATATTCTGATTTTCCTTTTTCTAATCTGACCACCAGGCTAGGATAAAAAATATTTTAACCTTAAGAAGTAGTAATATATTTAATAATATTCTGGTAATCCCTGGAGAATAAAGCAAGGGTTTTCAGAACCCACATAGTACATAAGCGAACAAGTACACCTATGTATTGCAGAGAAAGATACCAACAAAGAATCTAGTCATGATAACTGGATGAGAAAAGTAAGTAAATAGGTGGAACAAATTTAGCTTGTTTCTCTAGGATTTATAAAATCTGTAAGGCTTTGCCTACACTTCTCTTTTGGACATTATTTTACACCAGAAGGCAATAGATTGTGAGGAACCTACTGTGCAGGGAATGACCATTTTCATCAACTGCCTTCCTCCTCTTAGATCATGTATGGCTACAGAAGAGCCTCCTGCCCTGCTTCTGGCCAGCAAAGAGAAGGAGCATATGCTCTCCCAGGAAGTCACCTGCTATTTGTGGAGATGGCAGCAGTACAACAACCATGGACCAAGAGTGATGTTGGATGTAAGTGAGCATGGGACTTTGTAGTTAAGGCTGGAGCCAAACAAATACAGATAGGAGGGCTTACTGAGCATCCCAGTGTGAGCTACTCTGCCCAGAAAGCTATAAATTCCAGTTTGCCACTAGCAAACCCAACTAATCAGGGTTTCCCATACCTTCAGTCATCTGGGAGAACCATAAAAAAACATGGCATGAATGTGACTGATTAATAGTAAATTTTAAGCTGTAGCTGGTTAAAATATAATTTGGTTATTGTCATCTTCTCGTATTTTGTCACTCTGGTTAGATACACAGTTTTAAGTGGCTACCATGTCCCAGCGGCGGGGTCTAGAGGCCCTGCTGTCCACGGCACTTACTTTTGCATAGGGAGATTTGGCAAAAGTTGCCGGTATAAGGAATTGTTCAGAAATCTCTCAAGTTCATGTCAGTGTCTGCTTCTTTCAGTATCTGTGCAGCACTAGATTGCGTGAACCTTTACATAATACAAATAGTTTATCACACTTTGCATAATCAGAGAACACCAGCACAGAGCCACTAAAATTATTACAGAAGGTTCCAGATATTTGAGACTGGAGTCATCTGTAAATGTACAAAAAAGCAAGACCAAATCTCATTAGATTAGCTACTATAACCAGATAGCTATTATTTCACTGAGGCAAATCAAGTCAAGAACATGCCTTTAAATCACAGGGTTTTTTCAGGTAAAAGAGAGACAGACAGATGGCTACAGAAAATGGTTACACTGCATCAAACACTGTGGTAAGTAGACCTTGGCTGGACACCAGGTACCCACCAAAGTGGCTCTGTCAGTCCCCTCCTGAGTGGCACAGGGAGGAGAAAATATAACAAAAGGCTTGTGGGTCAAGACAAGGACAGGAAAACATCACTCATGGGCAAAAATTATTCAAGATGGGGAAATAAGTCTGTTACCGAATAAGTTAGAGTTGGATGATAAGAAGTATAAGCAAATATTAAAACACCTTCCCTCAATCTGTCCCTTCTTCCTGGACTCAAGCTGGCTCCCAAATTCTTTACCTCAGGGGGATGGGGAATGGAACTTGTGGTCAGTTAATCACACATTGTCTCTGCCACTCCTTCCTCCTCAGGGGTAGGACTCCTCACAGTCTTCCCCTGCTGCAGCATGGGATACTTCCCACAGCACACAGTCCTCCATTAACTTTTCCAGTGTGAGTCCTTCCACACACTGCCATTCTTCATGAACTGCTCTAATGTGGGTCCCCTCCACAGAATTCAGCCCTTCAGGAACAGACTGCTCCACCATGGATCCTCCAAGCGAGCACAGTTCCCTCCAGTAAACTTAGTCCAGTGTGGGCTTCTCTCTTCTTGGGACACAGGTCCTAGCTGCAACCTGCCCCAGCGCAGGTGCCTCTCTTCATGCGGTCACAGCCTCTATGTGCATCCATCTGCTCTGAAACTTGGTCATCATGGGCTGCAGGAGGATCTCTGCATCCCCATGGACCTCCTTCAGCTGCAGGCACACAGCTGCCTCACCATGGTCTGCACCACAGGCTCTAGGAGAATCTCAGCTTCAGCACATGGAGCACCTCCTCACCCTTCTTCTTCACTGACTTTTTTTTCCACAGGGCTATTTCTCCCACATATTCTTTGTTGTCGGTGTTCACAGGGGTTTGTAGATGGATGGAAGAGACAGGCTCTTGATTCCATTATCAGAAGGCTAGATTTATTATATTATGATATATATGTAACATTATAACTATACTACATAAAGATAGAAAAGAAAGAGACTTCTTCTGAAGCTGGCTAAGCTAAGAGAGAGATAGAAAGAATGAATAACAACGTCTGTGTCTCAGCACAGAGCGATAGCAGTCCTGCCTGTGAATGGTCAGCAGATCTAAACATTGGTGGACCTGTTGCGTTCCACAGCAGCAGATAATAATTGTTTACATTTGCTGCTGAGCCTCTGAGCTCCAGCAGGGAAAAATCCTAAGAAAGGATTTTTCAAGAAGAATGTCTGTGACATCTCACCTTTCTTTATTTAGTTAAAAAGAAAAAATGCTGGTGTGGAATGCACAATTCTATCATAACACCAAAACAATCTTACAATATAAGAAAATACAAAAACCCAATACAAAGACAATTCAAATCCAAAGCAGCTGAGTTTCAGGAAAAGTCCATGAAGTGAAGATGTTCCTCTTTGGCAAATCTGGAACTCCTTTTTGTCCTGAAACAAGCTTCTTACAGAAAGTCCATCAATAGTCTTCAAACAATATCAAATAATTCAGGCAACTACTAGAGTGTCCTGCCACAGCCCTTAACTTGGGCTGAATGTGATTTTTGGCCCTTCAATCCTTTTGAGCTGCTGCCAGCTGTTTCAACCCTTTAATTTAAATTTTTTTTTTTTTTTTTTTTTTTTTTTTGGTAAATCAGAAAAAGCAGCAGCAGCAGCAGCGGTGGCCATAGAAAAGCCCTGGGGGCCCTGGGCCATGTGGAAGGATCAGGAACCCCACACCTGGCCCACAGAAAGGTGGTCCAGGACCAGAAGTGGGGAGCAAAACCCCCAAAACCAACAGGAGGCTGGGAGGTGGACCTGGGCCAAGGAGCCAAGCTAAACAGCCCAGGCCCAGGCCCCAAGGCAGGGTCAGCATTCCCACAGCCTGGCATCTTGCTGCCAGTACAGTGGCAGAGTGGATAACCAAACACTTCCTCCTCCCAAAATCGAGCCATGTCGGCAGTGGGGGGACAGAAGGTCTCCCAAAAATGCTCATCTTGGGTGTAGGAATGTATTTTCCCCACAGCAAATGAGCGATGGTCACTTCTGGCTGTGCCCTCTGCCTCTGCAATGCAAATGCAGAAGGTGCTGCTCCCATCTGCCTCCAAGCATCACCCCCACCCCCTCCGGGCTGGGGAGCAAAGGCAGGCTTTTCGGAACACACTGCTCCCTTGCTGCTGGAGCTAGCGAGGCCCAGGAGATATATCAGTCTCCCTGGGGCAGTCCCCAAAGAAACACCCCCCAACCCGCCGAGAAAGCCGATTTTGAACACAGGCAGCCGGGCAGCACATAGAGTGAGCTGCGAAGCCACGCCTCCTCCTCGGAAGGAGAGGCCGGCCGCTGGCACCGCCGCCACAGATGGCCCGGGACGGTCTGAGTCCGAACAAACCGCCATTTCCAGGGCAGCTGGTGCGGCCGGTGGGGCCGGCGGGGGCAAGTGGGAACACGCTGCTGTTGGGTCGCTCATGTCCGGGAGCGGCAGCGGAGGCGCACATTCTGCCTCCGGGAGAAGCGCTGGCTCGGCGGGAGACGGCACGGGGTCGGCAGCGTCGGGGGGCGGCTGCACATCGCGCTGCACAGCTGCAGGTCCGTCGCCTAGCAACACAGGCGCGGCCGCGGGCGGGGCCACCCACCGCGTTCTCGGCGCTGGCCGGGGTGCGGCCATGGGAGGAACCGGATGGGGAAGCACCCGCGGGGTGGGTCGGGGCGGCCCCTCCGGCCCGGGAGGCAGGGTTCGCAGCCGTGCTCTCGGCGCCGGCCGGGGCGGAGTTTCCAGGATCATAGGCAGGGCCCGCCGGTGAGCTCTCAGCGCCGGCCGGGGTGGCACCCTCGACTCTTCATCCCCCGGAGAGAGGATGGGGAAGGGCGGGGAAGAAACTGAGCATGCTCAGAAAACGCAGAGAAAAAAACTTTCTCGGCTCGGGGGGAAAATTCGCCCCTCCGCTTGTGTTCAGAGGGGGTGAGAGGCAGCAGTTCATCTCCCTCCAAAGGGTCTCCTCCTGCTGAAGTCGGGGGAAATGGAGCGAGACCGTTGCAGTTAGCAATCCAGGGAAAAACAGCTGCTCTCCGTTCCAGAACCGGGAAAAGAATTTTAAATGTTAGATAAATCCGAGGATATTCCAAACCTTGACCCAAAGCAAATTGAAAAATGGAGTCCATGCACTGCCACACAAAAACATCCAGGGCATATAACACATTCGTAAAAAAACCAAAAAACTTTGCCCATCGAAAGAAATCATGTAAATACCTTTCTAAATAATTCCAAGAATTCCATCCTCTTCACCCCATTTTTGCCAGAGGGCAATAAGTTTCTCCTCTGAAGGGGAGAATGGAACCTCAGCCTCTGAAGGAGAAAATCTCCAGAGCAATAGCCACAAATTTCGAATGGCCTCATCCTCAGGAGGGGAAAAGATAACAGTACCTTTATACACTGTCCAGCACTTCCTGACCAGCTGCACGGCGCCGCTAGGGTTTCCATACATCTTCCTCAAGGCTTTTCAGGTCCTCACTGTGGCCAGCCGTGGCTGTGAACTCTGTCCAAAATCAGGATCTTCAGTTCTTCAGCTCCTGGCTAGAATCCACTTCTGTGATGAGTGTCCTCTTCAGTCGAGGTCACCAGTTGTAGTCGGTGTTCACAGGGGTATGTAGATGGATGGAAGAGACAGGCTCTTGATTCCATTATCAGAAGGCTAGATTTATTATATTATGATATATATATAACATTATAACTATACTACATAAAGATAGAAAAGAAAGAGACTTCTGAAGCTGGCTAAGCTAAGAGAGAGATAGAAAGAATGAATAACAACGTCTGTGTCTCAGCACAGAGCGATAGCAGTCCTGCCTGTGAATGGTCAGCAGATCTAAACATTGGTGGACCTGTTGCGTTCCACAGCAGCAGATAATAATTGTTTACATTTGCTGCTGAGCCTCTGAGCTCCAGCAGGGAAAAATCCTAAGAAAGGATTTTTCAAGAAGAATGTCTGTGACAATTCTCATTCCTTTTTTTCAGATGATTTTTGTGTCATAGGCCACACAATCCATTAAGAGTACTTGCTTTGAATTCACATGCAACATCGATGTTTACCAGAGAACCTAAATATTTGCCTGAATTTACCCTCTGTCCCTTTTTTATCAATATGCCCTGCTCAGGTTGTTAATTAGATTAAAGCAGTGGCTGCATATATACCTCAGAACACTTTAACCATTCCATATGCAGGAAAACAATGCTTGTATACTTGGTAAAACAAATTATGAGAAGGCCAAGGTATTCATCAATATTTTTGCCTCAGTCCTCAATGGTAGCTTCTCTTCCCATGACTCTTGAGTGGACAGATAGCTGGATGGGGACTGGGACAACCAAGTCCCTCCCACTGTAAGTAAAGCTCAACCTCATGACCATCTAGGGAACGTGAGCATACATAAGTCTGTGGGACCCAATGAGATGCATCCCAAAGTCTTGAGGGAATTAGCTGATGTAGTTGCTAAGCCACTCTCCCTGACATTTAAAAAGCCATGACATCTTAAGTCCCAGAGGACTGGACATTGTACTCATCTTGATAAAGGGTAGAAAGGAGGACCTTGGGAGCTACCACTGTGTCAGGTTCCATTCTGTGCCTCAGAAGATTCTGGAACAGATCCTCCTAGAAGTTGTGCTAAGGCACAGGGAGAACAGGAAGTGATCAGAGACAGTCAGTGCAGTTCCACCAAGGGCAAGTGCTGCACGACCAACGCAGTGGTCTCCTATGATGAGTGACTCCATCAGTGGACAATGGAAGATGTCATATCTGGACTTCTGTAAAGCCTTTGATATGCTCTTCCACAACATCCTTCTCTCTTAACTGTAGAGAGATAAATTTGATGGGTGGATATAAGGATCTATCCTTGTAAGGATAAAAAAGTGGCTAGACAGTCACATGTAGACAGTAATTGCCAGTGGTTCGTTCACAGTCCTGACAGACATCAGTGACAAGACCCTCAGGACCCATACTGGAAACAAAGGGATCAATGCACCCTTAGCAAAAGTGCAGATGACACTAAGCAGAGCGGTGCAGTTCCTACACCGTAAGGACAAGATGCCCTTCAGAGGGACATGGACAATATCAAGAAATGCACCCATGGGAACCTCATGTGGTTTAACAAGACCAAGTGCAAGGTGCTGCATCTGGATCAGGGAAATCCCAGGTACCAACATAGGCTGGGGGATGAACAGATGGAGAGCAGCCGTGGGGAGAAGGTCTTGGGGGTTCTGGTGGATGGGCAGCTGGACATGACCCAGCCATGAGCACTCCCAGCCCAGACAGCCAAACGTGTTCTGGGCTGCACCCAAAGCAGCGTGGGCAGCAGGGCCAGGGAGGGGTTTCTGCCCCTCTGCTCGGCTCTGCTCCGCATTGCTCTGCCCTGGATCCAGCTCTGGGTTCCTCAGAATAGGAAGGACATGGAGAGAGTCCAGAGGAGGGACATAAAAACAGTTATAGGAATGGATCACCTCTCCTGTGAGGAAAGGTTGAGAGAATTGGGACTGTTCAGCCTGGAGAAGAGAAGGCTTTGGGATTACCTAATCACAGACTTCCAGTACCTGAAGTACTTACCTACAAGATGGAGAGAGACTCTTTATAAAAGCATGTAGTAACAGGACTAGGGGGAATGGCTTCAAATGGAAAGAGAGTAGGTTTAGATTAGATAGTAGGAAAAAATTCTTTTCTGGAAATGTGGTTCAGCACTGGCACTGGCTGCCCAGAGAGTTTGTGCATCCACATTCTTGGAAGCGTTCAAGGACAAGTTGGATGGGACTCTGCTCTAGTAGAACGTGTCCCTGCCCATAGCAGGGAGATTTGAACAAGCCATTTTTAAAGTTCCTTCCAACTCAAGCCATTCTATGATTCCATCAAAAAAAGAATGATCTAATCATTCTGATGACAAATGCAACAGAAAGTTAATATGAATATCAACTTACACTTACAGATGTATGGCATTTGTCATCACTACAGTCCTGCGTGCTCCCCAGCTCTTAGAGAAAGATTGATTCTTGGTTGAGTTTGAAAAATCTGAACTGAATTCTGAATTTCTGCAATTGTTTTCTATCTACATAGTGAAGCTTTGGAGTGTTTAAAATGCAGATCTTCATCCCAGTTTTGTGACTTGAATATTACTGGAAGAGCATACTATCTATGTATGTGACAGAATTGTTTTCTCATCTTCCTACAGAGTCCTTCTAATCTATCAGCATCTAAAAGTAGATAAACCTACTCATTGCTCTCAGCATACAGGAGTGAATTTTATATCAGACATATGTGTCTCATTGTAATCCCTGCAGGGAGTCTTACACTTCACTGAAATGATTCCTCTGATTATGCCCTTCTTCCCTGCTCTCAGCCATGTCTATTAAGACTTGGGCATTTCTTCCAAAAATTCTGTAAGGCCACATATTCTTTTTATGCAAATACCAAATAATTACATCATTCACACATTCAGATCCATCCTTTTCTTATACACTTGCTTGTCTACCACTTCCAGTTCCTTCAGTTCTCATCTCCGTGCTCCACCAACTATATGCATAGCCCACACATTAAGCTGAATGCTTTTGATATCAGAGAACATGTTTCAGATGCACGGTTTTTTCTCTAGTGGGAATTTTTTCTCAATCCTTTGAAACAAAACGCACCATTTCACTGGTACTCTGGTACCTAATACACAAAGGCAAATCCGCTCACACAAGGTCTTCCACGAGCTTCTGAAACCACATTGGGTGCCTGCCAGAGATTTCTGGTATTGGTGACTTGTGAAATGGAACTACTCCTGCAAGGGCCAACAACATCTATTCTTCTGTTTGCCTTAGTCTGTTGTCAGTTGTACTTGCCATATTTTCCTCTACTTTGGGGACTTCATACCTTAGTTCTTAAATCAAAGGGAGACCTTTTCAGACAGTTGCATTGTTTCATGTTGTTTATTGCTCTCCCACCACTTCACATGGTAATATTTTTAAAACAGATATTTGTAAATTCATATAAACAAATTACTTAAACTTCATTATGCTATCCTTATGCCACACTGATTTTCTATTCTCAAGCTGTGTTTTTGAATGTATCCACATGTGATCCTTTAAAAATACTTCTGAGACTTAAAAAATCAATGTCAAACTGACTGGTCTAATTTCCTGCAATTCTTTTAGATCCTTTTCAAAAGTAATTGGAGCATTGCATTAGTTATTTCTCTGGCCTCCAGAGACTTGCCCTATTTCCTAATTTTTTTTTTTTTCAGTTTTTCATTTTTCTTTTTCTATTCCTTGTCTGCATCTTGTACCAGGTCACATTCAAGACTCTTTAAGGAGCTCAAAACCCTTCATTCAAGACATCATGAGCTTAAAGATCACACTCTGTGTACATGCTTTTCAACTCCTACTGTTACAAATGACGCCAAAGGTATATAGAATCAAAAGAGACTAGAGAGAATTACCCTTCCATTCTCTTTAATTTGTACACTTGAATGTATTTCCTTCCGCAGCTAGTTTTATGGTTTTCCTCATTTTAACTAGCTTCACCTCGTTTTTGTACAGGTCACTCAAACAGGCGCATGAAACAGAACAGGAAAAAAAATTAAAACACCAGAAGGATCTGAAGACAAATGTAGTCACAGGAACTATTTTATCTGATTTCCTAGGCAAAGTAGTTTTGAAATTATTATCATCTTTTCAAGTGCACAGGGCAATCTGAGCTGCCAAAGAGAAATGGTGCTAAGACCTGTGCAAGATATATTCTGAAGATCTACACAGCAGATGAAAACAACCCCACAACTTGCCATTCTCTGTGGAGTCATATACTAGATACACAGCAGCTCCTGTTGGTTCAAGTATCAGTGGGAGATCTTTCTCATCCTTCTCTCTGCTGACAATAAGATTTGCCATTTCCCCTTTTTCTATCACCCCACAGCCAACTGTGCCAAGAGGACACAGAGTACCATGTTCCCCACTCCAGGCTGAGCATCTGGAACACGCTGCCCAAGGAGCTGGTATTCACAAAAACATTGGGACTCCACACAAATTCTCCAGCACGGGCAGGATGACTAGCAACTGCTTTGTAGACCTGGCTGCCATGGACATTAGGTTTCCACCCACACCCGAGAGAGATCCAGGGTACTACTTCCCATGAGCTGTGACCTGAGTGGGAGGATTGAAACTAGGCCCACTGTAGTTCTCCCCAAGGTACAGAACTTGTACAACTTCAATCCCTGAATTTCTCCAGTCAACAGACTTTGACAAATAGATCATTTTCCCCTTCACCTCAAGGCCTCTGCACTCATCACCAACAGGTACTCCACGGCACTCCAAGCTGGAAAGTTCCCTCCAGCATATCTCTATGTAGCATTTTGCACAAGATCTGGAAAAAATTTCGTCTCAGCACGGCAAGGTGGTTAGTAGCAACTTCTGCTTACAATATTGCAGTAATCAAAGAGTGGAAATACCTTTATCTATGAATGAGCACAATTCATGTTGTACTTTCAATATACCCAGCTAATAAAGAGGGCAAATTGGGTCCTACTTATATTGGTCTATATATTTCAAGTAGAAACAGAAAGTATTAACCTCGTACAGATGTAGTGATCGCTGGGGAACACCACTGACTGCAGGCCTCGAGCTGGACTCTGCTCTGCTGATCACAGCCCTCTGAGATCTGTCATTCATCCAGTTCTTAATCCACCTCAGGGCCCATTTATCTAACCCACATGGCCTGTGCTTACCTATAAGGATGTTATGGGAGACAGTATCAAAAGCCTTGTTGAAGTCAAGATAGACAATATACACTGTTTTTCCCTAGTAGACCCATCCTGCCTTGCCATCATAGAAGTCTATCAGATTAGTCAAGCATGATTTTCCCTTGAGAATCCATCCTGACTACTCCTGTACTCCTGATGACCTTCTTATTTCTACATGATTTTGATGATCTCCAGAATGATCTGTTCCATCATCTTTCCAGGAGCTGAGGGGAGGCTGGCTGGCTGGTAGTTTCCTGGGTCCTCCTTCTTACCATTTTTGAAGATGGGAGTAAAATTTGCCTTCCTCCAGTCACCAGCCACCTCTCCTCCATAATATTTCACTGATGGTGGAGAATGTAACAAGATCTGCCAACTTCATTGACACCTGTGGGTGTATCACATCAGAGCCCTTGGATTTATGGATGTTAAGTCTGCCAGAGGATCTCTAACAAAACCCTCTACAGCCCAGGGAAAGTCATGCTTTCTCCAGCTCTCTTCTCTTGCTTCTGAGGTTTGGGACTCCTGAGGTCAGTCTCATCAGTAAAGGCTGAGGAAAAAAGGCATTCAGTAATTCTGCCTCCTCTGCATCTTCTGTTACCAGAACATGATTCTGATTCCACAGCAGCCCTACATTTTCCATAATTTTTCTTTTTGTGCTGATGTACTGCTGCTGATGCCCTTCCAGTTTTCCAGCCATCTTGGATTCCCTTCCCATCTAGAGCCCTATCCCATGGATTCCTCTAAGCAGGTCTTTGAAGAGGGCTGGGTTAGCTGTCTGCAGGTTCGGGACCTAGTCCTGCTTACTGCTTTGCTTCCTCCATGCAGGATCCTGAGTTCAACCCTCTGGTGTTCCCTGCAGCCAAGGCTGCCACCAATGTTCACATCTTCAACCAGTCCCTCCTGGTTTGTTAGTACAAGGTCCAGCAACACATCTTTCCTCATTGGCTTCCACACCACTTGTTCTACTATCAATAATCTGCAGGAACTTCCTGGACTGTGTCTGCCAAGTTGTGTTGTCCTAACAAACATCAGGGCAATTGAAGGCCCTCAGAACCAGGGCCCGTGATCTCAGCTGCCTAGGAATCTTTGTCAACTTCCTCCTCCTAATAAGGTGGCCTGTGGTAATCACCCACAACACTGCCACCCATTTTAGCATGTCCCTTAATACTTACCTCTCAGCTCTCCACTCATTGTCTGTCTCTGGATTGAGTTGGATATGTCCAGTTGCTCTCTCACATAAAGAGCAATTCCACCACTTCATCTCCCTGACCCATCCTTTCTAAAAATACTTTCATTGCCAACTTTTTCTTTGTTATTGTGGAAAAGACACTCAACCTCACCATCCCTGGCCTTGAGCACTGTAGAGTTGAAACACTTCCTAATGGACAGAGACACTCCAACATTTCTCCTTCCTTGCTCATCCCTTGAGAAGAATTTGCAGCCATCCGGTGCCATCCAGAACTTGTAGCCATCCAGGGCAGCACTCCAGTCATCCCACTATGCAAGTCATCCTGCTATGTTTCCATGGTGGTGATTGTGCTGTAGATTTTCTGCTGCACTCCAGCTCTTCCTGTTTCTTACCCACACTGTGTGCATTGGTGTAGATGCGTTTCTGCTGGGCTGTTGGTTTCATTCCCAAATTAGATTTCATCTTCAGTTCTTCTGCAGACAGTTTAGAACTTCAAGTGATACTGGTTTTCATGGGTTGGTTGGCTGGTTGTTTAGGTGGTTTTTTTCATTTCCCTCCCAGATTAAACAAGTTGAAAAGCACAACTAAATATTTTTGATCTTCTTCATAGTAAAGTGTGTCTATGTATTTGGGTACGTTCCTGCACTCAAGTGACAGGAAAGAAAGCTGAGAAGACTTTTCACAGTTGTAACTTTCAGAATATCTTACAGCAGTCAAACGCACGAAAAGTGTAGGAACAAGTTTTCAATTTTTTTTTTGTATAGAAAAAAATCAAGTAGTTCTGCAAACACAGCATTCATTTTGCTCGCTAAATAGAGCAACTGAGACAACAATTGTATTTATTCAAATAAGTACAGTAAATCCTAGATCTCAGTTCCTACAAATATGACAAGTTGAGCAGTTGTGGAATAGTTTTCTTCAAGTCTTCGTTTTCCAGGTAATCATTGCTTGAGACAGATAAAGTAGCAAGCATAAGCTGAAATGCAGCAGTCTTCTTTTCTGAATTAAAAGCATTTTTAAAAAATGTGTATCTTCCCACTGTGCTAAGCTGCTTTCACAATTTGTGTTGACTTTTTATACAGTTTTACAACATTGTCATAAAATAATCATCATAACCATGCTTTAATTTGAGTCTTGGAATAAGAATATCCCAAATCTCCATACATCATGTGATGGAAATCAGGTTTTCACGCAAACCAAAATAGTAGAAATGTGAAACTCGAAAAAAACCCCAGAGATACACCAGCTGTAGCTACCAGTGTTATGCTCAGGAAACTCAAGGTAAAAACTCATCAAACCAATAACTTTTCCAATGTCAAAAGCACATAAACAATGCTTCCTAGAAAAGAAATTTAATTTCAGTCTTCACCATAAAATCACAATGACAACTTAAGCTTTTAACTGACTAAGATGGTTTTAAAAAATAACAATGAGAAATACTATGTTGTCCTTTTTGTGACCTCTTTCTACCAAACTAAATAGCTCAAATTTTGAATATTCATATTCACTAAATGGAATACAGCCCAGAGTGTTTGTGCCACATTGTCTAATAATAGTGGCATTTGAGGAACTCATATAGTTTGAGAGGAAAAAGAGGCTAAATTTAACAAATTATTCACCAGAGATTACTCACTTTTCTCTGATGAGAGCAGGAAAATGTGACAGCATGAACAAAGTTTATAGGCTCGCTTGTGTCAGTTGAGCATAGTTTTATGTCAAAAAGAATGAATGATAAAAGCCACAATTCAGAATATTAAAATAAATACCTTCAGGGGAAAAAGACAGCAAAGACTACAACAAAAGAATAAGACAGCGTAGATAGAGCCTCTTCTGAATGTACAGCAAAGAATTCATCATTTCACTTTGTATTTCCAATTAATAGGAACACAGAAAAAGCATAGAAATTTTGGTAACATTGAGCAGCAATTACTGCTGCAATTTCACTGTTGCAAATACTTTAGGGAAGGAGATCACCAGAGGATGTAACACTGTACCTATCCATGGTGCCATAAATTTCCTTTCATATAGACCCTCTCTTCCGCACAGTATTGAGCAGCACCAAACAAACTGTGACCAGTGACCAACCAAGTAAAGGGGTAACAAAACATTTTAAAAATATTTCTTCATCACTGGAGAAAAATGTAGTAGATTGCTGATTTTTTTGTAAATCATGGGTGAGCTTTTCCTACAGTAAAGTGAGTAACAGCATCCTGATGCCACAGCCAATGGGCAGAAGCAAATTCTACTGACATGTCTTTGAGAAAGGTGTCCTTAGTACTTCACTCAATTATCTATCAGTCTCTAGGGCAGTTAAAATATTAAATGTTTAAAATTCTGCTCACTCTTTAAAAGTTATCTGAAAATGTTTTTAATTATTTAATTTATTTCTATTTTTATTTAATTTAATTTATTTTTAATTTATTTTCATTTCAGACAGTGAGTAACTTGATTTTCTGCCCAATATGGTAATTTTTTCTAGCCAGATTACCAGCACTCTGGTAGTCTTTGGCAATTCTTTTAAGATTGAGAGGCTTTAACATTTGCATGAAGGAATATTGTTATTGACATTGTGTTGTAATCCAGCATGACAAGGTGAAAAGGGAGTGTCACTATACAATTTCTCAGCAGAGGAAGCAGGGGTGTCACATACAGCATAGAGCACAGGAATCATTATATGATCTGGCCAGAGTATTCATTCATTTGCTGAGCAAGCCCAACACAAACACGGAGAGGACATAAAGGTGCTGGTTGGTTCTCCATGTCTCACCTTGACAACCAGAAGAAAGAAAAAAATTACAAGAATACCTTCTTCACAATGAAACTACTAAACCATTTCCATTTATAAAATAAAAACTCTCAAGGAAACAAAAAAAAATTACAGGTTACAGCTTTGTGAGATCTGCTGAGTAAAATATCTGAAATAAGCATGTATTTTTTTCTTTCTCCTCCCTATTCCAAAAGTTTCTTTGGGGCTGGAGTCTCAAATACTTGGGTAATGAGTTCTTAATGAAGGACCAAAAGAGGGATCTAATCAATACACATCTGAATGGCCTGAATGTAGCTGTATGAGAAAAGCCATTTTTTAATGTAATCACAAAGATCCTTCCCATTGCTTTTCTCTGGCATCAACGAAGGATCTTTTGCCCATTGCTTTACAGAACTTCAGTATTTACTGTTTTCAATTTTGTAAAGTTTTAATGCTTAGAAATTTTCAAAGATAACTCTTTGTCATTCAAAATCACTGTACACCATCTCAGATGTCTTTTATCAGATGCTACTAAATTCCTTAATCGTGACTAGTTCTTGTTTAGTGGTAACGTCTTATGACCTTGGATCTTGCTGAATTAGTACTTTAATCCAACAAAATAGACCTTTACTTCTTTCTTTATTTAATTTCTAAAAGGTCTGTGGAAGAAATAAATAAATAAATAAAGGGGAAAAAAAAATCTTTTTTATTGGTCCAAACCAGTGTGAAAGAGAAGCAGATAAACTTCAGGTATAGGAAGCAAAAGGTACTCTTTGTGCAGCATACATAACATGAAGGAGCCTGGTAAGCACAGCAGAATCCAAATACCTGTTTATCAAATGTCTAACAAAGGTCTGTTACACATTGCTCCTCCTCACTGGCAGCCCAGAGGAATGATATGGAAGAAGTAGCTGGAGCAGAGATCCAGGCCACTGGAGTGGGTGAGAAACAGTCTGAGGCTTCCCCTGCACTAGGGCTGCTCAGGTGACTAAAGAGTGACCCCAAAAGGTTAGGGAAGCAGCCTAGCAAGTGTTTTCAAAACACCTCAGGGCAAATAGGCCAATTAAAGGTCCACACAGCATTCATAGGGATAATATAAATCCAATCAGTCCAGGTTACATGAGGTTACAGAGTGTGAACAGAAATCTCATTATGCCTGACAAGATTGTTTGGCAGAGACAGAGAAAGTGCTTGGCATTTTGCAATTTATACTTCATGCATTTGGTAGCAGCTAGGACAGCTTCATAAGTTTAGTCATATTTTTGTGTCACTTGCTGTGATATGAGATACACCACTAACAGCGACAGATATCCTAGCACTCGCATTGGATGACAGCGGAAACCAGACACAGGATACTACACAAATACATCAAGCATTCATGACTGGCAGGCTTGCAAAACACTAGCTTTAACATAGCTAACTTTGATCAGCTTCTCCTTGTGCATGAATTGACCCTTTCTCACTGTCCAGAACTTTAAAATTAAGTGTTTACATGTTTATTTAGAAAGGAATTTGCTTTTACAGGGAGATGACTAAATTTCAGCTAAATAATGATAACTCTAATTTAATTACTTTTTGCCATACAAGTTTTTCTCTTTTTTCCAGTTTGGATGCCAGCCTTAAAGTAGAATAATGAAGCAGGGGGCAAGGAATGTGGTAGGTTTAGCTATGACTCTATCCACTCTTTTTTTTGTTGATATGGCTGGAGAATAAACTGTTCTGTGAGCACAAGTAGCTTAGCCCATGAAGCAGAGCACTATGGCCTGTTTCTCCTCTTCTGAGCTGTTAGGGTTCTGACAATCATTCCTTTTTGAACTAGTCCAGAGAAGATGTAGACAACTCCTCACCATGAGTCAAACTTTCACATTTTCCTGTACTTTTGCTACTCTGTGTTCTATGCCTAAGTTCAGCCTAAATTTTTATATGGGTGCTCAGAAGGAAAAATGCTTTGAGGCTGTAGCTGCCTTGGCATCTTCCAAGCCTACTCAGGAGTAAAAGTCAAAGACAGATTTCACTCAGAAATAGAACATGACCAGTACACCGGACCAAGTAAAAATACAAGAAAGATTATTCAACCATCAAGAGGAAAACGTGGAAGTTCAATGCAGTGCTCACACTTCTCAGGCTGCTCAGTTGTTTGCAGCAGCAGTATATTGCTGCACCATGGTGCTGCACAGCACCATGAAGCCTCTTTTCTGTGCCTTCCTAAGTTTCTTCTCTCCTATGTTGACTTTTCTCTTCCCTCTAGAAAAAGAGGTTCACTTTTAATCCATTTTCAAGTTTCTGCAAATCTTTGCAGTTTATTGGGATAATTGAGCTTTTCATCATGGAAAGACCTCCTGTTAAATTGAATGAAGCAGGTTGAATAAATCAGGGTCAAACAGGATGATTTATCAAAACTCAGACAATGGAAAATCTTTGTTGACTTTCTTGGTAAAGACTGGGCAGACATCTTAGGTTTCATTGCTTGATTTTTAAAATAAGCGCAGTGTTTAATGTTTCTTCAACATCATTAAAGGCAATGCCCTAATTACCCGGCTTAAAAACCTCAGAAAGTTTAAAGACTCATTTTCTAGATCATAACAGAGATCTCTTTCTGCAGTGCTGCCTTCAGCCTCCCACCCCTCAGTTTTTCCAAATAACTAAGATCATCCTGTCCCAGGCAGAGTATCCTGGACTACCCAACATTCTACCTACCCAGATCTCTCTGTGAACCCTCTTTACTCTCCAGGGAGTCCATAGCTCCTCATAGTCTAGCAGCATTGTCCAATTTAGTGGCATTTGTTTTCAGCATCCAGAACATTTACAAAAACATTTAAGAGCATTGGCCCTAAAATTGAACAGAGAACCCAGCTGTTGACTGGTGATCACCCTGATTTAACTCAGTTTACTATAAACCTTTGAGCCTAAAATATCAGTAAATTGCTCATCCAGTGTGTTATGGACTTGTCTAGGTGTGTGCTGGACATTGTTTGTAGAAGGATACTTGCAAAGACGCTAACAAAATGAAGACATTTTCATGAACTGAACGGTACAAGTACATTTTTTTACTGAACACAGAGACTGAATTTCTGAGCATAAAAACATCTTCCTTTACTCCCAGGCAACATAGGTTTTCTCAGTATAACTGATGTTTGTTGGATAGTAGTTGTTACCCCATCTGGCACTGTCTCTAATCACAAGAGCATTATTTTCTCTGCTCATTTTCTTCTTAGTGCAAGTCAATATATGTTGTATGCACAATAAAGAACAGTAATACTCCTTTTATTCTTAGCTCACAAAGGCATACATTTTTTTAAAAGTTATCTAACTATTTTTGCAAAACTAGCTATTGTCAGGCTTGTAATTGTCAGGAGACCTGAGGTGTCTCCTATGACAGCCTTGCTCTGCAGTTTCATAGTACTGAAGCTGCACCTGTTAAAATGATCATTCTGGGCAACACACATTTGTGAATTTTCCTCCACATCAGTTTTAGATCAAGCACTGGATTTCTAGTGTAAAAAGGGAAACAACACTCACTTTAGGCTGCCATAAGTCTTGCATTCACCAGATGGACAGAACACAACAGGTTTTCCCAAGATCAGCTCTGTTCTTTAGAGAGAAATGCAGTGCAGATAAATTGTGAATTAAGTTACATCCCTTCAGGTTTGGGACATTCAGCACTTGGTGGTCTGAACTGTCATACTCTGTATATCACTACTACCCTTTTAAATGAGTAATATGTAAGCTCTTAAGACAGTATTGTCATGTACATTCCAAACCCCAAGACAAAAGGATTTTTCATCTTTAAGTTAAAAGATAGAGCTCAAGCATGGTATTTAATGACAGACTGAAGTTTGTAATTCATTCCTTAAGGTAACAGAATTATATACACCCAGCTGAGTGTATAGTCTTTTAAGTTATGGCAAAGTGCAATTACCGTTTAAAGGGAATATTTATGTACATTAGTTAACAACATCATTGCAACTTAGTGCTCACACATCAACACTTAATTAGTGTAAGCATAAGTGACATAATTGCTACAAGGCATGTATTACCCATAATGTGAAGTAATTTCTCGTGCTATGCGCATTTTAAATATCTACTCTGTATTTTTCCAGCTCAGATTTTTAAATCAATAGGAGGTGTTTGCATAAAGTTACCTTAACCTATTTTGCATTTTATTTGAATGCAGGGTGTTGTCCCGCAATAGAGAAAAAAAAGCTCCTTTCTCCTTGAGGAAAATCTAGCCAACTTTCAATATCCAAACCTGAATTAAAAAATGCTTAATTTCAAAACAACAGAAATGTCCATGTGAAGAGTATGCTGATTTATATGAGACAAACATTATTCATGTTTTATCCACAGAATACTGTTTTATATGAGACAAACATTATTCATGTTTTATCCACATAATAGCCTTAATATGCTGATGTTGTTCTTCTGTAGGACTAACCATGCTTTTGTCCAGTCCCACTCTTCACAAGAAAGACCCTTGTTAGCTGATCAACAAGCCTGCAAAACCAGAATTCAGTATGTCATTAAGAACCCCAGCTGTTATGGTAACTAAGAAACCAGTGAACTAATGAGTAGAGGGGGCATCTGGGATTATATTATGGATGTATAATGGAATAAGTTCACATATACCAATAAATATGCAGTCATTCATTTCCTGCTTTATTTTGTTCTGTATTTTATAAGAGGATTGTGTCTTGGATTTTATTTTCTGTTTGAGAAGGAATGACTCTACCAATACTCTACTGAACGTGAAATGTATTTTGCATACTACTGCATCTCATGGAAAAAGAAAACAGATTTTATAATCTAAAGAGAGGAAACAGAAAATACATATGTCTTGCTTTGGAATAATTTGCAGAAGTGAGATATGATCATATGGAGGCAAGAAGGAGCTAAGCAGTTTTAGAAAGTTTTAATATTTCCCCGTCATGTTACATAAAGGGCTAAAAATCTTCAATAGGATTGCTGCTTCCTACCTAAACCTAATAACACATTCAGCAATTAGTGTTTAATAGTTCTGTTAAAAGGATAATCTAAAGACCATCCTTTCCTCTCATAACCTACAACTTATAAATAAGAACAGAGCTTAAATATCTGGAAGAAATCAGGAATGGCAAAGTTTCTCTGTCTTTTTAGTAAGGGAGGATGGGTGCAGTTAGCACAGTAGACAGAATTTTATGTATAATCATTTCATTGTTACTCTTCATTAGTCATTTAAATCATTATTAAAGCTGGAGAAAATTTTACCAGGAGAATATCTTCCTGCTAGAAAATTTTACTTTGTATCATATAGAGTCTTCTGCAACAATATACAAATGTAGAAAAGTTTCTATAAGAAATAATTATTAGACTGAGGGGTGACATTTGTTCTATGCTAGAGCTGTCAGAACTTTTATTGCAAAAAGATTTTTTTTCCTGCTGATTTTAATTTTGGTTATTATAAAACAAATAAATCTTTTAAAGAAAAGACAAAACCTGAACATTTTTCTTTGAAACTGTTCTTTTGTGAGGATTACTCAAAAATACTAACATCACTGTAATTTGCAATAGTCAATTAAAACAACAAAAGTCCAGTACCTGTACAAATCCACCTGCAAGCTTACTGAAAGGTTTGTACACACACTTGTGGGATCAAAACATGCAAGTACATATTTTTTGTTAATATAAATATAGTTTTTCTAGTCCATGACTTACCAAGAGACAAGCACCCAGTATTATAACCTATTAGTGTTTAAAAAATAATATGAACATATTTATCTTAGTATTTTTTTATTGTCACTGACATGAATCTTAAGGTCTTTTTACTTACCAAAAAGATTGATCAAACAGTCATCAAAATGTGGGAAGATGTTGCAGCTAGAAGTACCAACTATCTGGAGATAATCCATTGACCTTTAAATTAACTGAATTTTCTTGCATCCTTATTTGAAAACCCCCACCAGAATTTGGATCTGGAGCAAGCTTGATAGATCCTACAAAAACCACAACATAAAGTCCTTCCATGTATTTACTGAACCTTACCAGGACAAGTGTAAGGGTTGGGATTTTTTCTCAGAAGATTTGTGTGCTCATTATGCCCAAGATATACTTAAGTCTCAGTTTTTTCATGTGGGAAAAATGCAAGTTTGCAGCCCTTTATTTGCTCCATTCCTTAAGATCTTTTACCAGCAGAAAACATTAGAAATATTTTCTCAGATTTTAATGCAATAATAATTAAAAATACAATTATTTTTTTCTTGGTCTGCCAACACAATCTATTTGGTGGTCTTCTGACATGAGAGATTTCCTAATCTCTCAGTTGCCCTTTTCTGCACCCATTCTAATTTGAGTACACCTCTCTGAGTAGCCAGAATAGGATGCAATTACTGCTGTCATCAATAATTTCTATAACAGTATCACTACCACTTTTACTGAAAATATCTTGTTTGATATACAGTAAATCAGATTAGCTGGTTTTACTGACATATCACATTAATGACTCACACTTAAGATCAATAAGCACATCCAAATTCTTATCCTTCTACGTTGCACCCAATGCTGAACCCATCAGTTTATAGCTTGCATTAATTTGAAAAGTATTTTAGAGTTTATTTTAATCTGAAAAATACGTTTATACAAATAAGATCCATAAGGTATGTGAAAGATGAGACATTAGCTTAGGATATGCATTGGTATTTACCAGAAAGCTCACATACAGTCATATATTAATATAAATATGTAAATCCACACATTATTATGTATTTTCTAATGTGTAAAGTTAGTGTTATAATTTATCATTACTCTTATTATTGTTTATGTAATTAAATCCTTCATACAGCTTCTCTCTCTAACCTACCACATATTCCTGTAAAATCAGATCTCCTGCTTGACAAGATAATATATTGCTGTCATCCCACTGAATATTAGTATAATTCTGATTTTAGTTTGCTAAAATGACAGATGCAGCTACTTTATAGCTGCTTTGGACCAGAAAACATTTTGAAAGTTATTTTCACTGAATCCACTGAATCAGTATGGAAGCAGATATGCATGAAGATTTGGAACTTAATATGTGAGGTGGTTTTGCCCCTTTTCTGTTGTGGGAAATTTGGTTATAAATTTTTCATGACATAGTTCTTTTGTCTGTCAGCACCTTTTACTTTGGGAAAAAAGTCTTCTTGACAGCCACTTTGAGCCTGCTCCTCCAGAGTTTTTACTCGTCACAGTAAAAAAAGTTTAGGAATAATAAAAAAAGAAGAAGAAGAAGAAATATGGACAAAAATCAAGAGAATTGAAGAAAACACTCCCTTCTTTGTTGCTTTTTAAAAACTACTAGATATATCTGTCTACACATGAAATGAAATGAGGAAATGTTTTATGGTTCAGGAAGAAATCAGAAGACAATGTTTGTAGCTGCAGGCCAAAGGCTCCAGGATTGTCTGCATTCTACATTGCAACCAGGATTAAAAGCCTTTCCTTTGGAGGAAGCAGCCTGAGAAGCAGTAAGGCCCTAACCCATCACAGAGTGACACCTGTGCCTAATATTATGAACTGTGAAAACTTACACTCTTTTAAAAGCAGAGCTTTATCTGATACTCCAGGTGTACACAGAGATTGTCCCAGGTCAAAACCAGGCTTACACTTCAGGGTTAACTGATATATATTACAATACCACCACCATCAAGAAAATTACTGCAATGCTAGCGTATCTCTGTACACATGCAGCATGTTTGGTATAAGTAATTATATTTCTCATACCAAAAAGGAGACATAAACATATAATTCACTGCTCAAGGTTAAAAATATGTAACAGACATAGCGGTATAGAGGTATTCTGCCATTCTGGTCTTTAGACTGTGAGTAAGTTTCCTCAGAATGCACTTCAAAAGACTCAGCTTTCAGTGTTAATAGACCAAGAAAAAAGCAAGGTCATCTATTATCTTAGATGTAGGTAGGGAGGACTTAAGTGCACATGCATTGCATTGCATCTCTGAAAGGTGGACAGTACCTCATGAGAAAACAAGGTTTGCATCTTCCAGACAGTCCATAACAACTTATTTTGTTTAATCTAGGGTGAATGGTTATTGACTGCTGTCTTTTGACAACTTGCCTGACTGCCATTCCAAGGAGGTGAGTACCTCCATCCTCCCGAGGACATCAAAACAAGGCAAACATGACAGCCTGCGTACAGATCAATGCCACAGAGAATGTTGCTCCCTTTCCTCCAGAGCAGTGCTATCAGCAATGCTGTCATATTTTGCAACCCAAGGAATTCCAGTTTCAGAGTTAATCTGAGGAGAAGGGTTTTTTCCCAGAAAAACAAGCAAACAAACAAAAAAACCCAAAAACCCACATGCACACTAATAACTTCCATTAGGCAGGCCACAAATGTAAAACAACACATGAAACTCAAATCCAAAAATTCTCCTTTTTCAAATTCTGCATGTAACTTACACCTGGCAACAACTAGTCTCCAGTTTATTGATTACAGAGTTCATTGCATGTATCCAATTTTCCCTCCATAGAGTTAAAACTTTTTAAACAAAAAGTTACTTGCCAGCATGGCTCAGAACATAAATCACATAATATAAAATATAAATAAATCAGCACAAAATCTGGATATCCAATGTGTAAAGATAAAAGGAAATAGTTTTACACATTTCATTAGACCTTGTAAGAGAGACCCAACTTCTCCTCCTCTTAAGAACTTTTGCATAAAATTACTTGTGCTGCACAAGAAGTGGTGATTTTCCTGTTTGAGTTACTTTCTGTTTTCATCATTCCTTGCCTGCAGTCCTTCCTTCATTGTAAGAGTCCTTGAACAGTGCTTCCTGTCAGTCCTCCATTGTCATCATATTGTGATCAGCCAAATCTCTCAAAAATCACTTTCAGTTTCTATTAAAATTATAATCTGTTGTTATTCAAAAATACATATACATTGCTGGGAAAACACCAGTGCTTTACATTACTTTCCTGCAACAAGCATAGCTGGAGAAAGAGAATGAATCAAAAGGCATAGTAAGTTTGAGCAATTGAAATGGTCAGGAAAAATATAGTTAGCCCAACAACAATTGTAAATATTTCAGTAGCTTCTGTAGTCTATAGTGAAAGTCAACATGGATAATAAAACAACCAGATATTGGAGCAATGAGGAATGATTTTTTCATGCCTATACCTCTTCCTCATTATATCCCATTGGCTATGGTCACTCCAGAGTGAAGATGAGCAACAATGATATTCCCAATTTCATGGGAATTTCTGATAGTTTTGGGGGCTAGGAGAGTTCTGAAAAATAAAACAAACAGAATAAAATTCGAAATTTCATTTGAAATTATGAAAAAACATTTGGTGGATATGTGATTTTGGGTGGACATTGTTTTTTATATTAGCAGTACATTCTGTTATACCCTTGGAGCATAAACAAAACATTAACATTATTTGAAAAAGAAAAAAAACTCAGTAAAATATGACAAATTTGGAGAGTTTTATTCTTTTTGCATTATAATAAATACAAGAATTTTCCTTAAAATTTCATCCGCAATTCCTTTAGCTAGTTATACTTGCCATGCACTCAGAGAAAAAAAATTTTGTAAAACTTTCTGTTGCATCACTCTTATGAATAGGGAGATGTCTTCACCTAAGCATTGATGACTGAGAAAGAACAAGAAGAATTGTTCAGCTGCAGGATGATGTTGGCTGCTTCCTCATTCTGAAAGGCGTATAAATAGATATGCTGAACGCTGCAATCTCAAATTTAGAACCTGTATATGAAAGAGACACTCTCTCCTACTGTGTATTTTACACACTCTTCTACTGTGTATTTTATAAGACTGATGACAAACTCTCCCTTACGATCTTGGATGTCATCTTCACAAGACTGGATAAAATATTCTGGAACCCCTTCCTTGTGGAAATTGAATAGAATTTTATACTAATTAAAAACCTATTTTTCTCTGTGAGTATTTTCATAACTCTTTGTAGGTCACGTTTCCTTTTTAGTCAATAATAATATTAATATTTATTATTTTGAAGTTTTCTTTACCTTTTACTGTCCTACTCATTTATTATCTCTGTTTCCATGTGCCTAGAGAAAATTATCAGAGTGCTTTCACTTGTCCAAAGTGGGGTTTTTCCTAGTTAGAGGAGGAAGTTAAGGAAAGGAGAAGATAATTTTTTCTTTCTCAAGTTCAGCATTATGCAACACAGATGTGTTTCTAACACAAACATTGGTCTTTACTGGGGTTTTATTAGTATCAAAGGTATGCAGTGTGATTTCCTAAATGTAATTTAATCTCAAACAACTGTTGAACTCCAACAAAGATTTACATTTATAACACAATTATATTTGAACAGCAATGATGACATCACCATAAATTACATGTGTTTAGCAATAAGAAAGCCATTAGATAGATGTTGTCTCTTCCTTGCACGTAGAAATTTCTTTTGAAGACATTATGAAAAAAAGTAAAGTTAGTAATACCCAATTATGGCAAATAGATCCATGTTGTCATCTTGTTATGAACTGAATTCCTATTAAATATTTGGAGAATGATATCTCTTCCATACTCAGTCTGCCACCACCTTATTAACTCTTCAGCTATATAAGAAAAAAATCCCTCTACAGAAATTATGGTCAGCAATAAGCTGCAACTTGTGTTTTTATCACCACTGAAATGAGGAGCAATACCTTAATGAAATCAGCATTTTAGTATAAGTAAGGCAAACTAGCTATTTCCACAGAAAATGCTTTGCATTTCTGGAATCTTCTCTGTTTTCCCTGCCTAAACTCCAGGCGAGGATTAACATTCTTTAGCTCTAATTCCCCAAACACAGCCAGCCACTCACCACCTTCCCTCCCCAGCACAAAGCACTCCTCAGTCAGGTGAAAGCAAACTCCTATGGAGGAGATCTTGTCTGTCCCAAGACTACTCCATTTGCCTCCATCCCAGTTACTTCTGTAGCTAACTATTAGTGACTCTAGCAAGTCACTAATGTGTGCATCACTTTTCCATTTTGTCTCCAGACTGTCATACTTTTAAATTTGCAATACATGTGTTAGTCTATAACAACCATCTAAAAGTTTGACAGTTGGACTGACACAGAAAGTCAACAGATAAAAATGAATGGTCTTGTTAAAAAAGCAGATATATTGAAAACAGAACAGATACTTGAAATGAGGGGATTTTTTTCCTTTGCTTTCAGTTCTCTCCCTAAAAGATATTTCTCCTCTGCCAGGCATAACAAGCAACTCCATGGTTATTAGATGGAAATAAAAACCAGGACTTTAGAGACAAAAGTCTGACAAAAAAGAAAAAAAATCATTCTTTCACCACTCTGGTTTTAATTACTTTAGGCTGTGCTAATATGGAAACAGATGCAGTTCAGCAGTTGCAACACTTATAAAATTGGAGCAAATCATGCCTGTCTCTAAATCTCCCTAGCTTACATTTTTGGGAGGATACATTCCAAAAACACAGTGCCTTACAACAGCCTTCTGCAGATGCAGCACACCTGTTTTTTTAGTTAAGAAAACATTAGATTGAGAAAATTCTGCCCCTTAAGTGAAATGGAAGCTGCACCTTTAAATTATGAAAAAGTTTGCCTATTCCTCATGTGGGTTGAGCTTTTTTATGGATTGTTCAGGACGGCATGATGTGTCTAAGTGAGAGATCTAGAAGCAAGACAACTGGGGAAGGCTTATTAGTGAACTGAGTTCTCTGGAGTAAAAATAATTTCTCCTCCTTCGATTTTCACGGTGTTCTTGCATGTTTATTTTCTGTAATTTTTGTCACAAGGCTTCAAATAAATCAGCAGAGGCTTGCCTTTCTTGTCAGGCTTTTTTTATAATATTAAACATATTCAGTGCTGCTTGCAAGGTTCTGCCCTCCCCAAGACACAAACCTTTGTGCGCACACACACACACACACACACAACAGCATCTTGCTACTAGACAGAGATAAATTCCTCACCACGATGACCATCAGACACTAAGCCAAACTCATCTTCTTTTCTTTTCTTTTTTTTACTCCACTCTGTTATTCATAGAGACCACAGGTGAACCAGGAGAAAATTATTACAGTGTGATGACTGCTGAAATGATAGAAGGTAAAGAAGATGGATTATCACGGTGCTGACATGATTTGTATGGATTTCCAGAATTAAGCTGTTCACTTAAAGTGACCGTCTTCTTTGCACCCGCGATATTGCAGCTGCCCTAGTAATAACCTTCATCTGCACTTGTGAGCCAAGTGAGCAGAGCACGTTTCCCATTACCTGTCAAGCGAGTATGTAGAGTTCTTCTGGCCCCGCAGTAATAGCAGGGCTGCTGGTGAACAGAGTAATAAACACCTACTGAGAGGGATGTAGCGTGAAAAGATCTCATCACCTGCCATTAGCACGCTGATGAATAATGCAGCATTTTCGGTGGCAGATGTCAGGGGTGGGAGGAAGAATCACTTCTGTAAATGCTCTGGTGAGCACTTCAGCACAAAGTGAGAGGTGATAGCAACAGATGCATGTGACAAAATTACACTTGCTATTGTGTTTTAAAAGAAATGGGAACATTTACTTCACAAATAGCTGGCAGGCTTTCTCTTTCTCTCTCCCTCTCTCTCTCTCCCCCTTTCCATTTCCCCCCTCCCCCCCTTCTCCCCCCTCCACCTTTTTGTTCCCTCAGAGTCACAAGACGCTACAAACTATCAAACTAATTCACATATTGCTAAGCATTTACAGCTCCTAACTTAACCACTGCAAAAGGGGCAGTGGGACTTGCAGTCCAACCTTTTAAGAGATTTTTCCTGCAGACCCAAACTGGCAAATCAATTGAATAGGTAAGATTAGAAAACAATAATAATAATAGTCCTTTTTCTACTTAAATTCCCTTCCCGTTATACATTTATTTTCTTTCTTTCAAAAAAATCCGACAAGCCTCTGTAGAAATGACAGTGCCAAATGAAGTGACAATTCCTGGATTTCATGCAGTTAAATCCCTCAGAGGCTCTGGCACCAGTAAAAAAGGTCTCACTTTAATGTTAACATTATCAAGAAACCGCCTATTATTCTTCCTGTTCCACTCACCCATTTTCCCGCTGTAAATAAGACAAAGAAGTGACATAGCAGTAGCACAACTGGTTCCTGGATGCGATTTTAAGCACGGAAATCCCTCTCGGGTAGTCTAAATCTGCACAGGTATTGCTAATTTTTCACAATAACATTTTCACTTGAAAGAAACTGCACACCCAGACCAAGTCCTTGTTTATATCAAAAGGTTTTGCATTTTAGGTTTGTAAATGACTTCCAAGCTGCCACAACAACTTAATTCCCTGTACCCACAAGCATAGGTCTCAGAGAACAGTCAATTGAATTTTATACATGTTTTATGTCATTGCTTTCTTGCAGAGAGAATTCCTCAGCGCTAGATATGAATGAGGCTCAAAATTGAGGCTCAAAATCTGTCATATCTGACACCTACATATCCTGCAGGGGGGAAGGGGGCAGAGGGGGGAAGTATGAATTCATAACCAATAATAATATTATATGACTGCAATATTATTCTTGGCACATGCTATCATCTTGTCTGGCGAATCACAGATTCCAGTGATTTAAAGCAACCTATCCCAAAACAGGAATGTTTTCCAATTGTCTTCAGTTTTCAGTGGTATTTTGAGCCAAACAGCTCGTTTTGGTCAATTGCTGCCATTTGGCACAGTAACTTACGAACATCACAGGTACACAATAATCATCATGTGTTTGATGTCTGAAGGACAGCTGAGAAGAAAAAGGAAGAACTGTGGGTTCTACCAGAGGATGGTAATGCTTAAAAACCTTATTGTAACAGGTGAGTCACAGGATGGCATAGATGGTGTCATTGCTCAGAAGAGTTTTGTTCATGTGCAGGTGAACTGCACAAGTCACAAAAGCAAAATTTATGTCAGGAGTCCTTGTTTCTGTCCCTCTGCCAGCCATAATTCTCATAATTTTCTGTTTGGTTACTGAAAGCCTAGGAAAGGCTACTTGGGCTATATAAGCTGGGCATTAAAGGGCCCTGAAGGGATGAAAAATGCCTCCACTGTTAAACAGATGTAAAGCATACTGTAGGACAGAATATGTCTTCTGATCACCTTTTTGGCTGCAGCTCTTATTGCCTAAGTTCTTCTGCCACCGCCTGCTCATACACATTTCAAAGGTCAGTGCTCTCTTGTTTGCCAAGGCTGTGTCAGAAAGACTGAGTGAGACTTAGACAAGGATGCAACACTTCAGCAAAACAGTCTGTGAGATGAGAAATGCAATGGGGAACTTCCTTCAAATTATAAAAATGCCATTATCAGAAGCAGAGTAGGCAAAGCATATATCCCAAAAGAAAGAGAAAATGCTCTTTAAGAAGAAAGGCATATAATCAACAAGAAGCGGGGATAATCAAGACAAGGAAAATTCTCATAAAAATCCCATATCAACACAGTTCATATTAGCACAGGATTACTTTGAACTGTGATTCAAAGATTGGGTAGAACTGAGGAACAGAGACATAGTTACAAATCTATCTGGCACACCAAGGCTGTGCCTGTTGAAATAAACTCGGGCAAACGACCTTTCTCCTTTTAAATACCTTTATTAAAAGTGATCAGCTCAGGTGGGGAAGAACAAACAGGTCCACCTTCACTCCACTACAGCTCCCAGGAATGACTCGGAGAATGAGAAAAAGCGCAGCTTTGTCCCCTGAACAGCAGCCAGAGCTATAACTCCTGCCCTCTCAAGAGCATCAGGAAATCCCTTCTTAGGTTAGGGTGAGGGGTAAAAAGGCCTTGGCAGATACTGGATTCTGTTCCTCACGTCTATTCATCACTTTGATTCATCAATTTTGTGTTGGCTCATTGTTCTAGGGGTTTGTGGCTAGGTTTGCTGAGAGGCTTCTCCCATTGCATGCTGGTTCCGAGGTCATTTGCATGTCGAGTCAATGTCCTTTCCCCTTCACCTTCTGGGTGTCATCCTCCAGGAAGCAGCAGGGTGTCACTTGACAAAAGGGGGAAATCCTAACCATCAATGACAGGTAGTTAATGAAAACGACAGGTGATTACAATAACAAACAGTTAGAACTCCACCCTGGCAGCAACTGGCCCACCCTGTTAGCTCTTCAATTTTTTAAAAAAATGGGCAGCTTTTTCTACTCATAACACCTGCTAACACAGGAAGTTTCAAAGGATGGGTATAAATACCGGTATCCTCTGGAAAAAAAGATCACCACCTCTTCACTCTCACCACCTATAGGCGACCTTTGAGTCACAGTAAAAGATATGTATTGTATAAGTGGCCTTGCCCCGGTAGGTCCCGGTTGCTCTTGATGGGCTGCAGCTGCGGTGTCCTTCATGGGCTGCAGCTGTGGCTAGTAAAGATAACTGGGCTAAAAGGGGGTGGGTTGGCCAGTCAGGGAGAGCCTTGAAGGAGCCCTGACAAAGAAGGAACAATCTGCAAAAGAAGGAGTCAGTGCTGTAAGGAATTGCCACAAGAAAATCATCAAGAAGGAAATATGATGACAACAACCACCCAGCCTATTTATCTTGAAAGTTTATGCCAAACCCAAGAAATGAACCCAGTTTGGTTTGTTTGGCATTTCTGTTTGCAGTAGGTCAGATTACATGGTAGTGTTGTAAACAATATGCTTGTAACTGATGTGGATAGTAAGTGAAAGTTACAGGGATGAAAAGATATCTCTCTTCGAGGTTTAAGGTTTGAGTCCCCTGCAGATAGTCCTTAGATCAGCTAAGATTTTGGTTTTCAATCTTAAAATGAAAAAAAAAAAGATAAATATAAAATAAATACTACTGTATAAAGAAAAGCAGTGGTTTCATATGGTCTTTTTTTCTATCAGGGATCAGCTTGAGATTGTCTAAAAATAGAGGTTTTGTTGTTTTGGTACTTGTATACCTGTCTGGAAAACTGCTGTATTATAATATTTCTTTTTTTTTCCTCATAATTTTGTAGCTTTTTAAGAGACAAATATACCTCACCTGCCTTTCAAACTTTTAACTCTTCATTGCTACACTTACAGTTTGATAAATTTCCCAACAGGTGGTGTTCACAGTTGTTTTGTAAACATCACAAGAATTCGGAAGAATAGACATTAAAAACTAAAAAAATTTTGATAAAAACCAATATTTGCCATGTGTTTTGTGCCCTACTATTATTCCCACCAATATGTAAGTCTAAAAAGGGCTACCTATTATTGTAGTGATGTATCTAAAAAAATCTCAAGTTGCCTGTAATAATCTCCATTATGTATAATGACAATTTTGATAATAGTCTTTAGAAGAGGTAATGGCCCCGGTGAATGGTTATTACCTGTCTGTTCATGCTGGAAGCAAGACGCAGAAGCCAAAGGGGACAGTGAAATGGTCCTTGTAGCACAGTCTGAAGGAATAAGAAATATTTAACAGAATGCAAGTAATAAACAAGTAAGCACCTTTGCTTGTGTCGCAGTGATGCAGTAAGCCATTGTGAATTCTGTGAAATAATAGAGGTATAAAACAGTAATTAATAATAATAATAATAATAATAATAATAGCCAAACTATCACTGTGAGAGCTATTTTAATTTTAAGAGTCACAAACTCTGACAGAAAATAAAATTTAACCTGAATGTTAAATATGGTTTGGTACATTGTTGAATGCTAAATATTGTTATACTCCAATTCTATACCATGCTGTAAGAGCAATATCACTTTAGTCCAGAGAGGCCTCTGCGCAGATCAAGGGTCAAAAGTGTTTACATCTTCCACACAATTACTCAAAAAATGTCTCTATATACAAAAATATGGGGTTGTAGAAGCAGAAAAAAGTCATGTCAGAACTGTAAAGTCTCAAACTGGCTTTTAAAACAGACAGAATGTTCTTGTAAATGAAGCCTGAGCATAGACAATGCACTGCCACAACAACATCCGGACATCAACAATTTATGTAACCTCTGCACAGTCTAGAGAATCAGCTTTAGAAGTTAACTTTGAATTCATATCCATGAAAATGGTAAGTTCTTCCAAGCAGAAATAGCCTTTAAAACCTGCACAGTGTTAAATACAATTTGGCCCTGATTTCAGTTGTGACCTCTGGGATTTACCAAAGAATAAAAATGTTTGTAACAAATAAACGCTGAATTATTAAATTATTAAATATTATTCTGAACTCTTGCTTAGAAGTACACTGAGACATTACTTCACCCAGTAAGGTAGGGTTAAGAACATGGAAATGAAAACAAAGGTCCTGTATTTGAAACTAAAGGAGACAAATGAAAAAATCTCAGTTTAATTAAAAGAAAGCTAAACCCTTAGTTCAAAATGCAGGCCACCATGAATTTTGCATGGTTTATTCCATGTAGAGTGAAAAATACTGCTGAACCATGATATTTCAGGAACACAGTACAAAGATGTGTTTTATGTCTTTAGGTGTATTACATTTCTCCTAACACTTACTCTGTTTTCATCCCTCAGAAGCTCTGTGTGTAACAGGAAAAGGTGAGCGCACAGAAAGGGAGATCTCAGTCAGATCTGTGATTATTTGAAATAAGGAATGCCTTTAGCAGAGATTCCTTTTGTCAACAGACTGTTGGGTTCAGGAAAACCCAGAAGTCCCAGTAAGAAAGCTCACATGCCATAAATATTTTATTGCTTCCTTCTAAAGGTTGTTTAGGAAAGGATGAAGGAATGCCAGCTGCACGCACTCCTCTGGTGTTTTGTTGTACTTGTGCGCTGAATGGACACGTTCCATTACCCAAGAAAAAAGAGTTACTAGACCAGACCAGTAGCACTGGTAATCCTGGATCCAGGTTTCCCTTCTGGATTGGCTCATACTGTGACTCAAAAGGATAAGTTTGGTCTGCAGGGATAGTCATGATATCTCCTGCCTTGCTTTTCTCCATTTTTATTACATTAACTTGCTATCACTAACAAAAGAAAAGGACAAATTACAATCAAGATTTAATATGTAACAGATGTTTCACTTACTATTACAGACAATAATAAAGAGTAGTTTCCTCCATACCCTCCCATTTTGACTCCTTTTCTGGTCTTAAATTGGATTCTAAAGGTCACCTCTCACTCTTAAAATAATTTCCCTCACTGCAGCTCTACCAGATAGAGTAGGTAGGTCTTAGGTAGAGTATTTCTTCTCACTGTATGAAAGAATTTTTTTGTTCTTGTCTCTCTACTTGACCAATTTGCCCTCTGCCTGAGAAAGTCCATAAACATTGAATGTGTCTGATAAAGCAATTCAGGATGTCTTACATCCTGAACATACAATTTCTTGAATAATTGAAGAGGTTTGAAGTTACATATTCTGAAAATACAGTTACACCCTGTATCATGATGGGGTTTATGAAGGAATAACAATGATGAAAAGACAAATAACAAAATAAAAACGTATACCCTATAAGGCTGTCCAGAATAAGAAAGTGCTTTAAGGAGACCATGACACTTTTTGTCAGAAACAGGAAACTGCACGCACCAGCATGAGAAAGGGGACTACCCTGACTTTTCTTCAATTTGCACTTGCTGGTCATTTAACCTGAATTTAATGATAGACACCATACTACTGGTCCTGTGTGAGTAAGACACAAAAACAAATGCCTAGGTAGTGTCTGAAATCTCTAACACTTAAGAACAGAAGTGACTAAAGTGACTACATACGCAAGTACAACACAAGAAAATGAATATGTGAAAAAGCAGTTTGAAATTGTACAGCCTTGGACATAATTAATGCAATTAAATAAAAAATTGAATCCTTGTTACTACCATCACAAGTCAAAGAAACTTATTCTCACAGAAAAAAAAAATTACAAGGAAGTATATAGGGAAGATGCAATGTGGAGCAGCCCTAAGATCCTAGTAGTCCGCATCTTATCTGGAAAGAGATTTTTACAGAAGTAATAGACATTGTTATAGGACAAAATAGAGGACTCTATAGAATTACATAAAACTGCCTTTCATTTGCCTCCTTGTCACTATAGTTTGTGAACTGCTCAGGTTTTTTCTAATTATATTAGGCTGTATATGACATACATATGAAAATTCAATTCTATTTCCCTAATGGATGATGGGGTTTGGCTTGTATCTAAATTTTCTTAACTTCTCTAAAATCTTTGCCTTAATAATAACCTCCAGCATGTAATTCTATTGAAGAAAAAAAACTGTGTTAATTTATAAATACGACAATTATATGTCTATAATTAAATTCTTCTTTTGATATTAAAAACCAAGTCATCTCAGATATCCCACGAAATGGAAGCATTCTTGTGAAGAATACAAAACCTATACAAAGACCCTTTCAAACTTTCATCTAATCTGAAAGAAAAAAAATCTGTGATAATTTCAAAAATATAAGGTTAAAAGCATGCTCATAAATAAAAATAAGTAAATAAATAGAGTACTTATCATTATGAAAGAGTGAAAATAAAATTATTTTAAACTCCTTCTTCTAGCACATTTAAGCTGAAGATATAAATGTTAAAATTTTGTTTGTAAATGTTATTTACCAAAGAGACTAGACCATATTATTTTTGTTACTCTTTAATGACAATTTTTCTTTTAAAGTCACAGACAAGAAAGTATTTCTATATTAGATTTTTTTAGCTTTTCTTCCTTTTTTTAAATATATTTTTTCAGGAAAAGGAAGATGTTTCAACAAGATTTTCTGCTTATACACTTTCTGAGCTGACCTTCCCAAGTACTTCATATGCTCAGGCTCATATCCTTGCCACAGACCTCATTGGACAGGCCATAGTTAGCTTCATGGTTTAGCCATTTGTAACACTGTAGTAGTACTCTGCTGTTTTTCAGGCTTCTCAACCCTACAGGACTGCAGTGTCCTCCTGCGCTGTGAGAACAGCAGCCAGACACCTGCCACCTCCAAGGCACTTCAAGATTCTCAAGGTTTCCTAGTTACCTGTGCAGCACAGGAATTTCTTAGCCTGGTGTGCTGTAGAGAAAGCCAGTTCTGTACCTGGGAAGGGAAAATGGGGCATAGTAAGGCTGGGTAACCCCACATGCTGCCCCATAAGGTCTATATTGTGCATTCTTGCTCTGCCGGCTTCATCCATTGGCCATGCACCAGAGCCAAGACCTAATTAGGAGGCAGCATCTCAGTGCTTGGGGAACTCTGGACTTTTCACACCCTCTATTTTTCACAGCTGAAAACAAGACAATTATCAGTCAGCAGAGAGCTGAATGTTCCAGAAATACATTTGTTTCAAACACTTGATATATATGAGTCACAGACAAGCTGACAGGATGGCCTGCTCCAAGATCTGTCACTTCACTCTTACCACTGCTTGCTATTTATGTGTTTTCCCACTTTTGGAACCATTCTGTTAAGCATCTTTGAGGTAGGTTCATGATGAACAAATAATAAAACTGCATCATCCCAGAATGGTTGAGATTGGAAGGGATATCTGGAGATCAGCTGGGTCACCACCTTGCTCAAGCTGGACTTCTTGGTCAGTTGCCCAAGACTATGTGCAGAGGACTTTTGAATAACTTCAAATAAATGAGTACCAAAATACACAGACTTTATATTCTTGTAGAACATGGGGGTTCTGGAGGACACAGGAAGGAATAATGTGATTTCTTTTATATGACTATAACCACATGGGTCTGTTCATGTAAAAGGTACTGATGGTTTGTAAAAGATGTAAGGCTCCTAAGCAGTTAATGAAGCAACCAAACTACCTTCTCTGCAAAATTTAAAAACAGCTAAGAGAACCATATGATCTCTTCCAGTTTTGCCTGTAGCAGAGGACACATAACACCCACAAAAGGATCAGGCTCTAGATGAAGAAGAGCAGGAAAGGAAAGGAAATGGTAGACTATCAATTATCACAGGCACACAGAATAGGCCTTCTCAGCCTAAAAGATATGTTTGAACATATTTTATACCAAACTTACCCATTTTGGATTACAATAAAAATAAACATTAAAATTTTAATTATAATTAATTGTAATTCATATAAATTTTAAATTACATTTGAAGTGCATAAAGAGTAGAAGAAATACACGTTGATAAAGTCAGAGATATTAGTGTAGAGTCAAACTTGATTCTTACAAATAAGTGTCAAATGTTTATTCTGTGAAAAAGACTCAAGAATCTGTTCTCTCAGTTGGTCAAATACATTCATTTCAGACCTTGATAAAAAGGTTTTAAAATCTTACTGAAATCAGAAAACAAGTAATAACAAAAAAATTACAAAATGGTAGTTCTGTGTTCAATAATATCACTCTTATTTTCTCTTTCCTTTTCTCACTCTTTTTAAATCCCAGATCATATAAGCTTTTTAATTCACTCTGATCAATATAATACATGAGCTTGTCTTTTGTCTACTTTTTTGGCAGCAACAAAGAATTACTGTAATGAAATAATTTCTGGCTGGCATGGTGCCCAGGAAACTTGTGGAACCATTGTGACTGGTTAACGTTCATTCCTCACAACAGCCATTTGAGTACAAAGCCCTGGGATGATAATTTATGTCTCCTGCAGTTTTATAATATTTCAATGGCCTGAAATATCGTACATGATGGCTACTTGCATCATTATGGATCTGCCATAAATTATGCAAATTGCCATAAAACACAGGGAAAGCCCTATATCACATCTTTATCTAGATTTGTCACTGATGACATTTGGGTTTGTTCATGGTAATTCTATTCATTTAGCTGCAGAAAAACACCCTCTTCTTATCAGACAAGACATTTCTAGGCAAGATATTTGGGATTTCTGCTGCATATTAAATGGGACAAAGAACCAGAATCACTTATCCAGAGCACTGAGCACCAGCTCAGGAGTAAAAAGAGAACCCACATGAATTTTCATGTTGCATACTTCCAGATAAAGAGAACCACCTTTTGGTGCATTTTTGGTTTTTTGTCCTTTGCTGTGTAACCCCATTACAACCAGATTAACAGCCCTAATCCCAATTCCTGTTTCTATTACTACACCTTTAGGAAAGGGATTTACCCCTGTCTAAATCTTGCTATGGAAGATTGTCTATCTCATTTACTGCCTAAGTATCAGAACTTGAAGTATCAAGCATATGAGAAACTTTGAACGAAAATGCAGGAAAGTTGTAAATAGGTAACTGTATTTCTGTTTGGTGATTGCTATCTGTGAGAAAAGGCAGTCTGTCCCATGGATGTAGGGGCTTGCCTGTCATTCCAGCTGTCACATTTATGGAGGGCAAAGTCTGTGCTCATTTTTGTTATCTTTTAATAATTATTCTTATGCTAACAATAACCAACTCCGTTAATAATAATAATAATTAGCTTGGCTAATCTCTGATCTCATGTTCAGATTTAAGGCAAAAGTTGGTCCAATATGAATGGAGTCACCGGAGAGCATCCCCAGTAAAACTGAGAGCAAAATTGGAACAAACATGTGTAGATAGTACAGCACTAGTAACATAATCACCACTTACAAGGAGAAATACTAATTAGCAAATAGCACAAATATTCTGATTTACAATAAAGTTACACAACCTTGTGATGACACTAAATGGAATACTATCCATACCACTAGAGCTCCAATATTCTGAGCTACACACACTGATGTGAATATGCAGTAACTTCCTTGAAATCAACAAGGCAGTCCAGGTTTATGGCAGTATAGTGGAGATAAGGATCTGGCCCAATATTTTGGCAGAGGCTCTGAATATCTCCTCTGAAATCATGCCTGGACATCCAAAACAAATCTCAGGAAAAGATATAAAATTGAAAGTTTGTTCCAATTCTCAAATGCATGTGGTTGTTTTAAAATGTCCAAATTACTTTCTAGTTTTCTTATTTTATCTTCAGACATAAAAATACTTTTAGCACACTTATGAGATTAATTTAGTACAGTTTAGCATCATTCTCAAAAACAGCTGTCAATTGTCTACAGTCTGAATAACTTTGCCAGTTATGGTGTAATTAAAGAAAGTAGTATCCAATGAAACAGTTATTTAATAAAAGAAAGGTACTGAGCTGATAATGGTTATCAGGGAGTAAGTCTATCTAGATATCTCATCAGTGGTGCTCTTTGTTCTTTGCCAGATAATACCCTACTGTGGGATTGCAGTAGACCATTCCTACTTCACTATTCATGGGGTTGCTGCCTTCCCATTGAGGACTAGTGATGTTTAGTTCTGTAAGTTGCTAACTAATTTGCCAAAACGTCTAATTTTGTGAGTCATCATCCCTACCCATTGTACTGCTTTGAGCTGTATTTTGGTAAAATCCCTGACTGTTAAAACACTGTTACTTCAGTTTTACATCACAGTGAATGCAATGAATTCATTGTTTGCAAAGAAGTACCATACTTCCCTTTAAGCCTGCAGGATAGGTCACATGTGAAACATAATAATAGTAGCAGAATAAACAAAAAAATCATGACCCATCACCAGGCTGACAGAGAGAATAAGAGACCTCCTATTTCCCAGCAGAAAACCCATTCAATGATCCTTAAAGAGCAAAAATTCCTAGTTGTGTCCTTGCATCTTATAGATACAAATCCACCAGCACATATGTAGGTTTTAAAATGCTGATTACAGATTTGTAATCATTCATTATTTTGATTTCCTTGAAGATCATTTGTACTGAACTAATTCTGTTTAGTAAGTAATTACCAGGAAGAAACACTGTGTTTTCAGTGCTTCTTCCTACAAATATCAGATGACGTATCCAGAAAGTTTTCAGTGATGGAGACCAGGTGAACTGCTGAAAGCAATGGCCCTCATTTTACTATCATGAACACTGAATAATGTAAATGTAGCAGTGAATAGGAGTCCTCACATTTCTTCAATATTCTGGGAAAAAGATAATCAGAACCAAGAGAGTCAGACAAAATTCCTTCTTGTTCTTTGAATATCTCATATCAAAATATCTTTAGTGCTGACAATAATATACAAGGGAATGCAGCAAAGGAACTATTTTTTTCAGTAGCAGTAATAGAAACATAGAGAGGGAAGTGCTGAGATGTTGTCCTACACTGTAGCTTGAGAGATAGGCTAGCTTCATTTATGTATCCTGCTTCTATTTCATAGCTTCTTCAGGAGGCAACTGCCCACAAAGCAGCCTTGTGAAATTAGGAAAAGGCTCCAGTCAACATCAGCCCTTCTGAAGGCTTAGCAAAGATACCCAGGGTGGAGAGTCATACTCAAAAATTTCCCATTTGGAGCATTAACTTTTTCCATGGGACAAACAAAAAAAACCAAAAAACAAACAAACAAAAAATTAAAAAGCCAAGAAAGCTAGAGAATAAGCCCTTTAAGATGAAGTTATCTTCTTCTTATTATATCATTATCAGAGGAGCTTCTAAAAGGAGAAATGCTGTGGTATCTTCCTTGGAGAGATTGAAAGGAAGTGCACAGAAAGACTCTAAAGCAGATCTCTAAAGATCCCAAATTCAAACTAGAAATGTCCCTCTGGGATCTAGCACAAGTGAAAACCCCTCAGGATAGAAAGTCATGTCCTAACAGTGTGAAGAGGAAGCCTGACACAATATGGAACTAGAAATGAAGTCATCAGACAGGAGCTGTGAAGCAGAATGTGATTTATATCTAAGGGACAAATATGTTACAGACTATTTCTGGATTATTCTAGAGCTTCCAAAGGGGTGGTGTGGTAGATCTTCTCTGACTTGCCCAGAGCAAAATGGATTTGCCTAACACCAAAGAACTATGCATGAGGGCAAGGTGGTAAAAAACGCAATAGCAATGTACAATCTTCTTTCTCTATGTGCAATAAAGATTCAGACACAGCTTTCACATGGGCAGAATGTGACTTACCAGTAGTAGGTAGCTTCTGCAAACATTACAGATGTTCCATCAACAAGACAAAAGCCTCTTTATAATATCCAGATAACAAAAAATTAGAAGATAACATTCACAGGCATTAGAAACAAGCAGCATCCATCCAGAGTAAATATAAGCTGTTTATAAGTTGCTGTCAAAGTTAAGAACTTTTTACTGCTGTTCAGAAGAGCAGTGGTACACTCAAACTGAAACGCATTTGAAGGACCCAGGCATTACTTCTTTTCATGTTTTCTGAATGATGTGATCTCTGAAGAAAATCATAGATCTACAGAATCATGGAAGGTTTGGACTGACAGGAAACTTAGAGGCCAACTATCTCCAAACCCTTTGCCATGGATAGGGACATTTTTCACTAAACCCAGCTGCTCAAAACACTGTCCAACCTGGCCCTGAACACTTTCAGGGACGGGGCATCCATAGCTTCTCTTGGCAACCCATTCCAGTGCCTCACTACCCTTACACTGAAGAAGTTTTTCCTAACCTGTAATCAAAATCTGCTCACTTTCAGTTTGAAGTTATTCCCCCTGTCCTGTCTCTACAAGTCTTTGGAAAACGTCTTAATCAATTTTTCCTGCAGACTATCTTCAAGTAATAGAAGGCCTCAACTAGGTCACCCAAAGCCTAATCAGAACAATGACGCTCTTAAAAATCAGGCAAATCTAGGATATTTGTTGGAGATAAGGAAAGATATTAACATAAAATCCCAAAATAACTTGTGTGTCTGATCTGCTTAGCAAGTGCTCTGTGAAAACATCTGTCTATATTTTGCATCACACCAATTACATAATATCTGATTAATAAGCAATAAATAAATATAAAGCTATAAATCATCACATTGGCAACTGTAACAGTAATGCAAGGACTGAAACCATACATTAATAGTAAATTACTGCTTCTTTCTTCAATTCTTTTCCCAGACCAAATGAAAAGCATTCTGAATTCAGGAAAGAAGTACAGGAAATAGAGTGAAAGATATCTGAAAGTCTTAGAGAACTGTTCAAAGAACAAAGCTTTTCTGATGTTTGTAGTTCCTTTGGTTTTCTTTAGCTGAGTGAAGACGAGACAGCCAGGAAAATTGGAAGACTTATGAGAGAGGGGAAAATTGTCAGTGTGTGTCAAGGGGAGGGGGTTGTGTGTGTGGGTGGGTGTGTGGGGGGGTGTGTGTGTTTGTGTGGGTGTGTTTGTAATAATCGAGGCTCCATTCCAGTCAGCAGAAACTGAATTCAGCCTAAACTTTGAGTATCAGATGATTGTCATAATGATTCCTGCTGCCACTTTGCTCTCCATGGCAAAGCATGCAAAGCATCTGCAGCTGAGCTGAAATTAGCCTTATCCTGATGTTCCTCTCTAAATGTTTCCCCGTTATCTCCCTCTTGTCTTGATAGCTAATATAGTTCCTACAGCTGCTATATCATATTAGGTCAGAGCAATGAAAACGAATGCCATTTTCTTGATGGCTTATGCAGAATTGTTGTAATTTGAATCAAGTCTCACTAGCCTCTTTCTTTCTTTCTCTCCTTTCTGCCCCTCATACTGAATACATTGGGGTCCTGGCGAGCTGCCATTCTACTGCACATTAGAAATGGTAGAGTTTTCCTCTATCTGATTCTCTAAAATGAGTTCACGAAAAGGTGCAGACCCAGCACATTTGTGGTTTTTCCTATAAATTACTTTAACACTGTGTCCAATCATATATATAATTTCAGATTTTCAATTTCAACTCGCTGCTGTGTCAGCACAGACTCCACTGATATGTCTAATGTATTTAGCTTAAAATGAAACGGATGGCATTTCATTACCAGGAAGATAATATTTTTGAATATGTTTGCTGCATGGCAGGATCCATCATTACTCTGCCATTTTATGTTCGGAGTGTGTAATAGCTTTTTAATGCTTTGATGTATTTTATTTATATATGTAATATTTTTCTAATATCATGGGGTGGTTTAACTCATTGAACACATTATACAGCCTTAATTGAATGCTTTTAAATATTAGTTAGGGAGGAAAAGCTTAACAAATTGCCAATATTTTGTTTGAAATTTAATAGACAGTAGTTGAAACACCAAAAAAACCCATTTCATTCTCATTCCTTCACATTGCTCCTCAGCTCCCTCTGACACTCAAAACACTTTGAAAGGAAAAAAAGGGGAAAGAAAATCCCACAGTCCCCTGAGACACTCAAGCTGTCAGCATGAAGGTAAGTAATGCAGGAAAACTTTAACGTGCCCAACTGTGAATGACAGAAGCCCTCTTATTGGAAGAAGCTTCTGACAGGCCTGAAATCCTTAATACCTGGTTTCTCAGTCCTTTGACCAAAGTCATGGAATTTTAAAACTAATAAGAATTTCTTCAAAGTTGGTTGCGGTGGCTTTGGGATTTTTTTGCTTGCAAGGAGAAGATCCTACTTATGTACATTAGCATAATACCACAGCTTAAATCTGCCCAAAGAGAACAGGTAAGTATTAAAGGGCATTTCTTGATATTAGCCACAAATGTTAAACTTTGTTAACATGTTACCATGAGCCATGGTAACTAGTCCTCCTCTGGATTACTCTTGTACGTGTGCTTGGGATTGCCCTGACCTTTCTCTTGGCTTCATTGAACTTCATGAGTTTCACATGGGTCCCCCTCTCAAGCCTATCACAGTCCCACTGGATGCCATCCCTGCCCTCCAGCACACTGACACCACACAGTTTGGTGTTTTCAGCACAGCTGCTGAGGGTACACTCCATCCCATGGTCCCTGTCACCAACAAAGCTGTTAAATGGCTCTGCTCCCAATACCAGCCCCTGAGGACAGCACTCACCACTGCCCTCCACTTGGACATTGAGCCATTGACCCCAACTCTTTGAGTGTGATTATTCAGCCAATTCCTTATCCAACAAGTGATCCACGTGCCAAACCCATGTCTCTCAAGTTTAGAGATAAAGAGGTTGTGTGGGAAATAGTAAAATGCTTTGCAGAACTCCAAATAAATGGTGTCAGTTTTTTCTTATCCACCAACATTGTAACCCCACCATGGAGGGCCACCACCCTTCTTAGGTACAATTTGCTCTTAGTGAAGCCATGTTCACTGTCATCAAGTACCTCTTTACTTTTCACGTCCTAAGCATAGTTTCTAGAAGGATATGCTTCATTATCTTGCTGGACATGGAAAGGAAACTGACCAGCTTGTGAATCCTGAGGGTCTTTTTCCCTTTTTTAAAAATGTGGGTTGCCTATTCCATTTTCAGGTCAATGGGAACCTCTCCAGAGAGGTGATGTTAAATTAACTACAACCTTCTACATCCAATTTTTGCATTATCGTGTTCTTTTTGCTTTTAAAACAGCTTTAGTGACTCATTTTTACAATAGTTCTGTTTGTTCAGAAAAGTCTCCTTCCCCAAATGGCCAGTTTAATATTGCAGAAAGCATCATTTTCTCTAAGCTATTTCAGGTGCACTTTTCAGAGAGGAGGAAATTCATTGCTGTCCTTCTTAGAGTAGGGGCAAGGTACAAATAAGTCAAAGTCAACCTTTACTTAAGCTTCATAGGATTTCATGTTTCTCAGAAATACCAAATGTCTTTTAGTCCTATTGAAAATGGCTGAGTGTTTCTGAAAATCAAGTTACTCCTTTAGATGTGTAGATATGGGATTTGTCTTTGCATTTTGTAGCCAAAAGCCCTAGTCATCAGGGGTAGTTAGCTATCTAAGTTGCATTGAAAAATTAAAGCATTTGAGACCCAAATATTTTATAAGATCTGATTTTGGCTATGAGATGCTGAGGAGCCAATATCAGGAGAAAGAATTTAATTCTATCTCATTTTACTGCTTGCTTAGACAGGCAAAATAACAAATCTATGTTTAGGAAAAGTGACATTTTTATATGGTCTAACTGATGCGAAATAACTATCAGAACCCCTTAAGATGGGGCATGGAGGAAAAAAAAGAAAGAAAAAATGCATAATTAATAACTCCCAGAAAGAAAAGGATGAAAATTATAGTAACACATTGTTTGTTGGTCTAGTGGGAATTTGTGCTAAAATATTAGAATCTCAAAGGAGCTTTATGCTTCTCAGCAGAAGTTATTGAAAAATAAAACATATTCTAGGTAAGTCCTTTTTATTTATTGTTGGGGTTTAATTTCCTCTTTTAAGTTTTTCCCTGTGTGACAGACCACAACAATAATTCATATAGCAGATAACTTAATGAGACCTCCTTCCATATCTTCCCAAATAGTTGGATTATCAAGATAATAGATGAAACCCTCTTTCTTCACCAATCACAATATGCTCTCCCTTTACTATAATTTTACACAGACTACTTCCTCAGCAAGTAAAACTTTGTAAAATAGATTCCTAAAGGAAATTGTCCATACACAGATCTTCACACATATACTAGCAAACAGATCCAGGGAAGCTAAGGTGAAAACACACATACTATTCACATGTATACATTTCTCCAACTAATATTATTTCAGGAATGACCTGCTAATGGTGCTTTGCAATAATGTTCTGCCTGAAGGTCACACACCGGCTGCAATAACAGCATTAGTGCCAAAACATTACAGCAGAAGTTTCCAGGTTTCCTAGGTTAGCATACAGGAGTCATAGAATCATGGAATCATAAAATGATAGAATGCTTTATATTGGAAAAGGCCTCTATGATGATCAAATCTAACCATTAATCCAGCACTGCCAAGCCCACCTCTAAACCATGTCCCCAAGTGCCACATGCACCTGTCTTCTAAATACCTCCAGGGATGATCACTCCAACACTTCCCTGGGCAGAGTTTCAGACTGCTTGGCAACCTTTTTAATGAATAACTCTTCCTCGATATCCAATCTAAACTTCTCCTGGCACAACTTGAGACTGATCCCACAAGTGCTGTCTCTAGTTACGTGGGAGACTGACTGCCACCTCACTACAACTTCTTTCAGGTAGTTCTAGGGAGCAGTAAGGTCTCCCCTGAGCCTCCTTTTCTCCAGGTTAAATTCCCACATCTTCCTCAGCCACTCCTCATAGGACTTATGCTCCAGAACCTTCACCACCTCCTTTGCTCTTTTCTGGATACACTCTAGCACCTCAGTGTCTGTCTGGCAGTGAGTGACAGGCCCAAAACTGGACGTGGAATTTACAGTGTGGCCCCACCAGTGCTGGGTACATGGGCAAAATCCCTTCCCTAGTCTACTGGCCACACTATTTCTGATATTAGCCAGGACTTCATTTGCCATCTAGGCCACCTGGGCACACTGCTGGCTCACATTCATCTCTCTGGCAAACACCTCAGATCCTTATCAGTTGGGCAACTTTCCAGCCACTCTTCCCCAAGTCTATCATTGTGTGGAGTTGGTGCAAGCAATGGGGACCAAGTCAAAGCCTCTTCTAGAGTTCATATCTGAAAGATGAAAAGAGTCTGATTCTCTATTCAGGCTCCATACTGCTCAGTAAATCTGAATAGTAGTTCAAATATTTCAAAGGTCAAGTGTTAACTTCAGAATCACTGAGTAGTTGAATTTGAGTGCAACTGTGGGGGGAGGGTTAATGCCTGGTGGCATTGTAATAAAAAACTCAAGCTGTCAGATCTTTGATTTGTACCTCAGTTTCTCCACTGCAAATTAATGGTCAAATTGTTAACTCACTGGAATTGTGAGTCACACAAACTCAAAGATAAGTTTACTTGGCACCCTTCAAGTCAATTAACCCCACAGCACATCCATCTCCCAACATAAACAATGGATCATTGAACTAACTCAGCCTGAAAGTACATGTATGCAACTACATGTATCTTTGTTTAGAAGCTACTCTCAATTAGAAGCTGTTCTCCTTTAGTAACTCTACCTTTACCCTGCAAGGCTTCAGGGAAACTAATTAACTTAATAGATGCTGCACTCCATTTAAAGCTGTAGAGAATAATAATTTAATATTGTAGGAATTCTGGACTTGAAATAATGATATATATGACAAATACAAATCAATCCACAATCCCCCACTCATTCCAGAGTAATTTTAACCCCTCCATAGGGTGCTAGTCCAGGTACATTTACTCTGTGTTAACACTGAAAGGTATGCAAATGCAAATCCCAGAAATCTATTGGAAAATATCTGAAATTTCTGTGATTATTTAAATTGGAACATCATATAAAAGCAAAATTTTAAACTGACTCATGGAAAAGCAACATGCTGATCCAGCAATAAAATATGGCCACCTTTATTTGCTTTTAATATTTTGTTGAGCATAGAGTTTGTTCCACATTCTGAAAGGCATTTCGCAGGAATTACAGCCTTCAAAATCCTGGATGCTCTGTGTCCGTCCATCAAAAGGAGATTGTTTATCTGACCTGCATTTAAGTATCTAGAGTCAGAGCCTTCTTTAAAAACTGAGGAGATATGGGATTTAGCCTCACACTGAATAAAGAGCATGTTTTCAAGGTTATTTTCTAAGAAATACCATGGAGTGACAATTAAGTTTGTTGATAGAGAATTCTGATACAATTAGTGCTGTTCATTCTTGATTTTAATTCCAGGACAAGATGAGATGGGTTAGTGAGAAGAACACATGGGCTAATAGACTGATTTGCCAAAACATTATTTCCAGGCATTAGATTAAAATAATAACATAGGAACCAGGATTATATCAAGATGCCTATTTTGTATTTTTCAAGGTACTGAACCAAACCCAGTGATGGAACCCTTTGGCCAGTTTCCTCAAAATAAGTTTAAGCAATTAATGTGTTTGCATCAATCTGCCTATATATTAGCTTGCCAAGGAGCAAGTAGTGCAGTAATATATTCTCCACATTTTTTTTCATGAAGCTGCTGCCAATCATTTTTTGTTTTCACAAAATTTTGCAGTCTGGGATGAACTGAATGAATTCAGGTCCTCCAAATTTCATAACATAGGATTAGACTGATTAGCCATGAGTGAAAGAATTCCCATTGACCATGCTCTAAGCAATTTCTTTTTCAGATAACTTTGAAAACAAACATTGTTCTTACCAAATGTACATTCTGATTACTGGCTTGTATGATAAAAAGCAGATAAATTTCCCATACTTCTAAAGAATGTCTTAATTTTTCTTTGGAATGAAATTAGGCATAAACTCCATGCTAGGTTTAGGCTTACAGCTGAAACTTCTTTATTACACTTCAACCCATAGATGATATACTGATATCCAAACTATTGAACATTCTGCTAGTCTGATGCTGAGAAATAACTGGGTGAACGTGTCTACCAGTAACCGTCCTGAAACAAACTTTTCAGGGACAGCCTTAGCTGTTAAACAAGCCCCCATAACAACTAAAGGCCATCCCAAATTTCTGTGTTTTCAAGTCTAAGTGAAAAACATATTTAAACTACCTTCTTCTACGTACGTGTAAAGCTCTATGCCCTTTAACAAAACAAATGAACAAACAAATCTACCCTGCCCTAACAGTTCTTATCCTAGAGGGAGAGAGGCCAAAGAGAAAGAACTGGTTACTAAGATTCTGCTGTTAAATCAAATTATAGAATATAGGCTGAGATATTTCCACAATGAAACACTGGGTTTGGAGAATAAAACGTAATTAGGTCCACAGCATCTTTATTTGACATTTTTCCATTAATATAAAGGTGGAATATACTCTAAGGACACTCTGAGACATGAAGCCTTGAATTCAATTCATACAAAGATGCCTTCACCATACTAAAACACTAATAAGAAACCCAAAAAAGGTGAATCTGTCAGGTTTAAGATCTCTTTATATTGCACTAATAGTAAGGGGACTGCTTTAGCAAATATGTGAAACTCCTAGCTCTTTTAACTAAGAGGAATTAACTAGGTCACAATGCATTAAACCATAAGTCTGAACAAGTACCTTTTAAAAAAACCCCTTGAGCATTGTCTTTATGATGAGGCATAGATGCAACGCATGATTTTTTTTTATCACTGTTCTATAAGAGACAAAGTGCAAGACCCAAATGAAGAATTACAGTATTGTTGCAAAGTTTGTAATTTAGTAATTCATGGATTTGCTATAAAAATTGCACGTTTTTTAGCTGTTTTTTTTTTAATCTTGAATTATCTATGTGGAAGTTACTAAATTTGAAATTATCTCAGCCAGTGACAGTTTTTCGTCCTGACTCATTCATCCCAGCTATTACAGAAGGTGGAACTCATCACCTCTCCTGCCTGAATGCACTGCTAGATTTCCTTAAGTAGTGCCAGTTATATCCTGACTCCAGGGCGCCCTGCTGTGCACCTTGTGGCAATATATGAACAAGAGTATTTATTTCTTTGACAATAAATTTTGATGCATTGCTCTCAATCTCTCGTATTATTCTGCAGCACACATTGGTGTTCTTTTAGACTGTATTGGGGAAAATACTACAATTTATCATAAGCTCAGTCCATATCCCTTCTCCCAAAATATATTCTCTTTCTTTCTATGGTTGGCTAAAATGTTGTTCTCGATCTCAGATAATACAATATGAATACAAAAATTTATTACTTCCTTGTTTGAAAACCACTAACAGCAGTCTTGGAAAGCTCTACCTGATTGAAAACACTACAACTTCATGTTAAGCAGAGTAAATGGACTTGGGTCACTTGGAGACCTCAAGAATTAAAAATCTTTATCTAAATGAAGGCTCAGACTTGGAATTCTATTCATAATTTCAAGTTTGCCATTCTATAAGCCCCAGGCTACTTTCAGAGCTGTTATTTTCATCCTCAATCAAAAATTTTACACGGCCATAATGTAAAAAGGATAACAAAAATGGAGTTATGAAGATAGGGGTGCAGCCTGCTCTGTGAGAATTACTCCAACACTGCTATCATCAGAAAAGACAAAATCACCAAATTTTCCCACACTGAGGAACAGTCACAATGGGAACTTAATTGATATCACTGTGACTTCTTCTCCAGTTAATTTACTCTTGAAAGCTTACATATCCTATCTGTAACTTAATCTTCATCACAAGAAACAGAATTAAACATCTTCTCTAATATTAGCACTTACATCTAACTTCCTGGATAGTTAACCAGGAGCTCTCACTCAGGACATGACATATATACAAAGAATACAAAAAATATTGTCTGGAGAATGCTTCAGTTCAGGCTTATGACAAAAGATCAGATGAAGCACAAGTGAGAGTTGCCCATTCTTTCAAAATTTATTAATGGTGTAAGGCAACAGAAAGCAAGCCCCTACATGGGTCAGTGTAGCAGCAGGAAGAACCAGATAGTCAGAGCAACTTGATGGAATGGCCACTCACCATGAAGAAGTGGAATAAATGCACAGAGATTGTTTTGAGGTTTGTGTTATGCTTGCTGCACATTTTCAAAAGTTTAAGAAGAGAGTTATGGAAAAACACATTCACAGAGAGGATTCTCCAGTACTGCAAAAGCTGTGTTAGGTATTCAGTCAAGTGATGTTGAATTGCAGATAGAAAAATTGCAGCTTAATAGTTTTATCGATACCCCTGCTTCTGGGCGCTTACTGTGGATATGCAAAAGAAAGCAGGAGGCATATGGTTTGTAAGTGAAATGAATTGATTTCTCCTCTATAGATTTAGCTGGTGTTTACCATCAACTGCTTCTGCACCAAGACATTGCTGACTGACTTGACCTCATTGGGAGGCTTTTCTGCATTTGAAGGACTTTTCTGCTATCTACTTGCATATGCCTGCCAGTAATTCATGACAAGATTGTGATAGATGTGTTGCAGAAATTGAAAGCCATGTAAAGCTAGGTAAATAAGAAGTTTTATTTAGAGTTAATAACCTTCCATAGCACCACATAATTGTACTTTTTCTTCTAGAGTAAATCTTCCAAGAACAAATGAAAGGAAAAAAGACTAAACAACTAAACTCCTTTCAAAAACCCTTCTCCTTCTGGACAGTATAAATTTTTTGAAGCATGGTGATACCATGGTCTATCAGAGAAAACTGCTGGATAGGGTTTAGCACAATCAGCCCACTTCTTACTGTAGAACCCTTCAGTCGCGTGCATTGCAGCAAATATCCTATTACATTGACTGACCATTACCAATTACACCTGAAATAACCTTCTTGTCAAGTTCCCATACAAAATAATGCACGTGTGACAATAATAGCACTTAGCTGGCTCTGGTGTCATTCACTAAGGAAATTCCTTGTAAATCATATGATAATGGTTCTCAGCTTGTATTGACTTTGCTGTTTTTCCTCAGGTGCACATAGGTTTGCTAGAATGTTATCCCCACTCTGATGAGGAATTTGAAAAACTTAGTCATGTCCTACATAGAGTATGAAGATCTAAAACAAGCCACACTATCTAGCTGAACTTACTTTCTTCATCATTTTCTAACCACACCAGATGCTTTTTACTGTATCATTTAGGAAATCTTTTTCAGAAAAAGCTCCTTACTGACCTCTAACAGGCTGTCATCTTTTTTCTTTATAAACAACCAAGCAATTATAACAATAGTCATTTTCAGAGTAGTGAGAACCTGGGAAAAATGCACCATGTATGAGAGTAGATGAAAACAGTGACTGCAATAAATTCACAACCTTGACATTTTTAGCCTTTCCTGCGCTTGAACATTTTCCAGCAGGAACGATGTCACTGGAGCTATCCCTGTACAAGACAGCCCTTAACTCACAAAAGTTTTCTGAATTTTTTACACCACTGTGCATGAAAACATAACTGTAGAGGAAAACAAGAAAGGCAAGGAAAGAAAAAGAAAGAAAGAGAAAAAGAAGGAGGGAAAGAGAGAAAGAAAGGGAGAAAGAAAGATGAAAGAGAGAAAGCGAAATGAAGAGAGAAAGAGAAAGAGAAAGAGAAAGAGAAAGAGAAAGAGAAAGAGAAAGAGAAAGAGAAAGAGAAAGAGAAAGAGAAAGAGTGAGAAAGCAAGAAAGAAAGATGTATGAGTACACAAGCACATATGCACACCTTCGTCAGAATAGATAATTACCCTATTAAAATTTGAGTCTGGATCTGGGTAGCATATGTTCATCTACACACTTTCTTGATCAGAAAAGCATCTTCATTTTCAATTCTCCTTTAAACTGTGAAGTTCTTTGACTGCAAAGTTATTGAGTATTCTGGAACTGGTCTTCCCCCTGCAATAATTAGCAAAAACTGAAAAAAATTATGTGAATAATTTTCAGTTGTCCTGGACAGACACAGAGGTGAAAGGGAGTGAGCAGTCTGGAAGAATAACTCAGGTTGGTCAGCCAGCTGCCACATAGCAGTGCATTATCAAACTTCTGGAAAGGAGAGAACAAAAGCTGAAGAGGAGCTAAAGAGCAGTGGAGAGGCCATATGAGACAAGAGATGCCTTTTCAAAACTCAGTCAGAGGTATAGCACGCATACCAATGTTTTGTGCAACGCTGGTCAGAAATGGAGGCTACAATCAACTCTAATGGCAAGGAGACTACCAGGTCTGGCAATGCCACCACTCTGTCTTACAATGTTTGTTGGCATGCAAGTACCAACATTTCTCTTTCATAGCTTGCTTACAATTTGTAGCATGTCTAAAATCGTTACAAAAACATGCTTCATTTAATTGAAACCTTGTAGTACTTCACCTGAAAGCAGCTGATCCATGTAATAGGAATCTTTCAAAATGTGCCAATGGGAATGAATTTCTCCAACAGTTTAGAATTTTGTCTTAGGACAAAATTCTAGGACATCCTTTCCAGAGCAGATGTAGTTTATATGTAGTTTGCTATCAGACTGTAGTTTGCTATCAAATTGTAGTTTGCTTCATACCAGTGACAGTATCACCTTTTCACTTCTGAGGCAAAAGTGCCAACATCAGATCATTATCTTCTTAAAGCAGACGATGCTTGAACATCCACCACAAGCTTCACCACAGCATGGAAGTCCACCCTATAATCTCTCATGCTGGATTTCTATTCCTTCCCCTTATCCTCGCCATTACCCCAGTTGCCCCAGGGTGATGTTCTCAATTTTTCTGGAGATGCAGCTGCCTGCTTTCAGTTTCCCGACCAGAGGGAGCTGAGCAATTCCCTTCAGGCAACCTATATGGTCTAGCAGTTCACTGTGTGCAATGCCTTATTGATTTCTGCCATAGCCTCCATAGCTGACTCAAGGATCAGAGGCTCTGGCAATGGCTAACAAGTTTAAACAATTAGTCCCATTTGTAACTACTTGGTGAAAGGCTTGTCAGTCTCAATGTACCTTGTACTGTAGCTTTTAGTGGATTTCTAGTCCCATTCATTTTGCCTCAATGACCTCTACAGTTAATGGGGGTTATTGGAAAATTATTTTTTTCCTTCAAAAGCTTTTCTTTCTCCTCCCTGCTTTTTGTTTTCAGAACATAAAAGCCATTTAGGTTGTGATGCTAAAAAACAGCAGTGCAGGCAATAATCTGTTGCTCTCCAGTGGGGAAATATGTGTCCTTGTGTACTGTGTGTTGTGTCTGATACCAAAAAACATCTTTGTCAATCAGGTGCCAGCAAAGTAATTCATTATGAATAGAAAGGTTTGCTGAGAGCAGTATTATTCTTTTAAATGGTCATATTAAAAATCCTAACCCTCTTCAAGGTTGAGAACTTCCCATTAGTATAATTTCACTGTATTAAAACCTTTCTTTCTTCTCTGTCTAACCTTCTCAGAGCAGTATTTTGTAGTTTTGTCATACACACAGTAAAATAACTTCCATGTGAGATTCCTACTACTGAATGGGCCCAATTATGCCAATTTTCATAATAATTAGCACTATACACTAGAAGCTGGTGCAAATAATTTTTGCTGTACTGTTCCCTTAGGTGGCTCTCAAAAGCCACTCCAAAAGTGGTCTGATGTTCACTATCCTTTTCTTTACTGCAGGCCTAACAGACCTCAATATTTCCTCACTCTTCACTGCCTGGAGCAAACTTAGGTCAGAAATATATATATATAAAATAATATCTCAGTGAAAAACACTGGTTACCACTGTTTTTTTCTCTGCCAACATTGCAAAGAGATGGTGATTTAAAAGGTTTAAAGGGAGAACCAAGATGCTCCACAGTAAACTTACCAGGCTAAAGATACATCTGTATCTTGCTACTGCCTAAGAACTAGCCACCTCATCCCAGAATCACAGCTTACATTCCATAAAAAAAGGCACGTCAGCCACCCCCAGATTTGCTAAGAGGACATCCACATGGCTGAAACCTGCCGCAGCTGAGGTCTGACTACCGCAGTGGCTGTCTGGGCATGTATTGCAAGCACTCACTAGTGGCCTATGCTGCTGTCCAGACTGAGTGCTGACCAGCAGAAGATGCCTAAATTCTAGATGCAAAGCTTCCAGGTCCAGAGAAGCAGCATACCAGCTTCTAGATTCTGATTTACTCCCATTTTAATGTTTGCTCTATTTTATCTTTTTTTTTTTCTTGTTGGACCATTTATGCCATTTCTCTATTCCACCCTTTCAGTCTCAACAGAAATTTAGTTCCCTACACCTGTCTTTATCACAAAAGTCTGTGAGGCCATGTGCCCTTCAGTTTATCATGCCCAGAGAACTTCTGTCCCTAGAAGCAATCAGGATGTTTTCAAATGTGTTTCAAAATGGGGGAAGGGACCCACACTTGCTGTGCTTATGTGTAGAGACAAAAATCTCTCCTGTCTCAGAGGCCATCAGAAGCCACAAACAGTAGTTCCTTTGGTGTCAGCAGGAAGTCCTTTTGGTTTTGCACTCTGATGTACATTCCCTGGAGGCATGGATCTATGTACTTAGGTGTTGTCATTGTGCAAGCCCCTGATAAATCAACAAGAGATGTGCATTCTCCTGCACATTCTCATCCAGTCAAATATTCATCAAGTGCCATTTTTTAGCTCAGAACTATTCCTTGGCACCAGCATGAAAAGTAGCTTAAACAACACTTGAGCAAGCCTCATCAACAGAGCAATGCATAGAGATCATCCCTTGCTGATGGGTACAAGGGGTGCCTGACAGCAACCACAAATGAACTACAAGCAGACTCCCAATCTCTCTCGTTTGAAGTAAAATGTGTGTCCTTCTTTCCAGTCTCATTACAACTGCATAAAGACAAGGAAGACCTACAGGGAGAGGGCACAAGGCTTTTTTACCTTCTCACATGGAGAATGCATTGTCCCCAACACGCTATTCTGGAAGTCCAAAAGACATTCTCACTGTGTACTTGGTCTGTAGCTCTCCTCTGTGCCCTCACCACATTCAGGCACTGCCACAACTCTCTCCTGATCTTTGTTCTTTTCTCAAATCCCTGTTGTGCAGAGGTAAGTACAACTATATGTTGTTGCCTTTTCCAAAACCAAGCATGCACAGTGAGTCAAAAGATAACCAAAGTCCAAGGTCAGAGACTGACAGTATTCCCCAGTTTGCTTCTGCATCCCTGGTGGGCCTTCTGTCCTGCCATTCTTCCTTGACTCCCTGCGTTGCAGGAAGGGCCAGTTAGCCTTTCAATGTCACCTCCTCCACCTCCAATGCTGTCAGCAGGGCACTGCAAGGCAGTGGGGGAAATGGAATGTCTAAAGTAGCATTACAAACAGTATTGGCCTAAAAAGGAATAAACAGCATCTAAAATACCACTGTTGATGCCACACACTGAGGTAACTGACATTGCTGTGATAGTTACATTGAGAGACTGAGTATTTTAATACCATCCTTTTCAGCCAAAAAATGTCAGAAAAAGCAAGTTGATGCTGCCTTCTTCCTTCTGGATGTCTTCTTCCTTTTCCATGCCCAGTGACTAATATCCCACCAGCTGAAAATGTGACCATACATATCACAGGCAGAATGCATAATGGTCTTCTTCTCAAGGACTAAGGAGCACTTCAAACCTTGGGACAACACTTCCCTTCTCTCCAACTAACACAGCTGGAGTTGCTGTGCCCATCCTGGCTCCCTCACTGCCTCTGCCCTGGCACAGCACTGCTCACCTGGCAGCTGCCTGCAGCTCAGCCATTGTCCTCAGCCAGTGAGGTGCCTCTGCAAGACCATGCCTGCTCTAGGATGTCCTCCCCTGTGGACACACCCTGTCTCTGACACATGGTGTGATTTTTGGTGTTTTCATGTGCAGAGACAGAAGTTGGATTTGATGATCCTTGTGGGTCCTTTCCAGCTCAGGATATTCTATGATTCTCTACAGCAGCAGGCCTGGGGAGTTGGACGTAGCTGACTGACTGCTAGGCAGAACAGTCTGTGCCCCAGCTGCACCACAGAGCTATTTTGTCTCAACACATGGCATTTAGGAAAATCTGGACAGTGAAATAACGATGCATTGAAACAGGCCATATTGTACAGCTATGATAGCAATGTGCAGTCAGGCCAGGAGAAAGGATGAATTAGACTAAGGGATGGAGGGAACCTTCCCATGCCCATCCAGGACATTGTGGCTATGGTGTCAGGATGACACCAGCAAGAATATTTCAGAGGCTCCATGGGCATGAAAGACAAAAGAAAACAGTATAAAAGCAGTAAAACAAATGAGGGTGTAAGAGAGAGAAAGAGTAGTCAGTCATGGTCCTGACGAAACTTGGGTGTATGTGAAATATTATAGAATTAAAAGGAAGCAGCTGAGCTTTATCTCTTCCCTGATCTGATCAGCAAGACCTCAGTGCCAATCTCTGTGCTCCCTTTGCTGTAGAGATATTGCTGGCATGTAGCATCAGAGAAAGGGCCTATCATAGAATTTTTCATTAGATATTTGAATTAAGCAAAAGACATGTCTAACTGAATAGAGCAGTCCTTGCTGTCAGGATTCTATAATTTATCTTTAGCTTGTAAATAAATACTTTTGGCTGGCTTAAATTTTCATGCTGCGCACCTTAGTCAGCCTCAGGTCAGAAGAAAGAAACACATTTTGATTGCAGAGTCACTTATAACGAATTTTAGATGTGACTTTCTCATTCCACCACCAAGGTGAGGTAAGATGAAGTGCTCATTTGCACAAGGTTTTCCCAGAGAATATTTTCTGGCTGTGGTGTTTGCCTTATCTTGAAGTTACAATACTTTAGTTACTTAGGCAGCAGCCATAAAGAGATATATGTGTAGACAGCATGTCTTATCTAATCTCCCAGGAAAAAAAAAAGTTTAAAATTCCAGACCAAATATGACAGAAGCGTAGAAGATCACCGTCCTACCAAGAAATACATCAAAGAAAGAAAGACTTAAACACATATTTTTCTTCTAAAACAGGAATACAGAAAATGAGATCTCCACTGTCAGTGATTTTCTTTTAACTGATTCTTTCTGGGGCTGGCATCTATAGGATGCCATATTATGACTGCTTAATTGTAGCGTGGAGTACAGGAAATTGCTGCTATTTTTTAAAACTGGTGCAATTCTTTGACAGCTTAATACTCTTACAAGCTTTACTTCCACCTAGTTGGATGTGTATTTGTGATAGTAGGAGGAGACAAAGCCACACTGCCTGGTGGAGACATGAGCAGGAAGAGTGAACAGCAGAATAACACCCTTAAAAATGGCACTTAAGAACAATTGCCATAAACACGCTCCTGGATTTCTTACGGATCATCAGCAGTTTCACAAGGACTGCTGGCAGGATTTTTACACAGTCTTTTAAATGAAGGAGATTGTTCTCAAAATTCTGGCAGTCCTATATCCTTTAATTTATTTAAAACACATGATGAGTATTCAATATAGGCTATCCTACAAGATTTTTTTTCTCCTGAGAACACAGAAAAAGAAATAAACCTGTTTCTGAGTTTAGCTTTAAAAATCATTTAAAAAATTTTAAAAGCCAGAAATCATCCTGGATTACATAGTGACATCTTGTGGAGCAAAGAGAGCACAGCTGTGTGGGAGTTCAGAATCGTGATTATTATCATAGCTCCAAAATGCGTAATAGCACTTTGTGTCTGGCTTTTGATTTTCTCAACAGAAGACTGTTGCCAGATTATCATCACACCCTGTTCATTATGCCACCTAAAATGCTTTTTCTGAACAGGGTATTTACTCATAATTAATCATCTCTCATTAATGTAAATTTATCCATGCAGGCGTATTTAATCAGAGTTCTTTCATTTTTCATAATATTTTAATAACAGAGAACCAAAAGAGACTTTCAAGATATAAAGTTATGTGAATAGTGCTTATAATCTGAGTTGATTCAAACAGTTGCATTCTTGACTTTCAAGGAAGTTGAAAAATTACATAATTTGAACCTCTGCAATCTCATTATGGTTAACCTGAAAACTAGATATACTTAAGGAATTTTTCACACTCTCCAGAAGTCATTCATAAAAGTGATGTTTTTTCCAATAAAAGTATTTATAAATGTAGCACTTAATTCATTTTGGAAACCTCAGCACAACAGTATATCATCAGAAAAATCAGAAGTGGAAGGCTTTCAGTGAATGTTCACAGTGTTTATGCAAGTAGATGCATTTAAGTATGTGGCAGGTTTGGGTATTATTAAATTTATCTCATTTAATATTTTTAATCCTTGCTCTAGAAGCACTGTAAAGGTCTGACGTTTTTAATGAGTATTGATGGCAGCTGTCTCTAAAAAGACTGACTTGTTGTGAATAATAAACCTGAACTCATTGTAGGCAATTACTGTACCACATTTCTGACAACATCATTTACACCTTATCTTCTCCCTAAAATGCCAAAAATCAGCAATACGCTCTATCATTCTGTGACAAATTTCCCATTCAAAGGTAAGTCAGGCATGTTATGAGCAACAGAAACACTTCAGAATCTTCATTAATATGGGGCTCTGTGAAAAAAGCAAACAGGGCTCAAATCTGTTAGCACAAACTCCAGGTAAGTTTGGGGTAAAGTTGTCTCTTTTTCTTGATCAGGACCATCTCAAAGTCTGTTACCCCTGCTCAGATTTAACATGCATTCAGTTGACTTTCGAGAGGTCTCCTTTGCTCTCATCCAATGTGTTTCTCTTTGTGATGTTAGAGAAGTTAATAGACTGCAAGCAGACAACATTTATAAACTATGAATGCTAACAATATCACCACTTGAAGCGGACCACTAGGTGTTTTATGCTATATATAGATTGTGATCAGTTTCTATACTCTCATTAGATATATTCATTATTAAAGCAACCAATTGTTGAAAAAATTGAATGTTTCTCCAGGATTAGTGGCCATCTGGGAGCAGATTAAAGCTTGCTATAAATCCAAGGCCATTAAGACCATTTTGCCCAGTACAAAATTACTTATTCAAGATGTTTGATTTTTCCAATTGAGGAAATGTTTGATCCTTCCAATTAAGGATCTCTCCATGTTTTACGAAGAGCAGTGATTTCATAACTCTGCATCCACAGTGGGTAGAGAAGAATGGTTATCCGACTTTCTGATATAATGTAATGGACACACAGAAAAGTTTTTAAAATTATCAAAAATTCTATAGGACATCGGCCAAAGCCTTTTTTTCCTCATGTGTGTGTTTGTATCAGGGCAAACAGGGATAATTTTCCTTCCAAGCAAGAGCTTCAGCAGTTCCAGAGGACACGTTCTGAGCCATTTGTACAACTTTGATCCTCTTTCAGCCTCCCATTTGGTTTATGGTTGTTTCTGGCTGCTTCCCACACACCACTTTCTCTGAGTAAAACAAGTACCACAGCCATCACTGAAAGAGAGAGATAGCTGATGAATTACCTACTAACAAATATGAATTTTGACAGATTTTAATTTTGGTACATGATTGGTTAAAAATATATTTTGTTTTCTCCTCCAACCACTTTTATATTATTTTCCACCACATAAACAGAGGATGAGACTTGAGTTATGTAAGTCAAACACATACCCAAAATGAAGAACATTCAGTAATGAACAGCTGAGCCCCCTCAGTGGAAAAGAGATTTCAGAAGAAGAGAGTCAGAACTTGTTAATTACAGCCATATTATCTTCTTTTCAGGAAAGGGACACAAGGGGTGGGGGAACAAACAGCAATGCTTCCTGTCTCACAACATTTAAAGGAATGGGAGATAAAAAGTTCATATACATAAAGCAAAACTAGTCTCTTTTGACACTACTGTAGCTAGTAAGAGTGATTGTAACACTGGAGTTTAGCAATTCTTTTGGCACCATGTCCTGTGGGGCAGAGAAATGATGAGGAACAAAGTGAAGGTTATTCCTTCAAATAAGATATAGCAAAGTGAAGTGGAATGAAACAAGTGTTTGCTGTAAACTCAGGGGATTAAAGGTGTTTGAACTATTTAGAAATCAAGCACTGGGTCTATGTCCTTTCATTGGCTGTCTGCTGGACTGGAGAAATTCATGGGTGCTGCTACAATTGGTTGTGTGAGGAAAAATATTCCCTGTCAACATTTTTTGCAGTCCTCTATCAGCCCAGAAATGGAGAAGTATAGGAGCAAGACTTACATCTCACTGAGATGGTTTCCTCTCATGTCTCCTCTGCATTAACTGCAGTACAAAAAGCTTCAATGGCCTGAGGCATGTTTTCTCAAGGCTCATCTACATTTATAACATGAGCAGTAGCCTCTCCTTACCTGCAAGGTGGATTATAACATTTTAGACATGGATCTTCGTCAGCCAGGGGAAATGCAGAAAACGTAGACCTCCACAGAGGGATCAAGGGAAGATGAGTAGGGGACAGGCTCAGAGGACTTCTGAACTTCTAACACAACCCAAACATGTATGACTCAGGTAATTAACTACTAACTCCAATCCAAATTCCTGAGTCTGTTTTTTGCTACCTGTCCCAGCCACCACCCCTGGCAGAAAAAAAAAGGAAGTCTGGATGAATAAACAAGGCAGACACTGCAATCAGCCCCAAGTCTGGTAGATCATCAGAATTTGTTTAGGCACAGATGAGTGACTCAGACAATGCTCGCATTAAATTTGCCCTTTGCCATAGCTGTCTATAGAGTGGTAATCTATTTTTACTCTGCTACTATTCTATATTGCCAACACAATTGTTCAAAATCAAGTGTCCTAAAACTATAAAAGGTTTTTTATCTTAAAATAATTCCATGCTACACCACTTTTGTAAGGTCATTTTGGAGTCTTGTTATGACTGTCAAGGGACCAGAAAGGTCTGTCAAGAAAGACCAACACTGACCAGAATATAAGTGTTTATGCCATTAAGATACTAACTCAAAAGAGCAAACAGTGCCAGCTGTTTAAAGGCAATCTCTACAGCCGAGAAATAGTCATCAGAAATTAGGCATTTGACCTGATCACCTTCCTAAAGCCTTTCAAGGATGACTGCCAAAAAACAGAAGAAAATAAACTGTCCTAAAAGGCTACAATTTTTTCTTGTATTCACTTTCATTTTCTGTATTCCTCATCATATTGCCTCTACTAATCACCATAATTTTTACTTCACAGCTGTCTAGAATTCTTTTCACTTTTCATTACTCTTTCTTTTACCTGCCCTTTTCTTTCTTTAAAAAAAATTTCTCTCATGCATCCCTTATCACATTCATGGCAATATTCTCTCTCCTAGGACCTACTTTGCTTTTTGTCCCCATTTCATTCTTCCCAATGACCCTGCCTTCTCTTCCCTTGCCTCAGGTTATTGACAAGGGATTCACCAGGCTTGGGAAAAGAAATGGGGTGAAGGAAGTGACGTGACCACTCAATGGATACATCTAAGCCACTCCAGCTGTTTGTTCCTCACAGAGGCTAGCTGCCTCCTCACTTTCCTATGCAACTGTGTGGCCCTTTTCATGCTTCTCCCTCACATAACTACTATCTTTCCAGATGGAATTTTATCCTTAAACACTGTTACTGGGCAGGGACCAGCCACCTTTTGATGTCATAGGCATAGCAGAAGCAGAAGCCTGTAAATGAAGGCTTTTGCTAAGACACAAGAAGTCTCTCCAACAGAAGTTGTGCTCAGTCCCATGAAGATGACAGATGTTTATTAAGGATTTCCCTCCCTTACTGCACATAGCTAGGCTTCCCTGGATAGAAGAAAAGAGAGACCTTTAATATGTGAAATAGAAATTGAAAAGAACTGAGTCCATTTGAAATGGACTTGAAATTTTCTTTGGAGAAAGCATATCAAGAAGAGCCTGCCACTGCTACACTGCGTTTTATATTTTAGTACAGGTGATTGCTATTACGCAAAAGAAATGGCACTCAAATGGTTATTTTGGGTATGGAGCAAAAACAGAGAAAAACAGTCCTCTTAAATTGAGATAATGTAGTCATGGAAAAATGACTACGCAAGAACATATTCTCACTCTAAATATTTGCAACTCCGGGAAACTTTCACTGAGTATACAAAATCAACATTGTTAAGACATTCAATAGCTCTGCCTTCCTTCTTATTGCACTGAGATCAAAAGGCAGACTGTGTTAGTCATTGGAGATAGAATTTCTCATATCTTTCTAGTTAGTTAATTAACCAGAGTGCACTGAATTCATTTTCACTGTGATCTTAATTTGAAAACATGCCAGTGCTCTGCTTTAGTGAGTATTTCCTCATTTTACAAATCTCATTCAGCACACAGGGACAATTCTCATTTCCAGTGAAACTAAACCTCACATTAATCTTTATCTGGATTCAGAACTGAACTCCTGGCATGATGTGATCTGCTTAACTAAGAGAGGAAAGATTTGTAAACAAACTCCTAGGGTCATACTTGAGGTGGGCGGAACACATCTGAACAGTTTTTCTTCACGAAAAAGTTGTAGTTAGCCTTGGCCTAATAGCAATGAAAGAAGAAAAATCGCAGCAGCTCTTCCCTGTACCCCAACACACCTGAGGATACCTTTGTTGGCTGTAATTCAGCTGCATATGGCTATGGCAAAGTTTGCAATAGGGAATCCAGTTTACCTCCCTTTCCTAAGCCGCAGTCTAGCAATATCTACCAGGAACACTGGAAGCTCCAGGGACTCCTCCTGCCAAGGCTGGCAGCTGAGATTATATTTACAGAGTATTTTTTGTACCAGCAGAGGTCCACTAGCTAAAACACTGATGCACACAGATTCAGGTTGACCAAGGATAACTGAAGCCTCCAAGCAACTTTCCTTGCTACTTAAACCAAACAAAATTATGGCACAGGACATATCAGAAGTCAATCACTGTTTTAGATACCTGGACCCCAACAGAGAAGACCTCCCTCTTTAACGGGCTTATAAATGTGCCCTTGAAACCTCAACAAAGTAAGAACAGATGTGTACAGCAGTTGTTGCACAGAAAAGACTGTGGTAAAAGAAATGGAGGAAAAGATAGACATAATGTCAATGCTTCAGCATGACCCTTTATGAGTTCTGGGTCCACTTTCCAAAACAAAATATTAGAAATTGGTGCAATGTGTGCAGGTCTGAGCTACTGACAATGAGAGGAATCCTTGCTCCCATTTGCTCCTGGCTCATCCTGACAAAAAAGTTCAGAACTGGGAAGAAACATACGGTCAGAAAACTGGCAAAGGAAAGTCTTTTTATTTCAACTGATCAGCTGTAGGCGTGTAAGTCTTGGTATCATTCATTTATAAGCCAGTAGCTAAGAGAGAGATCACATTTGTAATTTAGATGTTAAAGTGTATGGGTGTTTTTCACCCTCCTAAAATAGTGTTTTCAATGCCTTAAATATTTCAAGTTGTCTCTTCAAAATTACATCAGACATCTGGGATAGCTGACTGTTCTTGCTAATTAATTCTTATGTTTAGTGCTCTGCTGTTGTCACCATTTGTTCATGGACTTTTCATTATCATAATATTTGTTTATCTGACTAAAAGCAAACAATAACATTTTGAAGTACAGTGCACTAAATGCAGCTTCCAGTGCAGGCAGAAAAGCATACATGAAAGTCTCTTTAGGAAAACATGTGCCTGCCAAACCACATGCAGCGTTACCTCTAAATGAGTAAATTTAGGTAATTAACACAAAGCCAAGCCAAAGAAATACAACAGGAATGAGCTGCCAGGCACCAATTACCTGTATAGCTAAAACATGGGGACTAGAATTCACAAAGGATTCTTTATCAAAGTCATGGGGTATGTTCAGCACTTCAGGTTTTTTTTAATAAAAAGCCTCTCAGCTCTCTCTTATGACCAGTTTTTCCTCCTGATAAAGCAAGAGTGGTGACAAATGCAGAAACAGATAAGTGGTTTCAGCAGAGCTAAACATCTGCAAACTCACAAACCATACTTTGAAGCCAAAAGTGACTCTTGCAATAGGGCTTAAAAGTTAGAAAGTATTGTGCATTATTAAGGATTATAGTAGAATGGAAGTTTAAAGAACATTCTTTACCATTCATGAAAATCTGAGACCCAGGAAAGCCTTCCTGCAATGTGTAGATATAAAATCTATCAGTAGGGTAATAGAAAATTTAGTCTTTGTGGTATATGCTGTGGTGGCATGTGCTGCAGAACATTCCTGCAAAGCTGCATGTGAAGGACTGCAGATGTCTCTTCTGATACATGGTAGCCCACACTCAGCCATCACAGGCCAGGCTCATCCAGTATCATCAAGAAAAAATAATAAAATATTCCATTTGTTTTATACTGCATGCTGGACTATACTGGTTCCTAAATTCAGGAATTGCCCTACCCACCTTTCATTAAAGTGATTTCACCCAAGCACTAACATCTTGATCCTTATAAGAAAGCCTGTTTCTGAAATTATATCTAATTGGAGAGACTGAAAAAGCAAGTTCCCTTGATGTTTCCCCATGACATTCACAGAGAAATCTCAAACTTTCTTTCTAAAACCAGCAATCTCCTCAAACACTAAAAAAAATTAATAAAACTTCTGACTAGCCTCTCCACTAGGCTTAAATACCCATACTTAGGAAGCTAAAGCTTAAATAATCCTGTTACCTTTAATAAGGGCTTTTCAAGTAACATAGGTCAAAGTCCTCTCCTTGCTATATCCAATAAGGATTCTCCATCAGACTCCAAAATCTTTCTTCTCTATTCTTCCTTCAAATCTACAAATATGAGTTGTATTATCACATAGGCAGAGGAATCTTCCTTATCAGATTCATTAACATTAGATTGGAGGAAATATGAGTGGAGAAGTCAAAACAAATTCAGCTTGTTTTTTTAATTGCATTTACAAAATAAGGAAAATTATTCTTCAGCTTGCTGACTCAACCATCAAATCCTAAGAGCTCTCCTAGGAGAGATGCACATGGAAACCTGGTTCTTCTCTTATTTACCCTAACTCTATATTGATGTAATTCCACTGACCTTGAACAAGTTATTTCAGACTTATGTCAGCAAAAATGAGTGGAGATAGGAAAAAAGACTGTTGGGCTGAAACCATTATTCACATACTCAAATACAACCATGGGCAAGTGTTACAGTTTCTTTCTCCTCTGTAAAACTGAGCAAAATCACTGAGAGTCAGTCAGTCCCCTAAGATTTATGAGGACATCTCTGATACCACATTAGAAGTCTAGAGATATGCACAGACAGGTATGAATGAGCAAACCCCCCTGGGAATTACAATACACCTTACATGTGAACCACCAGAATTACAAACTGTACGTAAGCAGTGAGATAAGGAGGAACAAGCAGAGAGACCTTATTGCAAGGGAGAATAGATAGGATCTTGGCAATGAAGAATTAAATGTAAAAATTAAATTGGTAACGCTTTTATTTTCCTGTAATTATATTAATTTATTTGCAATTATTCACTGCAATAACACAGATCTCAATTAATTCATTTGGTATTAATGCTGCTATGAGAAACACTTCCAAAAGAGTTCCCCTATAATACAGAATTAGTTAAATGTACCATTAAACCAAAAATGTGATCTATTCATTTCTGTTGTTATTTTCAAGATCCGTTGAAAAAATATTTCCTTCCATTCAGCTTTCTGAGACACTTATCAACACTGCAGTTTCTATGTCAGAGCATGCCTCTCATTTAACCTTATTCCTTGTTTAATTTTCATCCTGATGCATTGGTACTAAACCATAAATAAATGGCAAATGAACATTGCTTTGGCTCCACAAAAGAGTGATCATTAAAGAAACCTCTCTTGAGGTATGAATCAGAAACAGGAAGCCCTTACTATTTTTTCACTCAAACTTCCCTAGTTGAGGAACTGCCTGCAGGAGCATGCCCCACTTGTATGTATGTCTGGCCTTATTTTTTTCATTCTCAAACCATTTTTGCTTATTTCTCAGCAGCTTTTGTAAAATACACTCAGGTGTACTAAAGCAGTGGACAGTATTTTTACTGACTATTACAGTATGATTTTATATAAGTCTGTTCTCAGGCTGTAATTTAATCCAGAATGAGGAAGAATGAAAACAAGAAGGAAATGAAGGTGAAGAAAACAGGCACCCTGACGTCTAAAACATGTCTAATTAATAAAGTGAGGTATGCAGAGAATTTAAACCATTTATCCTAGTGACCTCTGCAGAAGATAGAGCAATGAGACTGGCAAGTTTATGTTTAGCATGCAGAGAAGCACATTAATTTTTGCTGCTTCTTTTGAACAGCTCAAAGCAATTTTCCATAACCTACATCCCTGCATAACCACCTAATGCTTCTGAAAATCAGTGAGAAGGTGTAAACCATAACAGGATGTGTTCTTTGTTCTTAATATTCCAAACACAGCTTCTGTTTCCTCTTATCTTTTCACTTTATTTAATTTGCTTCATTTTGTGTTCTGTTTCTTGAAGGAGTCAGAGAAGTTCATGTGTCCTTAAACTGAGAATAATTACCTTTGAACTAACAGAAGTTGCTGCCCTCAGCACTGTGATAACCTAGTTGAATACAGTTTGCATTACACAGTTAAGATAAGATGCATTGTGGGTTCCAAATCTCTGCAACACAGAATTTTATGTCTTATCCTCAGGTCTGGAGTACATTTAAGACTGTTGTAAATCAGGATTGGTTCACTGATTTCACTTCATCTGCACAAGTCTACAGAACCAGAGAGATGCAATGTTTGCTTGCTGAAAAAGGAGGGAGGGAGGGAGGCAGGCAGGCAGGAAGGGAGGAAAGGAAAAAGGAAATAAGTCACTTGCATGTCCTATTTTACTATTCAAGATATTAATGCTGTTACTGAAGTCATTGGAGCTTGGTTGTTGTGCAACTCAAAAGCAGAGAGAAGTGAACAGGGTTAATATCAGAATTAAACCTTGATCAAATGCAGGAGTCCCACATTTCTGAAGAAAACCATCGCATGGCAGAGCATAACCACATGTTCAAAACCCAAGGGACACATTTTTCAGAAGCCAATATCCAAAGAGATCACCATGTGCAAATTTCTGCCATCTCAAATCTGAGTCCAAAGAAAATAGCAAACAGCAGATGTTGCTACTGGCATAAGTACATCACAAGCTATGGCTTGCCCTCCAGATTCAGGGTGTTCATGATGTCCTTGAAGACTGCTCTAGAAAAGGAGTAAAAAAGAGAAGAGTGACCCAAACAGCAGTATAACTCTAAAATCAATAGTACATAAAATCATTTTTGCAGAAAAAATAACATGCTTTAAATCATATAATACCTTGGGCCCAGTCCATGGTAATCTAGGCAACTATTGATTTCTGCACAGTTTATGCTGACATATCATTAGCTAAAAGCCCAGTCAAGAATTCAGAAAGAATGCTAAAAGTGTTAGATTTATCCTGACTGTGGCATTATTAACAACAGCACCTTGTGATTTATACTGGTGTGAGAGGGAAAAACCCTGTAATACAGACACAAAACAACTGAGCAGCCAAAGATCATGAGAATAGTAGGCTCTCTTTGCTATAAGGCTAACTCAGAAAAACAAAAACATATGTTATTTTATATGAATTTTCATCATTTTTGTTTGAACAAGGGGATGAATAAATGAGAGAATATAATGATGTAAGGTGGCAAAGGCAAAAAAGAGAATTGACTCAAGAAAAAACAAAATTAATGCCAGGAACAATTTCCTGTCTCTGAAATCTGGTTAGTCTTGGCCTAGCACTCAAAAAAAGACCGCATGAAGTTCATGGATGTGATGTTGAGAATAATCTTGAATCATCAGAAAGGTAATATCTGCATTATCAACTACTTCTAGGATTAGAAAAAGAAATAAATGGCTCAACAGTGTTGAGAAAAAAAATGTTGGCACAGCATGCTTCTTGTTAAAGCCAAATTAATAAGATGCATTCAAAGAAATGAGCTCAGAAAATAAGAGAGAATTGTGCATAGTCTTAATCAAAAGCCTCTGTAGTACCAAAATAAACACAAACTGACTCCCAAGGCCACCTAATCCCAAGACTCCCTGTGCCACCTAATCTCTACTGCATCCATAACACACAGAATAGCCCCAAAACATCATTCTTGATGCTTTATATGTATCCATATAGAGCATCAAGAATAATCAAGAAGGATTGAGTTCACATCTTTTATGTGTTCCTATTCCCTCTCAGACTGCAAAATTTAGCACACAGTTATCAATTAGTATAATTGAGGAAGAAAAAAAAAAAGAAAACAAAAATAACAGGTCACCTGTAAAACAAAAGAAGAAATTATGTTTAATGTACTAATATTTCATCTTTGACAGGCAGTACAAAGAAACAATGCAACTAGAAAGTAAAAAGTAGCAAAAGAAAACACTTTTGCTTTTCTAGCATTCTTTCAAAAGAGGCAAGAAGGTTTGTAAATTCAGATAGAACAAAAAAAATGCTCTACAAACACAGAGGTATGTTGGGTAAGTTAATCAATGTAGCTATTTCTTTAAAGGTCTTTCCTTGAGATGATTAAATCAAAAAGCAAACAAGCCATCTTGTCCCTTGAAGTTTATTGCAGGAGCTTATCATTAAGGAGGAAAAAAATGTGGAAGAAGAAAGAAATATTTAAAGTAAAAGACCAGCACTCTCAATCAATAAATATTTTATTTATAAGTATAGAGGGATGTATAGTCCTGCCTCAGTTTGGAAATTTAATTTCAGTTTTGAGACAGGATGTGAAATTTTATTTTTTTTTAAACCTTGATACCACTTTCTGCTGAAGCTGCTGCCAGTATATTTGCTAAAAAACTGTTTGAACTCTATTTCTGCCAAATACACAGTATTTTCTAGGTGTACATCAAGCATTTCAACATTGCCATCTCTCGTAATAGAAATTTGCAGGAATTCCAAGCAACGCAGAAGCCCTCTTTAAAAATGTGGATGTTGCAAAACAAAAGATCAAAATCACACTCTTCTTTTCTGGTAAGAACCTCTGAAAAGGTGGATTCTCCAAGCTATCCCTGTTCTCCAAACCAAGCAATAGTTACAGTGGTGTTCCTACAAACAACAGTAAACAATATTTATTACTTTTGGGGGCTTAAATAGGTTGAAAATGAACATTGGGATAAATACAATATTCAGATTATAAATTATTAGTTGAAATGTCCTTAAAACAAACATTGATTTTTCCAGCCTTACAATTAAAAAAATTATTATATTTAGTCACACAAATGTTGTTACTGAAAACGGTAAGGGAAAGGATGCAAAATAAATAGCTCTAAGACATACTAAGCAAATGTTTTTGCTGTGGTATTGTTGTTTCATATGTATACTGAGTAAAGGTTTAAACCAAAAAGATAATACTAATTGTCATAGGGAAAGGTCAAGATCCATTTTTGTGCAAAAATCCAAGAAACAAGGTTGAATTTTGGATCTGGGAGAGAATTCTAGGAAGGTTAACACACCAGTTAAGTCAGTTTTAAAACAGAGATCATATTGTATCCAGATATTAACAGCTCTAGCTGCTAGTGTGTTGAAAAGTATGCAGAAAGCAATGTATGTATCTATAACAAAAATGATTTTATACATTATTTGCAAATTTTGACATGGCTTGTGATTATTCAAAGAACCATAAAATGTTAAGGTATTGGAATGGATCTTAAAGATCACTAGTCCCAACTTCCCCTGCCATGGCCAGGGCCACCTCCTACTAGACAAGTTCCATTCTTCCTCCTATTTCTTCTGAAAAAGGCAGGAATATTTCTTCACCAGATCCAAGGAACTTCTATAGCTAATATGGATCAACTGTCAAATAAGCAATCTCCCATATGGAAACAGTTGTTTCTTACTAAAGTTCAGCCATTGTGTGCACTTTAAAGGTTGCTGGTTTTCTTCTGATTCTTTATTTCATCTTTTCATTAATCATCTAATTCAGGATCTCCTTTCTAGCAAGTGCTAACTAAGAGAAAGGTATTTCCAACAGTATATAAGTTGTTGGGAGAAGTTCAGAGAACAATCTACATACTCAACTACCAGAGGAAGATGCCACAGGAAAGTTCACCAAAATTTAAAGCAGAAACTTGTCATTAGCTTTGATATTTTCCATTTAACATATAGGCAGTATTGACAGTCACAGTGTCTATTAAGTTGTGTTATTAAAGTGTACATGGTGCTCTGCAAAATCACAAGATGAAAACATTCCCTGATTTCAATTTTCTATCTTATTCAGCATGCAATAGCTCATGTAAGAGAAATGGCTGGTGAGAAAAAAGGTGATAGGAAGACTTACTGCTAGACTTTGTTGGAGCAAAAAGATAAAGACAAAGGTTGAAAGCAAACATAGGGTAAGATAACATTAGGTGCTGACAAGAACTAAGTCATAGAGCACTTTGAAACAATAGGCCTTACAGATGCAGTCCTAAGGCAAAAACCAGAAATGGAGGAGTGATCAGGCAAATCAAGAACTGAAGAGTCTGAAAAGTGTCTTTTTCTTCCTGAAGTAGAAAAGCAGGAAAGAAAATGAGAGGCATTGAAGGGAAGATATAGTGATGAGGGAGATGGAAAGGTCAAAAGGAGACCTGATCAGCAAAAGACATGGAAGCAGAATTTTAGAGTGAAATAGGAAATTGTCTGATTTTAGAGTGAAATAAGAAATTGTCTGATTTTCCCTCAAATACCTCTAAATGCATGCCAAGGTCATGCCAGAAAATCTTAGATGCAGATAAAACCACCTGCTTCTTAATTTTAAAAAAATCTGCTTGTACAATGAAAAGATAGTGAACTGAAAATGTAGGGAAGGTCTTTGGAGTAAAAGCAGGAAACCAAGCCTACCCACTATCATGGGAAGTATTTATGGATTACCTGGTTTTGCCCAAGATTTTTCAGACAAAAGTACATACATATTTACTATTTAAAGCTTCCATCATAAATGCAATCCATGGGAAACTGCACCTACATGAACAGTAAGCCCTTACTTTGGTTCACAGTGAATATATGCGAAGAGAACATGTCTAGACTTTTCAAACATATAGCTACCTAGATATTCCTTATAAATATAAGGAATCTCAGAAAAAATACAGACCTTCCTCATAGTCTCCCAAGATAGAATTATGAGACAGAAAGAGAAATACATGTCTGGGAAACTCCAGACATCTTGTAGTCTTCTTAATGTCAGATTTATATTTGTATAAATACTGTTGCTATGTACCTTCAATGTGTTTTCCAAAGCTTTCCTGCCTATAAACAGACTCAGTTTATCACTGGAAAAATATTTCATAATATTTTTTGCAAATTTTAAGTACCTAGAACAGGTACCCAATGACCCTGGAAATTCAGAGGGCAGCACAGATTTTGGATTCGCAAAATTGAAATAGGACTCTATTTTGACATTCAGCCTTTTCTTTCTTTTATTTCTTAGTAATTGGAGAGTGGAGGAGTTACAGACAATGCAGATTTTCTATGGAAGGACGTTCCTGAATGAACACACAAATGACTGGAAATATTTTCATTGGCAAGTATGCCAAAAAACAGTTTTACATAGACACAGAAAGAATCTTCACAACAGATTTCCATGTTGCCCACGACAAAGCTAAATCCAGCACATCTTTAAAAATAGGTAAAGAGTTGTTTACACGCAAACTTTAAAATACACTGACATAGACAAAGAGCAGCAAAGCAGAGCAGAGAGACACGAGTATTACAATCAAACCTAAACCAAATTCTAAAGAAATGTGCTTTAGAGCAACTAAGATATAAAAGTCCTGAACATGTGAGGTCTGGAAATTCTCAGGAAATACCTTGCTCAATGCAGAGGGTTTGAATTAGATGACCTTTACAGATTCCTTCCAACACAAAATATTCTATGATTCTATGATCTTAAAAGCCTAGATCTAAGTCACAATATTGTAGAAAAAACTAAAAATGTTACTATGTACTTCTAACAGTACAGAAATGCATCTTTAAAATATTATCTTGAGAGTAAATTTGAGATGGAGATTTGTTTTGACTCCTCCAACTATGTCTCCCATAGCATAACAAATTCTATTAAGAGGGAAGAGGAAAATGGTATAAATAGTGTAAATAGTATATTATTGTTGAAGCAGAGGTAAAGGGCAAGCCCAGTGTTCTCATATCTTTAACCAGACAGATCAGTTCTTTGATGATCACACCCTCCTGACTACATTCTATTTAACTTTGCACAAGGAGCAGAGAAACCTACAGACCAGTTTTATACTGTGTGGCTCTTGACTCAGATCATCTTCAGTATCGTATTCATGAGTGCCACCTTCAGCTTCCAGCTTCACTCTTGCACACGTACTATTTATTCCCATTATGCATATTTTGCAAGTATATGAAAATGACTGCTTTCAAATATATGTGAATTATACTAAAATTATCAGTGGACAACTATTCTCTAGCAGTATGAATGTATGTGACTTCCCTTTATCAAATGAAATCCACTTTACTGATAACCTTAAGGAATCAACATTTTCCTAATGTTTACATATAAGATAATTCTATGCCTCCATCTGATTAAAGAACATAATTTAATACCTATTCTGTTTTTTTCTAACATTTTTTGATTATCTATTCTTTGTGGAATTCATTCCACCTCGTTTTGATCTCATTTCAATTTGAGCAGGTTGAAATTTCAAAATTAGTGCAGGTTGAATAGATTTAATCATTTTTCAGATTGGATAATTAACTCGTAAAAAAGGCATCTTGTCCAACTTTGCAAGAAACTTTGAGAAGATGATTAAAAACAACAAATATGGAGAACATGAGTTTGAAATAGTTCATGACAACCCCATCAGAACTAAATTAAGAGAGAAGGATCTGGCCATGGTCCTAACATGGGAGTCCAGAATACTACAGCAAGTTGGCAGTCACAAAGATATGTTCATATAACCATAGATGTATTTACAGGTAACTTTTTTCCTTAGGGAGAATGGAATGGAATGGAATGGAATGGAATGGAATGGAATGGAATGGAATGGAATGGAATGGAATGGAATAGAATATTGCACGTGAAAGGGATTTACAATGTTTTTCTGTACTAACTGCCAATGTTGCCATATTGTCTTAAATGCACAGAAGTTTAATTTGTCAACTGCCATCAGGCTCTCTCTTGTAAGTGAGCTTGCTCTTCTGCAGAAAATGTGTTCTATCCCAACCTGCCCTGCATCTGTTGACTTTGCAGGAATAGACCAGGCAAATTACCACCACCACCAGCAGGAGAGAATGCATTTCTTTACATGCACCTTACCTGCCTGCCTTTAAGTGTGATGTGTAAAGACAAAGGTGTGTGCAGAATGGAATACCAACATGACAGTGCATCCATCCCCTCCATGAATGATCAAATGTCAGTGTCAACTTAATAAAAAAATTGAATTTATTAATTAACAAGAAGCCAGCCTTTAACATGGTTTTTAATCTTCACGTGGCTCTGCAACAGAAATAAATACAGCATCTTCACGATGTACTGACTACCAGTTTGGCAAGTTAACAGGTGTGGGACAAGTGAATGAGGAGTAGAAATGCTACTTATCAGAGAACATATTGAAGAGAAAGCTCATTTTTCATAAATTATGGGCTTTTTATTGCTGGTAATGGAGAGAATATTAAAGTGAAGTCTATATTTCAGAAATGGGAAGACCAAATGATTTAAAACCTGTTTTATAATGACCTGCCTGGGAGTGAAGAATCAATTTCTTTTACAGCAAGAATCTGTTAATATCGTGGGAGTGAGGAACATAAGACAATGAGGAAAAGAAAGGACAGATCCTTTATCGCATCTATATTTTCATTTGTTTAATTACACACACTGCTGTCATTATTCCTGTATTATTTTTTAAGCCAAGAAATTATTCTTAAAAAAATAAAAGAACATGCTTAAAATTTATAAAATCCTAATAAAGGAAGCATGGTTACAATGTTTTGCAAGCTGTCTTTTTATTAACAAACTATAGGTGGTACATTTCTTTCAGAAATTTAGCCCACTTAATTGGACTGAAACTCTTTGGTAATTCTGAAAATTATCCCCAGTACAATATCTTAAAACTCACTTTCCTTATGGCAATATAGGCCAAAACTGTCAGTACCAAAAGCTTTTAAATGTGATTTCCAGCGCTGGGGGTGCTGGATTCTCCTTTCTAAAGTCACACTACTGATCTTCACATTAAAGCACACTGAGTTTTGACAACTTTCTTGCTCTTTTTCAGGCATTAGAGAAAACAGAGGCCAGAGCTCACCAGCACTGCTGCTAGCAGTGTGTTCTGCAAGTCAAAGGTCTGCCATCCAACACCAAGATTCACCTCTTCAACATCCCTGACATTCCTGCACTGTTGCATGTGGACACTGTCTTCATCCCTTGACACTGGTGGGTTCAGGGGGTATCTTGCACCAGGGATAACCAGGCTGTGTTCATCCTGATGACTCAGCAGACACCACAAGCAGAAGATGCCAGACCTCTTCCTCCAATACCAAAAGGTACATCTAGGAAAACAGAGAACTAGACATTATTCACTATCTATTTCCCTAAATTCTGTTTCCTTCTGATTTTTCATAATTTTCATACTTATCTAATCCCATTTTCTCTAATAATCAGTATTCCATAACTCTTTCCTAATCTGAATCATTAATTTTTTAATGCATTTAGACAAGATTGAAGGAAAAATCTAGTCTTATTAATGATAGGGGATGTAAAAAGTCCTAGACCCACACACCACCTATACCAACACTTCACAAAGGATATCTGAGCGCATAAAACTGGCCTTCCAAGCAACATTGAAACAGAACAAAATGTTATTTGCACAGCATTGTGGGTCTAAGCAGAGAGACAATTAAATGCTACTAACAGCACCTGAGTGAGATCTGATGACCTTTGTGCAAAACTCTGCAGGAGAATTTTTTAAGACATGATTTTATGTTAAATAATAGATTTTACAGATATTGTATGTTACCTTATGAAATTCCCTATTTCTGCTTGCTATAAGGAAGCATAAGGCAAAACAAAACTATCAAAAATTGTGTAAGACAATGAAAATTTTCCTTATGGTGATCAAACAAGTCTGTCAGAAGGATATGTATCTGTCCTTGTGCTGAGCAAATAAGGAAGAATTGCAGTGCCTCTTTCCACTTGTAGCAGAGCTGTAGAAAAGGCTTTACTGAAGTACAATACTCTGCAAGGTTCTTTTTATTTTTACCACATATTCCCATATCTTTGCAAAAATTCCAAACCAGCTATAAGAGTCCAGCTGTACTGAATATTAGATATGTAAAGCTGACATTCTTGCTAGGCATATGTTTCTAATTATTACCATTTGCATTTTTAAAAGTTCTGTAAACTTAAAATTATTAATATAAATCCATAAAATGCAAATGGCAATCATCAGGATATCAAAAACAGCATGTAAATGTCTTGTCTAGTTGTTATAACAACTAGAAAGGAAAGAGAGTATTTATATGAGCTAAGTTAATTTTTTCAGGAATACTGCTCAAAATAACATCGTGTTAGCACATAAAACAACTTCACATTTTATAAAAGATACTTATTTTCTAATGAGAAATAGGAGATATATCTTGCAGGCAGTTTTCAGTGAAGTAGACATTTAAGGAGAAGACTGAAGCCTTAACACTACAAAGAGATTATTTGGAGTTCAGCCACATGCAACAGCGCAAAATTCACCATCTCCCAACAAAAACAGACCACAGCAATGACAGGTTAGAGTAGGTCAGATCCTAATCACACGGCAGTACCAAAACTTGATGCCATTTAAAATAGGTGCCTTGGTTTTGCATGGCTTGGGCTTTGGTGGGGAGCAAAGAAGCTAGCCACAGAAGTCATTTTCTGTGAGAAGGTTCCTCCACACCTGGCAAAGTCAATCTACAACTGGCTCTAAGAATAGACATGCTTCTAGGCCAATAAGAGAACTCAGTTACACCTCTGTGATACCATATTTAAGAAAGAAATCAAAAGTTCTTCTTTTCCAAGGGATGAGGAGGTGCTGCGGCCAGGGCCACCCGGTCGCTGCCACCTCCCCTTGGCCAGCGGTGAACTGTGCCTGCCTGGCCACTTCTAGCCTGCTGTGCCACCGACAGAAAGGCAGGGGCAGCAGCAGCAGCTTCTCTTTCCCGCACAGCCACACCACCACATGGCTGCCATGGCTGCAGACATCTCGGCAGGATCTGCAGTGAACTGGGCCTGCTTGGCCACTTTTAGCCAGCTGTGCTGTGGGCAGAAGGGCAGGGACAGCGGTAGTGGCATCTCCTTGCTGGCACCCTGTCGCAGACATTCTTTGTGAAAAATCCTTTCTGTAGGACTTCTCCTGCTAGAGCTGAGAAGCTCAGTAACAAATGAGACACAGACCTTTGTTATTCATTCTTTCTATCTTTTTCTTGGCATAGCCAGCTTCTGAAGAAGCTCCTTTTCTTTTCTATCTCTATGTAGTATAGTTATAATGTTATATATATATCATAATATAATAAATCAAGCCTTCTGATAATGGAATCAAGATCCTGTCTCTTCCATCCTCTAAAAAATCCCTGTGACAACCGTCAACAGCATCCCACATCAAGAGAGCAGCTGAATGGTGTCAGCACCATGGTGGCCAGAACTGCCCACACGGTGCCGGTGGGCCACGTGGCCAGTAGCAGAAACATAGTGAGTGACTCTTTGACATGGAGCCCACATGAGATCAGCCTTTCAGCACTGCAAAACCCCATAAGAGCTTTTCAGCTGATAGAACTTGAGAACAAAGAAACTTACTGACAAAAATTTTCTTCCGAGTCAGAGAAAAGGAAAAGGTGAAGACAACTGAGGAGAACCAAAATGGCGGCATGGAGGTCAATAAAGAAAGAGGGAGAAGAAGTGTTCCCAGTGTCAGAGACAAAATTTTCTTCTGCAAACTGTGGTAAAAGACCATAGTTAAGAAAGCTTTCCCCTTGCATCTCACTGGATCCAAGAGAGATGCAGAGGTCCACCCTCACAACAGAATGAGTGGATGCCAAAAAGAGGCATATGCACTCACACAGACAAGAGACACACGGGCAACAATTTTGGGAAGCCTGTTTTGCCTGTGAGAAACATTCACGTTTGCACCAGATTGGGTGGGGTTGCTGCTCATGAGAAGAGTACCAAATTGGAGAAGTTCACAGAGAAGTATCTACCCTGATGGGGAGACCCCACAGCACAACAAAAGAAACAAACAGAACGAACAAAGAGAAGAAAATTAGAAGTGACAAACTGACAAAAACCCCATGTTTTTTCTCCCTGCACTATTGATGAGCAAGAGGGAGGGATTGGGAAGAATAAAGTGTTCTAAAATTTTGTTTTATTTCTCATTACCCTCTTTTAATTCTGTTAATAACAAATTTTTCTTTTACTTTCTAAGTTTGAGTCTATTTTGCCCTTAGTGTTTTCTCCTAATCCTTATCTCAACATGGACTCTTCAGAGTTTTATTCCTCTTCTCTGAAATTTCATTTCAACCTTCCTCTAGTAGAGGAAAAGGAATTAATAATTTTTTGTGAGCAGCTGATGCTTAGCCAGCATCCAACCACAACATTAGGCTAATGTGAAGTTACAACCAGTACTTCCAAATTCCCCGCAGTCACACATCTTCATGACCATGAAGTAATCCAGCACAAGTGGAGGGAGAAAAGTTAAGACACAAACAGGAAGCTATTGGTTGTTTGGAATATGGATTCTTTGTGAAAACAACATACTTTGAGTAAAATTACCAAAATGTCACTAGCCTAATGGTTTCTCTAGGCAGTAAGACATGCAGAAGCTGAGAATCTGTTACAAAGCTGAAGGCTAAATGCACAGAAAATAATATTTTTAAGTACAATATAATTTTTCCTCACAAATTTTCATGCTCCTCAGTGATCTGTCACAAACAGATGTTACACCCAAGTCTACAACTTGCCATTGAGGGTTTCACAGCCAGACACAATGGAGCAGCAGGGGATAGGACGAGTCTTGAATTGTTACTGCTGGTAACTTAGTTTTGATTTTTCTTTACTTTGTCTACTAGAAATACAAGACCCTCAACACCAAAAATCAGCAGACTTACACCAACTTCAAGAAAGATTATACTATCTCCCCCTCTTGTGGATGTAGAGCTAGGCATTCTGCAGCAATGTTCAATGGACGAAGTTCTCCAGAAAGGAAAAGAACAGGTGATTAAACTTAACAGCTTACAGTGAGGGCCTGCCTTCTGTTAATGTTTTGTTCTTAGTGCACCTGAAATCACCAAACAGCTATACAGAGCTGGGTGATGTCTGATGCCAGAAATGCTTCCTGGTTACAACTTAATATCATATATATATTTTGTGCCAATTTGCATAGAGTCTATTTTACTCTAACTAGCTGAGACACAAATAAATGAATAATTAATATATGCACAATTTGTCATCTGCAATTTGAAGACAAGCCAGAGCTACTCTGACAGCAAAGAACTGGGATAATGAAGGGAAGGAAAGGAAAGAAATTTGTTGTACATAATCTGCTACTGATTTGGTTTTTTCTGTGAAGTCATCAAGGATATCTGTAGCAGCTGTCACATCCCTTCACAAGCATTACTTTTATTCCAAAGTTCAAGGGAAAACAAAAAAAGACATAAGCAATGAGAAACAAAAAATAAAGGAGAAGTATAATAGGAAATTTTTAGAAAGTAAAGAAGGGCAACAAAACAAAACCCAAACTACTGTGAAGAGGAAAAGGGGAAATAAAAGGCCAGTCAAAATTAAACCTAGGAAGTTCAGAGGATGGGAAGAAAAACAAGTAATGTTCAGCATAGCAAGGCTTATGTACTAATTGTATAGCTTCATCAATTCCTCAAAGCTTTTAAAATCTGTCTTTGTACATACAGTACCTTAAAAGTCACAAAAGGAAATATGAAAATTATTAAGTGCACTAGCTTTCCTGCATTTTTAGAAGATAAATTCTGCTAACAGAGCTCTTTGCAGTGGTCCAAAATGAATAACTATCACTCTTTCTGCCATTTTTTATTGTACTGTTTTACTCCTGCTTTTTAAAACTCTTTCCTTAAAAATGTTTTAATGTTTTTGGGGTTCTTTTTACAGCATGTTTTACAATTTTGTCTTCTTAAATTTCACCAGAGACTTGCAAATCAAATCAGATCTCACTGATTTGATAGCTGCATTTACCTGGTCCTTTGGAACACAATGTGTTAGCATTGTTCTCTCCTGACGGTGAGTTTATTAGCAAGCTCTCCCTCCCCTGTTTCTCCAGTAAGGTGATGTGATTAGCAGGGGTATCAAGGAAGCTGTCAGCAGGTGGATAGAGAGAGATGTAAGGTGCCACTTGGTTTTCTTAGCTTGTGACCTTTGCTCGCATGACAGTGAAAAACAAAACCACATCTTTGACACAATATAATTAGGACCCTTGCATTTCACCAGGTCAGAAAAAGAGACAAAAGAACAATACTTGTTTTGCAGCCCCAGTAATTAGTCCTGGAGGATTTCTCCAACAGCTACTGTTGGCAAAGAGAGCCTATGGAAAGAGCCACCACTCTTGCTGTATATGCTGGCTGAGGAGCCTGCTTCCTGCTTGAAATTCAAATGAGCACAGCTCTGACCTTTACTGTCACATTTTTTATTTCATCGACAGTTTACAAGGCCTCTCCACCATGCAGGTCATGTTTTAGTTTAAACAGAAATACTCTCGTAGGTGTTAGATGCTAGTTAATGATTATACTGAAATCATTCTAATTAGGCCCTGTTGTTACATGCTGCCCTTCGGGGGCTGCTGCTGTTGTCACATAAAGTATTTTGTAGAAAAATAATTGGCCTGAGATCTTCTTTATTCTATTTTTTTTTTACTTTTTACATGATTCTGTATTTGATCATGAGAAACACTGCACAAAACTTTTAGTAATGGCTCCTACCCATCATTCCACAGTTCAAAAAATGAAGGCTGGCAGGAAGACTTAAGAGATGCACGACACTTCTGAAATTTATTAACATGATCTGAGGAGGAAAATGTGTATTTTTTTAAATTTCCTAGCCCACTATCTTGCCATTTCTATAAGAACCTGGTTCACACTGCAGCCAGGGGAGGTTTGCAGACCAGGGAGGCACTGCTATGCTTCATGTACTGATGGGGTGACTGGGATTAGGGAAAGCAGGAAGGAATTTGAGTCTACTGAAGAACTGAGAAATAGGACAAGGAAGAGTACAGCAAGTAGCAAGTGAAGAAATGCAAATGGGGTAGAGAAGGTTTCATTTCAACCTTTTCTATTTGGCAAGGGACATTAATATCATACGTTAGAGTACTAGGAGGGAATCTCAGCCACTACTCCTCTCTCAAACATGTCTTCTTTCAAAAGATGTCGTACAAATGCCACTCTTTCTGTGTAGCTTACATTTTTAATATGTGGTTTTGGATGGGGAGGGGAAAAATTTTTTTAAAAAAGGAAAAATAAAAACAAGATAAATCCTACAACCTGAATTGCAGAAACTCAAATCACCCTGTTATTAGAGTGATAGTCAAGAATTTAGAAGTTTAAAATTAGTCAATCTGTAAAGTTCAGATAAACTCTCTGAAGATATTCAAGGCCCTTTCAAAAAAAACCAGAGACTTCTTTCTACATTAACTGCTGTTTTCTCTCTTCTTATTTAAAATCGATCTTTTTTGTGATGAGAAACTGAGTTTTTAATTAAAATGTTGCTAGTTCAGGCTGTTGAACTGTAGTCTTTTTTCTGCTAGCAGCGATGTCAACTGCAGAGTTATCAGGACAATTTCTGCAGTATATGTAAAGCAATAAATCCATAATCAATATATTCATGGGAACAGATTTCCAGTTTGTACTCCATATACGCAATAGAGTTGGCCCATTACCTGCAGGTATCTTCTTGGCTGCTACTACTACCAGACTACAGCCATGGCAAAACATACTAATACTTATATCACTGCCTAAATGAAGCATCAATAATTCAATTCCCATTTAAAAAAACAGGAAATTATTCATACCATCAGCCCTCACCATCAATAGCAGAAGTAAACCTATCTCATTATCCAATTGCAATGTGTGCAAACAGAACTGCCCGTTGTTGACAATAAATATTTGATAAGTGAGGAAACAGGAAGGATAAACCAAGGATGTATGGAGTGGTTGCTTTATAGTTACCACAAGAATTGACCCAGATGGCAATGGTTTACCCTGCTTGTACCTCAACTTATTTTCTTTTCATCTCAACAAGAAAGTGATCCCAGCTGGGCTGGATATCAACCATGGATACAAACCATCTGTTCTCTTCCTGTCTTTGTTTATGGTATTAAGTCTAGCTAAATACCCAGGTTCCTATAAATTTCTGTAATTCCCACATTGTTTTCTTTTAAATTAGAAACAAAGTGATAACTGCAGGGATCAATTAACAATATACAAATAACAAAATATTTACTTGTTAAGGGTGCTTGAGCATGTTGTGATTTTACCTATGTTCAGAAAAGGCTTTGCTAATTTTAGTGTAGCTTTGGCTTTATATTTACCAGTGAAATCTAAACAATCTATTCCTACAGAGCAGAGTTTGGCAGAATGTAGTATATTTTCTGTATCAATTATAAAACTTGCAAAGAAATTAGGAATCAGCTTTTGGAAACATCAACCAACAGTGGACTCAGATGTCCAGGATCTAAAAGTCAGCTTCTCTCCCACTTGGAAGATATTTTAAGCTCAGCCACTTTCACCTGAATTTTTACCACCACCTCACTCAAAGGACAGTGATTTCTAGAAACATGTCACGATTTATTACTGAACTAAAACCACCTGTATGTTACTTCAGGAAGGATATGCTGGTAAGATACACAACGAGCATAATTCTCCAGGAGACCAGTCAACTCTTTCACACTGGGCTCTAGCACATCTCCAGTGAGATCAAAGAGCATCTTTCACATGGCTGACTGCATGTGAAAAAGCCTAAGCTAAGCCAGACCTGCTGCTGGGGTATGACACCATCCTTTGCCTCCAAGAGCCTCAGAAATGGTCCAAGTATCTTGTGACAAAAGCATCCAAATCTGTAAAACCATCTGCAGTCCAAAAGATGAGCCAGTATTGTTTCGCTTCACACGTGTCAAGGGTGCTTTGCAAAAGTGAGGACAAGAAAATGGGATCACTGATAAAAAGGTTAAAAAATAAAAGAGGCATTTCTAGTAGTCATTTTTCAGGCAGTAAAGTGAAGCTGTTCCAAAGGAACAGTGCAAGGTCAGTGTCTGACTGCACCACACGAAGCCTAGATAACTCTTACAGAAGAGGTCAGCTTGACACAGGAAACTGTAGTGTGTCCTGTGAAAATAGCTGGGATCCTTTATAATAACAGAGCTTAGGTGTGTGTGTACTGTCCGCCAGACACAATCTCTGGATGGTGTTATTGTGCTGATAAAATTGTTTACTGAAAGAACAAACCAAACATTTTTAAACATTTAAACATAATTCATTTATGAAATATTCATCTGCCAAAAATAAATTCCATTATAAAATTGTAAATAAAATAAAAACAAATAATTGAATGCAAATAAAAGAGAAAATTATAAAGGGAGGAAAAAAGTAAAAAAAAAAAACCCCAACAAAACAAAAAACCCACAAGTTCCAGGCTGTCTCTGTGAAATTACTCATCAGTGAGGGGAAATTATACACACATAACCACACCTACAGCATTATACCCACCAGCACAAAAAGCACAGCAATTTACAAGCACTAACAATTCTTGGCCATCGCCCTTCCACACATTGAGCAAGCAGTACATGTAGCTCTTACAGGAGTCAGTGTTAGGTACAAGAACTTCTGGAAGAAATCAGCAAGTCCTGAGGCTATTTTGCTCAGTACTGATTGGCACAAACATTTTGCTTGCACAGTGCTTCTATCAGCTTGTCTCAGTCTGCTCCAATATGGCTCTTCACTTTCATGGTCATATTTTGATACAGAAGAGCTAGCTGCATTGTAATTTCCTTTCCTCTAACCCACTTCCCTTCCTCTAACTACCTCTAATCCCTTTCTGGAAGTCTTTCTTCAGAACCTTCTTTTTATTTCATCTTAAATTTAGTGAAGAGAATAAGGGTGTGTATGAGGCCTGCTCTGAGAATTCCTGAGAAATAGTGAGTGAGACACAGGGAAACAGGGCAAGAGATGTAGGGGAAACATTAGATGGGGACCAAAAGGTAAAATGCTTTATTTCAAGAATAAATGGACTTTTCATATTTCTATAATACTTCTATTAACTCTGTTGTCTGCAAATATTTTTACAAGCAATAGGAACATACACTAGCCTCCTCAATGGAAATTAGGAGAGAATTGCTTGAGCTGACATTAAAGGATAAGCAAGTCACTCATACAATATCTAGTATTGAATATTTAATACAGATATTGCCAGTTCTATTGCAAATAAAGAGACTGAATAAGTCAGATGACAGAAACAGAAGTGTGATGCATGTTGCACTCCTTTAAAAAAATGCTAAAACCAAAAAATTGAGGCAAGAAAATAAAAGATATTGTCAAAACATTAGAAAGAAAAGAGACTTTGTCAAGGTCATGGTGTGAGTCATCTGTCTCAATTCTGTTGACAAATTAACATGCGTAATAAAAACTATGGTGTCCTTTGCAAAAAACACAACGTTCCACATATATCCAGTGTAAATGCAGCATTGCTGGAAAGGGCCAGACCTTTCCACAGTAACAGCAGAAGGTGTTGGGTATAATGGATACATATCAAATGACAACCCTGTTGTTATTGCAACCCTTGGGGGTGAAGGGTTATCTGTTCAAAATTAATATTTTGAGATATCAGCTTTATTTTGGGAATTACTTGTGTGTCCCTAGTAAGTTTCTTTACTAGAATATCTTTTCTGTGTGCATTTGTTTTCTCACAATAAACAATGTTAATTTGTTTAAAAATGAGCAGTGAAATCTCCACAGTTTTCAGCATTTATCAATCCCAGAAGTACATAATTGTACAACTATTAACTTTGTATAAATTAAAAATCTTAAAAGGAAACTAAATTCTCAAATCGGAAAAAAAAAATCAATGTTTTCAGTTCTTTTTTTCTTGTTCCTTCAGTTCTATGATTTATTTTTGGTCTTTGCAAAATGTAGTTTATGGATAATCTCTTTGGTTAGCACCAATTTCATTTGATCAAACTTGTCCTACCCACCACCTCCATGTATATCTCTCCTTATTCCCACTCCTGACAAAGACAAGCACTGACTTAGACAGCCTTGGCAAGCTGCTAATGCTGTGGATTAGTGTGAGTGAAATCAAGTTCCCTGCCCTTTGGGAACAGCACAGCCATCAGGTTTAATTTCATTTTCTGATATTTTAGCAGTCATGTCAGGACTGCTGCAGAAAAGTGAGAATGAAACGCCTTTTTGACAACAGTCTTCAGCACACCCCAGGAAAGGATGTGTATATGATTTTATATGAGAAAGAGGAAGTCAGAGGCTATCAAACACATAGATGATAGGACTAAATCAAACACCAAAGTGATAGATCTCAAATATAACTGGATATGCACTTGATGCATTTCACAGTGTTTCCTTTTATTATTTTCCTGTTTTGCTACATTCTGTGGGACAATTTAATTCAGTGGATTTGTCCAGAAGTGAAATTCATATTATTTTATGTTTCTAAAATGCAACTATACAGACAAGCTAAAGGAAAATAGTTATATAATTATATCACTGCAAGAAAACCACCACCACGAAAAAAAAAGGGGGAGTAAAAAAAGGATCTGATCTATCAAGAAAAAAAGTTACAGGATACCTTTATACTTTTTTTCCAAGTGAGTGAACATTTTCTATATTATCCTTTGTCTGATAAAAAAGTCAGAGTTTTCTGAATATAAAATATGATAAAACAAAGTAAAAATATTTAGGGTAACCAGTGAACACTCTTCCTTTGCAAGCAGATTGGGAACACCTCTGCACCTTTACACTGAAATACACATTAACAAAGTGAGTTTCATCCCACAGTTTCCAATTGTTGGAGTGCCTGAATTTCCTCCCCAGTCACAACACACTATTAAAACTAACTAATAAAAAGCAGATGTAAGATCATTATCTGTAATAAGCATTTGCAACACCCTCTACCCACTAGCATCTGACGAAAACATGCAAAGCATACTGTGAAACAAAATTATGGAGAAGTGGCAGTAGTAAGCAGTTCTTGGACTTCCACATCTTCTGACAAGTGAATCACTGACTATATTGATTGTTTTAACGGGTTTAAAAACCAAATGCACTGAATTCAGGGGCAAAGTAATCAATGATCTCAGTAAACTTTGAATAAGACTCTGTATGAATAAAGTTAGAGGTCTAAAGTCCGTAAAATAGAATTCTTTCGGAGATATGAATGAACGACTGAGAGTAAAGATTGCATAACTGTCATTCTTGGATTTGGGAGAGGGGGTGGGAAGGATGGAGGGGGGAATTAGAAAGGATATCAGGTGCCAGTTATAAAATTCAGACATACTTATGCATTCAATCACAGTACATGAATGATCCTAACAGAAACCTTCTGTAGGCAGCTATCTATCTATCTGGAAGAAATCCTCAGGACAGGTAATAGCTGTGTCCAGGTAAATGATAGGAGTAAAAGGCAGAGGTTCTACTGTAAAACAGATTCCTATACTATAAATCATAACTTCTCCTAGGAATACAAGTAATAGGAAATATTATATAAAAAACATGTAAATGGAAAAAAAATTAAATACACATATAACTAAGCCAAGTTCTGCTCTTCATGCATTTCAAAGCTTCCATTGACTACTGTAGTGCCTTCGTAGTGTGACAACTGAAACCAACATACAGATGAACTGCAAAATCGCTGTCAGCTACTGATGCCCCACACCTGTGAAATGTAGAGGTCTGGTTCTCTGTAAAAATTTCCATTTCTTGGATTGACAGGCTGTACAAGTTGGACTGTCAGAGGTCCTGGGTTTGGAAGGTCAGATTTGCTGTGATATGTATTTCCCTACTGGTAACGATGGAGGGAGGCCTGCAGTGAGGTGTTGGAGTGTCCCTGGCACAAAAATTTGATGCCCAATTAGGTTTAGAAATAGTGACAAAGAGTTGATGCCCAATTAGGTTTAGATAAAGCTCTTCTCTGTAAACCTCAATTACCTGTGATGCCTTATGACATTCAGCGTTTACAAAGTATAATTACACAATAGTGTCTGACATTTAACGTCTATGGATAATTTAAAAGACTTCTACTTCAAAAGGGCTGCTCATGAGCAACAGTAATCACTTCAATTAGCTTGGCACCATTACAATGTAACAAGACCGTTTGACTGCCTATTAGGACCAGCCAAGCTCTTCAAGTGTGTTAATTTAGCAGTCATTGCTAATTTCTGGGCTTTGCTGCATTTGCATAGAAAAACATAGCCCTGTAAGCCAGAAAGGGAGTTTCATTCCTGCAGCAACTTCCTATTCTTAGTGAGGTTTTTGTGCTGTTGTTGTTTTCAGCCAGAAACATATTTCAAATCATGAACTATTGTGAGAAAGAGGAGTTAGATTCACCAAGAGTCTTTTTCAGGATCTGAGTCTTAATTATTAATATGGTTTTCAAGTTGTTGGGTTTTTTTAGCTGCTCAAGACAAGAGATCCCTGGATTAAAAAAGAATTGGGCGGGGCGGGGGGGGGCGGGGGAGGAATTCTCTATCCTTTCCATGACCCCTTTATGTAGTATTAAAGATTTATCCTGGGGGAACTATCAGTATCTTCAGGTTTTTCCCAAAGCTCATTGAGGCCTCGTTTAAATTTACTGGCCAGTCAAGGTATTATGGGGACTGGGACCAGGTAGGGTGTTAGATCATCGCTTCTCTATTTTCAAGAACTTGATATATAGTATGAAATTCTGCAGAAGCAGGAAAGCTCTGTAAAGTAGAAAAGTTTTCCAGGGAGAAATCAGTTTAGTAATTCCCTTTAAACTGTTGGGACTAATCAAAGGACTCAAGTCGAAGGACAAGTTATTTGTGCCTCTACAAGAGAATAGGTAGGCTAGGATGGCTATGAGCAACCAGCAAAAGCTGAAAGTTCAGATCCTATAAAAGCATAGTTCCAAAATAATTTTTTTTTAAAAAACTTTCACAAAAACCAAAACCAAGACAATATGAGGGCTAGTCCTCCTCATAAAAAATCTCAGCACAGATGCTGAAATGCGCATGAATATAAATTGAACAATCCATTGAAGTCTTCCATTGGAAGACTTCAACAGCAAGTGGTCAGCATGTGTAGCCCTGCCATAAACTCAAATGTGCATTGTCTATCACTTAGGGAAATTTCTTAATGTCATTGCTGCCTTCCATTACAGTGATGTTCATTTTTTATAACACTACTGAGGCATCATTTCTGTAAGGGACTATAAATATAGACTTTACTTATAATGCTTAGTATTTCTACAGTACAGATGGTGAATTAACTCAAATACAATAAAACAAATACCTACAACAATAAAATTTCTGGCAAAGGGATAGCCAAAAAACGAAAAGTATCCTCCCTCATCTAAGTCTAGTGGGGTTTTACTAACTTTATTCTAGTAACAACAGTAGTCCAAAATACATTTACGATACCTAAATATCATTGAAATTTGATCTTTTGGTTAGTATCAGGGAATTGCAGTGGAGACTAGGCTGAATATGAGCCAAAAATATGCTCTCGCCACAAAATAAGACAAACGTCACAGAGTCTACATTTGGACTTTGGCCAGAAGATGGAGGAAAATTATTGTACATTTTCTTTGGCACTGCTAATTTGGCACCAGCAATATTGTGTTCAGCTTTGGCACCATTTTCTGCATATTTTAAATCAGGGACTATATTTTTAAGAAAATAATCTTGAAGATAAATGCTGAAGGGACCTAAACCTTTCATCTCTGCATCCCCAGTCTGGAATGCTTACAAACCACACCCCACCCCCACCCCCCATAATTTTCTCATATGCCTTCTTGAACTTCCAGCTCCAAGCTAATGTATATCAAATGTACATGACAAAGATTTTTTTTATGTCTTTCTAATAGGCAACAAAGCTTACAATAAATGTGAATGAAAGTCATCTCATTTCCACAGGCTTCTGTGATGAAAAGTTAACCCCTACCACTTTAATTCATCAGTAACCATTCCTTATATTCAGATGGGTATCACACCACTAATGAGCTAAATACTTGATGACTTGAAGGTTGAAGGACTGAAAGGCACATCATTATATTGCTTCTTTTAGAAAATGAGGTGAGTTCAAATTCCTGACCATGTGTTAATCGGAGCAAGCAATTACATCCATATGATAACACAGAAATAAGGGGAAGTGTCAGTTTAAATTGCCTTGAAGTGGTCAGGTGGAGAACTCAAGCAGAATTCAGTGAAAGAAAAAGTTTCATGCAACATTTTCCCTTCATATCAATTTACCTCCTTGACCAGAGCAAAATCCAGCTCTGTGTGTTTGTACATTTCAAGAAGCTTACATTATTTCTATCTCATTTTCAAAGATGTCAGAAAAGTTTAACAAAATTTCCAAATGCATTACAGGAGTAGAGTACATGAAAATTACATAATTTCATAATGTAGGTCAAGGAATATTTGATTTATGGATACCACAACATCTTGACACATGTAATTTTACACCAGTATAACATTTTTATCGTTTCCCAGAAATGCTAGGCAACTCTCAGACCCAATTTTAAAATACAGCATTTAACATAAATTTAGTACAATATCAGACAGTATGATTCTGGAAATTCCTTCCATATAAAGGAAGTTTTATGGCTTTCCAGAGCTGGAGAAATACTTCCTCTTTGTTTTTCCACCTTCAGCATCACAGGTAAGATATGCAAGCAGAGATAAGGAAACATGATCAAATCTCTGCTCGTGCTACAGTGATCCATTTTCTGACTACCCAATAAATCTATAAATACACACAGAGGGACAGACCTTTGTAAATTGTTAAAAGTGCTACCCCTGATCTTGCCTAGGATTAAACAGGAAAAGAATAAAAGTGGATATTTTCTTCCAGTTCTCTAGTGTAACAAACACAGCCTGCACAAATTGCAAGGACTACCTCTGACAAATACTAAAACCACCAAGAGGATTTCAGTCCAAATTTTCCACCTCTAATTTCTTCATTTATTCTTTTGCAAAGTAGTGTAATTCAAAGAGAAAAAATACAGACAAATGAAAAAACATATAATCAGCTTTATTGTACTTTTTATAGAAACAATCAGACCAATGTATTTTCTTCCTTTAATCTACAAAGGAAAAAAAAAAAGACAGTGGGAGAGAGAAATTGATTATATACATACGCAGCAAATCAGACTGATGCATTTATAAGGGGAAAGAAAATACCAGCATAAACCTGATTCATCAGCCAAACTTCTAGGAGAAAAGGGCACATGACATATTTGTTCAATATTGGAAAATCTTCTTTAATTTACCCACTGTAACAACTCCCTCAAACTTGCATCTTTTATAAGAGACAAGGCTCATCAGAACACCATTTTAGAAATTCTTCTACAGCCCTTCTGGTGTTATTTCTTACAATAAACTGGCTAGTATATGATTACTCTTTACAGCACAATTTTCATGGAGTCATATGCTCATTTCAAGGTCATGCTCACTGCGCTCTCCTGAGGTAATTTGTTTGGCACGGAAGGGGCCTCTGTTTTTCTTGTGCTCCTTGTGTTCACACTACCAGAACCTCATCTCATCTATGTAGCAGCTTTCTCATTCTGCAGCAATTTCCAGCCTGACTTCTCAAAGCTCTCTATGGACTTCATGAACTTCCATCACCTCACCCCTTCCTGGCATTCAGAAGTGGGTGAACCAGAACAGCCAGAACGAGTATTCTGACTAGGGTTGCACTAACACCTGAAAGAGAACTGAGAAATTAATCCAGACCACAAAAATCTTATGCTTTGTTGAACAGAATGGAAGTGGTTTTGATGAATCTCTGTACTCAATGAACTTTTTTCCTTCCAGCTCATGCCATGGGTGAAGGAGGTTCACTGGATATTATGTTCAAAGGTTTTGTGTGTCTGTAAAAAAAGGTTGCCAAAAGACCAGAGAAACAGAGAGCAAAGGGAACAAGAAGGCCAAAAACCTAGATTCAGCCACAGTAGGAACAGCAATGTGACCCATGAAAAACTGTCAGAGATCAGGTTTTGGGATTGAACTGGAAGGTGAGAAAGTGGTAAAGCAAAGAGCTGTGAGCTCTTGCTGTGCAGCTCTTACCGTGCTGAGGGAAACAGAACTTTTATGTTCTTTTCAAATAAGCATAACAATATGTGTAACAAAAGCGCCTGACTCTGAGTTTCTCCCATTTGTGCTTTTTCCAAAGACTAACCTTTACCTGTCCAGGAAGCAACAGCGCTCCAATGTAAATCATCATATCACTAGAGATGATGGGATAAGAAAAACTATTCTCTCCCATTTTCATGGGAATGAATGGGAATGATATTGCAGGGGAAGACTAAAATCTTGCTCAAATTAAACACCTTTCTCCTGGTACTCTCTCCAGACAGCCATTACTTTCTCTTTTGTTTTTCCTTACTCCTATCACTCCAGTATATATAGTTGCTGAAGGGGCTCACACTTTGGCATTTGAGAGTCACAAACCTCCTCTTCAGGACTTCACATAACTTTGCATCCTATGGAATTTTTAATTTTCTCCTCATTGTACCTAATTCCTCACCAAGCCACCAGAACAATCCACACATCTCATACAATATGATGATCTTACACCAAGAAAGTGGGAGATGGTTGTATATTACATCTAAGGGAAAGAAACAGCAATCCAAATTTTCATTTATTCTCTTCTCTCCCTAATAGAGCCATTTCCTTCTGCAGCCAGTATATGAAGAGAGGTGGTAACCTAAATCAGCACTCATCCTCTGACTGTCCCCATACATTGCTCCTTTACTCAGTGTAACCTGATGTAACATTTATCTCTCTTGCACAGATGACAGACACCAAAATATTCAAGGGGTCTTGAATCAAAGGAGAAACATTTCTGTGAAGGACACTGCCATATTTCTTACCCTAAGCAGCCTTAACTGTCCCCAGCATGGGGTTAAAGAGGAGAGTATCAGGCAATTGGCAACAGCTGATTGATTGCTCTAGGGTCATATCTAACACCTGACTGGTCTAATAAAATGTAAACTTTGGCATCCATAAAATCAGCACCAAGAACGATGGCAGTGAGCAGTGCAGCTAAACCAAATTCTCTATTTCTCTGTAGATTCATCCAGCATATAGTTTTGGGTAGCCCAGTAAACAAGTCATGGAAGATTTTACCACCATCTTCCTATCCAAAGACTACGAAATTAAGTATGAAACAAAACTCCTGAACCTGGTAATAACCTGTGTTAATCTACTGGCTTCCACTCTGTTAAAGCCTTTTCAGCAGCAGACTGGAGAGAAAAGCTGTCTTGTTCATGCCTGCAGGGGTGTTTTGATGAGCTGAAACTTTATCTACACTGACAAGACAGTAGTGAGCAAGTGTCAGAGCATTTTCATTCAGATCTCAACCACACCTTTGCAATGCTTCTTGCATCTCTGGGGACTACAAGGGAGAAAAAAACCCCACATAATAAAACACACTGCTCTGACTTTTCACCCAACTTTGGTTAAACCTCTAACAGCCAGAATATACAATCAGATTAGTCAAAATTATACAACCTCTCAGAAAGAAAGACCTGAACCCAAAGTTCTATACACATCTCAGGAGTTCGGTGAAGGGGATGGTGCTTGTGTGACAGAGCAAAAGAGGGAGAGAATACAGCCTATGCTGCCACTCCTCTCCAAGGCAAGAAATAGTCAAGCAAGGAATAAAATACATGTGAAGGGAATTTATTTGATTTAATCACCAAAAGTAAGTTGTAAAATCACTTCTTCCCTTCATGTCAGATTAAATATTCAATGATTCTCAAGTCCTCTCCTGTTCTTTCAGCTGAGGAGACACAGGGCATCTTTGTCAGCAGAGGCAGCTGCTCAGAAGGCTGAGGCAGACCTGCCATCTGTCCACAGCTGATCAGCTCATCCCTGATGCAGGTGAATATGCCCTCAAAGAGTGGGAGACATGAGAAATAAATGTACTGACTTTACTCCAAGCAAACCTGAACCACATCTTAAGAGACAAGACACAGTACAGAGATGGGTACAAAACTGAGAAGTACTTTACAGTCAGTGAGCGAAAATCTGTAAGAAAGAAGTTCCTGCCATAAATGCAAGCAATCTCTGCTCCAGTCCTTGCTGAAAGGATTGGCAATTTAAGGAAAACTGACTTAATACAATTGTAATAATTTACCCAAAAAAAGAAAGCACTACCAGAGCAAATCAGTACTTTATTATATTCCTATTCTTCCAAGCTCACCTTACCCAAGAGAAAAGCAGCACACGATGAGCTCGTTTTTACTTTCTAGCCTTCATTCAAGAGACCAACCACATATCAAAGGATCTTATAATGTGCATCATTTAAGCATCAGCATAAGATGCCCCAGTACATACAGTAGCCCAGTACATCTTACATGTGTGTTGCAGATAACACGATTTTTTTATGCCTCCCCACATAAGCCACTGCACACAAGGCTAGGATATTTCAAGAGATTTCAAATTCCTTAATAAACAGGCACAGTCAAAATGTTATTTTTAATAGTAGAAACATATTGTCTATTTCAATATTCTGTTTCTTAAAGATACACAAAATAAGAACACAGAGTGCTGCATAACCTACCAAAAGATTATTCTGAAATCTCAAGAAGTCTCACAGATAAAAGAAGTTAAACTCCTTTTAACTGTTCCTCATTGTAAATATTAATAAATAATCAGAGCAAGGGTCCATTCTAGCTGTCATGCTATGAGATTGACATTTCCTGTGTTAATCCACATTTTTTGTCTCATGACAAGGGTAAGAAGTCATAAAACTCTAATTTAACCTAACAACCAAGAAATATTTTTAGCAGCGTAGAGTCGTATTTAAAATAATGCCGATTACAAAGTTGCTCTTTGAAATCTTCTGCAAGCTATTCCAGAGGCAAGTGCCTGTCTGAGGTTTCCCTTTGATTCCCTCCTGGCACCAAGACTCAGCTTTCTTGCCCCAGGTTCTCCTCCTGTAAAAATCTGGAATTATACTTTGTCCCTAGCTACTGGGGGAAAAAGAGCTTTAGTGCTGTAACCCTCAGTGATATTTGTCTATATTGGACAGTTTGTGGTCCTGTTTAAAGAATCCACTGTCTCATGCTTGACTAATTAGTTGACAACTGAAATTCAGTGTTGGAGACCTCTAACCCTTCCTATATACATATACAAACATATGAGGCAATGAAAACTCCAAGATCAATTGGAAAAGAAAGGCCTTGGATTCAGTCTGGACAGTATCCTTAAAATGTGAGTTAAAGGCTAAGAATTAAAAGATCTGGAAATCAGGTGAGTGGTAACCTCCTGGTGTCCAATTGAAAGACAAGAATTTAAGAGTTTGCTTTCAGGAAATAAGCCAGACCTCACTCACAGCCATTTACAGAATACCCAGCCAGAGGCAGAGCCCTCACCTATCTTAGGCATGTGTCAGAACAGCTGGGTCAGAACACACTGTCCAAGTAATGTGTCATCCTGCTCCTGACTCTTAGCAGCACTAAAAGTAATGTACGTCCTTATTCATTAGTTGTCTTATACTTGAATTGGGAAATTTTAGGTTAATAATTCTTCTGAAGGATGCACTATCATTAGTTGTTGCAATTCTGAATTTTCCTGTTAGCTGTCAGTGTCCTGCCCTTTTTTTCTCATGCATATTAACTTTAGTTTCAACGTCATCTTTACAGCAAGGAATTCACAGTTTTAATTAACATGGTATGAAAAGACATTTCCTTCCCTTTGTTCTGAGCCCACAGTAGAATTCAGCTGTAATGAGTCAACTCTTAACCTGCATTTCCTAAAACACTAGATTTTGTCTTCTTTTCTAAATATATAATTCTAGAATCAGCTTCAGACACATGGATCTCAAATTTAATTCATCCATATTCAATTACTACAGTCAAGAGAACAAAAGGAAATTCTTTGTCCTCTCTCTGATTTTACCACTCAAAAAGAAAGACCAATGGACTTTAGTGATTTCCCCCTTGGGTTTTGTTACCACTTTTCCCTTCCCACAGCCTTACCCAGGCCAAAAATAAAGAGTAAAGTGAAAGTGACATTTTTCGTGAGTTCAGTCAATCAACTACAGAGAGGCTTATGACAGAAGATACACTATCTGCCTGTGTAGACAAGATACTATTTATCTCATTAGAGAGCTTTTCTGCTTCAGATTATGCAAGGCAGAAGAAGCAAGGCCAGAACAGCTGCAGGAAAGGATCAAAATTTTCCCCAACTCACATCCCAGCTAACAGCCATAGGTCTGCCCACTTCTATGTGTCTGTATGTACAGTATCTCCTGCAGACTTCCCACTCCTACCAGGCAAAAGCCTGTTAGCCTGGTGGCATTTGTACTACTTTCTTTGCAGCAGCCACACTTTCCTTGCTGAATTCCTGGATTAAGTGTATTTTAGTCAAGATCATAGGAGTAAACAAAAACGTGGGGATTTTTCTTCCTCCTTTATGTTTATCCCTCCATTTTCACATGCTGATTCTGGTTGTTAAATTAAGCGCTACCAAGTCTTGCTGTTTCATCACACCTGGATGTTTATAGACACAGAGTCCTTCACCAGCCAGATATAAAGTCTCTTATGTCTGTAATGAAAAAAAAATTCATTTGACTGACACCGATTATTAGTAGTACTGGTATAATTTTGATTACATTATTACATACATTTTATAGGGAGAGATTCTACCTTACTTTGCCTCATCCAGAACTGTAAATCCTTCAAGAAACTCCATGTGTCTACGTACACTTGTATAGTGTGTGAATATATATGCAGTATACGCACAAACACAGGTGAATTGAATCAATAGCCCTGTAGCTTCAAAAGGCATCTAGTCACCACAAGCAACAACCTCCCGTCAAAGGGGGAAAGAAATACACAGGTGCAGAGTAATCCGTGCAAGTCAAGAAGAGCACAGTAAGAAAGCTCAGAGGAGGAGCAGCCCAAGAGCTGCAGCAGAAGGGAGCCCCGACCTGCTACAGTCTTCTGGACACCCCAGCAAGTGCATCTTGTTGCCTCACATGATAGTCAAAGGTGAGAGGCACAAAGTGGTTTCTCAAGCAGCACAGCAAGCAATATTACTAGCTCTGTTGCACAGACAGAAAATTAACATGCGTGCTCCCCAGCCTGCCCCGGGCGGATAAACCTGCTGCCTGTCAGCTTGCATCCTCGTAGGCAGGAGATAGCAGCTGGGGCAGCTGCCAGTGCACGCTGCCTGACAGCACCCTCTCCAGAGGCCTGATATTATTACAGAGCGCACCTCTCTCTCCACAGGCTGAATTAACTCGTTCTGACTGTGTGACAGCTCTGACGACTGCCCGCACGGATGCAAGCAGCCAGGGTCACATGCTGTTGCGTGCATGCCCTGTCACCAGCCGTGCCACTAAAACCAGACAAAACCTTGTCAAGGGAGACAAACTCCTCCAGAGGCAGAGGTAAGTGATTCAACTCATGGCGCAGCTTGTGAGGGTTCTGATCAAGTTCAAGGACAGTATCCTCTGACAGGGGAGCTGGGTGTAGGAGGGAAGGAACACACACACGCTGGAACATGCATTCATGCACACACATAAAGAGAAAAGCAAAGGCAGACGGGTTCAGCTGATGGAGCACAGCCAGGAATGCTGGTGGGGGCACAGCTTGCTGTCAGCAGTCTCATGATAAAAGGGGGAAAGGAAAAAGCTTCCAATTCTCACTGCAAACTGACATCAAAAGAGAAAAAAAATAAAAGCATGTCCTCCCACTTTGAGGTCCTGGAGTTCTCGATGTGCCCAAAAATTAAGTCAGGGAGCAGAGAAAGTGAGTTGCAAAGAAAAATACCCTGCTCACTTTAGCAGTTAGCTTCTGCTGCAGATGATACCTCTGCTTATGGCACACCTCGCACAGCCTGGTAAACCTAGTTAAAAAATTGCTTAATATTAAACTTTTTTCTTCACCTTTCTTCATGAGCCTTTATCCTAAACATGAAGCCCACAGGCAATTGTACTGACAGTATTTTCAAAGAGCCGAGTACTCCCTGCTCTGCATCAGAGTGAGCTGTACTCCAAGATAAGGAAACAGTGGTAGGGCTAAAAAACCCACTGATTGTTATCTTCCTTTTACTTGAACCACAGAAAATTTTCATTCAACTTGTTCTTCACCCTAAAATACCAAGGAAATGTGTTCACTCCCTGTATTATTTGCCACAAAAATACTAGGTGTCTGAGAGATACAAGGGTTTTTATTATTCAAATGAAAACACTCAGCTTACCAAGCATGTTTGATCAGTATACATGGAAAGCAGTTACTAAAAATACTGTACACTTTGGAAGTCATACTTAGTCCAGATATGGTCTCTCTGCTTCATATTTCAGCTGTCACACAAAGAAGCCTCCCTACAGTCTAAACCCCTAAGTAAACAGAAGCTTCTAATGCTTTACATTACCAGCCTAGCACAAAAGACCTGGAATATGCTGCTTTGGCCCTCTGACTTTGCTAGCAAAGAGAAAACAGAGGCTTACAACAGGTAGCATGTTATTTTACAAAAACCTTTTTCTTTTCATGAGCTCTGCAAAAAGAACCTACCCATGGAAAGGGTGTTACCACCATCCAGAATAAATGAAGCATTATGTGTTCATCCCATCAGTAATAAAAAAGAAGTTTAAATTGACACTAATATGTTAAAAAAGCAACCTTTGATGCAATTACCTTGTAAGTATCAGGGAAGTGTGTCACTTAGAGAGAGTTGTTGCAGTAGAGGATTTCTACACCTTTTGTCCCAGACCAGCAGTGATCAAATGCTATCCTTTTTTTTTTCTAACAGCTTCTGTATGAAAACAGTTGCTGGTTATATTCCCAAAAAAGTCATAGGAAGATCAATTCAGCTGGGCTACATTCTAGTATTAATAGGATCCTGACTACAGCTCCCACCTAGAAGCAATGACAGTGGGATGGCACAGGTTTATTTTGCTTTTGTCTGTGCCATAGTCATTTCTGCAAACCTCCAAAATAAGAAAACTTTCAAAGTTTTACCTTCCATAAAATATAAAAATGTCATTGAGCAAGTAATGAGCTATTTTCTGTTTATTTCAAAAAACATATTTGGCAACAGAAACCTTGTACTTTTGTGAAATGAATGGAATTTTTCTTTGCCAGTTATTATTTTTTTAAAAGCTTAGTATGTAAGGAAGCAAGCTAACATAAGTGTATATTTGCACAGAAACACCTGGAATAAAATATTTTTAGGATAATACTGAAGATGGTATAGTACAGGAACCTCTGAAAACAACAAGTTTGAACCAAAATCCAGACACGAATATCCCAAAGACCTGAAGGGGTTTTTTTCTGTTGGAGCTCTGTATGTGCAATCTCACAGAAAGACCTTAAGGGAACAATCCCCTGTTCCCTAGCAAGCAGCAACCTCAGGCTAATGACTAGCCTTGACCTAAAATGAAAGAAAAGAAAATGAGAATTAAACTACTTTCTTATGTCTATTCATTCTATTCATTCACAGGAAGCCTGCGATTTTCAGAGAAAAATCTGATGAGTCATGAGTCAAAGGTTCCAGAAGTAGAAGATCCTGTTAGCACAATTGTTTTTTACTTTTACTGGGTATTTTCTTGCATAGGCTAAATGAATTGTCATTCATATTTTTGAGTCACTTCTCATTCATCATGCTTACCAAGCAGAAAAAACACTATTTTCCATTGACCTCTTTGATTTTGACGATCTTCAGACTTCTTCCAGGCTATAATATTCCTTTTTATTTTGAGAGAAAAAAATAATCCAAGTTATGTTCCTCAAGATCATGTAATGAAAATCCTTTAAAGCAGAACACAAGCATATCTGGCTGATAACAGTGTAACAAAAACCAACACACCAACTTTTCCTGTCCGTTTATCAATTTGAAATAATCATGATACTCCTGATCTTTATTAATATGAAAGTAGTACTGGAGAGTATCTGGTCTGTAGGAGAGGCTTAGCACATCATGTTTCACACAGGAAAGTTGTTCTCAGAGACAGATATCTTTTTCATCTCTCCTAGTGATTAGTTGGGGATTGCTCTCTACTACACTTCAAGTTCAAATAGAGATTTTTACCCACAAAGGGAATCGTGTCCCTGCCACCAGTGACTAATTATCAAGTTATCTTTATCTTTAATTGTCAGCTATCAATAAAGTAAGTCAAATAAATAATAATAAATAAATATGTGTAATAAAATCCTCTACTGCCTTCATGTCCAATGATGAAACTATAACAGAACTCCAATCAGCAAGTTTCTCCCAGCTACCATGGTTTGCAGATAGAACATATCTTGGATTTTTGTGTTTGCAACTTTGGAGGCTGTTCACAGAAGCAATTGAGAATTGCTGTAGCTATAGTACCATGCAACACACTGTCTGTGAACTGAAGTATTAGATATGTTAGCCTTGTACCAGGACATTTTTAGCACATGATAATGACACTTCAGAGCATTTGTAAACATCAGCTTCTTATTCCTAACTCCAAAGTAGCTGGTACACAAATACACAGCAAAATAAGTCAATCATTAAAAAAAAAAAAAAATCTGAAAGACTATGCCACATCTCGATGCCAGTGGGAGGAATAATACTATCCAGATTCTCCAGTTTTATCTGAAGGCCAGTGCCTCTCCTAGAGTATGACTGCTCCTTGCAGCTTGAGGAATGAAAAATCCCAATTCCATTTTCATTTCCATTTCTCATCACACTGCTTCTGGTTGAGATGGAGTTCATTTTCTTCAGAGCAGCCCAGAAAGTGCTGCTTTTCTGATTTGTGCTGAAAACAACCCTGATAACACAATCCTGAGAGTTTCAGCTGCTGGTGAACGGTGCTTGTGCAGTGCCGAGGCTTTCTCTGTTTCTCATCCTCCCTGTGCCTTCCAAATGAGCAGGGTCCGGGTGGGCAAGTGCCTGAGAGGGCACAGCTGACCCCAGTGGACATGGAGATGGCCCATGGTGCTCAGCAAGCACAGTGGCAGGAGGGAGGCAGGAGGCTCATGGTGTCTGTGCTCCCGAGCCAGTGTTAGGTGTGCTGAGGCCCGGCTTCCTGGGGAGCCCGCTGGGACACCCACTCGCCCAGGGGAATGCCCTGTTCTGCTTTGCCTGCATGTGCACCTTTTGCTTCACAGCTTAAACCGTCTGTGCCTTCATTCATGAGTCTTCTGCCTTTCCCTGCATTTCATTCCTGCCTGGCAGAAGAGGGGAGTGAGGGACTGGCTGGGGTGAATTTGGCTGATGGCTGGAGCCCCACAAATGTACATATGTACTGTTTCTTTTCAGCAGAAGCTCCTAATAGCTATAGAAATCACTTAGAACAAAGTGATTTCTATAATGATCAAAGATGATCATTATAGTTCCAATATGTTATTTTGCATCCCTTTTAAAACCCATATTTATGTAGTAGAACTCTGAACACCTGTATGTTGCTCACAGTCATAAACATTTCTCACAGACTGTCTAACTGAGCACCTTTTTCTTAATACTTATTTTTTAATCAAAAATCTTAGTATGAATTACTTCCAGAAAAGTCACCAATAAGGCAAATTATATTCTTGACACTGGACACAGAAAATGGAAAGTTTATTGCATCGTATCTTTCTATCTGTGTCCTGGATGAGTTCATAGGAAAAGTGGAGAAGGCACCATAGTTAATTATTTTGTTTATTCCAGTTTCCAGTATGAGGGAAGGCATTCCAGACATGGAACTTACCCAAAGTACTGCTGTTCTGCTTCTATGTCCACAGAACTCTCAGGCTTTGCTTTGATTCTGCAAACATACTTTGTGACACGGCTTCCATATCCAACCACGTTCATTTTGCAAATAAATTTGGCATTAAATTGCCATTTTTAATCCTGTGATATTCACCTCATGCAGGTAATGATACACAATTACACAACCACAATTACATTGTTAGGACCGTATGTAGAATGTGTGTCGCTATCGGACACGAAGGAACACGAGTACACAGCTCTCAAGGTGAAGGAAAAGAGGGACGTTTATTTTTCTGACTCCTATATTTATGGTTTTACAAAGGTGACAACGGATTGGAGGGTGACAGTGACACCTCTCCAATGACACTGGTCACACCAACAGTCCATCAATTCTCTCCTCCTCCATCGAAGGAATGTAAACAATAAGTTATTTACAGGACAGTGCGTGATAAAGTTCCTTAGAAGAATGTCAACATCAGAAGGCCTTGAGAATCTTAAAAAACCAGGGTGACAAATGTGGGTGCTTTAACTGGGATTTGAGGTGTTACCTTGAACCTGTGTAGGTGGGACTATCTCTCCAGGAGCAGTTACTGCAGGGCAAAAGTGGGCTGCTGTGCCTCAGCTGCCCACCATGGATCCCTCGGTGACAGAGAGGATAGAGCAGTACTTGATACAGATTAAAGTTCCTCTTCTTCCTATTCTGGACTGCTGCCTCATGATTTAGCTAGAAAATGTCCTAGAGCTGCTGAAAGGGCAAATAAGATTAACTGCTGGTGTACCTACTTTGTTGTTTGCATCTTCCCATATAGCAAACCTCTGGATTATGCTACACTGTTAACTTGCTTCAAATCTTCTGACCCAAAAGCATGCTTCCCAGGTGCCCTATTAAAAGAACTTCACAAGATTTTTTTTTCTTTCATGGAAGGGCAATCTCACCAAAGGTTAATTCTCTCTGTTATCTCAGTGAGGCATAACCTGAAAACCACTGCCAAGGTGTCCACAGCTGCAGTATCTTGGCAATAATTCTTTTTCAGCATATTTACAGTACGAATATTTTGTATAGTAATATATGACCACTGTGTTGTAATCTGAACCTAGCTAATCAATATGGATGTACTTCATATTCAAGTTCTTTTCATAAATGTACTTGCCAACACAGGGTTTTATGAATATAGACTATAAAACAATTAAGAAATATATAAAAATACTACTTTTGACATTTTTACTCATACTAAAGACTCCTAAACATCTGTATTTCATTGGATTATGTTACAAGCTTATATATATACTTCACGGTTCCCAGTAGGACACGTGAATCTCAAAGGAAGCCATAATTTATTATCCCTATTAATGAAATTCTCTAGACTTCAATCACTGTGGAGCTTTATGGTGAACTTCTGAATATCAAAATTACTTTTGCACAGCTGAGCCTTATTCAGAATCTGGCCTTGAGGAGACTCATTTCAGTATATTAGGCTTTAGGATTTCAAATCATTTTAAAAGGAAGTGTATTGAAAAAGAAAGTAATTGTTACATTTTTTTATAATTGCTGTTAACAATTTAACAATTGTTACAGTAACTGTTAAATGCTAGCATAAAGAATTCCTAGCATGAAATATGTAAGTCTGCTGTTATTCTAAACTGTTACAGAAAAATGCCACAATTTTCATGTGAATTTAAAATGTGGTGGCATCCAAGCTATTTGAGGCTCAATAAGTATAATACAATGCAAACTTAGCATAATAAAATAAATGGCTGTCATGGTTTAAGCCCAGCTAGAGGTTAAGCACCCCACAGCCACTTGTTCAGACCTCTTGTCATCTCCAGTGGAATGGGGAGAAGAATCAAAGTTTAAGTTGAATGTTGAGACAGAAACAGTTTGTTAACTGAAAATAAAGAAAAATACAATTTTAATAGTAATTTATGATAATGATTATAATAAAAAAGAAACAAGAAAGTGATGTACAATGCAATTGTTCACCACCTACTGACTAATGCCAGACCCTACTTCCCAAGCCCAGATCAGCTTGCCCGTCCAGGTAACTCCCCCAGTTTATACACTGAGCCTGATATCCTATGGTGTGAAATATCCCTTTGGGAACTTTGGACCACCTGTCCCAGCTGTGCTCCCTCCCAGTTTCTTTTGTGTATATCCTCAGTGGCAGAGCATGAGACAAGGAAAAATAAGTTCTTGACTCAGGATAAACACATCTTACAAAACCCAAAACATCAGTGTGTTATCAACATCATCGTCATTCTGAAATCAAAACACAGCATTTCAGCAGCTGCTGAGAAGAAATTAACTCTACTCTGACTGAGACCAGCACAATGGTTAAACAATTCCAGTTGTCTTTTATGTGTGTGAAATGAGATCTTTTCTGTCTTCTAAAAAGAAAAGAGAAGAAAAGCTAATAATAATGCACACACATACACGAACTTCAAAACAGAGATATATGCCAGTGTTATATTCATATCTGTACAGAGCACTCAATTTACTACCAATTTTGAGACCTAAGATAGGAAAAAGATCTCTAACATAGTACCTTTTATGAAAAGAAGACAGGAGAGCTCTGATCTTTTTCACAGTAATCACATTTCCGAAACCTTACAGTGCTTAAGTTGTTTTGCAGCTGTGTATCACAGTCGGCAGCAAAGTCCCCATTCCTCCTGCACTTACACCATTACGCATGTGCAATTCATAAAATATTTATGTATGTTGCCTCTTTTCTGTTTTGGAAAGCAAAATAAAGATAAACCATAAATTTTGTCAACAGTATTTGTATGCAGAGACACATATGTGAGGTAGGGTAATTAGTTTATCACCTTGTTGGTAAATTAGGGGACCTCTTATTACATCTTGATTATGTTTGCAATTATCTGATATCAAAAGTTGCTTCCGCCATCTTTCCAGTACTTTCATTCTCTTTTTCTCTCTTCTCGTCTGCTCTCCTTCTTTTCTTAGCTTTTTAATAGCTTATAACCATACCTTGTTGCACACTTGCTGAGAGCTCTTTCAAGTCCCAGGTGCAAATCAATAAGTTATAGCGATTCATAAAAATTAGACTGTCATCATTATTGTTCAATTATTGCTGTGTCTGAGGAAAGATTCTTCAAATGCTGAAGGTGTCTTCACTAATATTTATAATCTGCACTGAGCAGTATTAATGAATGAGTGGGTGTACATTCTGCTGAAATGCAGTGGTATTTGATTTATACTAAGTCCAGGTCTGATTGTTAAAGCTAAATCCATTAAACTGTCTCTTAGATCTGCCTTAATGTACTTCCCTGCATACAATAGAGTTTAAACATTACTTAGCTTTTCATTATGGGTTGAATATTTGTCTTTATTACATCATCCTATGATAAATGGGACTTGGGATATTTTGAAAAATAGCAGTTTATTAAAGCTTCACTTGTCAGAAAAAAATATTAAAAAAATTATCAGCATGTTTGCTAAAAAATAATCAGTTGATGCTAAAAGTGTAAGAAGAAATTCAAAATATTCAACCCTAGTTCATAAAACCAAGATGCTCAAGGAGGAAATTCACACTTCATCTTGGGGAAAAGAAATTCACAAACAGTTTTCATTTGGAAGGAAAAAATATACTTTGTTTACCTAAGCTGTCACATTCTAAGTGTCTCCAAGGGGGGAAGGTTTTTTTCCACTAGCTCAAAATTGCTCTCTCCTTAAAAAAAAAAAAATCCATTAAACAGAAGTGTAAATGGCAAAGACAGAGTAGGGAGAACATGGAGAACATGCAAGAAATAATCAGCTTCCAGTTCAGGCTAGGCATATCTGCAAAGGGCATTGAATATTAAATACAAAGACTGACTACAGTATTTCTTCTCAGATACAAGAGTTTTCCACTCACAGTACATTCAAAGCCAGCCCAGGACTGACAAGTCAGTCTGGATTGTATTTCTGATTCTGTCTCCATGCAACACTTCTGTTTTCCTTACTTGTTGTTGGCTACAATCAGAGAGAATTTTTCCATCACTATTAATATATTCTTTTCAACCTATTTTGTTCAGGAAGTAAACCCTCAGAAAAGCCTTGTAGGCTTGATTCTATCTTAAGAGGAGTGGTCAGCCATTTCATGGAATGCAGCTCACTTACAATGGACAATCCTAATTTTTTGGTGCAGGAGACATTAAACAACATAGCTTCTCCTTCTCCTTATATTCCCACTGTTCTTCTAGACAAATTTTTAACTCACAAAATTCCTCTCAAGCCAGCAGCGCCATCCTCTTCTCAAACATCCTTGGACTCTGATATTCTAGCCCTCTCCTCTATCCCTTGCATTTTTATAGTCTAAACTCATATTACAGAGCTTCTTCACCAACTACCAAATACCAAATAGTTTTGTACAGAGTACAAAATGTGCATAATAATACATTATTACCTGCCTGTCACATGCATTAAATAAACTAATTTCACAATCTAGGGCTGTCACTGCTGTGCATGACATGTTAGAGTCAGAGTTGTGCCTTTCCGATAATGCCAGATCACTAGAAGCACAAGTTTATCAGCTCCCTGAGGGTTTTGTCCTTCTAAGGGTTCACAAAACCCACATGGTATATGGAATGCTGGAGCTAAAAATTGTAAGTCTCTGAGGATGGAGCTAGACCTGGAAGGCCCATGCACATGACAAACCCTGGATACACATCAAAAGGCAACGCCTGTGCCTCAGAAAGGGTAAGACACTTGTGCAATTTTCACACTGTCCCTCGAAACTCGAAACTCTTTCCAGAAATGCAGTATAGATTCAAGTGTACAAACAGCTGCAAGTTATAGAATCACTAGTTTGGAAGAGACCTTGAAGATCATCAAGTCCAATCCATGCCCTAACACCTCAACCAAACCACGGCCCCAAGTGCCACATCCAACCTTTTTTAAACACATCCAGGGATGGTGACTCCACCACCTCCCTGGGCAGACCATTCCAGTACTTTATCACTCTTTCCATAAAAATCTTTTTCCTAATATCCAACCTATATTTCCCTTGGCACAGCTTTAGACTGAGTCCTCTGGTTCTGTCAGCTGCTGTCTGGAGACCGACCGCCACCTGACTACAGCCACCTTTCAGGATATTATAGAGAGTGATAAGGTCACCTCTGAGTCTCCTTTTCTCCAGGCTGAGCCACCCCAGCTCCCTCAGTTGTTCCTCACAGGGTTTGTGTTCCAAGCCCCTCTCCAGCCTCATTGCTCTCCCCTGGATATGCTCAAGCATCTCAAGGTCCTTCCCAAACAGAGGGGCCAGAACTGGGCACAGCACTCGAGGTGTGGCCTCACCAGTGCCAGTACAGGGGAAGGGTGACCTCCCTGCTCCTGCTGGCCACACTATTCCTGATCCAGGCCAGGAGCCATTGGCCTTCTTGGCCACCAGGGCACACTGCTGGTTCATGTTCAGCTGGCTGTCACCAGCACCCCCCCCCATGTCCCTTTCCGCCTGGGCACTGTCCAGCCACACCATCCCCAGCCTGTAATGCTGCAGGGGGTTGTTGTGGCCAAAATGCAGGACTTGGCACTTGGACTTATTGGACTTCATCTTATTGGACTTGGCCCATCTATCCAGCCTGTCCAGGTCTCTCTGCAGAGCCCTCCTACCCTCCAACAGATCAACTCGCGCTCCCAGCTTAGTGTCACCTGCAAATTTACAATGAAAGATTCAGTACCCTACCCTGATCGAGATATTGACCAGAAGTAGCCCCAGCACAGACCCCTGAGAGACACCCCTGGTGACTGGCCCCCAGCTGGATGCAGCACCATTCACCAGAACTTTCTGGGCCCAGCCATGCAGCCATTTCCTAACCCATCACAGAGTGCTCCTGTCCAAGCCGTGGGCTGCCAGCTTTCCCAGGAGTGTGCTCAGGAGACAGTGCCAAAGGCCTTGCTGAAGTCCAGGTACACAACATCCACAGCCTTTTCTGCATCCACCAAGGGGGTACCTGGTCATAAAAAAGTGTGGTCAAACACAGCCTTCCCCTCCTAAACCCTAAAACCTAAAACAAATGGGTGTCACACTGGCCAGTTTCCAGTCATCTGGAACCTCCCCAGTGAGCCAGGACTGCTGGTAAATGATGGAGAGTGGCTTCACAAGTTCATCTGCCTGCTTCCTCATCACCCTGGCATGGATCCCCTCTGGTCACATGGATTTATGAACATCCAAGCAACTCAGTAGTTCTCTGACTGCCTCCTCCTGGATAACAGGGGGACCATTCTGCTCTCTGACACCATCAACCAGCCCAGGATAGTTGTCCTGAGGACAACCTGTCCTCTCACTGAAAACTGAGGCAAAGAAGGCATTAAGCATTCTGTCTTCTCCTCATCTGCAATTACTAAGTTCCCTCCCTCATCCAATAGAGAACAAAGTTTGGTTTTAGCTTCCTTTTGCCATTAATATATTTGTAAAAATGTTTTTTTATTGTCCTTTACAAAAGTTGCCAAATTAAGTTCTAGCTTTGGCCCCTCTATTTTTTTTCCTACCTAGCAACCCCCTTAACTGCTTCCTGAGAGATCTGATATTTCTACCAAAGATGATATATCCTCTTTTTTTTCCTTAGTTCCTTCAAAACCTTGCCCATCCAGGCTTGACACTTGCCTCATCATTCAGCACACAGGGACTGTCTGCTCCTGTGCCCACAAGATTTCGTTTTTAAGCACACCCACCTTTCCTGGACTCCTTTGTTTTTAAGGGCTGCTTCCCAAGGAACTCTCTGAGCAAGTCTTCTAAATAGGCCAAAGTCTTCCCTCCAAAAGTCCAATGTTAAGGTCTTATTGATGTTCCTCCTGATTTCACCAAACATTGAGAACTCTATAATTTCATGATCACTATGCTCCAAGCAGCCTCTGACCACCACATTTCTCACCAGCCCACCTCTATTTGCAAGTAACAGGTCTATCACAGTCCCTCCCCTGTTGGGCTCACTCACCAGCAGTCACAAAAAGTTGTCCTCCACACTCTAAGAACTTGCTGGACTGCCTCTTTTCTGCTGTGTTAAGTTCCCAGCAGGTGTCTGGTAGTCACCTTGTAATCACCTACAGGAACAAGCACTGGTGACCCTGAAACATCCTTCTTCTGCTTGTAGAATAAGTCATCCACCTCTTCTTCCTGGTTGGGTGGACGATAACAGACTCCCAGTAGGATACCAGCTTTGTTGGCCTTCCCCTTAATTCTTACCCATAGGCACTCAACTTCATTATCATTAGTTTCAATTCCCATGCCATTGAGAGCCTCCCTAATATAAAGGGCCACCTCTCCACCTCTTCTCCTTTCCTGTCTCTTCTGAAGAGCTTGTAGCCACCAGTGCAGTGTTCCAGCCATGTGAGTCATCCCATCACATTTCTGTGATGGTGACTACATCAGAGTTTTGCTGTTTCACCGTGGCCTCCAGCTCTTCTTGCTTTTGTTGCCCATGCTGTGTGCATTAGTCCACATGCCCCTCAGCTGGGCTGCTGATCTCACCCCTAACTCTGGCTTACCATCCTTGGGCCTGCTTCCAGACAGTCCAACTGCATGCCCTTCCCCCTTCAAACCTAGTTTAAAGCCCTCTCAATGAGCTCTGCCAGTTCATGAGCTAAAATCCTTCTGCCCTTAACAGAGAGATGGAGCCCATCCAGTTCCAGTAGGCCAGGCCCCATGAAAGTTGCCCCACGATCAAAGAATCCAAAATTCTGTCAATGGTACTAACCCTTGAGCCACTTGTCAATAATGTGGGCTCTCCTATTACCTTCATAATTTTTCTCTGCCACCAAAGGGACTGAGCAGAACAATACCTGCACTCCTGCTCTATCAACCACTTGACTCAGTGCCCTAAAGTCCCTTTTAATTTCCCTGGTGCTCTTCTTTTCAATTTCTTCACTGCCAGCCTGGAATACCAGTAGTGGGTAATAATCAGAGGGTTGAATCAGCCCAGGGAGTCTCTCAGTAATATCCCATAGCCAGACCCCAGGGAGGCAGCAGACCTCCCTGTGGTACGGGTCTGACATATGGGGACTCTGTTCTCCTCAGAAGTGAGTTAGTCACCCACTATGACTACCCTTCTTTTCTTTTTAATGTTAGAGATGGTGATCTATCTTACAGACAAAGTGTAATTTGGAGGCTCATTGGGCAGATCATTTTTTTCCTACGTCCTCTGTCTGACTTTTTAGATCCAGGACCTCATACTTATTCTGAAGTGGCACCTGGGTAGGTGATGCAGGTGAAGAACTTTTATTAGCTCTCTGAGCAGGGACCCATTTCCACTCCCCTCCATCCAGCAGGTGTCCTCCTATTGCCTGGCAGTGGGAGGCATGGGAGTCCTCCAGCTCCTGGTGGGCTTCCCTCAAGGATGGAAGGGCTGAACTCCACCAACATATTTCCCTTTCACTTTTCCTAATTCTCCTTAGTCTTTCAACTTCCTACCTAAGCTCAGGCACTAGCAAAAAGCAGTCATTCCCCTGTTCTCACCACAGGCAGGCTCCTTCTGCAATGTCCCCTGGTACCACTGATAAGCTCAAAAACTCTGCACAGAAAGGGGTCTGGACAGACGCATCCTTTTTGGAGGGCTCTACTTGGCTACATACACTTTTTACTAACTGCAGTTTTTGACTGTGTAAAAACCATTACCAACAAAAAAACCAAAACCAACCAACCAAAAAAACCACAGCAAAGAACAAACTAAAAAGCCCATTAACAGGACAAAACCTGCAACCCTGTCTGCTTACCCTGCTGGGCTAAATCCCACGAAAACTGCCGTGCCACATCCATTTGCCCACTCCTGTTTGTCACACTGCCTAGTGCCCTCCCTTAATCACCCTGCCACTTGCTGAAGGAAAACAACTACTATAAGATATTTGGAGAAGATTTATGAAAGCTCCACAGATTATTTTTGTATAAAGTTTTCAGAATTTAATTCTTCTGTACTCCTATCTTCTGATCTTTTTGGAGCTGAAAAGCAGAACTGTTTTCCACACATGGTCCTGTCAGCACAGGCAACCTGGGTTTTTGCCTCTGTAACTCTGGACATGGCCGAGATGGAAAGATGTCACTTTGGACTTGCAAAAACCAGTTGCGTATCTTTAAAATTGATATAGTGTTTTTCCTAAGGTTAGGCAAGAATTTCCTTTAAATCTGTACCTTAAAGCTGCTTGGGATATAAAGGGCTATGAAATTACTTGTCTTTCTTGCTATAAAGAGATTTTTCCATTCTTTTCATGTGTTTCCTTCCCTAGGTCTGACAAAATCAGACTATCTTCAGAAGTGACATCTTGTTTTCCTAGCTGGAACAGGTTTTGCTGGCTCCCAGAACTAGTAGATAAAATAAATTTCCGAGTGATACAGGCTGTTTATTGCAAGCACAAGAGGCTACTTGCAGGTGAATATTGGTTCTTGATAGTACCATGAGCTCTGCTGTAATCCGTCTCCCAGAGAAGACTTCAAATTCTGGAGAACATTGTGGTGTCTGCTTAATGGCAACTTAGCAGACAGAACTGATAACAGAATGTAGATTACCGAAAACCAGTTCAGGTCACAAAAATGGTATATGTTAGAATCTGAAAATGTCATAAAATCCCATTAAAACATCATGCTTTCATAATTCATAATCGTGAGACTTGCTGGTATACTGTTCTTTTGATTCACTTCTTTGACAGAGGTTACAGAAATACTTATCACAAAAACTAAATAATACAGGTGGCTAGAAGAATATGTACAGAAATCTAAAAACGTTGTGGTACTTTTTTTCATTGTTCTGATTTTATCTCAGCATTTTCAGACTTTCAGGAAAAGCAACAAAAATAAAATAGAAAAAAGTTGAAAAACATTTCCATCACCTACTGGATTCCAAGACAGGCAATAACTGATTTTTTGTTTGTTTGTTGTTATAAAGAATGATATTTTCTGAGCTCATTCCAGTTAGGAGTGGAGGAGAAGGGATATATAATGTTCATATCATAAAAAAAAAACACAGTAGATGATGACTGTGGACTTTTGGGAACACCACCATTTTTTCTGTGTTTGCCTGGCAAGATTTTAGTAGTGGGAGGGGCTACAAGGTTCTGTGAGAAGCTGCCAGAAGCTTCTCCCGCTTTGGTCAGAGCCAAAGCCAGATGACTCCAAGATGGACCTGCAGCTGGCCAAGGCTGAGGCCAAGCCCATCAGTGACAGAGGTAGTACCTCTAGAAGAACATATTTGACAGAGGGGGAAAAACTGTGCAGCAATAGTCAAAAGAGTGAGAATATGTTAAAGGAACAACTGTGTAGACACTCAGATCAGTGCAGAAGGAGAGGCTGGAGGTACTCTACAGGAGCAGGTGAGGGAGCATCAGAGACAATGTGTGATGAACTGACCATAACCACTGTTCTCTGTACCCCTGTGCTGCTAGAAGGAAGGAGGTGAAGGATTCAGGAGTGAAGTTGAGCCCAAGAAAAAGGGAGGCATGGGGAAAAGATGTTTTATTTCTTGTTACTCTACTCTCACTTGATTGATAATAAATTCACTTTTTTCCCCACATTTGTTTTGCCCATGACAGTAATTGCTGAGTGATCTCTCCCTATTCTTACCCCAATCCATAAGACTTTGTTGTATTTTCTCTCCCCTGCCCAGTGGAGGAAGGGGCAGATAGAGCCATTTTGGTGTGCACCTGTTGTTCAGATGGGGTTAAACCACCACACTCTGCTAGCTCTGATTGCTGATTTTCTGTATCTTGTTTTTCAGTAGTTAGCACAAAAATGTCACACCAAATGTGCCAGGGGATTTGGATGTTCCCACGGCATATTTTTGCCCTGCTGTGCCCCACATGCCAGATCAGGATTGCCTAGGTAGTCATTAGGTTGCATGGCCATTCCAGGTTATCCGAATTCACCAGATTATTTACTAGTGGACCTAGGATATCCTCCTCTGAGCAGAGCCCTGATTTTAGAGTTCCACAACTCCATTCTAATTCCCAGTTTTAGGATCATTACTATGTTTGGTAAAAAGCAGAGGTATCGGTATGTATCCTCTTCCAGACAGCAGTGCCTAGCATGAGGGAAATCATGTATGTCCTATTACAAGATTTGTGATAGCACTTCTTAAACAAATTGTACCTTTGTGAAATTAACTTATTACTAGCAATAATTTAGATCTGTTTGCAGTACTGTGAATAGAGAAAAGTGAAAGCACATATGTCAAGAATTGAAATCCAAGACAAAAACTTATATAAAACCTGTGCTATTCTCTCACCCTTGTTCAAGATTCCTCTAAGGGAATGCCAAGGTTCATTAAGGAGACAGTGCAAGAAACTTGTCATGACAAGTTATTTTGCCCACAATTAACTTGCGCAGGGAGCCGTGTTTGACTTTGGCTGTGCTAATTCCCAGAGAGGTCATGGGTTCCCCATCCCTGGAGGTGTTCAAGACCAGGCTGAATGGGGTTCTGAGCAGCCTGGTCTAGTGGAAGATTTCCCTGACTGTGGAGCTCGATGATCTTTAAGGTCCCTTCCAACCATAATCATGATTCTATGATCCAATGAATTTGCAGTTTTCAATCTGCTGCTCCCACCAAATGTGCTTCTGTAAGGTTCTTTAATGTCATGAGCATAAACACGCTGGTGCTTCCACATCTGGAAGGTGTTTAAAAAAGGATACATCTTTCTATTAGGTATGCACTTCCTAGCTGAACACATATTTGCCATTTTATGGTGTGATCTCGTTTCCGGTGAAGGTAACAGTCTTTCAGTGGTAGGCAGAACTGAATTTTAATTATCTTTCTATGGAAAAGAAAACACTTGGGGCTAGTGAGTAATAGGAGTACCTCATAGTTCTGTATGCCCTAGAAATGCTGCTACAGTAAGTTGCCACAATTTGTGTTTCCCCATGGTAAAACTCAGCAGAGCAAAGTAGTTTTCTTTGCTTGGTGACACTGTGCACCTTTAGGATCTGGACACAACTCAGAGATAAGCATGTAGTTTAAAAAGTACTACAGATAAGAAACAATAGGCCAGCAAACAATCCCATTAAAAGACTGGTAATACATTCTGGAAGCTAAGCTTTTAGACATAAATATGCTTACTTTAGTTGAATAACTATTCATAATTCATCATTTTGGTAAAAAGAGGGAATGGTTAATTTGCACTAGAGTGGCACTTCTCAGTCTGGGGAAGAAAAAATTAGTGATTAACATTTTAAGGAGCACAAACACACACAGAGGACATACCAGACTTGAGAAATAAATGGACTATGCCAGTATGTAGTATTTATCATCTTTAAAAAGAAACATATATTCTAGGGGAAAAAAATTAGTAATATCTTCTTCCTAGTATATATTTCTCCTGTGCAGAGTTGAAGACAAAAAAGGAGCCCTCAAGTATATATCCATTCTCACCAGATACCATATTATGATAAAAATTTAGAAATCAGGTCCTGATGGAGGGAACAGCTGGCAAAGAGTAACTGTCTAATCAGGAATTCTGTTCTGCAGAGACTCCTTGAGAAAGAAAAGCAGGACTTGATCCAATATTTCCCATCATGAACTTGTCCGTAAATCAACAAGTTACTGAATGGCTGGCTTTCTTTTTTTTTTTTTTTTTTTTTTTTCTGAATTCAGTCCCACAGCTCCAAGAACTTTCAAGGCGAATTCAATCCTAAAAATGCATAGGGACAAACTTCCTCATGTAGGCTGTGAATAGCCCCATTAAGTCAGTGGGACCAACATACAAGTGCCTTAGATAGTATTATTTACTTTTTATCATATGACTGGAGTCTTACATAACTTCATAAGGAAAACATGCAGTCTGTCACCAAAAGTCCTTTCCGGTTATGTACACAGTCCCTTTGCTTGCAGCAATGTTTTATCAGTGTTGTACAACTGTCCTTATACACTGCTTTAATAATTAAGTATGTTGTGCACCAGATTGGGAAAATACTCACTAAAAGTGTCTACTAGTATTATATCCAAGTCTGAAAAACAGATCGGAATTTACATTCCCTGCATGTTAGTTTCTTGCACAGCATCTAACAAACAGATCTAGCTGTATTCTGCCTTATATTTTATCTTGGTGTAACTCAGCTAATTTAATTAGTTAATGGAAAGTCTCTTAGTATGTGTGTAGTGTTAAACATTAATTTTTCCTCAGAGGTACAGAATGAGTTTGAAGAGACCAGACCCACTGAAACAGTAAGCCCCAGAGACATATGGGACAACACGTGCAAAAACATACTGATTTCTAGTTCCTGCTAGGTCACTGAATCTCAGTGTCTTCAGTTAAAGCTGACCACTTAAACACTTCTGTGTTTTGGTGCCACATCAGATGCAAGAACACAAACAAAACTTTCACTATGGTCAGCTAAGCTGTCTTAGCCCAGTGCCTGTAAAACCTGTTCCAGTAGCAGTATACATGCACGCTTGCCTACACCCAAAGACTTCTGTGTGTGTGTATATCCAACTATCTGTCTCTGTGTGTGCATAAATATATACATATGCAGAAGTGTCGAAATACAGCTTGATGTGCCTACCTCTTATTTTCACAATCTTCACCTATGACATTCCATGTGCTTGAGACACAGGACTGACATGGATAGAAGACAGTAAGGTTTAATTTCTAAAAAGTTACATCTGTGATTAATATTGCATCCAAAATGACAAAATTTTGCATGGTTCCTCTCTCTAGTGAAGTTATTGGCAGGACTATTCACAGAGTACCATATTTTAAGAAAATAGTGCACTGAATTTTTAGTGAACTTACTCAAAACCTGTAGAGATAAGCCCTGCTCCCAGACATCTACCATCCTTCCAGCCAATTCACGCCTTTTCATAGTATGCCATGAGATACTGCAGGTGCTTTAAATACATTCTGCATTATCATCACCCCCTTGACCCCCCTAAAAAAGGAAAGGAAAAGGAAAAAATAAAACAGCTGTCATTAACTTATGGTTGACTGTGAATTTGAACCAAAATGTTGAAACCTTAAGGTGCTTCTGGACATCTTTGGTATATGGCAGAAGTTTGACAGGCAACCCCTACAACAAGAGTCAGGCCCCCAAAGCAATGAAGCAGAAAATAAAAGTGCTCCCAAACATGTTTAAAATTATTCATCTCACTGTTTCGCTTTGAAACAAGGAACAAAAATGGAAGCATTCCTATTCCCTATTGAAAGTAATCACAGCTTTATATCCTGCAGTATTTACATAGGGAGAGCTGTTTATTTAGAATCCTTGGTGATAAGGACATAGCAAGCTCATAACTTATTATATATTCTCTTTTCATTTTGTCTTTTTTGGGGCTAGAATTATGTATATTTTATGATAACCCAAAATGACTTATACATAAAAAATACAGACTTTAAAGATAAAAAGGATTAGTAGCAGGTAATGCATTTTCCATGAGTGGCTATAGGGCTCTCAGTTCCAGAATGTACAGGCTGCATACAAATGAATTGATAAAAGTCTGAGGCTCCGGATGGGTAGAAAGGCTCATGCTTTGCTGGAGATGATTCTTAAAGTTACAATAAATCAGACAGACAGTGTCGGCCTTTGAGGATAAACCTGTGATGGCTTGTTGTGCCTCTTTGAATCGCCTCAGAGGCCCAGGGACTAAAAAGTGCCTAGATGTCACATTAAATCTACCAGGAGGATGGAGCACTTCAAAGAGGAATGCAATCAGATCTGATGGAAAATACATTTTCTGAAAGCTACTGACAAAAAAGTAATCTTTGATGTGGATGTTGAATAACAATTGATATTGTCTTTCCTGACATTTTTCATTATTGCTGTCTTATACAGCCTACTTCATGTATTAAAGCAATATTAACTGTTTGACAGGGACAAATCCTCAAACTATCACATAAGCAATTGTTTCTGAATTGTCTTAGCCCACTGCCTGTAAAAGCTGTCCCAATAACTGCTTTTAAATATGATGGTATACTCCTTTCCTTGACTACCTAGACAGTGTCTGAGCCTTGGTATAATACAATAGATTCTAGGGGATATTAAAAATGGTTAGGTGGTTATGAGGTGTCATTTGATTATAACTAAGGTGCAGCAGTGTTTTCTGAAGGTGACTTGTAATGAGAGAAGTCTATAAAAATTTAGTCCTTATTATTGCCACTCTACAATACGCATTTATAGCAAGTGCATCTACCCAGAAATTTTGAATCTCCTACAATACTTGCAGCTTAAAAGCAGAAAAAAAAGAAATGCACATTTATGCAAAGGAATAAAGAACTCTGTAGCTATACAAAATATGCAGACAAATCACCCAGTTTTTACTGGAGAGAAATTCATGCAGATCTAAAGGGTACATGTCATTTGAAAGGCCTGAATCCCTCTTGAGGTTGGATGTCTTAACTCCCTACTGTAACAATGTTCTGCTTTGCCAAAGATCCCTATAAATCTGGACTCCCTAATTCCTAGATGACTTCGAGCTACTGACGAGGTAGATGGAAAGGCAGCTGTAGCTCTAATCAGGCAGGTATACAGGGGTTAATTGCACTAGCACAAGGAAAAGGCACATGCACAGGAACCTCAAACCTGAGAGTAAATTGCAACAGTGAGGTCATCTGCTGCTCTCAGGCACTCACAGGTTACTGGTATTTCTGTTGCACCATAAAATAGTGAAGCTGTGGATGTCCATGTTTACTTCCAATTTTCTTGACAGTCCTCAGTTTTTCACATACCTGGAGGGTGGTTTCACCAGCTTTTTCTCCTTTATCATGACTACCAGTATCAGAGCCACCACCAGGAGCCTTCTGTAACCACACATTTCAGACACTTGGGGTTTTTTTTGGAAGGGTCCCATGGTAAGGTTTTCTGTGGAGTCCCTCCTGAGGGAAAATTTTTAATGTTTTACAGTGAACCGGTTGTATAGCATAACCAGAAAATAGAATCATTTTTTAGAAGGGTCCATAGAGAAACTGAAATAACATCTCTAGCAGGACAGAGAAAGCAACAACACTGACCATCTGTAATGCATTAAATATTTTAATTGAGCAAGAGAGTTTGAAAGAGAGTTCAGCTACACCTCTCTCTGCTACACAGAAACACGCTTCTGTTGCATTCTGACAGGGAGGACAGCTTTCACTTGCCACTCTTCTGCATCACTCTTTGCCTTGCCAGTATGTGTGCTATGGAAGGCAGTCATCCCCAGGAGGACAAGGATAAGTCATGCTGCCACTAACATTTCTGCCAAAACATAGGTGATGCATGGCTGGTGCCAAGTTGGCAGATTCCCTGGGGCCAAACATTCAGACATACTTTGTTTCTGCCCAGAAGGCAGTTGCTGTCTTCTCTTGAATCAGGCACAATGAAACCTTCTTCTCTTGTATGACTTGCAATTGATGAATGACTCTACTTCCACCCTCAAAATAAGTAAATAAATACATACATAGGGAAAAAAATACATCAGCAACATTCTCAACAGCTTCCAAGGTTATTTTCTTATCTCCCAAGCCTGACTCTTGTTTTATTATTTCAGAGTTAGCCAAGGCCAAAAACATCCTGTATATATTTCAATCTGAAGTCCTCACTGGCCCCTTTAGGACTCCAGCTCCTTGACACTTCAACTCCAGTTCCACCAGGATGGATTTCTCTTCTTTCATGCTCTCTATTGCTTTATCCCTAGTGGGAACTCCTTCACGCTCAGGTTTCCTAACACCTTTCTTCTGAGTTATTGAAATGAGGCTGCTTGGCCAGCTGAAACTTCTTTGAAGTCAGGGGATACTTCAGATGTCAAGTAATGAAATTTCCTCTCTCTTTACTTTAGACTACTGCCTGTGTTTGTAAAAATCTATGAACTACTAACCATTAAATCTCCATACACAGTGAACTCCTGGCACTAATTTTGTAATCCTACAGTAAATGGGGAAAAGAAAACCACAGAAATTACTCTGTGGAAATATTAGAAGGATAATTGTTGTTGGGGGGGGGGGGGGGGGGTGGAATAAAAACCCATTAGCTGGCAAAAGATGTGTAAAAAGCTTTTAGTTTTGCTTTTGTTATTGAGGTCAAGCTAACAATACTCCCTCTGCACAGGTCATGGTTTGACAATAGAGAAGGTCTGGCTAGCACCAAATCAGAAATACTGCAGTCACATGTTATAAGGTAGCCAAGCAGTAAGAACTCATGCCACTGCTTCACATTTGGCCACAGTTTTCTGATGGGTTTTTACTGGGCATGCAGGCTTTACAGCAGATACGCAATTGTCTATATGCCTACAGCCAGCTTCATCCCACATGCTCTGACACTGACAGAAGCACTGGCACGTGCCCTCACATCACATGTGCTGCTGCTCAGTCTGTCAGGGTCTGGCAGCACACAGTGCTGACTCCAAACATGGGGCAGCTGCCACTTCCCTTGCTGGTTTGAGGTGTAATTATACAAAGCACAAAAATAGAGTGCACTACCACTAAGTTCAATAAAGGACAGTAAGGAGCTATCAGCAGGTCAGTGTGTGAAAGAAATCCACTTTTGCACTAATGAGGACAAAGCAGCTGTGAGACAGATGATTTCCAAGGCAAGCAGCCAGAGCATTTGTCTGGGACTCCAGGCTCATGGTGACCCTCTCAAAGATGAGTTTTGGCTACATTGAAGGGTCAGGAAAAGAAGGAAGAGGGGAAAGGTCCAAGTTGTGACTTCTTCCCATGGTTTCCTTAAGCAACCAAGTTGCTCCTGCTGGGTAGCCAACATCCAACACAGCAACAGTACAGCAACTACTATGATTCAACCCAGTTCCACGCAGAAACCACAGTCTTCTACTTCAGCTGATCATTTTCATATGCACAAAGAACGGGACTGCCATGACATCTTGGAGGCTTTGAATCACTGCTGTCAGAAAGGAGGAGCCCAAATATAGCACTTCATTTCGCTTATGCACTTGTTCAGCTTTTGCACACATACCTTTGTATATTGAGCTGGGCTTAGAGATTCACAGCTTTCATGAGTAGATCTGTGAAAGGATGCAAATTGCTCCATAATTACCTAGATGCCTTATGGAGGCCTGTGCACTCAATGTCCAATTTATAACCAATCAGCCCTGTACAACAAGCACCTCCACGTACAATAACAGCTGATTCTCTCTGGCTCTCAATTCTTAGAAGTTACAGCCCGGCAGGATGTAACAAGACGGTTTTATAAAGCTGTGCAAGTAAAAAGAATCATCAAGGTCACCATTTTCAAAAGTACCCAGAGCTGCAATGAAAGGCTAAGCAGATGGTGTGTGGCACAGAGTCAAACCTCTCCTAGCTATGGTCTTTTTTTTCCCAGTTCCTCTGAAAAAAAGTGTGTGCAAAAGTTGTCTACATAAAATCAGTTTTGATTTTCAATATTTTGCCTTAAGATCATTAAACTATCGATTATACTGTCATGTTTTCAGAAACAATCTGATGAGCATGTAATTCTTTGTTGTACCTTTGAACTGGTAAGAGCTTATATATAAGTAGATATCTGTATGGCAGAGAGTTCTAGAATTCAAGATTCTGGATTTCTTACTTCTTCCTGAAATACACTGATTTAAAGGGCAGAACTATTACAGGAACACAAAGTATTATCTTCACGCTGGTTATATCTGTATTCTTGAGTTCTGTTTCCTCTTTTGTCACTAACTTATTCTTTGTCCACTCTATGGTTTTGGTTGTGGGTTGCATTCACACTGCAAATTAAAGGAATTGCGTAACTAATAGTTAATTAGCTATAGGGTAATAAACCCACTACATGAGCAATGTGGGTGGGCTCCAGCCATCAGCCAAATTCACCCCAGCCAGTCCCTCACTCCCCTCTTCTGCCAGGCAGGAATGAAATGCAGGGAAAGGCAGAAGACTCATGAATGAAGGCACAGACGGTTTAAGCTGTGAAGCAAAAGGTGCACATGCAGGCAAAGCAGAACAGGGCATTCCCCTGGGCGAGTGGGTGTCCCAGCGGGCTCCCCAGGAAGCCGGGCCTCAGCACACCTAACACTGGCTCGGGAGCACAGACACCATGAGCCTCCTGCCTCCCTCCTGCCACTGTGCTTGCTGAGCACCATGGGCCATCTCCATGTCCACTGGGGTCAGCTGTGCCCTCTCAGGCACTTGCCCACCCGGACCCTGCTCATTTGGAAGGCACAGGGAGGATGAGAAACAGAGAAAGCCTCGGCACTGCACAAGCACCGTTCACCAGCAGCTGAAACTCTCAGGATTGTGTTATCAGGGTTGTTTTCAGCACAAATCAGAAAAGCAGCACTTTCTGGGCTGCTCTGAAGAAAATGAACTCCATCTCAACCAGAAGCAGTGTGATGAGAAATGGAAATGAAAATGGAATTGGGATTTTTCATTCCTCAAGCTGCAAGGAGCAGTCATACTCTAGGAGAGGCACTGGCCTTCAGATAAAACTGGAGAATCTGGATAGTATTCTGGCATCCAGAAGTGGCATATTTTTTAGTACCCTCCCAAGAGACTAAGGTAAGTGTTTCTCCATTGCTAATATATTTCAAAGGTTGTTCTGCCCAGCAGATTTTCTTGATGATATGTTCCTTCCCATATGCCTAATTGATTCCTCCTGCCTGACAAGATCTTCATGGAACTCCCCACTGCCAATTCAAGTGAAGTACAGAAAATGCTACCTAGATGTACAAAGAGCTGTATCCTTTCTCCTCCTGAGGCAAACAGACTAAGACTTGTGCCCCAATAGCATCCCGACATCTGTCAGCTGAGGGAATTTAAGATCCAGCTTTGATTTTTTATTTCAGATTCATGTAAATGGTTCTTCTGCTCTGTAATTACTTTGCTGATAATTACACAATTACTCTCATTTATAGTAATCATTTAAAAATGAATTGATGTTAGCCTAGTCTAATTTGCAAAATAAATTAAGCAAATTATTACTTGATTTTAAATCAAGTAAATCTACCCCTCCATTCAGTTTGCCTGCATGGTGCCACAGCCCACTGGGATGCTGCTGGACATTGATGGTGTTAATGACAGATGCAATTGTTGCAGCCTCACTATGATGCGGTAGGGGGAAGACTCGCGGGTGTTGCTGCCTCTAGTCGTGTGGAATTTTGCTTTTCCTGAACTCCTGTTCAAACTGACCACTTTGATCTTTCTCATTATGAAGATTTATACCATCATCTAGTGGAACTCCCCTTAAACTACAACTCTTTAACTCTTCTACTCTGCACTTTACATGCAGCCTGAGATGGGAAGAGCAGACAATAAGGTTCTTGCATTCAGGTTACTAAATATAGGAGGATTTTTGACATCTCCAACAGCAGGAAAATTTGCCATAACTGCTGTAATTAAAATCTTGCTCAGTATTTGCCTAATGTCACATTAAATCCACATATTGCTGCTGCTCCCCCACCCCACCCATCTCCCAGTGTTATGCTTCTATATCTAGAGACATAAGTACAGCAGTAACCACAGATAAGTTTGTTGTACAGAAAGGAAAAAATCCTAGTTTTAAAGCATATTATAAACCAAGAGAATAAACATGCAGCCTATGCTCTTTCTGCACCAGATGATAAACAGTGCCTGAATGAAAAAGGTATTTCATCCTAATTTCTCATCACATTTGAGTAGACAGCATTTCCTCTTCTCCTGTTGCAATCACTCTTGTGTAGCAATTCACGCATGCCTTTATCAGGCATAGAAATGAGTTGCCATTCTCACAGTTAATTCTCACAGCTCTGAAAAAAACAGCATCAAAGATATTTCCTTATTAATTCAGGACTTCCCCCAGACATCTTCCAAATGGATTTGTCCTTCCTAATCCAGGAAAAAATGGGGACTCATCTCTCCCATACTGCTTCAGGGCATCTAGAGGAGCTTCCCACTGGCAGAAGCAGCACACTAATTCCATGGCATGGAGTTGATTAAGAGATTAAATCAGAGGTAGTGTGACTTTACATGAGTGCATCAGTCAGGAGGTGCATTTCCTGTCCAGGGCTCATGCCTCACATACTGGTTCCTGGCTGTGTATCTCCCTCTATAACTGTTGACGGAATGCAGTGTACACCTCTCCCCAAACCTGCCAAGCTGAGGAGGAAGCCATGTGCCCCCCAAGCTCATGAAAAGCACGTGGCGAGGTGCACACAGCCTGCTCCATACAGTATTGGTCATTTCTGATTTAGCTGTGGCTGTTGGACCGCAAGGATCTAAGGAGTAATTCCAATTACTATCCCCATGCTAGTAGCCCACCAGGTCAGACCCAAGATCGTGCCAGGATCTGTAGCAGGTATCCTCTTCCTGTTCCCATTTTGTGATAGTACCCAGTGAGCAGCAACATCCTAGCCCTGCTACTCCAGAGCAGGAGTGGCACCTTCTGTTTCTTATTGGTACGTACAGTTATTTTCCCACAAAATATTTTGTCTCCTTTCTACTGTTGCAGCAGCAGCCAGTTGATACTGCTGAGAGCCTTTCTGGGAAAAAGCGCTGACCATGCATCCATGCTGTGGATTAGTTTGCCTTCACTCTGATTTAACACTAACATAATTTTCTGTGACCAAACGCCTGATGCCTCCCTCTCCCCAAAGGCATGATTATACCCCTTCAATCCCAGGCATATGAATTTCACAACAGTCAAAAGACAACATAAAGGAGAATAGTAATCCAGTGTAACAGCACTTCTCTTATAATAGAGTGTACTAGAGAGCTACAGTACAGCTGTTTCATCTAATCTGAAGCATGTGCAGCTCATATTAATAGTTAATTTAATCTGCTTTTAAATCACAGTAAGGTGAACAACAACAAAAAGGCGTGACCTGTCTTTCCTGGAGGAGCCGAGTCACGTTTCTCTCCAACTTCTCCATGTGACAGAGCGGTGCTACAATTAAAGCACAATAATGTGCTTGTTATTCAAGTCAGGAATTAGTTCTAGTAATGGGGTGCTTGGTGGCGAGATGGATTTCCTTGTTAGGAGCTAAGCAGAGGATTAGCTGAATTCTCCATGGAGAAATCTTGATTTGTTCAAGGTCTTTCATGTTTTCTACAGAGAAGGGATTATGTCTACTTAAAGAGGGGGCTTGCTTAAAAAGCTACAAAGTATAAGAAAAGGATTTAGGGCAGTCGGGCCTGTGGTTAAGTAGCTGAGGGGTAGAGGGAGTTTTAAAGCAGTGGATTATTTAAAGCCATAAAGTTCAAAAAATAATTGGTTTAGCACTACTGGGTCAATGCAGAGTAACATGCTGGAAAGGCAGTTAAGCATAAGCTAATATTCATTTTACTTCAGCTAATTATTGCAAGGATTCAGAGCAGAGGGTGAAAGAAGAAATGTTCTAGCTCTCTTATTTGGGGTCCAACCATACAGCATGCACTCCTTTGCTTTGCTATAGGTATATATTGTGACATGCATTACTCACCCAGCACAAGAATTGCAGAGGGCTCTTTTGAAGCTCTAACACTGTTCTCTTAATGAGGACATGAAGCAAACCATTAAAAGCCTTTTAAAAGAGTTGTAAAATTCATAGTCTTCCTGAAGCCTCATGTCTCAAAGGCAGCTCTGCTCCCTCCTCCCCTCCTTCTTCAATATCCTCTGGCAATATCATTAGTTCACTTTAATTGCAATCAGACTTTCATGATCATCAGTGTCTCTGAGAAATCTAAGCAGAAGCATCCTGCCTTCCTGTTCAGGGGAGTAGCCCAGCCCTTGGGGGTTATGCCAAAAGCCTGGCAATGCAGGAGGCACAGGGAACTACCACACTTCAGTAGAGAGCATGCTTGGCATTAAGAGACGAGGTGCAGGCTGCAGTTCACACTTTCACCTTAGTCATGCTGTGGTTTCACAGCAGAGATCTGATGACAGCAGAAGCAAATCTCAGCGCAGCTGGAGAGAGAGCCCTGTGTTCTCCTAGACAGACAGGCCAATCCTAATGGATTAAGGCATCTAGAGATATTACTTCCATAGGTAGAATAACAAAATGAATCATCACAACATCTAGAGATGTTACTTCCATAGGTAGAATAACAAAATGAATCATCACAACCTGAGGACAACACAAGCACACAAAAAATGGATGGATGGTTGGAAGCACTCTTTAAAGCTGTCCGGGACGGACAACAGCTCAGGAACCAGAGAGTGGTGGGAAGGAAGGTGTCTTTAGTAATTCACTGTGAAAAATTCAGTGAGTATAATGAAAGCTAATGAAGAGACATTCAGTAGGGTGGTGGTAGATATACTCTCCAGGCAGATATACTCTGGGTTGGTTGTGCAGAGTGGAGAAGTAGGAGGTGGCAATGTAGAGCTCATTATGCTACAAAGCAATGAAAAGGAGAAAGTGGTTAGATTTAGGTGTCACATGAGGAAACTGAAATGGGCTTGTCCTTGCCTTGTACAATCTCATATATTCACATGTGGCACATTGCATACAGTCCACAGACCAAAATATGTTGACAAATAGGTTGGGAGTTTACACCAGAGCTTCCCAAAAACTGAGGTTCCACAAGTGAATAATGAGGCAGAATTATAGGAGTTAATTCTGCATGGCTAAGTGAAACCTCAGTGCATACTGGGAAGACATAATAGGAGATATCGAACATTCTAAAGCTAGAAAAACATAAGTCATTAATGGAGCTATTTAGAGAATGTATAAAGTAAAATGGATACAGAGTCAAGAAGATGTTCAGAATGTGTGTCTAAAAATTTACTGAAGTAGCAAATATTCTCCCCAAGGGAAATTGCAAGCCTGATTATTCTGGAAAGGTAAAATACGTATAAATTTAAGATTAAGAAATATATATTATAGAAATGCCACAGGTGGGAAAAATGAGTAAATTTTTGTGTCTGATATGCCCAATATGAGTCAAGGTACATTGGGATCTGGACAAAGCAAGATATTTGGCAAAACATATGCAATGTTTATTTTGGCAGATTCAGCCAAGCACCTGAAATCCATTAATATCCATTCAGTTATCCTTGCAAGGGTTCTGCAAGGTAAGAGGACACATTTATTAGCATTCTATGGGTCCCAAATTGACACAGTCTAAGAACTAAATCCCCAGTGAGTTCAGGCATTGCCACACAGTTACAGACCTGACCTAGTTCAAGCCATGAGTGTATTTGCCAACAGAGTCAACTAATATGACGACTTTTATTCTACTATCAACGCAGAAACATCAGGCAGTCAACTGGTGAGTTTGCATCCTCTGCCATCACCAGTAGACTAAGACTAGATTCTTTAGAGATTTGTCCTCTGCATGATTTCATTTCCAAAAACCAGTAAACTACTTTTATCTTATGATAATGCAGGTCTTATTCCTGGCTCTTAGTACGGATTGCCTATGTCAGACTTTCAAGAAAACATTGTTCCTCATTTTGTCTTGACCTAGTCCCCCTTCAAAGTGAAATATCAACATTTGCAAACACTGTATCATGAGGGGAACTAATTTATTCCTTTTTTTTCCTTTTTTTCCTTTGCAAAGTGCTTTGGATGAAAGGCAGAATAAAATTCAAAATAGTCGTTTTTTTCTTGCAAGTTCCATGCCATTGAGGAGGTGAAAAGGTTCCTTTGAACAAAAGCTGTTGATTTATCTGCATTTTAGTGTCTTCCTTTGTTCCCTGAAGCTGCATATTTAAACTTTGCTATGCAGGAATTTATTACAGATACAGGAGGCCAGAGCAGCCTTTTTAAAACTCAACTGCTCTGCTCTGACCAAAGTTTAGGGATGAAGTAGAATTGAATCCTCTGGCATTACAGATAATTGTTTTTTTGTGTTTCAACATCTTTATGGATTTAAAAAATAAAAAATACAAACAAACAAAAAAACCCCACCCAAATGGAAGTACCAACTACAGTCATGATTATTAAGACTGAGGTAAGCATATCTATCCACCATTTATTACCTTTTTTGTGGTACAAATAATCCATGAGTATTTGAAAACACTCTGTAAATTCCTACTTTGGTAGCTCAACACAATAATTTACCACCACTGCCTTCTAGCATCACACATAGGCCTCTTCTGCATGAATACCCAGCAGCTATACTAGAGATGCCAGTGAGTCATCATTACCGGCATGGCAAGGAAGCGTTTTACTGTCATAACTCCCAGTTCTCAAACCAGGCACACATTTTTCACATCCTGATTCATCTTCAGAAGTAAAAGTGACTGTGTGAGGAACTGCAAATAAGCAAAAGCATTCACACTGGTAATGAGTTATAACTACTGTGACAGATGGGTACTTTTCTGATAAACTGAAAATTGCATGGTGGTGGTGTTTATTATGAATTTTGATGCTTCATTTTTTTAACTTCAAATCAAAACAAGACTGGAAGGACCAATTAGGGTCATATAGTCACTATTTAATCTGGTGTACAGATCACCCACTCTGCACAATGCTACTCACTAAGTGCTTTTGGAATCCTTTAGCAAACTAACACAAGCTGATACAGAAGAAAAGCAGTCCTCAAGAGAGTGGTATAGAATGCCAAGCAAAACAGAACCAGCCTCACTTTCAAACACAGCCTTTCCTCGACCTGGTGAGGTGTCTGAATGAAGAAATGCCTGTAGCTTTCTCATCAGGTGTCTGGGTGTACTGCTGCCCGCCTGTCTCAGAAGCAATGTGGTGCCTGCCCCACAGAAACCTCACAGCCCTGTAATCCTTCTCACTGGAAAAACAGCTTGAAGGGACAGCCAGAACAAATCTTGTGTAGCCATGGTGACTAAATCCAGCTGGTATCTATCAAAGGGTTCATCCCCTTTCCCTTACATATATAAGTACATAAGTACATAGCCCATGTAATACATTTGACATCATTAGGTATTCCTGTCTTCATGATTTTATCCATCCTGTTTTAATTTGCTTTGGTTCCCATGTAGCCTTTTGTTACTTAAGTAACATTTTGAGTTTCCAGAAGACTATCTCCATCATCTCTGGTCCATGGAGAGGGACAGTAAAGGAATAAGATATTAGAAGGTTGTTTGAAGAAGGAAGACTAAAGTTTAAATCTGAATGCAATTCACCAAAGAAACAAAAGCAATCAAAAATCACCTCTGATTCACCTCTATACCTCTGAAGACCAGGTACCACCTAAATTAAAAAAGGAAAAAGAAATTCCTTATTTGTAAAAAGCAGTTGAATTTTATTGTACTGTATACATAAAGTCTGCATTTCATAGCATATCCAGTGAGAGATCTCTAATCTCTGTCCCATCATTTCAAATATTTCCATGTTCAAACTGTCTTCTTTTGTAAGTAGGCTTTTGTGTCTGATATATATATTTTTAACTGGAGTGATATGGCACAGTAGAGACATCCAGTGGTTTGTTAGATTATTAAACTTATGACTGTCACTGAAGATATAGCACAGAGTTATTTCCATTAGCTAATGGTAATTTTAATTTCACTTCAAACACAAATTTAAGATTTTATATTAATCAGCACTAATTTGGGAACTTGCAGCAATCTGACATCAGATATTTAATTTGCCACAGATCTAGTTTCTAGTGATTTATGTGAAACACAAGCTCCATTTATACTAAGGTATAAATTTCAGTTATAGTCAAAGTAAAGACAATAAAGTCAATGGAGTATTGTCAAGTTACTGTCAGAGGATATGGGTCTATCTAGTTTGAAAGGCATGCCTATTAAGAGTTTAAGATTTCTTTGAAGAAAACACTGGTTTGGTTTGATTTACATTCGCCATCTAGGTATGCTGGGAGACAGAATAAGAGTGTGGGCTTACCCATCTTTGTTAACTCACTAAATAGCAGCAAGTACATTATAGCACTTGAGGATGGAAAGAAGATTGCTGGGAGCCAGAAAAGATCTGGCAGCTGAGAGGAAGAAGGCAGCCCAATAGACAGAGACAGAGATTTAGCAGCTGAGTGATGGGGCCAGAGCTCTGGAAACAACAGAAATAAAAGAGAAATGAAATTTTGAAAGCAGATGAGGGGAAGAGACAAGCTAGCATGGCAGTGAACTTTGGATCAGAAAAAGAAAACATCAGAGAATAAGAGTCAGTTCTGACTTACAATCTGCAAAACTCTATTTAGGTTCAGTGAGGCTGTACAAAACACAAGTCAGGGTTGCTTGGCTGGAATAAAATCCTTAAAAAACAAAGAAAACCCTAGAGCTAGCAGGCCATAGAGAAGCACAAAGGTATGTAGCCCGTCAAAGAGGCTGGAAGACTGTGATTTATTAAAGTGCTGCCATTGCTAAGAGATTGATCTTAAATATGTTTAACTCAGTAGGAGTCTTTCCATGGACTCTGGATCAGACTCTGAAACTGCATTGCTTGACTGGCTGATAAAGTGAATAACAGCACGTATCTTCTCTATTGACAAAAGTGAGGAGGAGTATTTAAATTGCTTTAGTTTAGACAAGTTATTTACAAACAAAAAGCAAAGCTGGCAAATGCACAGTGCCCTGTTAGAAGGAGACAGAGAGAAGTTAACACTTATCAGTGTTAATTAGTAGTTGGCATATATACACTATACTATATTTACTATTCCCACTTTTTCCATCCTTGCAATAGATACACATGCAGGTAGCAGACAAGTGAACACTGGTTTAAAACAGTGTCCTCTTCCTTGTGGTGACTACAAGCATGCAGCCAGGGAGAAGTAAGAAAAGGACCAGTATATCCCTACATCTCATTCTACCACATATTTTTTGGTCACTACATGCCTCCACATGAAACATTTTTTTTAATACCATTGGAAAAAAGCAGCACAGTTTCAGAGACCAAAAAGCAGAATATTACATTGTGCCTGGAGCATTCTCATTTCTGACCCTTTTCTTGCAGTTAGACCTACATGTAAATCTCTCAAGACCCTCTTATTCTGCAGATAAAGCAAAATTGCAATGTTTTTTATTGAATGTGCTTTGGAAAGCTACATATCAGGAGAAACTGTAAATCATCTCTGCAATGTAAGAATTTGGCTTCATTTGCAGACTTGACTTGATACTATACAATTGCTTGCAAGACCTTAATTTCTGGACTTCATTTCTTAAACACAGAACTTTTCACTCAGACTTGTTAGCATAAGACAAGAATTCTTCTATCTCTGTCAGAAGTACATTCACAGACCTGAATTTGAGGGCAAGGTAAATGGAGGGATAATTTCTTCAACTGAACAAAATAGCTCTGCCTGCACTAATGCTTTTTAACATCTGCAAAGTGAGGCCAAACCTCAATAGTTGACAGAGCATTGTGTTGAAAGAGGTGACAGGGCAACAATTTAATTTATATTGAACCATGTTTCAAAAAATCAGTATGGGCACAAATTATAAGCTAGTACTTGCAGTGAAAATAGATCACCAGGTTTCCAGCACAATTAGCACCTATCACATTTTTCTCCAGATACAACTGAACTATTACAGGTGACATTCAGCAGCAGTTTTTCTTCAGTGTCTAGTATGTGATATAAAGAATGTATCATGGTTTTTTTAAACCTCTGCTCAGGCAAGAAAAAAACAAAACAAAACAAAACCACAGCCTTTCTCAAGCTGCCTACCAACTTCTCCATATCAGCTTGGCAAAGTAAGAGCAGCTTTAGGGACACTTTATTATTCAGTATCCATGCTTATTCACATATTGCATGTTCTTCTAATCCCATGATCATGTGGCAAATTGTTCTCTTTTCTGTTACCCCTGTTATTGTGGGGAACAGAACTGCCTCATGTTTCTTGGCTCATTTCACATAGATATCAAACGAAATATTGTTCAAGTAGGCACTGCTGAAGAAATCATTTGCACCTTTATTAAAAGTTAACAGAAGCTGCCAGCACAGGAATGCCCATATGTAACAAACTTTGTACATGGTCAGTAAAAACCAGTATTTGAACCCCTCACAGCTCATAGAGCTTCATTACAATATGTATTTGTGTAAAGATGAAAGCTAAGAACATTTTTTTCTTTTAAGGCATCTTATAGGCTGTTGACCGGAATGGAGAAATGGAGTCACTTCACAGGCTGGACCTTTAGATGGATTTTCTTTATTTCCATTTCCATTCTCTTAGATTTCCACATATGCTACTCAAAAGACAATCTGAATTCAGTAATAAAATTAGGCATTAAATGTTGAGTTAAATTTGAATACGTTTAATTATTCTGATCCCTTGGGAACTGAAAATCTATTACTCATGATGCAGACCAGAAGATTTAAGACAGAATTGTATTCCTGATGGGCTTTAATCCATAAAACTAAAGACAGAGAAACAGTGATTTGACCAGTGATACTTCCACCTCAGGCTGAGCTGGCCAGCCTTTATTTTAGCCCAGTCTTCACAGCATCAGTTTTGTGTAACATTTTTAAGAGATTTCTGGCAGAGCTCCTTAGAAAAATAATTTTGGACATATGTTCTTCATTTTGATGGCTGAGCAATAAATCACTATTGTTACACTGTCAGTGTTTATGAAGTTTTTATTAACATTAGAGTCCATTTAAAAGTAAAATTTCTTCTTGGTGAGAGAAGAAAATTTGCCGTAATCTGTGCATTTATCATGAAAACCTCCGAAAGGAAACAACCTTTTCTAAATAGATGTCCTTTCATTCTATGCCAGCTACAGAAGGTGCTAACAAAAGAAAAGCAGCAGTTGAATACATACGAAATACCAGACTGCAGGGCAGCCCAGGCCACAGTTGAGGCAGCAGGAGATTGCAACTAGCTTCTCTTCTGAGCTCATGGGTAGTTTTCAAATATCAAGGGCTTTGAACTGGATTGTTCTATCTCTTGAAAGACTATATTTTACCTCCTCTGTTCTTCATAACTGTCAGTCCCATCACAAAATACGATTCTCTGGATACTTACTTAGATCCTGTAAATTACATGTAGTACAGTGGTGGGGTTGTTTGGTTTTGTTTGTTTGTTCGTTTGTTTGTTACCAATAAACGGTTCTCAGACACCATGTTTGCCTCGTTTGGCTTGATTTCGTTCCTGACCATCTATTTTTAAAAGAACTTCTTGCGGTTCCCCACAGTGGAATGCGACAACTTGCTACTTATTATGCTGTAAATAATGTCAAGTGATACAATTCAATTTGAACTCACACAGCATGACCATCAAAGCAATAACACTTAGAGAAGAAGGAGTTACAAAATAAACAGTTACCTGATTCTGAAATTATGGTAATTTCGTCTAATCTAATTTTGCGAGATTGTTAAATTTGTGTTCTTGCTCAGCAATATTTCTTATAGGAAACTGACAGAAATATGCTTATATAATTAGCAAGTTATACCAGATTTTTCTTGCTTAGTCCACCCATGCACCCTCTACCCTAGTTTGAGCCCTTTCACAATTAATTTCAGCCCCTTTTGCTTCCATATACATCCACAGCCATTTGAACCTTGTGGTTCTCAAAACCCCTGTCTGCAAAATCAATTTTAACCCATCCTGGATGCAGAAGAGCTATTACTTGAAGGGAGTTTTATGCCCTATTTCCCTGCTCACCAATGTGAAGACATCTGCACTCCTCTGACTGTTCTCATTCCCACCAGCTAGCCCCAGCTGCCAGAGAAAACCTGTCCACTTTGGGAACAGAAAGGGAAACCATTCTCCAGCCAACCACTCTTTATCATTGTGTTAATAACCATGTCCCCATCTGTCCTCCATGTCCATCTGCTGTCCTCTGTCTTACACTGGGCTTGGACGGTCCTTGGTGAATGCATAGCCCTTGGTGACTATATTTTTGTCATACTTCCAAAAAACTGATTAGACTAAGCCTTGATCCATGCATAACAGATAATTTAAGAGAAAGAGAAGGAAGAATATTGTTATACAAAGACCCTTGTCACCTGCACACCATAGTATGGTCCCAGAAAGGCCACCAGCTGTCTGCTGAGAAGGGAGCTGAGAACAGGATCTCATCTATCCCATTCCACCTGAGGACTGAACTAAAGACCTATAGCCAGTTGACGGGATGTAAGTCAAATGGATTTTAGGGATCCTGAAGGCCACCAAGGTGGGGCAGCAAAGTGACTAGCCAAAATACATGACTGAAAAGAAGGAGAATATTTCATATTTTCCCAGGGGAGGTGGTGGGGAAGAGGGAGGGGTTGTGATTGATTTTCTTTTAGGGATCAGTGAATGTCACAAAAGCACGGATTTATATTCTACCTATAGCAAACAAGTATCAGTGTGCTGGAAGTGTTTAGATTCATGGGTATTTTTAATGACTATTTCAGTAATTGTGTGTAAGTCTTTCAATAAATTAATTTTTTAGACCCTGATACCACAGTTTTAACAATATTTTGTGTTTCAGCTCTTTCAGCATACCCACAAGACAGAGTGACATTTGCAGGACAGTGACCATGAACTATTGGAAATTCTCAGGATGACACCATAATTTCTATAATTGAAAAAAAAATCTGTCATTCAAAAGAGATGCACCAGAAAAAAATAAAATACTTTTCCTCTCCATCAATTTATTCTGATGAAGTCATCCAGTTGTAATATTCTGTTACTATTTCTGAAATCTGTAAATATCACAAAATGTGCAAAGACAATCATGTGAAATGCAAAAACCACCGGCACAGCATTGTCTTGCTCAACCTATTGGAATCTGTCACTGAACAAAGGAACCAAAAAAAAAAAAGAAAAAGAAAAAACCCACTGTGTTGGAAGAAAAAATGCTCATGCAGACGCACAAACCAATAAAAGCAAGGAAGTTCTGAATCCAGGTCACTGTGGAGCCCTAAACACAGGCCTATTGTGTTTTGATGCAGCAGAAGCCCATATGGTCTTCCATTAGAGGGTCTCAAAGCAATGGGCAGTGTTACCATACCATATGTGCTGATTTGAACTACTGTGATGATTTATGTTAGTGAGCATAAGGATTTTTTTGCCTTCCCATTTTTTTTCTTATTCTTGTTCTGTTAGCAGAAGCCTACAAATGGACAACCTTGTCATTGGGGGTTTCCAGCAATAATACTACATTTTTCTCTGAAAAAAATGAGCAAAAAAACTATAAGGCCAACAGAGCAGGACTTCATGTTTAAAAGTGAGTTCTCTAACCTGGAACTACAATTTTCCACCAAATGAAAGATCCCAGTTTCCACTTCAGTTTCACGCTGCTTCTAATCAATTCCCTGCTAGGAAGCTACAAAAAGGCAGTGGCCAAAAATGAACCTTATGGAAATTTACCTCTCAGAATCTGAGCCCCACAATGCAGGTTTGTTTCTCAATTTCCCCTTCTAAAACAAAGCAACTGGAAAGATAATCAAACATTAAAAATATCAGTGAGTAAAAAAAAAAATCTTGCTTTCTGTGAGAAAGAAACAGTAATGTAGCTAAACAAAGCAATAAAAAAGCCAGCATCATCTCTCTTTTTATCCATAGTACAAACCAGAGCTATCCATGACTTTTCTACCATGGTTCTGTGTATAAAAGTCACCACACAGCACCCAACAAACACGCCACTCATCCTGTTCTGCTGAGTATTGCATACTTTGACAAAAGATCATAAAAAAGACAAAACAGCCCACTAAACAGAGGAGCAGATTTCTTTCTCCTTTCCATGCTCTAACTACCCCACCCCACCAAATGTCATTGTCAAGTGTAACTGCTTGGTGAAGACACTGATTGTAATCTACAGACTGAACCAGCTGAATAATTAATTCAGCTGACAATTGTTGCTTTTCCATGTTTATAAAAAGTCAAGACAAAAATGGCATAGAAGGAAATTTCAACAGCACAAGGATAGGAGGTATTCCATCCCTTATAAAATCTCGGGCAGCTCTCCTTCAACTCAATGCAACCCTCCAACTCAATTTTCCCTACACTTTTTCTAAATCTCAGAGAAACACCAGGTGCTCCAATGTCAGATGGTGCTCTGAGCTGTTGATTTAAGAACATGGAGGGGGAAAATTGAGATTACTCACCCAGTTATATGTACATGGCTTTGTGCGTAGAGATGCATATGGACTGTATGGGCAAACACACTGACATGAGGTTCTGGTAGTTTTACAGATTATTTCTTTATCATTAGCACATTTGCAATTGCCTATACACCATGGGAATTAAATCAGAAATCAAATAAGCTGTTCATATATTTTATAGAATTGACTAGCTAAAGCAAGGTACATTCTGCCAAAAAGCCAGTTGCAAGAAGGATCCACACAATGAACCCAAGGAAAATCCATGGAAGTTTCTGTTAGGGCCAGATGAAGTGAACTGGGCAAAGCAGAACAGACAGGCCAGAAAATATGTGGCTGTCCAGAAACATATGCAAAAAGAAGTGCTTAGGGCCAAAGTGCTGGCTAGAAAGTCAGCTTGCTTACCACAGGCAGAAAAGCAGACTCATCTCATCCAGTAGATGTAAATCATGTCATTCCACTAAGTTACACTGAATCTATCAAACAGTGCTCTTAACAGAATCATTAATCCTTGTGTTTTGAGGGTGTTTAAATCCTTAATCTATCAACATCCAAGTGCTAGATCTCAGGAAGAACAGAGCTCTGTTTGGTGAGAGGGGATGGCAGGGCTGGACAAATGCAATGTATTCAACAGAAACAGCAGAGCATGCTTCTCCTGGAGTGAAGTCCCTCCCACGGTAAATAATGATCAGTTATATACTTCATCTCTGTCTCCACACAAGTGATGTCCCTCATGGGTCCATGCTGCTGCTGTTGCCTTTTCCAGCCTAGAAATGAAACTCAAGATAATTTGAATATGGGAGGTAATATAAAAGTGGATCTTTATTGAAGGCCTTCAAGGGCAGTTATGGAAAGATGTCCACAGAAGCCCACCCATATAGGGTGAATACATTTTTTATATGTTTAGCAAATTAGCATAATTGACAAAAAAGCACAAGTTAGGGGAAAAAATTATGATGGAATTTCCCCCCAGGTCAAGCTCCTGGAGCCCTCCACCTTGGTGCTAGCTCTACTTTGTTAATGAAGATGTATCTTGAAGGGTTGTTCTCAGCCTTGGTACCAGGAAGATAGGAGAGATAGGATTTTTGTATCTCCCGGGTCTTGGATCTCTGGAATTTGTTTTGTCTTTCTACCTAGGAAAAAGCCATGGAAAATGACTGAGAAAACTAGCCACTAATGCAATAGGCTACAGAGCTACAAATATATGTGTGAAGAATACAGAAAACAATACATATAAAAGGAAAAAGGGCAAACCAAAACAGCATCAGTACCAGTGTTATTTAAAGTCTTCATTGATGATGTAGATGAAGGTATCTAGTACACCCTCAGCAAATTTGGTGGTGACACCAAGACATATGCTGATGTTGCCTGAAATACAAATGCCGTCTAGAGGGACCTGAACAGGATCAAGAAGTGGATCCATGACAGCCTCATGAGGTTTAGCAAGACCAAGTGCGAGGTGCTGCACCTGGGTTGGATCAACCCCTGGTTCTAACACAGGCTGGGGATGAACAGATGGGAGCAGCCCTGGGGAGAAGGACTTGGGGGTGCTGGTGGAGGAGAGGCTGGACATGACCCAGCCATGGGCACTCCCAGCCCAGACAGCCAAACGTGTCCTGGGCTGCATCCAAAGCAGAGGGGGCAGCAGGGGAGGGAGGGGATTCTGCCCCTCTGTTTGCTCTGCTGAGACCCCTCCTGCAGGGCTGCATCAGCTCTGGGGTCCCAGCACAGGAAGGACACAGAACTGATGGCGAGAGTCCAGAGGAGGGTTGCCCTCGCAATAACTGTACAAGCACGAACGGAACGGTGCACTCCTTGTCAGCGTCTGAGAGGTTTTATTAGCGCATCAGTCTCAGCACATTGTTACAACAATGGAGACATAACAGATGCAACCATCTCGCTGAACCAAGAAGAATGCCAAAGAAACTTAACGTTACAGCATATCATAAAGCCATTTCCATCTGCGTTTCAACCAATCACATAGAGAACAAGAACATTGACAATAATTCTGTCCAATAATATAAAGCATACGTAATTTTGCTAAGCGGCCTAGTTTCTAAAACAATAGCTTCTTCATAGAAGTCAAAGCACAAAAGTCTATTCAAAACTTCAACCTTCTAAAGATATACATTAAGAAAACTTGTTACTACTTAAGGCAGCACCTAACATAGGCCTATTGTTCTATTCTCAAACTTTCTCACGTTTGCATTACTAACATTTCTGCTGCTTTAGCATCTAACTATCTCACTGTCTGAGGCCTGCTTTCTTAAAACCCTTCTTTCTTAAAACCTTCTGGTTTTTAGGATTCCTACAGAGGGTCACAAAAAGAATTAGAGGAACTGAATACTTTTCCTGTGAAGAAAGGCTGAGAGAATTAGGACTGTTCATCCTGGAGAAGAGAAGACTTTGGGGTGACATAGTTGCAGCTTTCCAGTACCTGAAGGAAGATGCAGGAAACATGAAGGGAGACTCTTTACAAGTGACAGGATAAGGAGGGATGGCTTCAAACTGAAAGTCGGTAGGTTCAGATCAGATATTAGGGAAAACTTTTTCACTGTGAGGGTAGTGAGGCACTGGAGCAGGTTTCCCAGAAAGGCTGTGGATGCCCCATCCCTGTGAGTGTTCAAGGCTAGACTGAGCACTACGCCACATGGCCTATTGGGAGGACTCCCTGCCTATGTCAGGGGCAATAGAACTAGATGGTCTTTAAGGTCCCTTCTAACCCAAGCCATTCTATTTTTCTAAGGTTCTATGATTCTATGATTCATTGAGCAAGTCCTTGATTTGGCTACCAAATAGATAGGGGATGGATGGATGGATGGATGGATGGATGGATGGATGGATGGATGGATGGATGTCAGTTGTCCACCAAGCTTCTCCATCACTTCTGTCTTCCGTAGAACATGGGGGAGAAAAATAACACAGAGAAAAATATTGTGGGTAAAAATAAAGACAGCTTAATGAAGCAAAAACAAAGGTTATGCACAGAAGCAAAGGAAAAGCAAAGTTTTGTTCTTTAGTTCCCATCAGCAGACAATGCCCATTTGCTTTCCAGGAAGTAGGGCTTCCAGATGCATAGTGGTGGCACTATAAGACAAATGCATTAATGACAAATTCCTGCTCCCCTCTTCCCTCTTTCTTTTAGTTTATGTTGCCAAGCAGATGCCCTGTGGCATGGAATATCTTTTGGTCAGTTTGGGTCAGCTGCTTTGGCTGCATTCTCCCAACGTTTTGCCCATCCTCACTGGTGAGTGGAGAAATGTTGGAAAGCCTGCAGTGATGCTGTGACAGCACTGCTCAGCAGCAGCTAAAACACTGGTGTGCTATCAACACCTTTCTAACCACCAGTGCAAAGCATGGCACTACAAGGGCTGCTGTGGGGAAAATTAGCTTCATCTCAGCCAGAGCCAATACAGTGGATCAGTCCAGCCGCAGATTACTTCTTTCATTCATTTTTGCATTATGACAGAATGCCTCACAGGGAAGCCTAAACAACTCCATTTTATCAGTTCTTAAAATAGAGTCAAATGTCATGCAGATCTTAATGAACTTGGAAAAGAACAGTAATCAAGCTGCAAAAAAATCCAATTTTTTTATCCCTTTTTATTTGATCCTAATCACTCTGTGCTATAGGCGGTCAGTAGACACAGGATTGGAAGATAAATAAATCCACCCTGGCAGCTGTCTCAGCTGCCACAGCAAGTGCTTTCTGACACATAATTAGAAAACAAATGGAAGATTAGCTTAATAATATTCATTAGCATCTAGCGAAACCAAGAGCGTTTCATGTTCAAAGCATGTTGGGCTTTTAGATGAGTTTAAGAAAATTCTGTATTTCCACCCTTCAGTTATGAGAAGACTGGGGGATGGGGCAAGAAAGGGAGGGAGGAGAGGTGGGGGGAGAGAGGGGGAGAGAGAGTTTGCACAGGGTTAACCCCTTTCTTTCTTGCCCATGCTATTTATTGATGTGGGTTTTTTCCACAAGTATTTCTGCTAATCTTCAGGGCAGGAATAGTTAACAGAAAAGCAGGGCCTCCTTTCAGGCATTGTTGTTTTCCATGCTCCCTTTCTTTTTTTTTTTTTTTTTTCCCCTCAAATTATCCTAAGTAAGGATTTTAATGATATTCAGAAATCACGGATGTCTTGCTGAATCGCTGTAGGACTGACCTCCCTTGACAGTTCTTAAATTATTCAGCTATCAAGGGCCTGCTAAACATTAAATTAAGCATCCTCTCTCCCCTGTCCTAAACCATTAAGTTATGCAAATGCACAGATAATGGGGCATATGACAGCTGGAGGCATTAATCAGGCAGCTCTGTCTCTGGGCTGTTGTTATGTAGAAACCGCATCTGCCAACAGACAGAAGAGACACAATTAGATCTCACTTAATGGAATAAGAAGAAACTACCGAGCTCTCTACACTCCTGTTAGGTTGTAGACCTGGGAGGGAATAAGGCACTTGGGAAATCTCACTCGCTCTCTGTTTCTCTTGCTCTCCTTTTTTTTAATACCTGTTCTTCCAATTGAAATGAAAAATTACCTGTAATTGTTATCATTTGCAAACAAAGCCTGTCAGAAGACCCACCCGCTGTTTACAATGGATGTTTTTCTTGTTCCTTGCTAAGGTTCTTTGGGGAATTTTCCTTCATTTGTTTTTTTAACTAATGCTCTGTCTTTTGCTGGAGGAGGGTGGAGGGGGGAAGGAAGCAAATAAATGGGTGTCCCTTTACACCATTCAAATTACTGCTTTGAAAATGAACTGGCATGCTCAATCATAGCAAAAAAGCATCTTGCTGAGGCATGACTCAGTTTGCCATTTTTACATATGTGATGATTTCTTTCTTATTACTTGCTAATTATTGGAGACCAGTTTTTGCATGCAGATTTTTCTGGCACTTTTAAACACATTTTTCCCAGCAAAATTTCTTCTCCATCTAATGAGGTGGGTGGGGGTGCTGCCCAGAAGTTTTGGGATGTCCTATGAATTTCTTAAGGGAGTTTGGAAAATAGTCTAAATAATTTCATGCAGCTTACTTTAAGAATGGCTTTAAAAATCCCTGTTCAAAATTTGAGCTGTGATGAAACATGGATCAAAAAATACTGAGTTAGTGCATAAGTGTGCACACATGACTCACTGTGTTAGAAAGGAACCTCTTTCCTATAGAGACTAACCTTATGTAATCTGCTGGAATTTCTGAAAGCCTTCATTATTAATAAAGTATATGATGGAATTTTCTTACTACAAAGATCTTGCACCCATGATAAACTCTCCCCTCCTCTCTGAAAGAATACCTACTAAAACAACTTCATTAAATCCTTTAGACAAAAATCTTTGATATAGGTATTTTCTCATGGAGAAGTATTTTGTTTTGAAAAGACAAGTGTCTACTAAGGAAGGCAGGAGCCTCTCTTGAAATGGAAATGCAAACCCCCTCCCTCCGAATTATTATAGTTTTGAAATAAAGGGGCTCTTAGGCAAAGATATGGGAGCAGGAATAACAGTTCTTTATTAGGAAAATAAAAATAAAAATGCAGTAATAGAAAGCAACGCTGACACGACTTAGAATACAAACTGACACCCTGTTGGTCAAGGTGTTGGTAGCAATTCAATTAAATGGTGGGTGCAGTCTTTTTGGAGTGACAGATGTGGTTCTGTTGAAGCAGTGATCCTGTGGAAGGGTGTAGTTTTTCTCTGAAGGTTCAGTCACAGTGTAGATGAGCCTGGTCTTCCTCTGGGAATCCAGTGAAAAAGGCTGTACCTCTGGTAATTCAGTGGGGAAAAGCTGCCTGTTGTGTTCGAAATCTCAGATTATATCCAGATAGGAACACTTGGCTCCCCCACCCAGGTGGAGCATCTCACAATGGGATGGTGTCATTTTATCAGTCATGCAGTGAGACTCAATTACCCATTAACAGAAGATATCTCCCTGGAGAGAGGAAGGGTCATGGAAGAGATAAAGAAAACTGTCCCACCTGGCTTTAACAGCTGACCTACTCACAGAAGATAACTGCCCCTCCTGGTTCTAAAAGATGGGAATGGAATACACACCCTCAGCCACATCTTAGATAAGAAGCTGGGTTTTTAATTCCCATTATGTGTTAACTAATTTTATAAAAGCAAAGAATATCAATCTTTACTGTTATCAACTTTGATTTTTGGAAAGCAGTGACTTTTTTCTGGGACTAATGTGAAGATTAAAATGTTATTGAAGTAGTGGAACAGGTTAGTGAGCATACATCAGTTTGCATACTGCTACTCAAATTAGCCCAATGTGTGCTGCATGCAATTAGTAATACAGATCTTTTTCTGCCCAGCTGCCATGATCAGAACTTCTGCCAAAGGTTTTACAATCCAAACTGCTACCTGAACATATTGGTTGAACATTTAAAATTGATCTCTAACCCCACACAAAAAATAGTCACTACCTCTTTCACTACTGAAAGCCTGAGACCTTATGAGCTTAACTGTCACCTACAGGTGAGCAAAGCTAGAACTCTATATCTAAGGAGGAAGAGAACAAATCTCAGAATCCCAAAACACCAGATCTTCCTTAGGAATCCACTTTGGTGGAAAAAAGGAATCACTGGAATAAAAGTTATAGATGGTCACAGGTGCCAGATTTCCACATTTAAAAGAAGAATGATAGAAAATGCAAGTTGCTTCTCTTATTTCTGTGACTGCATCTCTGACAAGCAGTGGGAGAACTAAGACCCTAAAACAGCAGATCATGAATGAGTACTAAATTCACGATGTGACTCGCTAACTACTTCCATTCATTTTGTTTTTTCTGTTCTTTTTATCTCAGGAGTACTGGGAATTTGGGCCAATATACTTCATTTCTATCTTCACTTTTTATGCAGAGGACAACTTTTCCTACTGGTCCAACAACCTTCAAGGTAGGAAAAATAGAAGCCAGGTAGAACATAACACCACCAAATCGTACTACTTTCACTTTAATTTTTGATAATCATGGTATTTCAGACATTGCTTCAGCTGCCCAGATTGGTTATGTGTTTGCTCCCAGTGATTATATAGACACAGGTATCATTTCTCTTGTTTACAAAGTGCTCCTAGAGATCTGGATTATGAAGCTCTTTATAAACTTCTCAGCACCAAAAATTACATGCAAGCTTCATGTTAGTTTCTTTACTATTGAGATGTTGGATGGATTCTGATTTGGGTTCGCAGGTCTTTATTGGGATAGATTACTTTGAAATCAAGTGGTACACAATTAACATCTTAGCTTTTCTATAAGACTAGAAGTATTGTGTCAAATCAACAATATGTGTATAAATTATTGTGCACAAATTATATGTCTATAAATTGCATAAATTTCTGAATCTTCCACTGAGAGGATAAGACAGATGCAGATAATTAAACCCACTGTTTGTCCCATATTTTATGCTTTGATACATTTAACTACTTTCTAGCTCTGATTCTGAAATTGTGCTGAATATGAAGCAGCATGCCATTAACAGTAAATAAAGTCATTTTTGAAATTCCTCCATGCCAATGCATACTAAGTTTTCAGTTGTATTTTTCAGAAGAAGCTAAATAGAGGTATCTGACCAATCTGAGTGATTGCTCTGAGTTATGACAAAATAGATATGACATTGTAATTAAATGCCTCTATAAAAATGCCTGAATAAGACATACGTATAAAGCACTTACAACTGTTCCAAAATTTATCTAAGGTAGTCTTGGCCTATGGTACTACTTACAGTCTAACTGCAAATTTATAATAAGATATTCACCTTTTCTGGCCACTGGTTATATTTTGACAAACATATGTGGGGATAATTTCCTGCGTGATCCTGTGTAGCAGGTGAACTGTACAAAGACATACATATATATTGAATTCTATTAGCAGGGATTGAGCATATCAAGAGATAAAATCTCTTCATGATGCAGAATTTTTTTTCTTGCATGATGGCATCATACAGAAATTAGAGATCACAGCATACATCTGTGTTTTAAGTAAGAAAGTGCGTGCACATGGTTATTGTTACTGCTTTTATTGGTGGCTCTCAATTTAATAAAATGTAATAAGATATTAAATAGGTTGCAGTAGCCATTCATGTTCATTCATGTAATTACCTTGCTGTTTATTTGTTTCTGGCAGAGTTGCAACCTTACAGTGCTCTCAGGCTGCCTTAGAAAGGAGCGTGGCAGCACTATCTTCATAGTCTCTCTTAGGGCAAAACGTGTGCTCAGCAACACTTCCTTAAGTGAGACAACAGTGGAGAGAGCAGCGCTGAAACTGCTGATTTGTGGAACAGCTATCTCACTCTTGTTCAAGAAAGCTTGTCCTGAAATGTTATTTTAAATTGATTTCTAAGCACCATAATTGATAAGCACCACTACAATAAGGTATTCTGCCAACATATTTAAACATTTGGCATTTTTACTATTTGGAATCCAAAAAAAGCTGTACTGCCATCTTCATATGTGTTTTACACTATATATGTAGGCACATTTATTTTGAGATTAACTGGGAGATTAAAATGTGCAAGAGCAGATAGTCCTATGCTGAATTTCTAAATTTGAAAACAGAATTTGCAAAATGTTCTTCATCTTGAATCTGCAAGTGCTTTTTCATATATGCTGAGTGGTAATATATATCAAGCTAGGACTGAATATGTAGATTACTTTTTGAATGTAAGTTGACTATAAAGTTGACTTTTGAATGTATGTTGACTATGCATACATACAGGCAAATAAACTTTCTGTTTTGTAATTTATCCATCCATCCAAAGCCTATTACAGTGTAATGACTGGACTGTTGTTTATATTTGCCCCTCCTTCAGACACAATTTTTTGCTACTTTATTACCTGGGACATAGCCCAGACTGGGATGTTTCTCTGAAATTTAGTGCTAGTTTTCAGAAATTCAAACCTTCTCTCACAGCTTTGCCACCAATTTCATGACAATAGGACTGTACCTAGTGTAGTAATTTAACACGAAATTACATTGGTTTAGCCTATTAAGGCAGTAAACAACAGCTTTCACTACTGTACGGTGAGAAACAGTCACAAATATATAGCAATTTAAGTCATCTACGTCAGCAGAATTACTATATTGGTCATCCATGCTAAGTTTATTTCTGATATTAGCTGTTTTTTTACTCACTGGCTCCAAAGCATAACCTGATAATTTCCTGCTCAGATGCTTTCCCTGATTGTTTTGACTGATTACCTTCTTCTCCATTCAGTACAACTTTTCTCCTCAAAATGTAAGAACTGTCTCTGTGTCTTTATTTATTTCATATGTTTTTGGGTCTGGAACATGATAGTTTTCAAACTGCACTAATTTTCTATTAAAGGATATTTTATACATGTCGACATTTCATACAGATTGCTATCTCTATTAGTAATCTCAGGTATTTTTGGGTTTTATTGTTCTGAAAGGAAATACATGCTTTTGCACAGTTCTGCTCACGTTATTTGTCTGTGGGCACCATTAGACCTTACTTACTGTTGCTCAGATACTGTATTTTCTTTTCAGGTCTGCTTTTTGCTTGGTTTTACAAAAAGCCAGTTGTTGAAATCCTGGTCTCTGGTGACTTCTGCCTACACTTTGATAAAGGATTTTCTCACTGTCACTTACCAGTTCCCTGAATTTCCCTTGCCACAGCTCGCCTTTGTCCTCACCTTTACCCATTATATCAAGGCTTGTATTTCTAAAGCTGTAGGGACAGGCCACGTTTCTCCATTCACTCTCCTTTGGGAGTCAACCTCCACCTACTTATGGCCCACCTGCTTCCAAATGCATCCAAAGATCAAGCAGATCCCCAGTTTACTGCCCAGAGAAATACAATATTGCGCAGTTGCCTGTCTGGACAAGAAGAACAAAATTATCACTTTTGCTCATGCTCTATACACACAGGAAAATATTGCTGGCAGGTTTGCCTCAAGACTTCCTCAGTGTGAGTGCTTCCTGGACACTCAGCAGCAGAATTCCCATCACATCAACAGATGCATCCTTCTCAAACTTGTGCCAGGCTGCCTCTGATCATTCTGCTTTTCACTGCCATCAGTCAACAGAAATTAATGCAAATCCACTGGTCTTCCACAAACTGATGATCCTTCATCAGTCATTCAGATCCACCCCAACAGATCAAGCAAGACCAGCTTCTAATCAGGCAAGAAATTTGACCCTTTAATTAACAAAGCTTTGCCGTACCTAATTTCACCATGACAAGGGAATTTTTTTCCATCTTCTGCAGAGTATCGTGGCACCATCTCTTTTGTACCACTCCTCACACTGCACTACAGTGAGAACTCTTACCCTGCACATCCTGGGGTACACGGGACTTTCAAAACAGTCTGTCAGTTTGCTAAAAGTGTCATTTTCTAGATGTGATCCGTGAATCTTTTAGTAGTTTGCATGTGAATTTACACAGAATCCTTTTCAGAGTTTCCTTGTTTTCTATGAAACTTTTACAAATCTGTTAAACCATCCATTGGTCATTCACTTTCTGTTTTCACCTGTCTGATTGATTTTTATAATGACCCAGGCAGGAGCAGATTTCCAGTAAACACAAACTGGCTTACATCATTTATTTCACTCCCTTCCACCAGACCACTTACTCATAGCTTTCCTCAGATTGTTTTATTTCTGATAATATTAGACGTTGACATTCCCCCCCCCCCCCATTTTTTAGCCTATGCTCCATAATCACTGTAATCTATTATCTATATAGTCTGTATATACAAGGAGATATAAGATATTCACAGAATAAAATTTATTACATAAATGATAGCTTCTTTGTATGTTGTATAAAATCTGTCAGATATACACTTCTATTATGTATCTCATATATAATACATTTTTAGGTCCTGACACCCATGTTCATTATAGATATCAGTACTTCCTGCGTGGACAGATGCTGAACTCTGAGCCCTCAGGCCTCCCTAAGTCCAGGGGCATACTGAAAATGATAATAATCCATGGCTTTTTGCCATATTACTTAATTAATCCAGCAGCTCTTGAATTGCATTCTTCTTTCACTGGATATTAAACCAACTTGTCAATTGTAATTGCAGAACTCATTTTACCTTTTTTATCTCATTCAGGCCAGTCCTACTGAGTCCATCTTTTCTTGCATGATATTGCTTTAGTTCAGTTATTTTTAGTCCAAAGGAAATATGTGCTATAGAGAATTGAAATAAAAAGAAAATGGCCAGCAAGTGCATGAAATAATACTTGTAATTCACACATAAAATTAATTAATATTTCAAAATATTTTCATTATAAAGCTGTATCTGTTAGAAACATAATAAAACTTGTACAGATTATTCTAATACATCAGTAACCAATAACTTCAAGTTTTTAGGAAGTTTCCACTCTGATGAGTTAAAGATGCATGAGTCTGTTAAAATGGACTCAGAGCACAACTCTGCCACTTGTACAGGTAAACAAGTACTTCCAAGGAATATCAGGTAACATTCAGTACATGTAAAGTTGGTTCTTTCTCTGTGTACAAGCACACAAAGTTACTTTTAAAAATTAGTTGCATAGGTTTCTTGTCATCATTTAATTTTTGCCTTCCCTCTTCTATTGATGCTGAACAGGAAAACCTATGCTGATGCAAAGTAAACATGAGCAAAGCATTAACAAATTAGGGTAAATTAATGACATTACATAGATCACCACTTGAACCACAGGAATACCCACCTGGACATGGATATTCCTGGCCTTCAGAGAGACATAACCTTTGTGCCATCATTTGTGTTATTTTGCCCATCAAATATTCTGGAATCAAGACCTGTGAGCAGCTCCCTTGAGTACACAGAACTTCAACCTTTATCATAACTGTGAGTGAGATCAGGCTCAAACAAGCAGACGTGTAGTCACATAGTTTTGCCAGTTAGAGACTGTAAGTGAGCATTATCATTTTTTGTCCTTTTTACAGAACAGTCCCCATTTTCATTCCTTCTTAGAGATGTGGTCTTCACAAGTTCTTTTCTCTTCAAGTATCTACATGTCTGATGTTTAACACCAGTAAATTTTTCTCATTTCCCGGGGAGCTGAAACATAAAAACTACTGAATCAATCCTAACATGTGATCTGCTCATCTTTTTTATCTCTCTGTGCATTAGTTTTATTTATTTTCTCAAGCATATTTAATGTGCAGTCTCTTGGTGGAGAATTATGTATTTCTAAATGATGCAATATTACTGACAGAATTTACATGACAGAATCACTGATCCTGATGTGACAGCCTTAATGTCTCTCTGTTTATTATTATGAAGCATCTTTGCTACAATGCAGAAAGTAGTATTCCTAATGCCCTCTTCACTCTACATGATTAGTTGTGCTGCCCGAAAATAAAATCGTAATTCATTCTGGATAGTGACAGTGATCTTGACAATCAGTAACACTCATCCTCAGTGTGATATCCATTCACTGACTATTCCTTTCATTCCCCTTTCTATGAGGCAAAATCCCAGACTAGGCAGATACCTCCATTACTCACTTGAGTCATCCCCAGGATCCGCAGGCAGGCAGGGCGCCCCAGCCGCACAGTAAGCTTGCCTCCACAAGGCACCTAAGATACTGTTACAGACAAGAAAAGGAAACCTAAACATCATAAAAGGGAGAAACTGAAGTGCTTATGTTACCCAAAGTGAGTTTTTTAGTATTTCTCAAGTGTTGTCTCAGCTAGAGCTCAGCATCATCACCTCATGTAGGCAGGAAGGCAGGCGGGAACTGTCTACAGTTACCTTTTCTTAAAATTTCCCACTGGTACAATGGTTTTCTTGTAGCTCTGCCTGCCTGCTTATGGCTAAGTTTTTTAGATGCACAGAACTCAGCTGTCTAAAATTCCAGCAGATTGTGCTACGCTAATCACTATTGCGAGCAAAGATCTAATGCAGAACTGACATAGCAGTTGCTTCATTTTAGAAAAGGGACTGTAGAGAGAATAGTACTGGCTCTGCTACTTATCCCAAGCAGCTGTTCCCAGACTGCCTGAGAGCTCATTTTGCTGTATACATTAAAGGTGTGGGCTCTGGTTCAGCAAGAGTAAATAAATAAATAACACTACTAAATAGCTCAACAGATCCACCATCAATTTACAATCAATATTGTTCTTGTTTAAGGAACAATTCCCAATGCTGCCTCTCTTACCCAGCTGCAGATTCCCCATCCCTGGAAGTGTTCAGGGTCTTGAATGGGCCTCTGACCAGCCTTGCTCAAGACAGGAGGGTTGGATCAAGATGATCTTTATGTCCCTTCCAGGCCAAACCATTCAATGATTCTATGATTTTATAATTCTATGATTCTGCTAGAGTACAGTGAATTTCTCTACATTAAAAAAAAAAAAAATTAGTTTGTTTTGTTGATCTAAAAGTCACAGAGATGCTGCATTTGTGTAGTCCAAACTAAGCCACATACTTACACTAAACATCTGGCTTGCATTTTCTTTTCAATGGCATAGAAGTTAGCCATGTTTCAAGAGGTTTTAATTGTCCAGTAGAGTAGTCCTTTGCTTTATTTCTCTATATTTCTTGTCACTATGAATTGCTTTCATGTGTAGAAGTAAGACAGCTCTTTGATGCAGTTTGGAAATGTTGATTTCCTGGTTATAATTCATAACAAGACAAAACAGGCTGGGTGATTATGGATGTGAGAGAAGCATATAAAATCATCCAGAATTGCACTCGTATCTAGAGTACAGAGTAGTACTGATGAATCTACCCAAATCATCATCCCCTGAATTTAATTTTACCTTGTAGTCCTTGGAATTATTTTTACACAATTATACTATACCAAAATGTAAAGATTAATTGATGTTATCATTTTAAAATGTCATAAGCAGATATAAAGCACAAAAGCAGTATTACAAGGACTTAGAGAGTAATCAACTTGGTCAAGTCCACATAGAAAACTACTCCTACCATTCAGAAGTTTGTCCACATTATCACCTTATAGCCTTATCATATCCAGCTCTTTTCCACCATCTCTAAGTCAATTGATAGGATTCACTGCCAGTCAGTTTTGTTTTCTTTACTATATTACTGCAATGAAAAGTCCATCCTGTGACTCTTTGCTGCCCAGGGTAAGAAGTCTCAGTTCAACTCTCAGCAAGTAGGAAACCCTATCAGCAATCAGAAAAATGAGCTGACATCAATCTCAGCAGACAAGCCTCGTGCATACGAAACAAGGAAAATGAAGGAAGGATGAAGGAAAATGAATTCAGGATGGGCTTCTTCAGATATATGGCTAGTTCACATTGGCATGTTGTTGTACTTCTGCTGCAGGGAAAGAGGGCTTAGCTTTCCCAGGTACCTAACATCCAACATTCCTCAGGTCTGCTCTCACTACAAACTACAGAAGACTGTAAAAGTTGTGCAGTCATGGTTTGCTAATTTTTTTATGCCAAGAGGTTTTGAAAGAAAACAGTTTTTAAAATCTTTATCATATCAGCTCTTTGCTTAGAGTTCTCAAACAAAAGAAAGCACTGCAAACATTACATGTTGCTCATGGCAAATGGTGCTCAATTTAAAAAAAAATAAGTGCATCTTTCTTCAAATATTAGTGACACAATCTGCAGAGGCAATATAACTTCTATGTGATTCTATGTAATTTTTCTATTGGCAAAAATACCTCAATACCAGCTGTATTCACTCTACCCATTTTTTTCCCCAAAGTTTAGCTTTTAAACACATTTCTGCATCTATCTTAACCAAGTCTTTGTCTCCCTCCAGTGTTCACAATGTTATTAACATGACTTTGACGTACACAAAGATCTCTTTCAAATATTTACAGTCACTGCTTTAAAATCATTCTTTTTTAACTCAAGTCATATGTAAAGCAACATTAATATTTCTAAGATGAAGTAAATACTTCACAGATAAAGACAAATTCATATCTGATAAAAACAGGTCAGAAAAAATTGCAAACAACTTAACAAAATAAATGCGATCCCTTTGCAATTTATGATTGATTATTTTCCCCCCTGCTAAGGTACTGCATCTAAAATTTCTTGGTACTTGCAATATACTAATTTTCAAAAATTTTTCCAAGACCTCTAAACCTTTCTTTTAACTGTCAGACTGCTGAATTTACATGATGTCATCAAGCAATGACTTTCAAAAGCATTAACATCAGAAGGGGGAGAAATGATTAATGCATAGATGAAACACATCATTAAAGCTTAAACTAATCAATTATTAAATTCTGCAATATCTTAGTAAAGTTGCTTGTTTTTATTTCCAAAGGGAAATAAGGAGCTAAGGCGGATATATCATACATTTTTGATGCACACATACATCTATGCTTCACTCATTAAGTAATGTGAGACTACTTTAAAAGAAATATACTGGTAAATGGGAAAGATAAATGGGAAAGACCCTTAAACTTATCATATAAAATCTACCCATTGATTTTTCCTTTATTTCCCCTTTATTTTCCTTTTTCTCATATTTGCAACAGCCAGGACAACTGTCTTTGTGAAATTGGTAAGTATGAACTAGTATATATGTAGTTTGTTGCTGTATTTTTATATTTTCTAGTGCTGAATGTGTTCCCTTTTCTCAGAGAATACGTAGAGCAGAGTCTTTCTCTTTTGCTGTAAGAGAACAAGTTTCCAAATCAAATCACATTATTTGGAAGGCACTGCATCTGGTATTTGAATATTTGAACCTCCAGGGCAGTAGGAAAAGAGTTTCCAAATAATAAACACCTTTTCATACAAACCTTTAGAAATTTGTAGAAGAATGCTCCAAATGTAAAAAAAAAAAAAAAAAAGGATTATACACATGGACAGCTATTGTCCATGTATTTGGTCTAAAAAGATGTTTAAGAAAAGCCATAATTTCAATCTAATGGAAGTGTGGGATAAACCCACAACATGACACCTTTTAAAATGAACATTACTTTTGTAGCCCTTTCGTAGAGCTTGGATATATTTGCTATCATTTCTGTTCCCACTTCTTGACTACCCATGAGATAACAAAAAACTTCTAGATAATTCTTGGTTTGGTTTAGTAAAATAAGAAGGAACTGAACAAAAAGGTCTTTAGGCAAAGAATCTTTTATTTTAACCACTAGAGACTGCAAATAATTTGGTATAACATAGCAAATAACGATCTAAAATTTGCACACTCGTTATTATTGTGAATTACTTAGCAAACATTAAATCATTGCAAATCTTTTGGGGATTGTACTCTAAAATGCTACCTCATACTTACATTTTTGACCCAAAGGAGAAGTCAAAATTTTTCCCGTGTCTAACTCTCAGTTGCTCTAACAGAAAATATTAGCAGTTTTCAAATCCTTCTATTTTTTCAGTCACTGGAATTCTCTCTTATTCAGCAGTCTGGGATCTGATTTTCTATAAACCTGTACCTTCACTGACTTCTACAGAATGGTACACATCCCTCTGAAGTTGTAACCTATCACCCTGGTATGTTATCACCATTCCTGTTTCGATGAGAAATGAAATAGTTGTTAGTTGTATGGCTTTGAAAATCCCTCCAATAGGGCAATAGAGAGTACATTGAAGTATTTCTCACTATAACCTTTTCTCACCTAGCTAAAGCGAAAGGCAGTGTAGTAGAGCTAGAGTAAATCCTGTTCACAGAGATTTTTCAGCACTTATCTTCTATAGCATACTTGCATTTGAATATCTTTTTTTCTCCCTGAATCTTTGCTTTCCCCCTTTTCCATTTTCTACAATTCAGAAGGTAAACACAACCACAATAATGTGTAAATTGGATTTGTAACCCATCCTGAGGGGGTGAACACTAAGTAAGTCACAAGAACACAGATACTGATGGGATGGTTTCCTGTGGGGTGAGGAAGAGCTCCTGCACTTCTGTCACACACCTCTTCTAATGTAATGTGATAGAATGATCTTAGACAAAACGTCGAGTCAAGTAGGCTTTTCTTTGGCCTTCAGAGATGATTTTGCTTAAGTGTTGAGGTACTTAATCCTCCACTCATTAATAGTCTTGAGTAGTAACATTACTGAAAATTAGCTTTGAAATAAGCAGTAATATGAGTGCTTTGTTTGGCAATAGATGTTGCACAAATTCAGCTGCAGTTAGACAAGCCAAGCTTTCAATTACTGCAGACGCCATGGTGGAAAGAGGACCAGCATGTGGGCAGTAATTTTCATTGTTTGTTTTACTCCTGTATCCTTTGATAGCCAGCTGGTGATGGATGGGAAGCAGTGTAATGATGCAGACTCTCTCTTCTGAAAGCCGTTTTGTACAGCAATCCAGATACTAATAAAACCCCATGAAATACCACATTTTTACGAACTGCTAAAGTGATATGACTGTTATACGTTGATAATGATGAATTGAAGGAGTAATTGGCAATAATTTATTACCCTTTTCCTTGTGATCAAATTACTCATACAGCTAAATGATACCAGTATATTATGAAAATGAAGTCATTCTCCTCCCAGGCTACTCCTCTTACAGCTAGAAGCCATGTCTGCTATTTTTACGTCTTTCACTACTGTTCAGTTCTGAACTCCATGCAAAAAGGACTGCTCTTTCTTTTCTTTTTGTGGTACACAGAATCCTGTGATCTTGACAAGGATCACAGGATTAAATCTTTTAACTGAAATAATAGCTCCAAAATAATTTTGTAGCCTAAGGATATTGAAAGAAAATATTTCTTTATACAGCATATAATGATACAGTCTAATTTCCTGAACAAGTAACTGATTCAAAATAGTAAAGCAACAAATATCCTACTGAGGAAAAAAGTTCAAAATTAATTAAAGAGGCAGAAAGAAATTATCTGAATAATTAAAAAGTCATGTCTAGTTGTCTAAAGCAAGATAAGCACATAGGAATATCTCTTTAGTTCTCATCTCTGAAAACCAATCAAAGATTACCTCCTTGAGATGAGAAAGAGATTTATTAGATCCTTAGTCATTCAGTGGAATCATTCACCTCAACAAAATTTGTCTTCGGTCAAGTTTGAATTGCAGAGATGTAATAAATACACAAATAGTATGGAACACCTTTCAAAGAGCCAAAGGAAAGCTTTTGAGAGCCGCATTGACAGTGGCATGAGGTCTCCTAAGCATTCTTTTTTATAGGAAATGTTTAATTGCTTTTTATTGAGCAGAACCTTTCCTTCTGCTTGTAAAAGAAATTATTGCTTTCTGCTTCTGGTTCAGTCAGAGGAAGTTAATAGTCCCAGTTTCCTCTGGCAAAAGACACAGTTAATGACTGGAAGACTATCATAAACAGGGTTTATTGCCCAAATTACAATCCAGTTCCTAACCAGCCTTCTCATTTCAAATTGCCCTCCTGGCATTTTGGTGCTTTTCTGTCTTATTATCTGGTTCACAAAGACAGTTTTCTGATATTTTAAAACTTTATGTGCTTCTTTTTCTTATTTAAAAAAAAATTTTAATAGTATTCACATTGCAGGAAATTGTTAAATTCAGTGCGGAAGGTATATTTATTGACTTCACAACACCAAAGTCCTTCTCAACAGAAGTGATTCTTCAGCGTGCAGCAAAACCTGTGTCCAAATACAAAAAAGAAAATATTCCTTCTCTACCCTGAAGCTGTTCCTTCTGGTGTAGTATCTAAGTGCTATTATTAAGGTACGTATTAAAAATACGATTGTATAGGAAAATATTTGTGAAATCTTTAAGGTAAAAAAGTTAATAGAATACTTATGACATCATAAATGCACAGAGAGATTAGCAGTTAAACTGAAATCCCTGCTTTATAGTGCTATCAAAGAAGTCAAACATATTGACTAGGTGTAGCTGGTACTATGGCTGGAAAATATTGTGACATGAGGGGACTTAAAGAAAAATTAAGGCAGATTTTCTGTAATTTAGCAATGAGAAGTGTTGTACAAAGAAAAAGCTAAAAATTGTGTTTCTTTGAAGGGGATTTCAGAAAGGAAGATTTTGGGACTGCACACTAGAGAATTTCTTTGCTATTACACCTCATTCCTAGGTGTCAGATTTTCTAAATAGATAGATACATCCAAGACAGACATTAACTCAGAGTGAAATACAGTAGCAAGAAATGTAAAAGCCACCTTCCTGCCATGACAAGGACATAATAACAAACACTGCATAAACCTAATCAATAAGTTGTATTGTCACAGATTGTCACAGAAATAGCAAAAGTCTACAAAGAACGTAGGTTTGAAAGGTGATCAATTCTCACTATGAGCTCCAAAAGCCATTACTGCATTTATATCAAACAAGTCTGCAGAATTTTACATCATTAAAAAATAAAAAACCAAAACAAACAGGATAGGAGGAAAAAATCTTAAATTGTGGGAGAAAACAGTGATTATTTTTAATTATACCACCCATTCCCTAAACTTCTGAAGCATCTGAAGACTTCCAGCTCTATCACAGCACCTCAGTGATGCTATCCTTTATAATTCAGAATGGTGATCTTTCAAATTTAAGTGTTGCGTAAGCATCAGCATTGCAATTCTGAAAATACTTACTATTGTTGCATCAGGATTTTTACATCTTATATTGGCATTTTTATACTCTAAATAAAAATAACTATATAACTTTTAATTTTTCACTGAAAATGAAGCTTCTATAAAGGATTTCAAGACTGAAAGGAAAAAACCCATCTATGTAGAATAGAGATAACCTCTAGTTTGCTTATGGCTTAGGATTCATTCAAGGGTATATCTATGTCTCTGTAAGAGGTGTTGCAACAGACACAGTAAAGATAGTAAATATTTTGAACAATCAGACTAATTTATTAGAATGCCTAATTAATATTAATAGAGCATTTCAATATCACTAACTATAGCATACTACAGGATTGAATTAGAAATCAACAGTAGCAACTGACAGAGGACTGTAATCAGGGCTTAAATGGCGAGTCTTCCAAATATTTCTTATTTTTAGCTATAGTAAAGATGGTAAAAATATATTTATTATTTCTAAAACTCAAAGAGTGCTTTGAAGCACAGAATTTTCTTTAAGTGCAGTTTCAGCCTCGCTATATTCTTTCCTTATTGTGTCAGTACTCTCTTTGGCTCAGAAGCTCATTTTGTGCAGGGGAGATACAGAATAATAATGCAAAAGACTGCAGCTGATGACCAATCCCTTAACATTTTTATTTTATGAGAGTCATGGACCATAGTACATGTACAGATTCTCCAGAAAAAGTGTCCCACTCCCCAGTTTCTTCCTGGGAATTGGAAGCTCTTCCACAACATTAGCAACAGCTGCACCACAAACATACTACAAGAGTTACACCAATCTGGGAGAAAAAGCCACTCTAAATTAGCCCTGCTGAGCAGTGCCACTTCCAAGAGAGCTGTCCTTCAAATAAAAGCCATCAGACATGAAATTTTTTACACTGTGTCTTTCAGCAATCAAGTGCCATCATTCCACTTTGACAGCAGAGAGAGGAATTAATCTCTATAAAAAATATCAAACAGACATACCTTGAGTAGTCCGTGAAAGTCAAGTTGAGGGCTGCATTGTTGTCTGCAACAGGTACTTATTTCAACAATTTCAGCAATTGGAGAGAAAAAGGATATCTAAAACAAACCAGAGCCTTACAACAGTAATGGAATGGCCACTTCTACAGCATTTCTACTCCAACATGTCCATTTTAAGACTCTCAGTCTATATTTCAACCTGACTAAATCCTGAATGTCTTCTCTGAGTGACAAGTAGACAATCAGAGGACTTGGAAATCATAGCTTCACATGGGAAGAAGCATGATACAAAGATAGCATCTTGCAGAGCACCCCTCAGGACAAAACTGCACCCTGATTTCTTCAGATCCCACAGTCTGCATAACACTTTTACAGCCCCATCTTACGCCTTCCCTACTGACAAAAAACGTCCAAACACTCCATGCACCTACAATGCAGGCAATCTGATGATTGTCTCACAGCACAAACCTGAAAAACAGGATGAGGTTGCGGGAAAATAGGAGGAGGATAACCTGGGGTTGGTCTCTCTAAGAGGAGATAATCCCTAGAACAGATTAGTTCTACATACTCTGGCACTTGAGCTCCCTCCTCTAGTCCTGGATACAAGAGATTGGCATTATGGTAAACTCAGTAGCCTGTACCTCTGTTGGTAAGAAAGGCAGAATGTGTGTTACAACTCCTACACTCTACAATTACTTTATGCATACCTGTTATGGGATCATTATTTTTTAAGTTAGACAAAATCCAAACAGACGAATCTGATCTCTCAGCCCTATAGCTGCTATATGTTGGATTAAGAAGATAATTGGTTTGGAGTTCTAAGAGTCATAAAGATCCAATTTATATCCACTTATTCCCAAACTAAAAGGATATGTGTGGTAAGATAGTATAAAGTATGGTCTAATGGACTATTAACAGAAGCATGCTATAACTGTGTGGCAGACAGCCTTTAGTTTTTATGACTAAACACGTCACTAATGACCAATTAAAGAATCCCCCCGAATTAGCTCATTTGGTGCTAGAGGCAAGTTTTTAAACAATATTTCAGAAAACTAAGTTGTTACCATGCAGCATATTGGAAAACATGGTGCATCAGAAAGATCTACACCACTATTAATCACATGTCAATAAAGTCCATCATCATCCACCCAGTTACGCTTCCAGCAGTACTGAACATTACCTTGGGAAAATCAGATCTGGAACATTAAACACTCCCCTTAGTGACAGGTGTGGTGCAGCTGCAGCTAACAGGGACACCACAGAGCAGGCTGTTGCTATCTCTCATAAGGAAGGAACTGAAATAACTTTCAGTGACTGCAACAAAATACACTGTCTTGTCTAGAGCCTTGCTTCACTGAAATATTTACAGATATCTTACATTAAAGCCCATATGCTCAGTCTCAAGACTTTGGGTGATTTCATGGCATATTTTCAATTATTTTCCGAGGGAAAAAAGCACAAGATGGGCATCACAGTTTCAATGCAGGACACAGAGATTCATCCCCCTCTCTACAAAACAGCAGCCACAGCCATAAAAAGCCCTCAGCTGTGAAGCAGAGCTATCTGCCCTTTGGCCAGTTTATCCCCAGTTATTTCCTTATCACAGATAAGGAAATAATTAAGAAAACAAAAGAAAAAATGCATGTATCAGCAAAAGAATAATCAGGTCATTTGCTCCACAGCTCTTGCTAAAAATGCAGGGCTACAGTTTTCTGGAGAGCAGTTTTTCCCTACAGGAGCATCCCACAGCCTGCTGCTACCTGAGCCGTGAAGAGACTGATCCAAAGCATGTGGCTGGAGCCTGTCTGTTTCTCACCCCTTGACTGATGGCAGATTCCACGTCTTTATACAGCACTATGATGAAATACACCTAAATTTTTGGCCTTTGAAGCAGCACGTCTCCAAGAGCACTGAACTTGAGAGCACCTGGCTGAACAATCAGCAGCAGGAATGGCATTTGCTTACATTGGTACCCAAGCCATGACTTCTCACCCACTCCACTCCTTCTCTTTTGCACTTCATCAGTCTCCATGTTCCCACACTGCAGCCACCTAGCCTTGTATGTCCTGCACAATTTTGGTCTATCTCCCTGCAAAGGGAAGACTCTCTGGGGACCTAAGCCACCAATGTGACTTCTGAAAAATTCATAGCATGCCCAAGTTTAGGGAAGGAACTTCAGCATTTCGTTGTAAGGACTTTTAAAACTCCTGCACCATAAAATGAGAAGTTGCCATACCATGTAAGTTAAGTAACACTAGTCATCTCTTCTTCTTCCTTACTGGCAACAGATCTACTTTCTGGAATTCAGAAACAGCTTAAGAATTCCTCTCGTCTTTGCTACTATTTCCAGCTCAGTTTCTGAGTCTCTTATCTTCTCTTGCTCAAAATGTTGTTTCAAGTGTGAATTGTAACTACCTCTGTCCTAAATACCTGTTGTTGAATAATGTTTTTTGTAATAGGATAATAAAACACTGTACCATGTTTTGTCATAGGCAGCACAGCTGTAATTTATAGTGTGTTTTATGCTTATTGTCCCTCAACCAATAGAAATTGCTTTTCTTCTCGTTTACCCTAGCATGGGACATAGTGTGTGTCCAGCCAAGTTCAGATTGTGTTGCTCTCCCTTCATTAAACCTCATGTATTCTACTCAATAGAACCAAAAGTGGCAGCGGCAGTGTTGGGAGCAGCTGCAAGGTTTCTGGGATCCTTGTTATGGCTGTGATGAACTGCAAAGTATCCTGCAATAAACTGTAATCAGTAGCACGTCACCCTCAGCCAGCTAACCTGCCTGACTGAAGGTGTGAATGGGGAAAGAGATTCAAGAAGTGCCATGACTCAGAATATGCCTGGAGTAGGACACACCACAGCCCACTGCTGGTGAGATCTGTGTCTTCTCCACTAGAACTTCACATCTTGTTGCTAAAACGTACAATCTGGTGTCAGTTCTCTTTAATAGGAATGTAAAACAGAAGTAATCCAAATAATTTAAATGAGCATAAGTAATGCAATGAAGGACATAAAATTCTCTTTTATCCTACATTTTCACAGTAATTAAATTTTTTTCAGAGAATCATCACCACTTTCTAGAACTAAGCTTTTATTAGTATTGCAGTAATATAATATAGGGACTGGAATTATTGAGACTTCATTTTAGACAACATAATACCCCTTTCAGATTTAAAAACAATTTGTAAGGTAAGCATCACTCTAAGAATAAACTCTAAGCAATGCCCATACTCAGCAGTCTGGGACACTTTTGCTCCCTTATATCACAGGTTTTTGAGATGAGTTGCCAGATTAATATATTCTGTAAAACAGCCTAAAGATAATCCAAACGTAATCAGTCAGACATGTAACAACCAATTCACTGCCACTTGAATACTTAAATGAAATAAATTGCTCTTTCACAGTTCCATGCTGCAGTACCAGGAGCTAATGGTTTCTCAGGGATTTGCAGCAAATTGTCCACCAATTACCTGTGGCGATTGGAATCTTTTCCATTTGTGAGCCACACTGGTTAACTGAGGCAAGAGATTCAGGCCTGGCAAGTCACATCAGAGCTGTGGCCATCTCTGGTGATGCCCTGATTTGTGACGGTGGTCACAGGGGTTTTCAGGTGAAGGAAGAGACGGAAATGTTGATTCCATGATCAGAAGGCTTGATTTATTATCTTATGATATATATATATAATATTATGACTATACTAAAAAGAAATAGAAAGGAAAGGGCTTCTTCAGAAGCTGGCTAAGCTAAGAATACAATAGAAAGAATAATAACAAAGGTCTGTCTCTCAGCAGAGAGCGAGAGCCAACTCTGCCGTGACTGGTCAGTAAATCCAAACATCTACAGAAGACCAATCATGGGTGGACCTGTTGCATTCCAAAACAGAAGATAATAATTGTTTACATTTGTTGCTGAAACTTCTCAGCTCCAGCAGGAAAAATCCTAAGAAAGGATTTTTCACAAAAGGTGTCTGCAACACTGATTCAAGTAAAGCACTGCTTATCTGTCTCTTCAGTCTTGTGCAACTTATGAACTCTCTTCTGTATTCCTGGACCTCTGCTCTACACAGAGCTGAATTGGGCTAAGCTATTAATTGTCCACAAAAGAAGATTTCTTCCCAACCTGAACCACAATTTGCTCCAAAACCTGTAAGTTTGAAATGTGCATTAAGCCTTGAAATGTGCATTTTCTGACCTTTTTTGACCTTGCCTGGAATAAAATTTTCCAAATTCACTCATACCTAACCACTGATCATTTGCTTTAGGCTGAGTAGGGCTCCATCCCAATGTCTTTTACACTGACAGGCACATAGGGCATTTCTAAGCACTTGAGCAGAGAGCAAGGGGAAGCATGATACTGTAAATCAGTGGCCCCCTTCTGCTGTTGTGGATCTTAAGCATGAATATCTCCTGAGACAGAGAACTCCCCAGCCTTTCACAGGTTTCTTTCACAATTTTCTAAATGGTTAGCCTGTTTTCTTTGGTTTAGCCTGACTGAGATCAGACTGATGTAGTATATGGTAGAGATAATTCATGCTACTTATGTATAAAATATTTTAAAATCCAAGCTATGTCTCTAAACACCCCAGCGGGGAGCAGAGTCTTATTTTTATTCAGTTAGTTCCCGGACAAGGTTATGATAATATCAAGCCTGTTAATGTATGAATGGAACCTTCCTGGGCCATGATCACTGACTTCCCTGGAATGGCCGGGCCACTCGAGTGATCTGCTCATCAGAGATTGCATCTACTACCGGCGCCACCCTTTACATGCGAATACTGACTCTTCTGGAGTGCTCTGACATCATCTAGACACCTGGAACCGGACTTCTGTCTACCCCTGCACATGTACGGCCCCGGGTCTGCATGTGAAGGGACACAAAGGAACATTTGGTCATTTCTGCCCCAGGCAGAATAAGCTGTATATAAGCTCACTGCGAGAAGCAGTCGGGTGAACCAAGGGGGAGACTGACATTTTGCAGGTCAGATCCAGGTTCACCCAGTGCCGATCCCGGGCTCGACGCTGCCCAAGGCTGTGGTGCACTTTTTTTCTGATCGAAACACTGTTTTGCTGAAAATCTAATAAACCATTGCTAAATTTTCTTATAAATTTGGCTCTCGATTTGATCATTTATAACACTGATATAAAAGGTTATTTTTTACATGTAAAAGACATTACAAGGAGCCTTTCACATTCTCTGGGGGTTAATACAGAGGATAATGGGTATCAACACTCCAGACTGTTTATGCTGTCTTCTAGCATCTTCTTCTGTGAATACCGTTTTATTATTCTACAGACATATACTTTGTGTCTACTTCTGGCTCAGTCTTATTCCAGAACTAAATTGCTTTAAAAGATGCTTTTTTGCAAAATGTCCTTTCTTTCACAGACATGGTGAAAGACACACAAAGTATGTGCTGCTTCATATCTCATCCACAGACATCTGATCCTTTAAGTAAATTCCTCAGTGCTTTTCATTCTGCTTTGACTATTCTTAATATAATAAGCTCTGTATTTCCTACAGTCAGGAATGAGAATCTTAAGTGAATTGTCTAAACAAAGTTTTTAGGAAAGTGAAAACTGGAAGCAAATATACTGAGCACAAGAGTTTTCCACTGCTGTTTGTTTTCCTTCAGTAAGGATTTAGCAATGCTCAGCAACATTTTACCTCAATATTTACAAGCATTATTTCAGTATTGCAGAGCAACACTGAATTGGCAATTCTATGCTGTGAATTTCCCCTATTATTCATTTTTCCCATTCTGAACATCAATTGTCACACAAACATCTATCATTTTCCCAGGTGTCACACTGATTGTGGTATGAATCTTGAACTAAGATTTACACTAGCATTTCTTCAAAGTCAAATATTTGCTTCATCACAGAGTGGTTTGTGTTGTAAGGCACCCGCAAAGATAATTTATTCCAACACCCCTGCTCTGGGTAGGGACTCCTTCCACTAGAACAGGTTGTTCAGAGCTCCATCCAAACCTGAACACTTAAACACTTCTTCCAGGGATGGGACATCCACAGCTTCTCTGTGCAGCCTGTTCTACTGGCCCACCACTCTCACAATAAAAGTTATTCTTTATGTTCTATCTAAACCTAACATTTTCAGTTTAAAGTTTAAAACAGTTATCCCCCTGTCCTCTAAGTACAGATCGTTATAAAAAAATATTACTCCGTATTTGTTATAAGCTCCCTTTATATACTGAAAGACCACAGTAAGGTCTCCCCGAATCTCTTCAGCATCAATGGAATAACTGTGGAACTATTTCCATATTAGATAAATAAGCACATTTAAGGGTATATATAAAATACGGGAATCAGCACAATCAACACAAACGAAAACATCATAAAACAAGGGTATCTAGTATTCATCTATACATGGTATATTTTAAAATAGAAAGGATCTGTGTTTGATTTTTTGAATGCATTTCCTTGTACGTGTATCACTGAATGGATACAACTGGAAGGCATAAGGGTAGGTCATCTGTTTCAACCTTCCTGCTCAAACAGGGTCATCCTAGAGTACAAGGCACAGAATTGTGTCCAGATAATTCTTAAACTTTCCCAGTGGAGGAGACCCCACAACCTCTATGTGCAATCTGTTCTAGGGCTCAGTCAAGTTCTTCTTTATAGTCGAAGGAAAGGTCCTGTGCATCCATTTGTGCTCGTTGCCTCTTGTCCCATTGCTCAGCACCACCAAGCAGAGCCTGAATCCACCCTCTTGACACTCTCCCTTCAGATACTGATTGACATTGATCAGGTCCCCGCTCAGTCATCTCCCCTCTCAGCTGAACAGGCCCAGCTCCCTCAGCCTTTGCTCATAAGAGACATGCTCCAGTCCCCTTGTCACTGCTGCTGCCATCTTGCTTCAGAAGCTCCATGTCTTTGTTGTGCTGAGAAGCTCAGGAGTGGACACAGCACTCCAAATGCGTCTAACCAGGGCTGTGCAGAAGAGCAGGATGATCTCCCTTGATCTGCTGGCACTGTTCTTCCTTGTACACACCAGGACATCATTGGCCTTCTTGGCTACAAGGGCAAAATTTGGGGTTTTTTTCCATTCAGGAGCAGTTCAGAGCATCTACCAACCAGCACTGAGATGTCAAACCAATCAAAACTTGGCAGAGAGCTACCATCAGAATTCCAGATGTGGTTGTCTTCTCTGTGTCAAAGGTAGTAGGGACAGAAATAATATTCTGGCTTTACACATACAAATGTGTGACCTTTGCACGAAAAAGCTAAAGGTTTGATGTTAATACAGTGGATTATTTTTCACTTACTGAAATGTACACTCTATTGCCACTTAAAGATTCTGACTAGGGCTGTCAAACAAGCAATTTGATTTCAAAGTAATGCTGTAATTAAAACTACTGCTGGTGGGCATCTGGAACACAATGGGACTGCTTCTCTCATCATAACAGAGACGTAAAGAAGTAATTGAATAGAGAATTTTGTTCATCTGCAGCTATCACTACAATACGGATCAAGTAAATAATACATTGGGGATACATTGTGTGCTTGTACAAGGGAAGTGAGAGTGTAGTTCAATCCTGTCATTTAATTGACATACAGAAGTGTGTTCTGCCTTGCTTCCCCGTCTAGCCAGGTTTTAGCTACAGCCATTATGGTTATAGAGCCACAAAATAAGCAGTATTCCTCCCAGGAGAAGAGGATAGATAAGGAAGGTAGAGGGCCACCTCTTCAAAGTGGTACACCAATAGGTGACAAAATAATAACTTGAAGTTGTACTATATTCTTATTGTTTTTCTTCTGTTTCTATTCCTCTCCTTTAAATTTACACAAACTAACTCTAAACCTTGCAATATATCCTCCTATTCACCAGCTGTCACCCAGATATACCCTGCTCATACCCCATTGCTAACATCTGATGCTTCCTTCAGAAGTCACAGAGCACATAGCTCTGGTGCCAGAGTTACCCTTTCTCTTGCCACACCTGAGGACCCTTCACAGCACCATAGCAACATCCTGTCTTGCACCAAACTACTTCATATCACCAGATAGGTTTAGGAAACTGAAGACAAGCTTCCATGACGTACCAAACAAGAAGAGGTACTGTTTAGGTGGCATAGTGAAATACCTCCACAGACAAAACATTCTATTTCAGTACTGGGAGACAAGAGCTGACAGTACAACTCATATTACTGTCACATGTACTGTGACATCAGGCAAAGCACACTCACAACTGAGTCAAGCATTAACATGTCTAACACTAAGGCCAAAGGGTGTGTCTTCACAATAAAAATGTGCCCAAAAGCAGCATGATTGGGGCTGTCCTGGAAAGTAAGAAAAGCCATAAGCCAGTGTGACCCTATACTGGCAGGGCCATAGCAGCTCAGAGGTTTTCCAGCTTTTATAATTCTTTAGGTCTGGTTTGCCCGGCTTCAAAACTTAGCACCAGAGTGTGAAACTTCCATATAGTTGTTTCAATTCCAAAGACTACTACTTTATGGAAGAATATTTACTAAGTTTTACAGTAGAGAGTTTGTTACTACCATCCCTAATTCTAGCAATATGTCTCTCAAATCTCTTCAGATTACATCATGGAACTACAATATAGAATCATATCCAGATCAGTTTGTCACACTAAAAATTCTAAGCAGTTTAATGGCAATTTCTCTTATAATAGTTTAGCAAATTTCCGCTTTCTCACGTGATTTCTTTACATCTCTTTGGTAATTAATCCACTTACCAAAATATACAATTTTTTTCTTTTTATGCATAGTGTAAAGGTAGGAGATATAATTCAAATTTTCTCAGATTTCAGAAAATGTACAGCTTTTGGTTGCCTTACATCAAATACATATTTATTCTTCAGCTACTTACAGAAAAATAAATCTATCCTTGCATCTCTTTGATCACTCTCTTCCAACCATTCAGTAATCCACCAGTAATTAGAACTTCTTACTTTCTTTAGCCTAAAAGGGTGTTATTTATCGCAGATTGTAATGAATCCTGGTTTTAAATTATCAAGAGTCCAATTGCTGACTGGAATGGGGAATCTTCTTTCTAATTAAATTGACTGATTTAATGTAAAAACTTACAAGGCTTCATTTTTTAATTAGGTATATCATTATTAACTACAAAAAGGATCATCCTCATTTTATTTTCTACCCAGACAATGAAATACAGTGAAAATTAAACATATACCAATGTAGTGCCAGATCTAGTAACACTTTCAGCATACCTTTGCAACTACTAATACATCAGTATATGATGTCTTTTACTCCTGTTTCATTCCAAACACTTACTTGAATGTCAGGAGTAGGCTTAAGCTTTTTATATACAAACATCCCTGGGTGTATTGAAAAATATTAAGTTACGAGTTGAAAAGGAAAAAATGGGATTAATTTAAACAGAAACAGGAAAACAGGAAAATACAGAGCATCAGCTTACAGAAGAGCAGGACTCCTCCACACTGCTGCCTGTATGAAACATTTCTCTCCACTAGAATTAAACAAGGATGTGGCAATGCAGACTTCCAGGTCTTTTTTAAGTCTTGCTTGGCTTACAGATGTTAACTACCATAGGAAGTTCTTATTGTAGACAACTGACAGGAATCTCTGGGACATGATACCTTCCTGAAGGACAGTTGACACCTGGGCTAAAGCATCCCTCACTGAACATTGCAGATACAGAGGGAGCATGCAGCTTTCTCCTTTTAGGCCAGGTCCAGGAAAGACAGCGGCCAGAGATTTTTTTACTACAAAGGAGAATGCTAGAACGTGCTTTTGTGAAATCAAACACAAGAGCTAGGAGATAGAGATGATTCATTAGAAAAGGAATTCAAAGAACTGTTCATTGAAGAACTTGTCTTATGATTCCCTCTCCATTTGGGCCAACTCAGGTGAGACCAGTATTTTCTTTAACACCTTTTAACGTCTTCAGAATATTCATATCACATCAAAGAACCCTGCTTCCAAACACTGAAATTACTAACCCAGTCTGTAAGTGCTGATGAGAAAAAAAGACCAGGAGTCTCAGCAACAGGTTGCTGAAATTCCTCCTACAAATCTGATATGGGAGAATCAGGATTTAGCTGTCCACAAGGGCTCAAGACCCCAAATACAGACAAACAGCTTGGAAGGCTAGAATCGCTGTATGGATAAGTCTGAAACAAACCTCAAGTAAATAATTTATTCAGAACATGCTTCTGTATTCCCTATATGCCACTTACTTGATATTCAGTCTATCATTGTCTGCTTACTTCAGTCTTCACTCTCTATTTTATTTCCACAAGATTTTTGCCTTACTGAGTTAAAAAAACTGACAAGATGCTAGGCACAATTTAGAAGCAGCAAGAAGTTGCTTGTCAAACTCATTAATCAGCTGCACAAATCAGTGCAAATTTTCTTGTAAACACATACAAAAGCATGCTTGCTACGAGGAATGCAAGGCTACATTGCATTGCTATAAAATGCAAAGGTTGTCTGTTTTTTAGAAAGAGATAAGCCAGAGTTACAGCTGCAAACAAGTAAACAAAACTCAGAAAAAGAAATTTATGAAGTTAAAAATCTTAATATAGAATCCAAATTAGATATTTGTAATTGGCAGGGCAAAAAGGGTCCTTTAAGCATTCGTAATAATACTTTTGTTTCCATGGCTCCTATAGGAAAGGCTCTTCTTGCACAGAAATAAAACATACAGGAGGGAAACTTGCTTTTTAGGGAAAAGAAGTATACCAGAATCTAAAATTCTAACACACATTAGTCTTGATTTTCATCCTGAAAATGACAAAAATCAAAAAGTTTCAAACACAATGGTACTTCACATCATGACACGATTAGACTTTATTTTTTTCACATAATTTACTTACTTTGAGTAACACTAAGTTGACAGAAATCTCTGAATAGTAGTCCTAAAATGATGACTTCAGATAGCAATGTAACTCAAACCTAGCACATTCCATTGACTTGCTCTGAGATTCCATCAACAAAGGGATAATATATCATTATCATTAATAAATTGTTACCACTGTACTGACGTTACACAAAAATTAAAAAAAAAAAAAGAAATCCCCATTGTGTGCCAAAGTGTTTAGTCTGAAACCAGCTGCAGCAATACTAAACACTCTGACAATAGCAGATAGCTTCTACACAAGTTAAAGCAGGAGATTAAAGTCAATATATGGACATTGGCAGTAAAGTCATAAGCTGAGATAAACGAGTAACTCAAGGGTTCTACAACAGGAGTTCCTCTGAAAATCTTTGCATAACCACAGTGACCTCTCTAGCCCAGAGTATCAAAGTGTGCAATAAGCTAGAAGGACCAAGTGAGAAAGTGGGACCAAATCTATACTGCGGTGTAAGGAAAAGGGAGAGAAGACTATTATTTACTCCAGGTGGACTAAGTTCCACATATAAAACGCTATGCAACTGAAAGAATGAAAAGGTAGAACAAACACTGGAGCAAGTAGAGAGGGAAAACACTTAAGAAGTCTGCTGCACTTTGAGCTCAAAGTCAGTGCAGAGAAAGTCACAGGCTCATTGAGTGGAATACAGCAATCCAGCCTGGCACTAGGTTAACAAATGAAAAGAAACTTTTTTGCAGCAGCAAATATGCATGCCCAAAAATAAGAATGTAGCAATAATAACCTAGGATTTTAATATACAAAATGCATAGAGAAATAACAAACATCTTAGAAATTGATTTAATCACACTCATGAATCTTAGGTTTAAACTAATAAATGTTAGTAGGACAAAAGGCCCAGTCCTGCAGACTTTAACCACAATTAATTGCAATGGTTATGAAAGTACTTCTAGCGCTGGAGTAGTAGTCGAAAGGCCAGATTCTCAAGTTAGGCATGCTGGCGTTAACTCCTAAATACTACTGGTGTCACACTGTTGGAATATACCCCATAAATCAACTAGATGTCCCTAGAGACCATGTCAGTTTACTCTCATTATGCAGTCAGAGAGTATTTGTAAGGCATCACAGAGAGCTTATGACAAATTTTGCTTCCTGAATTTTACTAAAAAGGAGGCATTGCTGAAGTCACTTGTAACTAGAATTGAGAAAGACTCAGATGCATACCATCTTACAATGTTATTCATGTTTCAACCACACATTTTCAAATTTTGCAATCAATCATGATCAGTCTGGGGATCCTCAGCAAAGCCAAAGTTGCCAGAGCACTGCAAGACTAGGCCTCCGTTTCTTTCAGTTAATTAATATTGCTACAGGAACTAAAAGAAAATAAAACTTGTGCGCTACAGCTGTGCAGTACCACAGTCATGTTAAAACCCTTTAGCTTTTATTTCATAGATGTGCAGCATGGCTCTAACCCATGGGCATTTATGACTGATGTATCTGCATGAAGCTTCTCATGAATGTTGCAAGTTTCTGAACATCTTCTACAGTCACCGCATTATATAAAGAGGCACGGATTCCTCCCACAGACCTGAATTGCAAATAGGAGAGAAAAAAAAAAAAGAACCAGAAAAGTTTTGTATATTCTAAAAAAAGACATTAGTAGCAGTCACAGACATTTAAATCTATTCCTACTCTAAAATTATAAAATTCACATTTATGTGCATGGGAAGCAATATTTAATTCTTTCAGGCAGGCTTGCAGTCTAGAAAAGCTTAGTATTTATTAGTTATTTACAGATCCAAAGCTGTAGCCCAATGACATCAAAAAACTAATCCCACAAACACTACTGAACATTGGAAAGAACTCTTGCAACCAGGCAGATAAGCCATCTGAGAGATTTTATACACTGATACAATCTGACCTCAAAAGATATCTTTGGCATCTGTACAGAGACAGATTTGCAGAAGAGAGCAGAATTAAAGATAAAGCTCTCTGAAGCACCCCACTTCACCTAAGCAGTAGCTGAGCCACCAGCAATCTCTGATTACAATCTCTAGACTGCTATTCTCAAGTGTTGCCAAACCAGTATGAGGAACAGCTTATGCGTGAGAAAGGCCAGTAAGTCAATGCACAATGCTGTACCACTGTAGTAACAGATTACTCTGCACAGCACAGAGACTCACTTGACTAATACTTACCGATGTCCTTTCAGAGATATCATGTTGAGTTCCACAGCCTTCTCAAGGAATTTCTTTTCTAGGGCCTCATCACCCTTGACACTGCCAATGCGGAAAGGTACATTCATTCTGCTTCGGCTCTTTCTCTCCACTGGACATCTAGAAAGGGTGTAGAACGTAATGCTTTGTGCTAAATTTGTATTTCATCTATATGCAGTTTGAAAAATGAACAATCACACCTGTTTAAAACTAAAATCAATCCTTCACAATCAAACCTGTCATTACTTTCTGTGAAAGAGAGCAACCTTCCTTTTTTAACTAAGTATAATAACGGAAGTGGTAAAGTGGAAGGCTTATTAACCCTTCCTGACACACTCAGAATTGTGCCAGAGAAACAGACACAAGGCTTGTATACAGACCAAATTAAATTTTAAATTAAAAAAAAATTAATAAACAGTTACTTAGGCTAGGTGAGGTAATTACAGGGAATTTTGACTCAGCTTAACAGAGCTAAAGGAAGCATAAGAACTTACTTACAGCGTAAGTAAATTTTCATAGACATTAGAAACATCTGTTAGTGATTTCAGTCTGCCTTCTAAATTAACATTACTCAGAATCATGAAACAAAGAAGAGGTATCTCTAGAACAAATCTTGCAGTGCATAAATGGCCACAGCATTACAGGAGATGCATCACAACTGCTTAATTTCGTAAAAATTTAATCTGAAGTGGAAAACTCAAGATTTGTGTAATTTCTCTTCAACTATTTTGTGAAGCTAAGAAATTACAGGGGAGGAAGAGAAGATTTAAATATCTTTTTTAGTGTTTTTACTCATAAAGGAGATCTGAAGCCTTCAGGTTTATTTTTTTCTAGGTCTGTGATGTAGATTCTTGCAGACATCCAATATAAATGAGTGTTCATAAACTGCAGGTGGATTTCATACCTATTATTATACTAAATGGAAATAGCATAATGAGAGAGAATTAGTATCATTCTTTTTAGTTCCTCTCTTGTTCCTTTGTCCCGATGTCTCCATGATGAAAAGAAAAATCCATCATAACACCTGCCTGTGCAAATCTTCTACTTCAGGTTCAACCAGGAAAATAATGTTCAAAAAGGCCTATGTCTCTGAGCACTCCCATATCTGAATTACTGCAGCCATGCTACAGTTTTAGAATATACAGCTGCTGCTAGGCAATCTGATGTAACTCAGTGCACAGACATTGAAAAACAAAATACAAATGGCACAGAGCACTTCATGGAAGAAAGGATCCATTTGCTAAATGACTTGTCTCATGGCTTACTCAGGGAAGCACGCCACAGATTAAGTGCCACATTACAGCTGGGAAGGCATCTTCAAATTAAGCCTTCCTTTAAGTTATAGACACAATTTAAAAATTCACAGTCTTAACTGTATTGCTTAGGAAGCTGCATACAGCTCAGTTAGTGAAGCTTGTTCTGCTTTCCCAACTGACTATTTACCATCCAATTTGCATTGCATTTCCCATTCATTGCCCTACAGACCAACTTGCCAGATACAGATTTCTGTTTGTCACAAAATGTTTTTTTCAAGGCTTCATTTGCTTTCTGACGTCTATGAAAAACCCCCAGGATTTCCCTGGAGTAGGATCACAATCCTGATCATGGTGATACTAAAGGCAAAGCTATTTTCATTAACTAAATGACTAAGAAGAATGTATTAAATATTACGATGAAACTTTATCCCTGACAATTATGATTGCAGACAGCTTTAATTTAAAATCCAAATTTAATTTGCTCTATCCTAACTTGGACTTGAAAGTAAATTAGGTCCCCACACTGTTGCTTTTACCCTGAAGGTGAAAGAAAATACTTTGCAGTTTCATGGTCAATTAGTAGTCTGAACTTGGCAAACAATAAAATTATTACAGTACCAGCTTTTAACTATGCACAGGTCCTATGAGCTCAAAAGTACCTTGCTATTCTATGTAAAAGTCAAGAGGGTTAAATCTGCTTTGGAAAGCCAGCAAAAATAACTGAAGAAAATCAACTGTGCATAAAGTACATAAAGAAAATATATTCCATTTTGAGGTCTGATCTTTCTATTTTACTTCAGGAAGTGTTTCAGAACTTAGCATAATTAGCAATAAAGGTGTTCTACTTGTCAGAGACAAAGCAGAGTCTTTGATTCCTGGTAGGTGGGAGGCAAATTACAAGGCAAAGGGGTCTCTACAATTTCTTACAGGCAATTTTCTCTGTTTTGGCCTACGTGCCACCAAGAGATTCCGTAAGCATACAAACTAGAATCTGCATATCTGTTCTTTGTATACTCTTCTCCCACACTCCTGTTTTATTCAGTTTAGAATATGTTTTTAGTAGGGTTCACTACTGATCAACATAAGTTGAAATAACTTCCTATTGGAATGAGACTTACCCTTGAGAAAACCAAGCAAATGGTTTGCTCAAATCATATCTCTAGGAGTCCTCAAAAAAAGGTGACTTCAAAAATACAATTAAACTCTCAAAATTTATGAATGTTTGGTTATGTAGCAAATATTGAAGCAAAGGGGAAACGCATAAGAACTTACGCATAAAATCCATTAGATTTGTCTATAATATCATAAATCATCCGTGACTTGATTAAACTGTGTTTATCCATAGCTGCAGCTCCACCATTATTCTTTATCCATTCCAGTACCAATCCCATGATATAAATACTGCAAAAGGAAAGAACATTTTTCAGTGAAATTATTCAAACAGGAAAAAAATAAGTCTTGTCTAATTGTTCACAAAATCTTTCAGTAACACAATGCCATGTTTGATTTAAGGGCACTTAAGATTAACAAATCAAAACCTACACTATTTTACAAGTTATGACAACTCAGATAATGTTTTCTGGACACAGGATAAAATATCCTGAAATTCAAATGTCACACTTATCTGTTGGACCCATTTTAATCCTTTGTACCACAGAAGGACATGTCCTGCAGGCTTTATGCAGCCCAGCAGGGTTCCCAAAGACACCCCCAGACATGCTGCATGCACTGCCAATTCATTGCCTACACAACTGCCTCTCAGGTCCTGCCCAGAAGGACTACACAACTGCCTAGTAGGAGCCAGATTTAGCAAAAAAGTTAATAGCATTTGCCCTATGCAGCTGCTCTAGCAAAAATGCAGGAGTAAATCTCAAATACATGTACATTAATATGCCAGAAATGTAACCATATTTTCACAAATGTTAAAAATAAGAAATCTAATCCCATTTCTGTCTACAAAGACCTTTTGCCCACATGAACAGTGAAGTTTGGTGAAACAAATTATGATGTATCACATTTGACTGTTACCAGTCAAGTTCTTAGCAGAGATCTGGAAGCCTACTGGCATCACATGGCTTGAGACCAAGAATTTCAATGCTAGTCACTAAGTGCAACATAAAAAAGTCCTTGATGCCTTTTGCCTTTGTGCTTTTGCTACAAAACTCAGCTTGTTCAAGTTCAGACATTTCCCACGACTGCAACAATTTACATAAAAACCTGCTCACAAGTTTTTATGGCCCATATCCAACAAGTTCATTCTTATGAATCCCTTCATTATTGATTCCAAGGGAGTGCTCAGAGAACATTACCCTGTAAGTTTCCCTAACACATATCTAGCAGGAGGCTGTGTAAAATTTTGCTGCTTTTTATTTCTAAAGGGATGCCAGTACCAAATCCTTGAACACTTCCAAAAAGCAGCAGAATAACCAAGGTTACAGACTGCCATTTATAGGAAGTACCTTACTGCTCTGAGAGCACAATCTTGCCACATTTACGACAGGACACTATCAACTATTCCAGTGCAAATGATTTAAGTGAAGTGCAGACTATGCCCTTGGCAAATATACAGAGACACATTCACATCTTGCCCTCACTTCCTTGAGCAAAACTTTTTGGACAAGTGAACTCCTGGAAGTCAGCCTTAGAATCATTCACAAAAAGCCAGACAGCTGAAACCCTTTATCCTTCGTTTACATCAATCAAAATAATGTTTCTGGAACAACTTTAAGAGCAAAATGCATTTCAGAGCTTGCAAATGAGATTTTTATAGCAAATTCATTGTTAATTTTAGCTAAACAGATTAGGTTCAAAGAGTCAACTATGTAGTGCCATGAGGTTAAAGCCATTAGCATCACCTTAATTTAATTTAACATTTTGCTGAAGTAGCTTTTGCAAATTCAGTTAATATTTCCTGCCTGTTTGCCAGCAAACCATTAACAAGTGCAAGGGAAAGAGCACAGAGAAAGAAAACTAAGAAGCTTTGCCAGTTCCTTAAACTGGAACAGGCAGTTAGGGCCAAGCCAAACAGATGTGCATCCTGCCAACATTTCAGTCTGTTACATTCTGGATTCTGGAGCGTACTCCAGTGTGAATCTGTAGCATGAAGTGAAATCCGGCAAGGCAGTGATGAGAAAGGAGAAACTGTTAGTTCAACTTTATTTTCAGTTCCCCTTACCACCCACTACTCTGCTAAGGCTACTGTCAGATACTAAGTAACAACTAAAGCAGCACTTTCTTTTCAGAGGTTCTTTGCAATGGCTAAAATAAGGCTGCAGAATTTGATTTGTTTTGCTTTTCAAATCAGAGGAACAACACTGTGTCCAAGTACTGAGATTAAGCAGAACTTCAGTTTTTCAAATGGAAATAGCTTTGTACTTGGAAAACATGAATGGCTGGATTTAAAACCTGGCATATTCAAGTATACAGTGTCCAAAAACAGTATGTGTGACTTGGCAGCCAGGCGCATAATCGATCATGAAATAGAGGTTTCATCAAGCACTGGGAAAGACATACCTCCTGCCTGTGTTACAAAGCTACATTGAGCAGACCAAAATCTGGAAACATTGAATAGCTAATTCTTACTGGGGGTACCCAGCCAACAGGGCAGACAGGCTGCCAGTAAGAATGCATAATGACAGCACTACATACTGTACAGTATGCACACAACTTGGGGGAACAAGTTCTGCACTGTAACATCTGGCATAAACAAATGTTCACAAGACTTAGCGTTCTGTTGATAAAGATAGCTGCTCCTATGTCATGGCAATGGTACACTGCAGTGACAATCAGCAGATTCAGATACCTAAATTGAGTAAAATTTGAAGTGATACTAATTGTAATGATGGAATTAAGTTATAGGGTTTATATAAGAAAATCACAAAACTTTAGGCCTGTACAATAAGTACATTTAACTTGTATTGGAGATCATTAGGCAACCTAACTTTGCAATTCTGGAACTTGCAAACAAACTATAAGAACTGAGATTAAATATCAGTATAAAATTTCATTATGAAACTATCGTGAAAAGGAAATCTTTATTTTCAAAGTAATTTAAAAGCTTCTGGGGAAAAAATGATAACTAGATAGAAGATTTTTTTTAAATACTCATTTCAGAGGACACTGGTATAAAAATTCTTCAGGATAAGAATGGGTAGATACTACTAGCTCAACAGCTAAGCATGCTAGTAGCAAAGCACCATTTCACTAGTTACCAGAAGCTACAAGATAGCTACAATTTAAAAAAGCAAGCTGTAGTCTGATCTGCTTCTTGCATAGTGAAATCATCAAGCACATGGCAATTTTATGATTTTGATTGCTAGCAATGTTTATAAAGCTAGATCAATTTTATCTGTGGATGCCAAACCAAACACTAAGATGGCAGTCAAAGAATTATGCAAAACTTTACAAGAGTAAAAGCAAAGCAGCTACTAAAGTGGCTTTTAAAAGTTCTTCTACAGTTTCATTTCAAAACCAACAGTAGTGAAAGACGTAGAAAGAATAAGAAATATTTTAAAATATTAAAAGAATACATATTCTTGTAATATCTTATACTATTTAAAACTTTAATCACAATATTATTTACCATTTTCCAGTAAAGAAAGTCAGTGGGGATCTGGAGGTTCAAATGCTGAGAACAATGCCAAGAAGAAATTAAATCAAACTATATTTAGGATCAAGAAGCAAGTCTAAGTGCCAAATCACCTCCTTGCAATAAGAGAAGCATCACGATTGAACTGACAAGAGCTGTGCTCGAGTAAACCAGAACTGCATCCTGAAACTTCTACAATGGAGCTATGACATGTAATATTAACTTTGAAAAAGGCGACATCTGCTGTGGCTGAGCCGCACCAGGCAATGCAAAGCCTACTAGTGGCACGGCTGGACATTTCCCACGTTCTCACAGGAATCACATGAAACACTCCAAGGTATCAGTGGCTTGAGGGCAAAAGCTTCCTTTGGAAGCTTTTCTAGGCAAGAGCAGCAGGTGGCAGTGCAGCAGCTTTCTGGTAAAGGATATCACACAGCAGGGTGAGTTACCTGTAGCATGGTGGAGTGTTATACAATGAGCTATTTGCTGCCTGTGTTTTGTAATCCAGCACAACAGGGCATTCCTTCAGTGCAAATCCCAGCAAGTCCTCACGTACTATTACAACAGTAACTCCAGCACAGCCAACATTCTTCTGAGCACCAGCGAAAATCACACCAAACTTTAAAAAGAAGAAGAAAAGAACTTGGTACATGCATTCACTTGTAGATCTTATTACTGAGTAATACCCCAGGCATACTAGTCAGTTGAACAGAGAATGTGTTGAAAATTAGCAAGTTGTAGGTTAAAAGAAGAGATAGCAGAAGTTCTGATTTGAAAGTGCACTTACACCTACTCAGCTGAGGAAGATAATTACAAATTTCACAACAGTTTGCTAAATGTTTATTTAATAGCTGCAAATAATTCTCAAGGCAGCCTGTTGCAATTTCACACTACTCCAAGCAAATTTACTAAAAACAAATTCCTACACAGTTCACAGTATTTTCAACCCATCTGGTGTTTCAGAACAATCACCATAAACTTCACCTGTACAAAGAGGCAGATCAGGAAAGGCCAAGTTGAATGCATTAACAACTACTCCATTTTGCTACACACAGGTAAGAAAGGTCAAACATGCTGTTTCACTAGTCAGAAACACTTCTACAAATAGTATACTTTACAAACATAGTAACTGCCTATGTTCTGCTCCTGCACTATCTGTGAAACAGACACCATAATCATGAGGCAGAGGAAGCTTTAGGAGCTTAAAAGAGGTTACAGATTTTTTCATGACAGAGGCAGGATTCAAAAACTTAGTACCCTGCTGTAGCTGTACACTATCTACAGACCAAATATTATTTAGAAGACATTTATTTTAGCTGTTATTTTCTTTTAGCAGATATTTTCTTCATCGGTGAAGATCACACAGTAGCTAAATAATCTTGGGCAGCTATTAACATGAACAATGTAAATGTAGTTCAGTATATTTTTATGAGAAAAAGGAAAACAGACATTGAAATCTCAAACCTGAAATGTCAACACTTCTATCTATCATCAGATATTCAATTAGCAGAACATGACTTCCTTAATTTCACCGCTCAGCATCTCTAGCTGAGATGTTGAGACATTTCAAAGTGCTTCACTATATGCAATAAATTTTGAAAATGCTTTGTGCAGTCACTGTGTCCAATTGTTTACCTTGGAAACATCCACAGGTTTGGACAGGAAGTTTGATGACATATCACAAACCAAGACTGCTCCTTTGACATCAGGTACAAAGTCAAACTCCACACCATGAACAGTTTCATTAGCACAATAATACACATAAGATGCATCCGGATTAAGATTCCAAGTGCTTGGGTCAGGAATGCCTAAAAGCCAAAAAAGAAACCCAGAGGTCTCAAGTAACTTTCTTGGCATGCAGTTTTATCTGAACATGAAACTTAAGCGTAAACCAAGAACAATTTTGCCATATAGACTATTAATCATGTTGTTACCAGGAAGATAATGTATCTGCAAAGCCAATACACCAGTGCATTCCCAAAATTCATTGGTGAGCCATCATTAGGTTTGCAAAACTTTTTGATTTTCACCCCTTATTCTTCAAATTATTTTCCTCCCATTGCAATTGCAGACTACAAACTACTGGCCTAGGCATTCAAAACATCATTTCAGAGGAATTGAGACAAGAATCTTCAAGAATCCAAGAATCTTCCTGCTGCCTTTGGAACCACTGGAACATCCAAATTCCCACTGACAAAGTTATCTAAAATTCTGTTTCTGTGCAATCCCAGAAGCATTTAAGTCTTGCCCAAGCTGAACAAACACAAGGTCACCCACCTTTCTCCCATTTTAAGCTTTGCAACTGATTTACAAAGCTAAGATCTCCTCTGTCAACAGGCAATATACAGGCATGTCCTGACAGCACAGAACAGGTTTGGCATAAACCTGTTGCTCTCCCTTTCTTTTCTCCTCCAGGACCTGATGAGAGGTGGAGGGAAGGGTGGGAGACGGTACCATTGCCTCCATCATTATTTCCTGGCTCTCCTCTTATCTACAGCTATGAAATGATGAATTACACTCTCTCAGACTGGAAAGTTGTAGGTTCAATTCCTTCCTGTGCCTCACAGAATATAAACTTACTTTCCAAGTTAGTGCCCCAATTGCCAGTTAATACACTAACTTGTATGGGAATATTCTTTGTCTTGTTGCCACTCTTTTTAGTTCAAGTGCTGTAATTTGGACCAGAGGGAAGAAAAGTGAGCAAAAGTAGCAGGAATAGAAACTAGATCTCATGTATTCTTGCTCCAAGAATTATTTATGTATATTCAGTGACACATTGGTGGGAAAGATAATAATTTAGGAATCCTTAAAAGCGGGTAACAGAATTCAGGTCTCCCATGTCCTGGGTCAAGAAAGTTTAAATCTCAGACCTGCTTCTGAATTTTAGAGCATTCTTATTACTGAGTGTACATGAAATTGAAATTTCTCATAATATCCCTGTGAATAGCTTAAAAACTCAGTTAAATATTAAAAAGAAACCTGAGTGAACAGACAATTTCTCTACTTAGACACTTTTGTCTTGACACTTATTTTCTGGCATATGTTCAGCCCCACTTCACCATTTTTTTCTGGTGGAAAATGTTAAGCCATTAAATAAATCTCCCAGTGTTGAACAAAGAGGGGCATGGCAGACATTCTTTCAAGTGCTGGGCAGTCAGCTCTAGTTAACATTCAACAGCCCAGCAGCAACACTGGATCCACTTTTAGAGCGAGTCAAAAAGCTAAGCATTCACATGGACAGATGCAATCATCAACTTACTTGTATAGGCTCCTAGTTTGGGATGAACGATATTTACTTTGGCATACTTCTCTGCTTCTTTAGCTGCTTTTGCTGACCAGCCTCCAGTAACCACATAATCTGCCTGTCTTGCCTCCTTTAAACCAATAAGGTTAAGTGGGACTGCACTGAACTGAGCAGATCCACCTCCTTGAAGGAAAATAACTTTGTAGTTGTCTGGTATATTTCTGCATAAAAGAAATAACCATTTACGTTATTCCCAGGTGACACAGGATGCATACAACTTGATATTATGCATTTAACCATAATTGAGGAAGAATGCTGCCATCTTAGAAGACTCTTTGCCTAGAGGTTAGATCAATCCCACTAACTTACCTCAGCACTGGTCTTGAGAAACAGTTTATTTAATAAATATTAAATATTTAATAAATGTTAAATATTTAAGAGTACATGCTATGAATTTTAGTGATAAAAATTCTCTGGAAAAAAGCTTCCTCTCCCCAGCCCTGGCACTGCATGAAACAAACTCACTCCTGAGTAGCAGTACACACAGACTTGAGAGATATTCCATCACAATTAATGCTGACTTTTAATTCATCTATTGGAAGCTTCATGACTTTTCTGTCATGAAGTCACCAAAGTGCTTACAGTAGCACTCAGCTCTGAGACCCTTCAATTTGAAAGTGCCACAGTGCAGTAAAATATACATGCAGAGTAAGTGCAATAAAGAGTTGCTCATACAATCACAAAAAATTACATATCCAAATTATACATTAAAATCCCTTTGTCAATGATTCTGGCTGGACTGAGGGTCAAGCATTTGTGTTAAATAGCCAACATTATTAACTACTATGAGAACAGTAATTCTAATCATTTATATATTTATTTCAATTTTTAAAAAATGTGTCCTGCTAAGAGTAGGAAAAGGACTCTTGCTTGGTGATTCTAACACTGATCCACAGAGCTTTGTTAATAAAATAGGACTTATGGACAATGTTCAGATCGTATTTATACCACCAGAGAACTGATTTTTATTGTTTGCACTCATTTCTTTTAGTTCATATCCTTCATTAATTCTGTGAAGGTGACAAAAATCAAAATTTCAAAACAAACTCAGCTAGACATGTAAAAAACATCTTAACCTAATAAGAATCCATTGTTACATTCAAAAACATGAGCATCAAATTTACATATAAGAAGACGGATGTCCTCCTCAAAGTTATTACTCTACAATACACAGTACCCATTCATGGAAAACACCACCAAAGAGGTGTTTCCAAGATCAGGTCTCCATATTAGACATTACTGATGCAACCAGCACATGCATAACATAAAGATAAGCAGGAAGTAATTCACTTACAGCAACTCGCGCATGAGATTTTCAGTTGTGTTTAGAATTTTTGTGAAATCTGAAGACCGATGGCTCATTTCTTTGGTGAAATAGAGAGAAGAAATAACATGAAGATGGTAATACATGAATTTGATTTTAAAATCATGTTAAGCTTTAAACCTTTTACACTACAGAACAAAAATGTCTGAAGGTTGTCATTCCCAGTTACTACTCTCTTTAAGTACATAAATACTACTAAATACCCAAAGAAGACTCATACCTGCAGTCTTGTCCAGATACAGGCAAATCTCATTCATCAACACTTGGCACCCATATGACTTTATTACCACTAGGAACAATCATATTTGTGGGTAAAAAAATAGTCTCTAGAAAGATTTCAATCTTCCTCATGCTAAGAACCTTCTCTGCTGCTAATGCTGTAAGAAGTATATAATAAAGCACAGGAAAAATAAAGGTTTTGTTCTCTTACCTTTAGCAAGGCTTCTTCACACAGTAAAGCTAATTAAACATTAAGGACAATTACACAATAATTCCTTCTAAACCCATAGGCTGTCTTCCACGTGTAAGTGTACAACTTAAACATTAATCTGAATTGTGTGGAGACAGCTGCATGTTCTACTTTTAGCAACTAATAATATGCTCACCATCTTGATGCATAAATCTTTTGCGCAACTGAGGCTGAAAAGCCAGCCAGCAGGAGAGCACTGCCTTCCTAATGTGAAGGATGCTATACATCTATATGTTATCTATACATCTATATGGTATCTATACACATTTGTACAGATACACAGGTATTAGAAACAGAGCCAAAAGACCAGGAAGTCTTATTAGACAATTCAGTTAAACAACAAAATAATGAAAAATGTAGATTTTTTTAAGTCTTACCAAGAACACTTATACCAAGTCCTTTGTAATCCACCAATTCTTTCTGTGCTTCTAATAACACCTATCAAAAGAAAAAATCCAGAAATAAATTAAGGGAATTTTCCACTATCTGGAGTCTCTGATGCATCATACCCCTGCCAGCTGCCCCATATTGCAATAACATGACACTTGTCAAGTGAGAGTAACAGAAGTATAGTTATCAATACAATTTTGCTGTACCTCCTAGCAGCTTAAGGCTTTTCATAAGATAGCAAACTTAAAAAATATGCTTGCTGTGGAGACCATGTTGTAAGTTATTACTTCAAATGCTATATTTCCAGATTTGTGAATGATTTCTAGCAGTTGATTGGAACTCTTGGAACTCTTATATCTAATGTTTGCAAACACACTCTTTCTAAGCATGCATCCTAAATACCCACTTCCACCACTCCATCCTGCATCCTTTCACTTGACTTGTGCAAATAGGACAAACAAAGTATTGAAGAAAACATAACAAGAAAGATCAGCTTGGGGAATTGGATATCTTAAACTGAGCCAGCATGACAATGACTGGTTTGACCAAATGAAGTTCCACGCTTTCTGAAGACAAGTCTCTATCTTATCGAGACTTAAGAAAGAAATTAAGCAAAATTTTGAGACAATCAAAAAAACCAGGTCACCAGCCAAGCAGTGCTTCAGCCATCCTTTTTTTCCCCTGCCTTCTCCCCTAGCTTTTAAGTAAGAACAGAGTAGCACGAGATTCTAACCACTGGATTTACAGTTTCTGATTTTGGTAAATTCTTGTCTGAGAGCCAGAACAGTCTCGGCTGCTCCTAAAGGAAGCAGGAGAAGAGGGAACCCCAGTAGAACCAAACAAATGCTGCACGTATGCACCCTGACAAGAAACTGCACACTCTGGGCAATTTCAGGAATAAGAAATCTACCTTGCTGACTGGGTGTCTGCATGGCCTGTCAACTGTAACAGCTGGCTACCAAAAGGTCAACTAAAAGATTGTGAAGTTCTAACCACCACATTTTACAAGCAAATTTATCCATGCCAGAGAAGGAGGCAAAAAAAGTAAGAGAGAACACACAGACTGCTAGAGTAGTGCTTGCTAAACTGCTTGATAAAATCCAATTCTGTCAGTAACATTCTTAATATGAAATTCTGCACATGCCTCACAACAGACATCTATGACATACATTGTAATCAATGAATTGCTCCATCTTTTGCTTTACCGAGTCTGCATGCTTCACGGGCAGCAACCGCCCACAATCAAGAGAGGTGATACAGCAGTCCACAAAAGAGCACTGCATTTTCAAGAGGGCAAACAGATTAATAATAGGGAGCTCAGCTGTGCCCACCTGCACTCCTCCAAACTTAAATCCAGTTTTTAATCATCTCTGTCAGAGAGTTGGGTATGAAGGCAGTGCCTGTGAGAGCCCCTACGGAATCTAGAGCCCGACACAGAAAAACAAATTTCTTTGCAACAAAATTTTTTACAAAGTTATCCAGAAAGGGCATTTCCTCGAGAAAAGAGATGGGAGGGGAAAGAAACACAAACAAATAAAAACAAGATAAGTTGCTCTGCAGCAAATCTGTTTATCTAAAGAATTTTTTAAAGAAGTAACACATAAAATAACAAAGAATACTATGAAGGATACTAAGAAAAGAACAACAACAAAAATTCCACAGCACATAACCCTTAAACTGATTGTCAGGTACGTACAGTTCGGCAGAAACCACCCCTCTCCATATGTAACTGTATAATCCATGGCTGCTGATGCAACTTTCCAGAGGGTTGAGTGTACATTTTAACTTCTTATAACAAGGCGTCTCAGGGAATTACCATGCTATTTATCAACTGACAAATCTCACACTCCACAGAGCTATCTTTGTGCGCTTAGGTCCTACTTCCCATCCCAAAACTAACGATATAGGTGCTGGTGCCATACCATCCAGCACTAAAAAAACCCAAAAAACAAAACCCTAGAGAGTATTCGAAGAACCGCACTCGAGCTCGTTTGCAAAAATCCGAGTTTATCAGGGAAATTCGTTGTAGAATGGAAGACAAGAGGTTTCGGCGCTGCGCAGGTAAACTCCTGTAATTACGATCTATTAGTTTCCCTATCCCTCGCTTTGCAGTCGGAGCCCCGCGGGGAGCCGGGGGAACGAGGACACCCAGCCCCGCCGTGCCCCTACTCACGGAGCGCGGCAGCTTCGCCGGCCCGGCGCCGAAGTTCGCGACCTGCCGCCCGCCCTCTGTCGCTGCCATGCTGCCACTCCTGCTCTGCCTGCCGCGGCCGCCTCGCCAGCCCCTCCGCTATAAACCCGCGGCCGCCGGGGCAGGCACTTTCCACCCCTGTCCCGGCCACCCATTGGCAGCGCTGCCGCGGTGAGGCGGCGTGAGGGGAGGCGGTGTGAGGGGAGGGAAGCCCGTGTGAGGGGCGGGCCGGGCCGGGCCGGGCGGGGAGGGCCAGGGGGCGCCCGCGGTGCTTCGCGGGGTCCCCACAGTGGCGCGCCACGCGCGGCCCGCGCAGCGAGCCCTGGCGGATGCAGCCGCCCACGCTGGGTGGGCGTGCGGACAGACAGACACAAAGACACAGACACACACACAGAGAAACACACACACCCACACACACAGGGTGAATGCACGTCCTACTGTAACTTCCTGCCTGTGCTTTTCCCCCACGCGGGTGCTGTAGCAGCGCTGGGATGCTTGTTCCAAAAGCAGTCTGGGTGAAAGCGTGAGGACTTAAAAAGCAGCGACCCACAGTTACAGTGAATTTTAGGAGATCCTTCATATTTCATATGAAATGACAAGAGGCAACGGACAGAACCTGATACACAGAAGTTCCACCTTACTTACCTCAAGAAAGAACTTAACTGTGCAAGTCACCATGCACTAGAACACGTTGCCCAGAGAGGTTGTGGAGTCTCCCTCGCTGGAGACACTTAAGAACCACCCAGGTACAATCCTGTGCAATGTATTCTAGTACATCCCAGATAAAGCTGCGAAGCTGGAGATCACCCACTTCATCCAACCAGACTGTTTCTGTGATTCATACCCAGATCTAATATTTTGTGTGAACTACTTGCCTTGTAGAGGAGGAGGATCCCCGCCTTCTATAAGCCAACAAGTGTCCACACGTTGTGCAGTTTCCCCAGAAAGTATGTTGCAGGCAAATTGATATTTGAATTTCATCAAAGAGAGTAAAAACAGGAGAGCTGTGAAACTTGATCACCTTCACATAATGGATAGCATAGCTTGGACTTGCCTTGAGGTTTGCCAAATCCTAGGTTAATATCCCTGAATACTAAAGCATTCCTCCCTCAGGTATGTATGGAACGTATCTGCAGCATCTTGATTATTTGAAAACACAGAGGTAATACAACTGAACTGTTGTAATTAAGAGAAAGAGACTTATAACTCATTCCATTTTCTGATTGTTTCAGGCAGAGTCATTCTGCCCAGGTCAGTTTTCAAAGTTATTTTAAAGGCAGTAGCAGTAAACCAATTTTCAGAAAGCAAGCCATGAAATATGACTGAAAAGAGATGGGCATCACAGAGCCCCATAAGTTCCAAGTATCTTGCGCAAGATTCACAATTCTCATATGTAGCTGTATAAAGCACAGCTCTTGAACACATTAGATTGCCCAGTCCTTTCCTGTAACGCTGGCCCTATTTTAGTCTCATGGGTGTTCACCAAGCTAATCACCAACATTAATCATCTGTAGAGAAAACTGCAAGTATCGATGTCTCTTATTTTGTGAATTCTGAGATGTATGTAAAATACCATTTTTCAATACCAATTATTTCACTGAAGAAATACTGACTATGTGAATTTGCTCCTTTTCCTGTCAAGCCAGGTGATACCTGGAACCACAAAAAGAATTTACAGACCACAGCCTGATCTGGTATTTAGTTGAAAGATTTTCATCTTAAGGAAGCTGTTTTGTTTATAAGATTTTAAATAGAAACATTGGTATTAGAACAAAGATAACTTTCATTTCAATGATAGCTACAGTTTAAGAAAAATCTATCAGAATTGCTTCCAGACACCAGAATTCTTAAGAGATAATAGCAAACTTCACAGATGACACAGGCTGGACACATTATCTTAAAACACCAAGGTATTTTTAAAGTATCTCTCACACCACAATACCGAGAACAACTGTGTTTCTTCTTAGTTATAATTAAATAGAAACCGCTACTGAGATGCTTAGTAACAACATAAATGTGACTAAAAGTTTAATTATTTGTACTAGTGTCTCTAGGTAGAAGTAAGATCAAAAGATACAGGTGTCTCATATGAGCTTTTTTCAGTATTAAATCTAAAGCACCTGTGTAGGCCCAGAGAGGCAATTTAAAACTCCAGTCTGGCTAGAAAAATGGTATCCAAGGTAGTAAGGAGTAGTGGAAGCAGTCAGAAATAGTGTAGGTTGGGCATTCAGGTCAGGAAGCCTGCCTGCTACTACAGAAAGAGCTTCAACATCCCGCCAGATCAGTCTTGAGTCCTAATTGTGTGGCACAAGGGAAATTAAAACTTTGGAGTTAAAAAATGTACTTCAAATGCTGGCACAAAGAGCTAGAACATGAAAATAGAAACAAGGCGAGCTACTGCTGGTATCACCTCAGAGCACTGGTAGAAATACCAGTATTGGAGTTTTAAATTCACAGAAGCCTTATCCTGACCAGAAGGGTCAAAAATAGCAGTTCCCACGAGATCAGAGGACAACTCCACTGGAAGCTTTGTCTCTTCATACTGTACATTGATGGGAAGTATATAAAATTGAAAAGAATGTATAAATGTGAAATTTTTGCTGTGGACAAGGGATCATTATGCTTTTGCAGGTGGAAAGAATAAAGAGAAATAGTACAGGTCTCATTATAGTTTTGTTTGTATTCGATTTAGATTTCTCCTATTGTAGTATTTTGCTAGCAGCAATTATGATTTCATGTTTTAACTACATCAAAACGCATGAATTCCATCATGGAATCATACCAATATTCATAGTCACCCAATATAAGCTTTCAAAACCATGATTTCCAGGAATGTTTCTGATTTCTACCATTTAACTGGAATTTCAAGTGCCACAATTTCAAGTGTCATCAGTCCATGCAGATGAACCTGGATTTGTGTAATTAACACAAAAGCAAAAAGAGCAGTATTTACTATGATGCATAACTGGAAAAACAAGACAGATTAAAAGTGTAAATAAGTTTTCAGAGTCTTCAGTGAACTTTTATTAGGTTCATTGTGATTTCACGTTATGCTGGACAGCAAAACCTTGATCAACTACTGCTGGAAAAGAATCAGCTCACTCAAGGAGAGCACACGTACACGAGTTCTCTGTCTGGTACCACAAACGGACGTCATTATAAAAAGATAAATAATGCTGACTACATAGCAACCTGGCAAGCGTTTCAGGAGGCAGCTGGGATGTCTGGTCCAGCAGACTAGCGAGATGAGCAAATTCTGGTGAAACCTTACACTTTGGTGGTTCAAACAACGGCTTGGGGCTATTTTGTTTTTCAGAGATTGAAGTCCTGAACTGTGAAGAGTAGATCTTGGGAAGACTAAGTGAAGAGAGAAAAATTATTGAGCTTTATGAGCAAACAGTAACATGTTCTCTAGCAAATAGTTGGCCTATTGATTTCAAGCTTTTAGGTCAAACAAGAATACAGACAATTATGTAAAACATTAACTAATAGCAAGAGAATGAAACTGTTTCTATTCCAACTCAGGGTAGAAAATGGTTTCCTAAAAATTTAAAATAAAAGTATTTTTACTTTTTATTAAAACACTTTATTGTTAAATATATATAGAATATATATGTTTATATGTGTAAAATACTTTTTGTAAATGAGTTTTTAAATTGTTAGAAAAAACCTTGGAAGTTCTGATGTATTCATGACAGCCTCAAAAAGAATACTTCTCCCCAGGCAGCTTCAATCCATTGTCTCTGCCAATTTCAGATCCAACTATATATAAAGTATGCAGTACAGATTCTTACAGTGAGAAAGCAATACCATAGCAGCAGTAACATGAAGAATCCTTCGTGTTTCTGATTTGACAGGAAAAAAAAGGTTAAGTATTAATCCACTGAAAAAAAGTATGCCCATCTAAATTGCAAACTGCCTGGTCAATTTTGCTTTAAAAGATGATTTTTGATGTAATTCACACTCTAAATGCAAATATTGAAAAGCAAGTATTTAACATAAAAGATATTAAATATCACCTGCTTTTGGGCATGTAATATATAAATTATTCTAAGTTCTTCATGGTATTTTTAGGGACAAGTAACAGATTCCTAACTCCAAACCTCACAAATAAAACACTTCTGAATTTATAATTTTATCCAGCATTTCCCAGTGATTAGCTTTAGAATTTTAGATTTAAAAAAGGGAATATGTAGCTTTTTACTGCTGAATATTACAGATTGCAAGTAATTGTTTAGTCAGACCAAAATCACAAAGAATGACCGAAAAATTAGACAAGCAGTTGGGAAAATATGTGAAAAATAACAGATTAATATATTACCTTCTAATATTCTGAAGTGACAAAGTCTGTACAAAGAACATACTTTCATTGTGCAATTACTTGTGCAATACTGCAATAGCTAAGGTAATCCTGTGCTATTTGCTCTGTAGGATTGAATTTGAGGATTCATGAGTTTTTTCATATTTGTCAAGCAACTGGAGTCAGTAATTTCTACAGATCCTGTGTGTTCCAGAAATCACATAGCAGATGACTGAGTAAAAAATAGTTACGGGCTGTTTTTTCTCCCAGTTCAGCCTAAATCATCCTGCCTAGTTCCTGTATGTAATAAGTATATTCCAGTTCAGAAGCAGCAAACCAGCTGCCTGTGCACAAGGACAAGAACAAGATGCTGGGGCTAAATCCCAGAGTTTTAAAACAATTCTCTTAGTTTTACATTCTCACATTTCTCTAGGTCCTGAGAGCAATCTGAGTTAGACTACACATCCTCCAGAGGCCCCTTCCAGCGTGTGCTATTCTATGATCTGCAGTCATAGCACTAATGATGGCTGTATTTAAAGGTTTCCTATAGCAATGCTTCTGGGCTCATTTTTGACTCTGAAACTTCCACTAATTTTCGGAATGTCATACCCACACACTGTTATACAGGAATTGATGTTTGCCCCAAAACCATTTCTGCACTCCCACTTCAGTGCAAATAAACTGAAATAATACACTGAAAATAAACACTAGGAAAAAACTGTACTCAAATTAACTTTATTAGCTCAAAAATCTGTGATAATGGAATCCGTATGTCGAGTCCCTCATGTGGAGTACAAACTCATGGGTACCATTTTTGGTGTATCACATGTTTTCAAAACTAAAAATCTAGTGACAAAGAATGCAAGCATGAAACAGGAATACTGAGCAGTATGCAATTCTTTAAAAAGTCAAGGTCTACAAAACTTCACAAAAAATTCACTAATTATACTGAGACATCCAAAACATTATCTTGCAAGTGTAAAGAACAGTTCAAACATTTTAGAACCACTTCAAATGCTGTTAACACTTGGTATACTTTCCTGTATTTCAGAGAGAGATCCTACAGTATCAGTTCCAGAGCTAAAATTTACTATCTGCAGTCTACTTTTGTCTCCTCTCACTCCGTTACTTGGAGCTGCTGTTTCATTTGCTAGAGGAACGTGTTTCTTAGAGGAATAATTTTTGCTTTTTTCACCAGGAATACCATTGGATATTCTGCTATCATCACTTCTAATTTGTACACTGGAATCAGCAAATGAATGCAGACTGGTAGCCAACTGCCTTGCTGAGTGATGTCCTTTTGCTTGTTCATTTTGTTTGACTCTCCTCTCAGTTAATACTGGAGTACTACTTCGAGGCTTATTCTCTTTATTTTGGTTAATTGTTTGAGCTTCATTTTCCCTCCGCAAACCTGGCTGGTACTGCTGTCCAGCAGCCTGAAGTTCTCTCATTTCTTTAAGTGATGAAAAGGCATTATTCACAATCATCTGGGATTGAAATGTGCCAGGAAGAGGAAGTTGGATGTCCCCAGCTCTGTTCTGAAACAAAAGATTCCAATGAAAAGACAGGCAACTAGGGGAGAGGGGGGGAAAAAAAAGGAAAAAAAATGGCCAGTTTTGCAACTGCCACATCTACTGGAGTCTGCAGAGCAAAATACAGTCTTTACCTAATATAGGTAAGACACAGAGTAATAGCAATTGAACAATCTTTATCACCTTTCAAAACAGATTTCTGAAGATTGCTAGGGTGATAATGACACAGAGTAGGCACATTACAGTTTCATATCTAGCTTCAAATTTATACCAGAGATGCAACACAAAAGCAGCCAAAACTTAATCAGATCTATCATCCCAAAACACCTGCAATTCCCTATGTTTACTAGCAATTCACAGAAGTGTAGTCTCAACACTCTATACCACAACACCTAGCTGCTACAAGAACCTAAACTAATCACCAGTATTGGGAGGCAAGAACAAGAGTCTTCAAACTGCAAAACTGGAAATTCTCTCCACATTGTTAAAACAACACCCAAATTTTTAACATTACATTTAAGGATCTCATGTGTTCTTGAGGAAATTAAAACAGAGTGGAAGACTTTGGATATAAGAAACACACTGGAATGCAGGGTGATTCTTGGTACAACAGTTTTATTCAACTTGGACATAGCTATTGGCCTCCAGTATCTAAATTTTAAACAGCCCTTTAAAAAACCTGGGGTTTTTTTCTTTGTTACAGGAATTTTAATATCATCTTTGAAAAATCCTCAAGGTTTACTATTAATTCACAGAGTAAAACCTCAAACTTTATGCAATATTTACAAATATTACAAATTTGTAGCTGTCTGAAGCTCATCTCATGGCCACAGAGAAATCTATCAGGACTAGACACACACACTATTATTACTTACAAGATAATTTATGATTTTCAGTAGGTACATTGTATAGCCTCTCCTGTAAGACCAGGGTTCTTAAAAACACTATACTTCATTATTAAATATTTCTAAGAAACCTTATCATGGTATTTTCCAATCTGAATGGATGCATTCCACTACTGGAACTTCCTATTTCAGACAAGGAAACAACAGAATTACCACCAAAACTTAACACATTACAAAAGACTGCAGTTTGTGCTCCAAGTGGTAAACACTTTAAAAGCTTACATTATTCACTGAATTATTATGAATTGTATAAATGCAGCTACAGCAAAGTGTTGCAGTAATAACTTCACGAATCAGAGGGGGATTAACAGCTAAAAGGTACATTAAAGAGTATAAAGTAGAATCGCCTCTAGCATTCCTTATAAAGACTTACTTTGCTATTCTCAGTATGTTCCTGTCTTTCTTCTTCAAAAGACTTCTCCTTTACCATGTTCACAGGCTTACTGAGAGTAGCATTCATTTGTGGATGTCCCAGAATACCAAAATCTGATTGGTCTATCCCAGCTAATACAGCAAGTTGTCCAAGGCTGTAAGATAAATGTTTAATATAAAATCACACAAACTATTCTTACTTTTTGAAAGACTAAACATTCAAAACCAGAAGAAGAATCTGTTAAAGCTTTGAACATAGTTTTCTATTACTTTAAGTGAAGCTCAGACTATCTTAACTAAGACAAAAACAAGCAGCTGAAGGTATTTTCTTGTCTTTGCACAAATTAGCCAGCAGAATCAAAACAAATGTTACAAGGCTGAGAATGAAGCTCTCTAGTTAGCACTGAACTCAGAGCAGCATACTGGCAATGAGATTCCATGTCAGGAAGAACAAAGACTAAAACTCTGTCCATTCAAGCAGAAATTGGTGCACATCTCCAAATCGCATAATCTCTTAACATGTCAATGACAAGCTTCACAAATACAATGATGTTGGGTCACCTGCCAGCTTGTAAGTTGGCCAAACCAATCACATGTGGGTTTTAAGCCTCAGTAAAAAGTGGAAAGTTGCAGTCATTAACTGATAGCATAGCATATGATAAAAAGAAGCTTACTGAGAAGAGCATTCTTCATGACTGGGATCCAGTAATGCTCAGTGAAGCTCCTTATTTACTATGAATAGACATAGGGCCGATATAAAGAAATTACTTTCATGCAGTGAAAATGCATTTTTCCCTTCCTGAGAAATCTGAAACTCCTGTAGCAATGGCAACTCTACAAACCGATTGTCACAAAAATTAAAACACAGCCTCAGGTTGAATTTTAAAGTAAGTCAGAATCATTGAATCATGGAATCATTAAGGCTGAAAATCACTGAATCATTAAGGTTGAAAAAGACCTCTTAATATCATCAAGTCCTGCCATTAATCTAACACTGCTAGGTTCATCACTAAATCATGTCCCCTAAGCACCACATCAAGATGTTTTCTGGACACTTGAAGGGGTGGCCATTTCACCACATCCCTGGGCAGCCTGTTCCAATGTCTGACCACATTCTCAGGGAAGAAATTTTTTCTATGTCCCTTCTAAATGTTCCTTCTGAACCTCACCTGGCATAACTTGAGGCCATTGTCACTTAGGTCCCAAGTTATATCACCACAATTTGGAAGTGGGAGATAGGGAGATAGGGAGATTCATCTTCTCTGAATCCACAAAGTAGACTACAACACATATTCATACCATTCCATTCTTGTGGATGAGACTGCCATGCTTGGTCATACAAACTTTACAAGCTGGATTCAAGCTGAAATTCTTTGAAAAATGGGAAGGATGAACCATCCTCTGACAAATTGCAGATACAATGGTAATACAAATTTTAATCAATTTTCTGTAGTAGTAGTAGTACTAGTACTACTATTACTACTACTAGTAACAATAAATACTGACTTAAAATACAAAGGCTGGAGATACAAATCCCATGTAGATTTCCATACTTCAATTTGTGAATGGAGAGCACAAGGACACTTTCTGAAGGCAGCTCAACTGTATTTCGAGCCTTTCATATGGTGGGAACATTAAGAGCCAAAGGTGATTCACTGAAGACTTGGAAACACACTTTAATAGAAGCTTTCTACTCTTTTGGAATAGGTTTCAGGAAAGCCTTTGCCAAAGACAGATGCATGAACTTAGCTTAGCAGTACTTAGATCATGCCTTTGCCACTAGGAAGAGACTAAACAATAGGTAATTTATTTAAACATTGGTAATTTATTTAAAAATTGGCTAATTTATTTTCCTTTGCTCTCTCAGAGTACACACCTAGAAATCTGGCAGGGTAGCAGGGAGCATACTTCATTGTGAGGATAATTTTGAAAAGATCTTAGGAAAAACAGCAAGACTAAAAGTGACAACCTACCCAGCATCTTTAAGGAGGTCTAAAAAAGCATGAAACTTTTGAAAAGAGTTCTCAATGCTGCCTAGAACACCTTCATCTTCCAAAATCATGTTGGTTACTGACTGTGCATGAAGAACCTCGGATAGGGAGATATTTAGACTCCTTAATCTTGCATTTTCAATTTCCAGCTATTCAGGGAAAAAAAAAAGAAATTTCTTTCATTTTCAGTTTAAAAGACCCGAAAATATCAAACCTCACCTGTGTGCCTAAACAGCAGCATCATAACTGATGTAACAAGATGCAGAGTTTGCTGTACCACACACTTTCGGGGCACTGTTGCATGAGCTCTGTGCAGGTCTGCTTATCCACAGCTGCAGTTCTGTGCCTCCATAGATATTCCTGCAGGCACTCAAAGCCACTGGCTTAGCACTGTCTTCAATATGTACAGGATGTTACAGATCAAGTACAAGCAGAAAAATTTAGCTTCCATATTGTTTTACTTCGTATGTAGTATATGAGATGTTAACACCAAAGAATTTATTTTACCATTAAAAACTTTAATGAAGGCCAATGCCCTCCTTATATTCACCCCTCTATAATGGGGTTACTATGCATACTACTGTTAACTCTAGCCTGCACTGTGCATCCCAAAACTGCAAGGTTAAGATTATTCAATCTCTCTCCACAACGACCAGTAATCAAATTGATGATGAAACTGAAAACTGCATGATCACTACAGGATATACAAGGTTTTGTGTTCGAGGGAAGCATTAACTCACTCATTGAAGATTACAGCTATGCAGTCAAGTACCACCACAGGCTTTCTGTCTTGTATATTTTATGAGAGGATGAAAAAATTACAGATTGTGTAGTGCACTGTAGGTGATAAATAAGCAAAAAAATAAACACTTTTAGAGATTAATGCTCCTTGTTTTATTCCATCTCCTGGTTCAAGGTGCTAAATCCAACCAGCCTAGCCTTGATAGAGGAAGATTTCTTGTAGGGGGTGTTCAGCCTAAAAAAAGCATTTAAGGATCTAAACAACAGACAGGCAGCAGAGCCCACTGGTGCACATCACAGTACAGGAAGATGGGGATAGTCACACAAGAGGGCTACAATCTGTCTTTGAGAAGTGGGGAGCTCTTTGTGGGTATCTGCTGTGGAGTATCACCTGTTGCTCATATTTCAAAGGATATCACCACTTTCACTTCCCCCCAAATCACATGTAAGGACCAAATCTCTTTGCTTACACTACCTTACACTCAACTATATGACAAGAAATTCTGTTTATTCATGCAGAAGAATATTTTTAGGTCAGCAACAGCAGAGGGGAAATAGACCTCTCAATTCAACTGTGATAAGTTGTTCAGTTTTGTCAAAGCTGAACTGCACTTCACAACAAGTGACATGCAGAAAACCATCCAATATGGTTAATGCCTGCAGAAATAAAACTTAAAAACCAAAGCTACAGAATCAACCAAACTGAACAACACTTGCGACACACAGCTTTCAGCACAAGTCATGGTTAGCGAGCTGGGAGACAAAGAGCTATAGCTATGTGTACATACTGCAAATAGATTTAATCACTTTCTTGAGAAAAGCAAGTATTAGGATGTCCCAGATCATAAGTGTTTCAGAAAATGAATAAAACACATTGAAAGAGTAGCTTGAGCTGAAGTTCAAGGCTCTGGAACAGAATCAGTAGAACAAACATTACTAAACACAGATTTCATCACTGCCCTTAAGAACAGTAAATGATCCACGTGACTTTGAACTGAAAATCTGGAAGCTATCACATTAGCAGTCATTGATAATTATCCCTAAGCAAGTGCATTCTCTGAGCAGCGCCTCCTTTAAAAGTAAATATTGCTAATAGTTAAGTATCTTTACCTCTAGTAATCGTTCCTCAGCCTTTACTCTAGCTTTCTGTTCTTCCTTTAGTTTTTCCATGCATTCTTCCAGCTCCAACTACCAAAACACAGATAAACTATCGTGAAATTTATCTCAAAATGTCAGATTAACATGCAATAAGAAAAAACTTAACAGATAGCAAATGGCATTCCAAACATACATTCTTCAAAAATACAAGACAGAGGCCTACCAGTAGACCATCTAGCATGCAAAATATTAAGACAGAGAAGTAGAAGTAAGTGTGATTCACTTAACAGATCTGTAAGACTGCAACTGATCACATGAAATTACAGACCAAGTCTTTCTGGTCTATGACATAACCATCAAGAACATATGTTCTTCTCTACTTCCCCTTCATTTTTTCAAGCATAATTTTTAACTAAATGTTTCTACATCATAAAGCTCAAATTGGGCTCTAATAAGAAATCCTTAGCAGCCATATCTAGATTTTCCAACTATACTCTTTAGCCAGGATTTTATTCCTTCCTTTATTCCTTCTTATAATTGTAAGAATACAAAATTCTGAAGAACTGTATTGTAAGTAGTCAGAACAAAAAATTCTGAAACGTAAGAATTGTACTCTTTCTAATTGGTTTTGCTTAGTTCTTCAATAAAAAGCTTTTCACAATTCCAAGTTTAGTGTTGAGTTAGCAAGAATAAAAACAAATCCAAAACACCTAATAAATACATTCTAGTCTTATTCATAAGATGCCTAAACTTGTATTTTAATTAAAATCTCAATTTCAGTAAGAGTAGTCAAGATTTGCAATACCACATTTTTTTGCATCCCAGCTGAGCATTATTGGCTTTAATTACAGCATTTGAACTAGAAAAACAAGCATGAATTTTTGTTCTTGTACACCTTAACAATCTTCTGGTTCAAAAGGTGAAAACTGTTCAAATTATCACACTATTCTATTTTTCAGAGATTAGACTATACAAATTAACATTATACAAAACTTCTCCCTTTCACTTCATGTACAAGCACATATATGTAAAAGGACACTGCATTTTGTACGCACCATATCAACCAGTTCTAAAGAGAATTAAAGATTCAAGTAGTACTGAAATAGTTTGTTTACTAGTAAAAGCTTTTCCAATGCATACTCCTGCACTTCATGTAAGTAACCAACTGAGAAGACTAGTGTGCAACAGAATGCATAGTAAAAATAAACCTTCTACAAATGCAAAGGTGTTTTAAGTTGCAAGGTACTTTTGCAACTGGTTCCAAGATGCAGGTTCTACAACCACTCCAAGTGATTGTGGGTCTGTCACTATTCCAGTGAAGCCCACTCCTAAAATCCCTAGACTAGTCTCAGCCAAGTAAACGCTGCAAGTAGAAAGCTAGTCATATCTTTATCATACTCCTATTTGAGCATCAAAGCAGATTTAGCACTATGTCTAACCTGCAGGCACAGGGTGGGGGGCAAATATCTAAGGCAGTAAGATCATAATCTTACTGCCATCTGCCTTTGAAGATGTGGAAATAATGGGAGCTACAAAACCTCTACATACACAGAAGCACAGCACAGAAAGTAGCAACTGTAATGTTCTGCACTGACAACTTGACAGTCCCCCAGCCTAGCTCTGATGACCAGTATTAGCTATCACAGACTGAAGAATTCTTACCTTTCCATTTATAGTGCATGCGCATATGTATAATTATTCATATTTTGAAGTTTCTAGGATGTAGGCTAGGAACTCTACTTTAGAAACCATAGCTCTCTAGTATTTTTGTTGTGGATGGATTTTAGATAATTTTAAAGATGAAAGCGCTGACCTTTTTCTTCAAATTGATGGTTTGTAATGCTAAAGGTCAATGGCTTAGACAGTAATCAAATTATTATGATTTTTTAAACAGAAAGGTAGATGTTTTGCAGTGATGTTTAAACTTGATTTATTACACTCTATATGTACATAGTATTTCATGGTTATGGGCTGAGTTCATAACAAAACTGAACACTGCAGTTGCATCTCCTCATAAGCAATAGCAAAGCCAGCATTTAAAGAAACTAATTTGTCACCATTATGTTACAACTCTATGTACATTTTAATCTTTGATTTGCTTTTAAGAAATTCACTAGTTTACACAACGCCCTAGTCTCTGTGCAGAAAAAAATATTAGAATTGATATCAGAGAGGTAACTGTACATCCAAGCCTTCAAGTATTACAGCCCAGAAAGGTAACACTGATAGACTTTAAGATGCAACTGAATATCAAAAATATAGGTAGCCCTTAGAATTACCATAAGCAGTATGTCTGTTCAACACTAGGCAGAGGTATAAAACTGAAGTTTAAAAAATTATATTTTAAAAAATATAGTAACTGATCAGCCATGTTCTTCATGCATCACTTAAAAAAAAAAAAACAGTTACAGTGCAATCTCTACTTCTTTGCAATTCACAAAGTAGTGAGATGTAGAAAGAGTTGCCCTGATAACTAATTAAGGGTAAAGTTCACCATTTAAATCCCTAGTTAAAATTTAAAAGTATGGGAGTTACCTCAACTACATACTTCATCAAAACCAACTGTGACATTTGATTCCCTCTAGTGGAAGGAGAGAATATTTATCAGTTCTCATTTTTCATTTAAGCAGATACTAGGCTTTCAGTAGCCAAGTCTTTTTTCTTTGTTTTTATGAAAACACAACTAAGTGCTACTACTAGTTTTATTAAGTAGTATGCCTAAAGCCCCTTTTTCTGCAGAAAGATGTAGAGAAGTTCTCCAAAACTTGCATACTTAAGTGAAAGTCTCATCCTTCAGTCGCATCAAGAGAAGTCTGGAGACCTTTTTTTCACAAAGCAGCAGTTTAAGGAACTCCCACCTCTTACTGTTTACTCCCACTCTGCATTCCCATCGTTGCTCTAACACAACTGGTAGTCCCATTAACTGAAAGGTCTGCTACCACCAAATACACCGGACTACTTTTCAGTTGGATCAGTTCCTCAAAGCACCTCCCCTCACAAGCTACTGCACAGTAACAGCTGTTTAAAGACAGTCTTAGGATCAGGCAAATGTTAAAAAAGGCACAAGAGAAAAAGATTGAAGCCAGAAATGAAAAGGCTGAGTAACAGAGGGAAAAGAGACAATTCAGTGGGGCCAATTTGATAGTTTGATTCTGCCATAATGTGAAATCTGCTTTTTGTGAATGTAACAAAAACAATGGGTGAGGCACAGAATCAGGTGCAGATTTGCTTAATTGGTGCTATCTGATAAGCAACCGTGGCCTAAAAAAGTATTTTGGTTTCCAAATTCAGAAAGTCATGAAAATCTGGACCTTTACAAGCACACAAAAATCAAAACTTTCGGTTGCCAAAATTTGTGGGTTTCTCTCCAAGGAAGTTGAAATTAATCATAAATTGTCTCTTCCTTATAGCTGCCCTACATGCAGTACTACAGCTAACATGTGTTAGCTGTGCTATGGTCAGTATGACATCCTAGTGGTCTGCCCTTCCCCAGAGCACAAAACATTGCCTGCCTCTGCTGTGTGTTATGAATATAATATTCTTCCCTCTCAAAAAAGCAAGAATAAATACATCAAAAGCTTTCTGCAAGCACAGTAGTTCCTACATACAGGTTTTGGGAGCAATTTGCACATGACATAGAATTCTATGACTTCAGACAAAGTGCTCTTGGTAAGAGTGTTGAAGCCACCACACAGCATAATGTCAATACATTGCACACTAACAGTAAAAGTTGCTATAAAACTAATTTCCAGCAACATGTGAAAACCTTGAAATCTTCCTGAACAAGAGTTCTAGGGAGAAGAAGGTCTAAAGAAAAAGTATACATCAGCTGAAAAGGCTGGTAGTTATTCATGCAGTATTTGTACAGTCCTTTTGCTTTCCACAACTCTATTCCACCCAAAACATTCCCACTACTGATAAACCTACAGCAAGTTAACTTAACTTCACTCCTCATACACAAAGACAGGTATACAGTCCAATATTTACACATACAAACAGCATAATCACCCAGTGTGGTGCTCTGACAACAACCTGCAAATCCAGACTGACTGTAGATCTTATTTACAGAAGTAATCATTGCTTTCTCTGATCAGAATTAAAATCTTAACACTTTAGAAACAGTTAACTCATTTATTCTGCCTGAGGGTGTTACCTTACAATAGTGCTAGATTACCTCAGTAGCATAACAGAGCCACTGATATATACCTTTTCTCCACCCCTTTCTTTTATAAGATTTCCAATCAAGATATTTGCACAAATAGTCCATTTCACTACTGATAAGTTTTTTAAGTGTCAAAGAAGTAGAAGGAATAATAAAAAGCAATGAAAAAAGTTTACTAGACTCAATTATAAAATGGAATGCAAACATTTTCAGCTATTTCTGTAATTATTTTTAAACAACAGTCATTTCTATATTTTAGCTCTTAGAAATAACACTAAATTACTTTTATAAAGGAAATACTTGAAAGAAAATACTACAGGCAATAACACTGATCAAAAAAAAGATCTGTGAACTATGATGCAGTATTGGAACAGAGAAATTACACATACTGCAGCTGTATTAAGTTATTCTGAAATCCTGCTCCAAAACTGGTTGTTTAAAAATAATTTTCTGAATACAACATGGTTTAATTTATATAATTTGCCTTTATGGAGTCTAAGGCACTGAACATGTTTCGTACCTGTAACTGTTGATATTGTGCTACATCAGTCTTATCTAATGATTTTGACAAACCAGTCTGCTGGATAATGTCCTCTAAATCTTCTGTGTCTTCAGTTTCAGATGTAGAAGCACGTTCTAGTGTCACTTTCACAGGTACAGCTGTCTAGTTACACCAGAAAAGAAAACCACGCCCACTCATAGCATTACAATGTTTAGCAAAAATCAAAGATTAAATCATATCAAAAGCTTAATTTAAATACAGTTGTTTCCCAGAGTCCTTTACAATGTATACACATTGCCCAGCCATACATCTATGAAATAAATTTGCATAAAACAGTATTAAAAAAACCAATCCTATGTGTGCCTATGTTGAGTATTTGTGGTGAGGATTTAGCAGCAGAGTCAGCCCCTGCAAGGCACAGGACACAGCCAGTCTCAGCTGACCCTTTGCAAGGCATAAAATGCCAGACAGGCACAAGAGGTGGGAACAAAAAGAGTGGGAAAAAGCAGAGGGAACATCAGGCTGGGAGCAGGAAGAGGCACTCCATGGTGAGCCAATACCCTCATTCCAGCCAGGGAAGACCTGTGTCAGAGCAGAGGGATGGGTCAAAAGAGCTGCTGCCCACAGGTATCCTGTGATACCCATGTTTTCCCAAGGACTGCAGTCCATGGGAAGCCTACACCAGAGCAGAGGATAACTGGTGGCTTCTGCAGCCATCAGATCCTTCTGTGATAGAAATGAGATACAAAGGAGAAGGAAGAAAGATGGGGTTGTTCTTCTCCTGGTAGAGCAGCTCACAGAGAGGTGCAAATATAAGCATATAATCCAAATCCAAGACAGGCAAGATGGTGCAGAAAGTGTTCAGAGAAAAATGCTGTTGGTTATTCCTATTGCCTGTGGAGGGATTGTGCCTAGACTCCAACTCAGCTAGCTCCTAAGACTAAGAACCCAAAAGATACAGAGATAGAAATTGAAGTAAACTAAGTATCAAAGAAGATTCAACCAAAGGCTGATGGAAAGTACTTTTTTTTTAGTCTGATGAGTGACAATCTTTAAAAGTATGTTCCAGTCTTAGCTTTCAGACAATGAGAATCTGTAGAGAACATTTTCCTCTTTTTTCAGGCAGCTACCCACTAAAATAAAACCAGTGTGTGAGAGAAACAGTACCTGAATCTTCAATGGCAATTCCCCAGCACAATCCGCTGCCCTGCCTCTGAAGTTCAGGAAAAAAAAATCAAAACCATACTTTTGAGGAAAGTTTATAATGCTCCGAACACAGAATTCTAGGACAGGTGAAGCAGTAAGAGTAAATAAACAGCATCAGACAGTGCACTACATCCCTTTAAGCCTCATTACATTCTCATTTCGATTAGTACTCCCTAGTTAATCATAATTTAGAGCAACATTACTGGATGCTAACATTAATATCTTCAATAGTCATATTGCTTAGTTAATTATTATGAACTGAAGTCAATAGGAGAATTTGGTGTTCAGCATTTTGAAAAACAAACTTAATTACCACACCATTAAGTAATTTTTTTGTTTAAATAGTTACATAGTCTCCATTTTGAGAGGCCAAGATCTAGGGAATGGATTAAAAAAACAAAAACAAACAAGAATTGTTTCAAAAGACAGCTTTCATGTTTAAGTTTTTTTCAGTTTTATTTTAATTTACCAGTCTTAGATGATCACAATAATTATGCTGGTATTGAGTGGGATGAAGCAGAAAAAAGAGGCAGGAAAATACCTAAGCAGCGTGAACTGGATCTCAAACCAGCTATGTCAAAAGTTTAGAATCCTAACTCACCTCTTCAGCTACGATACATTTGATAAATTATTATTAACAAAAGAACAAGCAGAGAAGGTAGATTTGGTTGTGGTGGGGTTTTTTGCTGCATATGAATGGTTATCATGTATTTTTGTGTATTTTAAATCCTTACTAGAGAAGAATTTATGTAAAATCCTCAAAATTTATATAAACAGAAAAAACTCTGACAACAGTTACAACATTCTGTGTGTAACTTTCAAATCATATTTTAAAAAGCTAACATTGCTCTCTACTGTATTTATCATGCAAATTTTATGGTCTAGTATTTTCTCTTGTACTATGAAAACCTCACCTGTATCTCTTTGCACGTTCTGCAGTCCGCCAAGGAAGGAAGCCCTTTGTACCTGGTGGTAGTGGTTTTGGTGAGTAACTCTCTCTCATAGTAGAATTTTTTTTCCCAGGACTTACAGATTTTTTAGATGACAATCCTGAATTGAAGAGCAAGACCAGAAGAAAAGAGAATTCATGATACCTTATTATTGTCATACGAATTCACAGCTTACTGTTCATAAAATTTTCTATATGATAAATAAGGACTGTAGGAAATCTGCCATTCAGTCTAATTTTGCTAAAAAAAAGCCTGATCCTAAACCTTGAGATTATAAGATGGTATACTTAACTGCTGTTAGGTTGATGCAAGACAAGCTGGTTTTCAAAAAAAGAGGCAAAGCCTTGAGGCAGAAGAGCTTTAGATGGTTTTAGACCATCCACACAGACAGTAAAGGCACCTAGGTGTTTCAAATTGCCCTCTAGTGGCTTTAGAGTGAAGAACGTTATTTTATTTATGGACAAAATAATTACAAATAAAGCTGATACTCATGCATACCACTTGTAGAGGACACCAGCAATCTCCTCCCTTCAGAGCAATAATAAGAAAAAGTAGGGTTTACTGGTCTGGTATTTTGCTGTTTAAATCACAGCATCAAAGTAGACTCAGAAAGAAACCTAATGTGGATCATCATTAGAATATCTACCAGGAGTAATTAAACTTTTATCAGGGCAAGGGGAGCCTCACATTCTCTCCAAGCCAGAAACTGGCAAGTCTTGAAAACTAATCATCTTATACTTCCTACAGTTAAACTAGTGAGAACTCAGGTTATTATTTTTCGGAGATCAGTACAGTAACTGATTTTGTAATGGTATAGAAATGCATCACTTAGTTAATAGTATTCAAAATCTCAATTCATTCTGAACATAATAAACAGGATAGTTTTCACCTTGACTTCGTCCTTCTCTTAAAAAAAACTATCTCAAAGAACATAAAAACCCCATACACATCAAACAACCCCAAAACAGAAAAAAAAACCAAAAAACCACAAAACCCTCCACAACTACACTTGTCAGGCATTTTTTGCTCCCACTCCAACCCGGATCACTTACCTCTCTGCTTCCAGATAACTAGAGTGAAGACAAGAGACAGTGAAATGTATTACAGTGAAATTTTTAGTAGCTTACTGAAAAATGTTGAGTATCACAGCTATCAGTACTTAATTAGAGATGTTCAAGATACCTATGTTATTTTAAACATACTATTTATAATAGGTTTACATGAAGTTAAAAAATGCCTTAGAACATTTTGTACATCAGTTAAAAAATGCATGTTTGCTTCTTCTGGCAGAGGACAGCCTGCTACAGAAAGGTTACAATAGCAGGAGAACTAGACAACTTCCTACTGCCAAGCTTTGCAGAAGTAAAGTGTGTGGAGACACAGAATAAATATATGCAATGCTTCCACACATTTTAAAGTCAGCATATCCTACCATTTTTCCAGCCACGTATCTAGTAGCGCTAGAAACAAGATTAAGTTTCCTACAGATACCAATGATAATAGAGGATGCATTATATCATTAAGAAGAAACAATTTTTTTTCTTCTCGGAGACAAACATTCTGTAAAACACTAACATTTAGACACATCATACATTTTTTAATTTAAGCTCTTAAGCATTAAGATAAAATTTTCTAGACAAAATGTACTATAGGCAGAAAAAACAAAGAATTACCAATACGAATAGTAGCTTTTCCTTTCCGACCGCTTCCTAGGACAATAGTTCTTTTCTTTGGCTTAGTTTTCAAAGCATCTTTGGAAGACGGAGACATCAGCCACTTAAACTAGAATTTGGTTTATTTTTTTAAAGAAAAAGAAATCTGTTTAGCAACTGACAGTTGAAGGGGTGCTTATTTAAAATAAGTTTGTCAGATCTAGAGAACACTGTACTTACAGGAAACTTTATAAACTGCCAAATAAAGAAAAAACAGAAGTCTCACAAGGCCCAAATTTAAAGAGATGATAGTCTACATTACCAGAAAGTGTTCCCAAAACATCACTACAATATCCCATCCAATATTATTCTTTTTCCTGTGGAAAACAGTTCTCCTTCTATAGCAAAAATCTCCCAGCATCTAACCTATAAAGAGGCAACCCTGGCTTCTGCACTTCATTCTCAGACAACTGGCTTGACAGGAATGACTGGCTCAGATCAAGGCTCTCCAGAGTAACAAAAGCTTCCCCAATGTAATTTTGTATTACTGATAAAGCCAGTATTTTAAAAAACATGAAGTTTATTTTTATTTGCCTGTAATGAAAATCCATTCTTACAAAGTAAAAGCCCCAAAATAAAATTAAAAGACAGTGATGATCGAAGGCCACAGCTGTACTTCAAACTTCACTTCCTTACAGTAACAGTACTATTCCTAAAGGCTCCCCTTGCCCTGATAAAAAGTTTAATTACTCCTGGCAGATATTCTAAAATTACTCTGCTAAAATTACTTATTTTTCAGTGTGCATCACTATGCAGAGTCTAGTGCTGGAGCCATCATTGAATAAAATACAGATGACACTAAGACAAAGCTTGTCTCACATGGCCTAAATCCCACATCAGAGTACTAGGAAGAGTATGAAAGAGCTATTCGCATCTAAAGCATCAGAATGATTAAAATGCCATTACAGTGCTCTAAGTTCAATTCAAATTTATCATAGCCCAGAAGATCTTTTTCTTTTCATATTGGATACAATTAAACCTTGTATAAATTTTGCTATGTCCAGGTGGGTCTGGTCCTTGCACAAGCGAATTGATCATTTTAAACTAAAACACACCCAGAAAGTGTAAAATTAATTTGTAAGCTTCTAAGAGTAAAAGTAATTTTAATTTTGTTTTGCTAGACACTTAAAAGAGCAGCTTTACTAGGTTAAACCAAAAGTTCATCTAGCACATAGCCTGTCTCATCTCTGCTCTTGTTGTAAACCATCTAAGCATCCAAGTATAAAACCAGCAAAATATAAAACCAGTGCTCTGAAAGTATCCCGTTTTGTAGACACCTTCAATGGATTTTCCCTTGAGCTATTTATAGTCTCTCAGAAACTACACAAACTTTCATCACCTATTACACTTGGTCATATTTATGATTACATATCTATGATTTCACTACACCACTACACAGTGCTGCTACAATATATAGCTTTTGTTGCAGCAAAGGCATCAATTAGCAGCAGACAATTACTCTTGCAAACCCAAAAAAAAAGGTCCAGAAGAGAATCAACTACATGCTACTGAAAAACAAACACCCACTTTTTACACAAAGCAGGATGGAAGGAAAGACAGATGTGACTAGCAGAAGCGAAGCTATGTAGTAAGCTAATGGAAGTATTTCTTCATCCATGTTGTTAATGAAGTATGAAGAATTACTAGCAGCCCTAATAAAACTTAAGATACCACACTAACTGGTTGAATATAAAACTAATGTCTTAAGTCAAGTAATCTTTTAGTATATGGGGGATTTCCCAGAGTTGCTTCTTTCCATGGTCTGGCTTTCCAATTATCTTTAGCATTTCCAGGCAGATGTTATTTTCACATGATTCCTGTGATATTTTCTAAGTTTTAATCCCACCTGCCAAGCAGAAAGAGTACTTCTTCACAACCAACCTCAACTACTCAACAAAGGTCTTCTAGAGATTGAAGTGGGGAACTGTAATAATCCTCCAGAAATTCTGTACATAAATTTTCATTTTATTAGACAGTCTCTACACATCCACAGCTCTGTCTTTATTTAGTCTTTTCAAAAACCAAAAGAGCATTAAATTCCAACACAAGAACTGTGATTGCTGGGACTCCTTTGAGAACTGAATCACATTTCTGTATATTTGAATAGTATACTTAATAATAAACGGTCTAGATATTCAGTTTATGCGCATTACTGTCAACTCTCTGTGGACAGTTAGACCAAGATGAACGGGGTAATGTACTTTAGCTGAGCTCTGTTTACATAGATGGTCTGCATTGAAAGAACAGGCCTGAGCAACTTTGAAAAATTTGGGTTACAGAAGTTAGAGACAAGAAATAAGTTCTAAAATAAATTAAGTGCTAAATTCCAAATTGTGGTTTCCTTTACTTTTTAGTTAGAAGTTATTATTACCATGGTGACAAGGACATATGTAGTAGAAAGCCCTCCAGCAGTCCTGGAGCAATATTTAATTAATATTCTATGGTAATGCCCAAATACACACACATTTCCATTTTTCTTTCCATTAAATGGATATCCAGGTTTTATTACATGCGACAGCTTTAATTCCATAAGAAATCATACATGGAAAGAAATACAGTAACAAGTTCATTATAGTGGTTTTATGTTTCCCCCTAGATAGTGGTTTTTTTTTCATTTGTACTGAGTCAAACTTCTGTTCAGAACCAGAATAGCTGTTTCAGATTCATTCTGAAAAAAAGTCATCCTTTAAAAGAATAAATGCAATGGAAGCTACAAAGAAAATCCCAAACTCACTCCAAAATGTGTAAAACACACCTCTGAGTCAGCACTGCTTCCATTCTTGAGAACCCTTTCAATTATCTTTTTCATCAGACCATGACCTAGAATGAATTAAAACATCTTTTTAAGAATTTTCTGTAAGAGACAATTCTTTTTGTGAATAAACAGATAATTGACTATTAAGTAGATATTATCTATCCTTGTTGTTTTCCCATGTTAAAAATGTTTAGCAAATTATTGTGGCATGCTCTTTTTTCTTAAAACCAGTTTACCTTTCCCCATATCGTTACTGAAGAAGAAAAAAAAACCCCAACAATCACGCAAAGAGAATAAATACAGATACAGATACATACCAATTAATGGATTTTTTCTAACGTCAAGTACCACTAATGTTGTGTTAGTTTGAAGAGCATCTAATAACGACCTTGCTCCTTCATTGGATATTCCACACTGCTGCAAATCAAGTGCTAAAATGTTTAAGGAAGCAAAAAAAAAAAATCAGTGGAGGTAGTATAGCATTTAGTTAGTAATTTAATTTAATAGTTAATATCTAAAAAAATTAATCCTGCTGTAAACCTCCATTTCATAGAAAATGAAGCATGAGAACTGAGGACATGATGATAACAGTCATCAAAAAAGTGTAAAAACGGGAGTACTGCTTTCAAAGAACACAACTAGAACTTTTCAACATTAAGAAACAGCTGTTAACATCTGCAGAGGAGGTAATATGAACCACTCTACAACCACTGCGGGCAACCTGTGGCAGTGTTCAGTCATCCTCAAAGTAAGAGGGTTTCATCATGTTGAGAAAAAAGGCCAGTGTTTTCATCTCTACCCACTCCATCTTGCCTTGTCCACAGATACCAATGGAAAGAGTCTGTCTCCATTTCCTTCACATCCTCCTTTCAGATATTTGTACACCTTGATTCCACTCTGAGCCCTCTCTTCTCCAAGCCAGAGTCCTAGCTTTCTCAGCCTTTTCTGAAATCTGAGCTGGTTCAGTCCCTTCATCTTAGAGGTAATTCACTAGACTCTCTCCAGTAGCTCCAGTTCCCTCCTGTACTGCATACTCCATGGCCTCACTTGTAAAGAGGAAGAATCACCTCCCTCAACCTGCTCAAAAAGTCTTTGCTTTTTGCAAAGCACACACTAATGGCCCTCTTTGCCACAAAGACACCTCACTGTTTCATGGACAGCTTACTGTCCACCAGGATCTGCAGTACCCTTTCTGCAAAGCTGCTTTTCAGCCACACAGCCCCTGCATGTTCTAGTGCACAGATTATTCCTGTCCAAGCGCAGGACTTTGCACTTCCTTTTCTTAAACACCATGAAGTTCCCATCAGCTCATTTATCCAGCCAGCTGAGGTCCCTCTAGATGGCAGCACATCCTTGCCTTTCTAGGGATCCAAGAAAGACTGTAGTTTCCTGAGTCCTTCTTCCCAGACTTCTTGAAAATACGCAAGACATTAGCTATCCTACTCCAGTCCTCAGGCACACTCTCCCAGTCACCATGATCTTTCAAAGGCTGCTGAGAGTGACCTCAAAATTACATCAGCCAGCTCCCTCAGCACTTGTGAACGCATCCCATTAGGGCCTATGGATGGCTGTTTGTCCAGTTTAAGTATTCTCTAATTGATCCTCTTCCATTAGGATGGATATTATCTGTAGACCTGCCTCAAACTAGAAAACAAAACTATAAAACAGGTATTTTATTCCACACACAGAATGCTATGATTTACACCAGCACTATTAGTAATTTTGTATAATTACTAGGTATAGCAATACATATACTGCAGAACAAATTCATTCTCAAAGATACTGAAGGACAACACTAAACAACACAACAGTATTCAGATACTTCAAAAGAGGAAGAGAGATTTCTTTGGAGAAAAAAAAGAGTACTTTTCCCAAGCTATACAGTAAGTTACTCCTCTGGCTGCAACTGTTATAACCAATAATTTTAAGTCTTCTGCCTGCTACTACTATATTTTAAGAGATGCAGTAGTGAAACATAGAGATAGTAGAAAAGATATTAGTAGAGATAAAGAGATATGGAAATCCTGCTGAAATCCTTACAGCAACTAGTAACAAGCAGATACGAGGTATACCGGGAATTTGCTGGTATAGGCCAAGTTCTACATTATATGGAATATCTCAGTAAATATACATTACTATGTCTATAGTTACTATGTAAGGAAACTCCTGAATCACTTGGCTGCTCATTAGTAAAAGAGTTAGTAATACCTTTTAGCCAAAGGTCCTCTCCTAGACAGTCCGCAAAGGCACTTGCTCCTCTATCTCCAACAAGCATGTTGCAGTTCAAAGTAATCCGCCTCAAACCTGTCATATATTCAAGGTCAGGTCTCCTGTAACGTAGGCTCTCAGCCCAAGCTTGACCATGTCTTCTTATTGCCTGGTGCTTTGCAAACAAAGAAGCTGTTAACAAGTGAAATGGCTAAGCCATAATTGAGGACACGATGACAAGTTACCTTTTCCTGTAAACCATGTTCAATGGTTTGAATGTTGGCATAAGAAATATATGCTGGTGTAAGTACACCATTCCTGAGTTCAAGAAACAGAACTAATTTTTAAACCTTACTGGTAAGCCATATTTGTTGTGACTGCCCAGTTTGCAACGCAAATTATTAAAACTTGGCTACGAAGTATCTTATCACCTTCTTTTGACAGACACTTTCAAGGCACATTGAATAGGAAATAAACACATACTACGAAATTTTGTGCTTTCACAGAAATTACAATTAATACTAATTAAAACACAGTACTAGGCAGAAATCTCCTGATCATTTAATCAGCAGCTTCTAAACTGTAAACTTGATTATTCTTACCCAGTTCCTCAGAATACTTGAGACATTCTTCAAAATTATTGACAATGAAAGAAGCACCCTGAAAACAGGTGTCAGATGTTTACAGGCCTAGTCCTTATTTAAAGAAATTACTTCATTATTTATGTTTTTCTCTAAGAAACAGCAAATTTAAATTCCACACCAGTAAACTAAATTACTTTTGTCATACAAAGTCACACCTTTCAAAAGAACATACACTTAATTTTGGTATTCACATAAGTTCCTCATGCATTGCCTTAACTGATTTTGGTCTTTAAAGCAGAAGTAAAAAATTAAATTTATTAAGTTCTTACAAACATTCCATTCTAAGAAAGTTCACTAAATTACCTTTAATAAATTTGCTATATGTTCTGCCCCTCGCCATGTGAGGCTACATGCTGTGAAGTTAAGAAATCTGATAGTAGCTGTATTCTTTATACTCTGACAGATTGCTGAAGAAAACAAAAGCACACATGTTATCTATACACAGCATTTCCAAATTATCAGAACATGCTTTTTCAGTGGCCTATTAAGACTCAGCTTTAAGAGCCAAAAGCTTTGACAAAGAACTAGTGCTGAAAAATACAGAGTGTATTTTCAATACAATTAATGTGTTATAAATTCATACATTTCTAGTGCAAATGTTCAGCAAAGAATATCTGAACAAGTTAGAAAATATTTTATTTCAGTTTACTTATAGAAACTTAAATCAGGAAAGGGTAAAGAAATACAAATGCTGTTTTAGATAAAAGTATAAACATCACTATAAAGTAGTATATATATTTACTAGCCTCAAGTGAAGAAATTCAAGTCTTTAAATGCTATTGAGTTATGCAGAATAAAGTAAAGATTTTTCTTATAATCTCCATAGACAAATTTAAAACAGGAATAAAAATACTGAAAAATTTGCGTACCCATTTGGAAACTTAAAAGAGAAAAGTATATTTACAGGTTTTGATTCTGAACTTACTTTCCAACCCTCCATCTCCAATAGGACAGTGGGCTAAAGAGACACTCTCCAGAGATGAAGCTGTGGCCAAGCCCTAAAGAATAATACAAACAATGCTGTTATCTCGTTGAAAAGCAAAAAGCGGAAAAAAAAAAAAAAAAAGACCAAACCACTCGTCCTCTGCCCCTTACAAGGAACTCTAGCGGATTCAAACAAAGGTCAAAACCAGCAAACTTTCACCTTCAGTTTAAGCGGGTTCATTTCTTTAGCTTGCAGAGGAAGATTGCCTGTGGGCAACCAGCAGCAACCTCCCCCCTAGAAGCCAGTCATGTGCAAACTGGAGCTTTTCAGTAACACATCTGAGGATCAATTTTTATCTCCTTGGTGTCCCACAACTTCCCTTCTACCACATACATGCACAGTGGTTTCGGTCGTAAGCCTATGTGTACGCCTCAAGCACATGGCAGAGATGTTGCTAAGCTCTTTCTAGTAAGACTTGTGTTTCAGAGACATTCAGTTAAGATGAGGTTATGCTAAAAGTCTCAGCAGAATCATTCTTTTTGTATATGTAAAGACTACATAAGATATCTTTGCATATATTTCTTGCATGTATTGTCTGCAACAAATACATGCAAAGATTAGTTACTACTATTCACTGTTCTGGGCAATTTGTGTATTTTGTATTATATGTACTATGTGTTTGTACATGCTATTATACTCTCACCTTTGTTAAAAGTGCTAGGTCTCTTTCCCTCAGAAGCAAACCCTGCAGTTCTAAATGTTTTAGTACATCTGATATACTGAGACAGCCTTTCACAGCTTTGCATAGTTGGCCAGTCAAGTCCTTTGACAGAGTTGCTGGAATTCTCCTTCTAAAGTAAGTTCTGTATCTTTCAACACCTAGTGAAAAATAAAAACTACACATCAGTAAAATCCAGTCTGTATTGGCTTAAAAGCAATTATAATCACACCTTCCTTGTTTTTTGTACTTTCTTAAATTATAGTAATTCCTTAGGCATAAGAATTCCTCCCCCCATGTATTCAATCACACAGAAGTTTTATGCAACAAGTTTTAACATGCATACATCAACATACTTATCTTTTATACAGACCTGATTCTTCAAGACCATGTTGATGTAAACTTCTTATTCTAATAGAAGACAAAGTCTTATTATGCCTGAGAGCATTCAGAAGTGGTGCCCAATCACTAGCTTTGATGTGATCCACAATTAGATCAATAGCATCACGAGTCATGTTAGCCTTCACAGCTTTCAGAGGGAGAGAGCCTTGAAGTTCACAAAGATGTTCATAATGTGAGAAGAAATCCAGCATGCACTGTCTTCTTAATTTGACTGACTCAATCATTTCTTTCACGTGATAAATTTCTGTCTAAAATAAGAAATAAGAAAAAAGACATAAACTTTTTTTTCAATATATAACTATCTTGCATCACAGTGCCAATTTGACACACATATCCAAAACATAAAAATGTTCCTGGATATTCTATAGCATTTACTCATCTTTAATGTGTAGCTAAAAACCTTATGTCTTATGATGCTTACTACCTGTGCAAGTAAAGTATATGAGTAAAGGGCTAGGGAAAAAACCCCAAACACCAAACACAAAACTACCCAAACCCCAAACACAAAACTACTCATCTGCATTTTTATTCTCCTCATTCTAAAAGGTATAACAAGAACACAAAAGCCCAGATCTTTAAGCACTGACTGTTGCAGAGATCTTGTTTTCATCTTAAGATTTAACTTTGTAGCATCAAGGTCTGCCCAACAGTCTTGGACACTCCCTGACCCGCCATCAAGGGAAATACACAGAGCCAGTTGTGAACTTCTCTGCTACTTCAGTTAAAAGTCTAAATTATCATCATACATAATAAAATTTGATTTCCTGCATATTTTTGCTATTGCATACCGGATATACATATCCTAGTAAAATTCACTAAGCACTTTTCAGGCATAAGGTTTTGTTATACTTTAGTACCCACAGAGAATAACACTACTAACTTCCAAACAGAATACTAAATACTGCTATGACATAGCTATTAAGACTTAAGTAATTCCACTGTCTCAATAGGGACAGTGGAATACTTAACTTGTCAGTATACTTGTCAGTATATTTAGAAGATACATTTATTTATTTATTTATTTATACTCAGGACAACATTAAGTATTCCACAGCATATCAAACACTGTTCACATTGCGAACTTTTTTCTTATTTGTCACAGACTATAAAGCTTTAACCAATCTTCTCAAATATTCTGTATGTCAAATTAAAACAAGTTATAATGCATATGTGAGGACAGCCATTTGTAAAAGCATAACTTAGAAAAAGAATATATTGTTAGCATCTAAATGACTGGAAATATAGTAAGATATTAATTCTAATAATACAGTTCCTCCACACCCTTTTACTTTTCTTTAGCTCTGATTTACTAGCATTTAATGACCACACTGTGGCCACAGGAACAGAAATTACTGGATTATAATCTTACACTTTGGGTTCAGGAAATGACCATCAGTTTTAAGGCACCAATGGCTTCTGGTAATGTATAAATGTGCAAAATATTAGCCTTTTTTTCTCCAGAGCTTAAGCAATATTCTTTCATAGAGGCTTTCACTGCAACACCTTAACACCACACCTCTAACTGAAGAAAGGAGCTCCTGCCCTATCACTGAAGTTTAACCCACTTGTAGGAAGAGACAAAAAGAACAAACTAATCAGACGCAAAAGTTTTCCAAATGGAAAACTATATAAATTTGAACTCTTCTGCAATGAAGGTGTAACCAACCTGAAACCACCTTTGACTTGAGTGGCTCTGAGAATGTATACAGACGATACTTATCTACTCAATACGGATCCAAGAAATCACACCAGCTGGTAACAAATTACGATAAATACACAGCACACAGTAAAACTGAAAAATCCAGCTCAATGTTAGGAGTTCTCTGGAACCTGTGAGTTTGTAGCGATTAAAATAACCAGCTGGCTAAATGTATACAGGGTGGGCAAGCAGACGGCACCCAGGAGCAGTGCCAGCAGCGGCCACGGCAATGCCGACCCGCGGGGCACACGGGCAGGCCGAGCCGCGCTCACCCTGGCGGGGGCGCCGCTTGCCAAGCGCAGCCTGGCGGCCTGCCGGGGCCAGGCACCCTTCACTGGACCTGGTGCACAACTGCGTTTAAGGATGTAACACAGCACCCAGCTACAGACAGCTCCGGTTGGCACCGGGGCAATAACAGCGGGGCTTTTATGCTACACCGACTCAAGACCGACACCGATTCAGGGAATCACTTCAGACCGCACACCACTGAGCGCGCATCAACAGCGGGCTGCACTGTCCGCCACCACCTCGAGGGCTCTCGCCAGAGGCGGCCCGGAACAGACATCAGCCGGTCGCTCCCGCGCCCACAACGGCCCCATCTTCCGGGAACCGACTACGGCTCGCTCCGCGGGCACGCCGCTCCGCCTCCGCGAGGCCGGCCCGCCGTTACCGCTGTTAGGCGCCGCTAACCGGCACTGCGCACCGTTACCCGCCGTCACCCGGCACTGCGCGGCGTTACCCGTTGTTACCTGGCTCTGCGCAGCCTTACCCGTTGTTACCCACCAGTGACCGCCGCTCCCGCACCCCGCGCCTGGGCTCGGCGCCGTTGGAGCGGCCGCCGCGTGGCGCGCGAGACTGGCCCCCGATTGGCCGCCGTCCCACCGCCCTCCCTCCCGCGTTCAAAATGGCCGCGCCCGGGACGGCGGGGGTGTTACATAGCAACAGTACCGCGCAAGAGAGTACCGCTTCCCTTTCCTGAAGAAAAACAAACAAAAAACAGAAACAAAGACAGAAAAAAAACCAACCAAAACAAAAACAAAAACAAAACCAAAAACAAAAACAAAACAAAAACCCAAACCAAAAGCCAACGACGCAGTGCTAGAAGAAAGCAGGCATTGCTTCAGCTTTTCGTCAGCAAAGCACGCGATGTAGGAGCTCCACAGGTAGGGAAACGTTTTGATGTACAGCAGTAACCACAGCCAGGTGGCCTGAGCCGTCCAACAGGGTAACAAACTCGTATTTCACATCTGTGTTTCCCATTAGGTTGCTAGGTTACACAGAGTTTGCATTAACATTCAGTACAGTGCATTATACGGTGTGACATTTAGGGCAGAATAACTCAAAATGGAGTCCAGCTCCTAGAACTTTCATTCATGGATAGGGACACCAGCTAATTAGGAAAAATTATTACTGTAGGTTGATGACTAAGAGCAATTTGGTTATTTAAAAAATTATGCTTGTAATCTGCTCGTAGGCAGCGGGATTTAAACTCTTAAGGTGAGCAAGCTCCAGAGAGCTTTCCACAGAAACAAGACAGGCTGCTAGGACATTCAGAGGACACTGTGCTTACGCAGATGCAATGTTACTCGCTATCTTTGACTGACATCAGAAGCACCCGAAGCACCTTAATAGCTATCAAGTGTACCAGAACAAGACTTATTTCAGTAAGTCTGACATCACCATCTGTACAAATGTTTCACTGTGACATTTGAGGAATTCAATGTAAAAGACAAGAAACACAGGACCATTATCAGTGAAATGGCAAAACCAATGTTTCCGTAACTGCCTGACAAAATATTCCTTGTGCTTACCATAACTCTTAGTGTCACAGACTAAACTCAAGCAAAATTAAATTAATATATTTTCAAGAATCTTTACTTTTAAAGGTCTATTGTTCGTGCTACTTAGTTACACAGGTATCTCCAAAACTGAAATTCAAAATCTTGCTGAGTAACTGCTTCAAGTTCCTCCCTACCAACCTTGGTTTTCTTAAAAAAATAATGTTAAGTGTCCATTTCCTCAGCATTTGATTCAGTGCTTTAGATTTGCTTTCTATTTGCAATTCTATTTTGTTAGCTTGGGGGCGGCGGGGGGGAGGGGTGGTGGTGGTTTTGTTTTGGGTTTTTTTTGTTGTTGTTTTTGTTTGGATTGCATTGGGGGCTTTTTGCTACACAGAATTTTGGTATATATGACACAGAGCTTTTGGTACACCTTCCAAAGAGGAGAATTATCGAAAGTGTTCTGTGTATATCAATCATTGAGTAGGCCCTAAACACAGGCTTTCTGTGGTACTTGTGATGATGTCTCCTTCTGCATTCTGGTCTCCTAGGTGTGAGCCTTGCAACAAGCCCACAGACTTGTTGCAGAACACACCTAGTGCAGGTAGCTTGAAGTGCCAGCTGCAGGTTCTGCCCTGTCTGGTGGGAAACAGCTGCAGCCCCAAACAACGAGCTTTGAAGGCACACTGACCTCCTGCCTAGCAAAGGGCACAGTCCTGGAATGCCAGCCATCACCCAGAGCCTCTGCAGGGCCCAGTGAACAGGGAGAAGAGCCCACATGCCACATAATTTTTACTGTTGTTTTATATTTTCTCTTTGGTTAGAGATCTCATTTATTTTGGAATATATCCTATGTATTGCATTTGCAAGTATAATTACTACTTTCTTTTGTAGTCAAAGGCAGTTCCCTTTACTGTTTTAGAGCTTCAAAAGCATAAAGTAATTTGGTGAGATACCAGATGTCTCTGGAGAGAACAGTCCCAAACAGACCCAATTCTGTCACTTTGGCAAATGATGTCTTCTTCACCATTTTGCTGAATGTGTTTAAGCGCTTTTTGTTCTCACTGTTTTCTTCCTGTATCTTTCTAGGCCACATGCTATTGCGAAATTTTTTGTTAATGTATAATTTAATTTTTTAATCTGATTCAACAGTACAAGCATTTCTCAGTCTCAGACCATAACCAATGTCATCCTTCTTAGAGACATCTGAAGATAAAAAGGGGCTGTGCACTCTACCCTGTTAGTGGGTGGGCAGCAGATGTTTTCTCTTGACTTTATGAGGATGTCTGGAAGGTATCCTACTTGATTGGTGTTCTTCCACATTATCACTTACTGCCTAGTTAGGATGTGTTAAAGGAACCACTTCACATTGTCCTTTCTGTTTTTTTAAACTCCCCTATCTAGCCTTTTAAAGCCTGCTTCCAAGCTGACTTTATATAGCTGTCTGATTCCAAAACAAAATAACTAAAAATTATTTTCCTCTGTCCTGCAGAATGCCAGTGGGGTTGAATGCTAAGTGCAAAAAAGGAAAAAAACAAAATTTCCAGAAATATTTGACAGGTTCAAAAAGCTGCTGACAGGGCAGCTCTGTATAGCTTTTGTCCAGAAGCCTGAGAGAGTCCTTTGTTCCTAGGTGGCAAGGTTCATCAAGCAAAGCTGTATTGGAACAGCCCATAAATCTGCTTAAAGCATGGAGGAAATAGTTATTTCATTCTGCCATAATTATCATATTTTTATCATATTTTTATTGGAAGCTCATAGTTGCATAAATGCCCAGTGCTCCTTATTATTTGCATTACACTGTAACAGGACTTGACCCTTCAACACACACTAAATGTGACAAACTGGCAGAATCTCAACGTCTGCTTCAGGGCAACCTAAAAGCGCATCAAGTTAAAAAGAAAAGAGTCATTGTTTTCACACCAAGAGATCCAAAAAGGTATGAAACTTGGTTTGAAGACAGAAGTTTTTCTGGTAATCCTCAATTGTACAAAACCTCTTGCAACATGGACTGGGCACTGGAAACTGAAGCACTGGTAAGAAAATACGCTTCAAAAAACCTGAAAGGAAAGAGGAAACTTGGCCAAGATGGAAGTAGAAAATACCTTATGGACTAAGGAGGGAAAAAGTCCTGAATATTCCTTGTTTTAGAAATCTTGGGTTGGACAAGATTTGGGGCATAAACATAGATTCAGTTCTTGTCTCCCTGCAGAATCTGGTGATTCCCTCCATTCTATGTATTAGCACTCCTTTTCGTAGCCGTGGAAGTTCCACATCCATGTAACAATGCCTGAATGCAAAGCAGGACTTGTTCAGTGGAAATTGATTTTTTTAAAAATTTATCTACCACTGGCTTGGTTTGTGTTCTCAAAAGATTGTTGTTTCTTTCACTGTCAGATATGTACAGAAAACCTTTGCTCTCCTTTTGTCTCTTCTTGTTGTTCACTATCTCCCTTTTTCCTATTTTAAATTTATTTTCTCTTTTTGAAAATTGCTGTTTAACTATATCAACAATCTAGATACAAAATTCTTTGAAAATTAATGATTACTCCTCCAAAAGTTGCACTGAAAATTATCTAGATGAATTCTGAAAGTCATAACTGTAACAAGATGCAACACTGAAAAACTAACCTAGAAATTTAATTCCCTAAAGTTAGGAGATGAGTAAATACTAAGTGTGGAGGATATAGAAAGGCAGCATGAACAAAAATAACAACATTATGGACCATTGCAATAACATATATTCAATAAGATACCATACATACAATATATATAATTATATAGAGAAGAAAATATATAACACGTATAATTATATACAATTGTGTACATAAGCATATAAATTAAATACGTAATGTAATATATGTGAAAGAACATCTTTTTTTCCTTCTGAAGTTAAGCTGAAAGGTCTTATGTGCAGGAAAAGAACACACTTTTAGCTAACTGTCCTTGATCCTAACTTTTCTCCTATATTGGGAACAATTTCAGCAGTCTCGTTGCACAAAGTTAGTCATTTGCTTCTGATTCACTAGACAGATCTGCACAGCCTCAACTACAGTAACAGTAGTAATTATTATACACTAATTTTGAAGTATATACTAACTTTCAGAAACAATGCTGAGAAACGATAGAAAACATGGGTTTTCATTAAGGTAGCTGTCAGATATTATAAAATCATAGTATGGTCTAGGTTGGAAGGGACCTTAAACATCATCTAGTTCCAGCTGCCCTGCCATGGACAGGGACATCTTTCACTAGATTGGCTTGCTCAGAGCTCCATCCAGCCTGGCCTTGAAAACTTCCACAGGGATGGGGCATTCGCAACATCTCTGGGCAACCTGTTCCAGTGTTTCACCACCCTCAGTAAAGGATTTTTTACTAATACCCAATCTAAACCTGCTCTCTTTCAGTCTGAAGCCACCCCCCCCTTGTCCTGTCAGTACATGCTCTTGTAAATAGTCTCTCTCCATCTTTCTTGTAGGCTCTCTTCAGGTACTGGAAGGCTGCAATTAGGTCACCCCAAAGCCTTCTCTTCTTCAGGATGAACAATCACAATTCTCTCAGCCTTTCCTCACAGGAGAGGTGCTCCATCCCTCTGATCAACCTGGTGGCCTCTCCTGGACTCTCTCCAACAGGTCCATGTCTTTCCAGTGCTGGGACCCCAGAGCTGGATGCAGGGTTCCAGGTGGGCTCTCACCAGAGCAGAGCAGAGGGGCAGAATCCCCTCCCTCCCCTGCTGCCCACGCTGCTTTGGATGCAGCCCAGGACACGTTTGGCTCTCTGGGCTGTGAGTGCCCATGGCTGGGTCATGTCCAGCCTCTCCTCCACCAGCACCACCAAGTCCTTCTCCCCAGGGCTGCTCTCCATCTGTTCATCCCACAACCTGTGCTGGAACCAGGGGCTGCTCCAATCCAGGTGCAGAACCTTGCACTTGGTCTTGTTAAACCTCATGGGATTGCTATGGGTCCAATTCTCTAGCTTGTCCAGGTCCTTTTGGATGGCATCTTGTCTTTCAGATGTAGCAACAGCACCATTCACCTTGGTGTCATCAGCAAATTTGCTGAGGAAACACTCAATCCCTTTGTCTATGTCATTAATGAAGATCTTAAATAATGCTGCGCCAATAAGGACCTGTGAGGGACACCACTTGTCATTGATGTCCATCAGGACTCTGAACCATTGAGCACTACCCTTTGGATGTGACCATCCACCCTAAAAGGCTGCCCTCAGGGACAAAGATGTGGAATAGAGCTGTCAGATCATTAAGGAATTAATCCATAGAGCACAAAAACTAGCAATCCCCAGGAGTAAAAAATGATGCAAGAAAGGCAGGAGACTGGCATGGTTGAGCAGGAAACTGCTGATCAAAGTAAAGGAAATGCAGACAGTGGAAAGAAGAATAGGTGACCTTGGAAGCATATAGAGATAAAATCCAGTTGTGTATGGAAGGAGTGAGGAAGGCCAAGTCAAAGCTGGAACTGAACCTATCAAGGGATGAAAAGAATAACAAGAGGTCTCCTACAGATATATTAAGCAAAACGCAAAGGTCAGAGACCCTGATAAACAATACTGGAAAACTAGTATCAAGGGAAAAGGAGAAGACTGAAGAAATCAACAATATTTTTGTTTCAGTCCTCAATGGCAACGTCTTTTCTCACGTCTCTCAAGTGGATGTACAGCAGGATTAGGACTGAGGGAGCAAAGTCCCTCCCACTGTAAATAAAGATCAGGTTTGTGACCATCTGAGGAACCTGAATGTATATAAGTCCATGGAACCTGATGAGATACATTCCAGAGTTCTGAGCAATTTTGCTGATGTAGTTGCCAAGTCAGCCTCCGTGCTATTTGAAAAGTCATGACTGACCATCACGTGAGGTCTCAGGGGACTGGAAAAGGGGAAACATTGTACCCATCTTTATAAGGGGTAGAAATGAGGACCCTGGTAACTATCACCCTGTCAGCCCCTCCTCTGTGCCTGGGAAGATCCTGGAACAGATCCTCCTGGAAGCTGCACTGAGGCACAGGGAGAACAGGGAGATGACTCAAGACACACCCAGCATGACTTCATCATCAAAGACAAGTCTTTCTGACCAAGCTAGTGGTATATGATGGAGTGATTACATCAGTGGACAGGGGAAAGGCTACAGATACCATTTATCTGGACTTCTGTAAAGCTTTTGACACAGTCCTGCCAACATCCTCTCTAAATGGAAGAGAGATGGATTTGGTGACTGGGCTGTTAAATGGGTAAGTGGTTGGATGGTCACATCCAGAGGGTAGTGGTCAACAGCTCTATCAAGAGATAGATATACCAATGGCTTATATAAAGAAATATGCTTTTTATCTGCTAGTTAAATGTATGTAACAATACACTCAATCACATAGAATAAAATACGTATATATAAAAATATATACTTTCAAATAGAATTTTAAAAGAGGAATACTGTCTGTTCTCATTCAAGATTTGTTACATTAACAAATAAGATTATGTTGCAAGGGGATTCTAAAGCCTGAAGAACACAAAATTTTTGAGATAAAACATCTCCCAGGCACTTTAATGAAGCAAGACACCCAAAGAGCTACTGTAATTGGCACTGCTGCTGAACCGCCAGGTATCCCCTCTGAATGCCTGTGGCCTTTGACCAGAAGAAGACCAACCAGAGGCAACTATCAGAACAGGCAGAAAATGTTCTCATATGACTTTCATTGCCAGACCTGGAGTTGCCAGAGCTATGCTGGGTACGACTGGACCAAATCAGGAAATTGAATTAATTAATTAACTATTTAGTGCATAATTACAATAATACTTTTAGTTCTCCTGTTCACCATTCCATCATGACTAGTTTAATAACTTTTGGAATTTTTACACAACATATATTTGTCATGGTTTAGGAATGGTATTCCCCTATTTAGTGTTCCCACTGAAGCAGTCAAAACCAAGCACTGCTCACTCACTACCCTTCTCCTCCACCTCCCTGTGTGGGTGGCTGGAGAGAATTGGAGGTTCAAAGGGTAAAGATCACAGGCTGAGATAAGTACCATTTACTGGAAACAGCAAATGAAACAGGAAAACAAACAATAACAGCAACAATATTAATAATAGTGTATGAAAGACAAACCATTCAAACGTGATTGCTTAGCACACAAAAATACCCCACTACCACCAAGCCACCCGAACCAGAAGGGCCCCTTCCCTTCCATCTGAGAAAATTATGTGAGGTGGTACAGAATAATTTTCATGTCCTAGCCATGCTTCCTCCTGGCTATTGCAAAAATTAACCCTGTCCTGGCCAGAACCAGGACAATATTGAATTCTTATTTTCTGCTAATAGCACATGCCCGTGCAACATTAAATGACCTTGCTCTGACTCAGAATTTTTTTCATACTTTCTGAGATTTCTGAGATTTCCTGTCAGGGTAATCCATTGACCATTTTAGACTTCTAGACACAACTTCCCATCAAAAAGAGAACTAAAAGATCATTAAATTGAGCTGGTCCTTCTGATTTTTTCTTGCAAAGCAGCTGCTCCACCCTATGACTGTTTCAGTCACCCAGTCTCTGAGTTTTCCCTAAGTCCACAAGATACTTCTTGCAATGGAAAAAACTGCAGTGGAAATTGTACCTGCAGCCCACAGGCTCATTTAGATTTAGAACCAATAGGATGCATTCTGACCTATTTTCAGCACCCTTTTGGTGATTGTCAACATTCAATGGCATTTTCAGCAGTGCTAAAGCACAACTGGCTGAAAATCAACGACAATTCCTAGAACTCCCTTTTGAGCTTTAAGTTTGAGTTAAGCATTATAAAAGCATCTAATCACGTCTTAGTGTATTTTGCATTCTGAATAAAATAATTTTTGGTGCCAAATTTTCCTATGCTTCCTCAGTCAAAAATAATAAGCTCCCATGAACACTTATTTTGTTGAAAGAAATACCTCTTCTGTGGTAGTCTTCATCTTTGGCCTATACTGTATAAAAAACCATTTGTCTGAGTTCAGTGGTAGTTGTTTTTCAGAAAGAAGAAAAAGACAAAATGACAACAAAAATGCTTTTTAATATGGAATCACTTTTCTTCATTTAATACATATAATAACAAATTTTCTGGTTATTATCTCTCTTCCAGGGAAGATTTACCTTCTTTTTATTTACGGAGTATTTTAATACTGTGCTGGATGCTGTTCTAGAGGTCATACAATATTCATCTAACATGTCTTAACTATTAAAAGAGCCTGAAATAACACTGTTTGGGCAGGATGAGACAGTTGGGATGAAGTAAAAAAACTATAGCAAAATTTTAATATTATTGTTTCAAAGCCTTGGAGGAGTGAAGTTTTCCAGAAGAGCTGGCATTATTCTATAGAATCCAAACTAAAAACTGAACAAAAACTAGATAAGGAGACTTTGTCTATTACAGTAAGAAAACTCACTTGATTCACTAAAGGTTCTGCACTACTGCTTGAACTTTCTCAAGATGATTGTCATATAGCAAATTGAAAGACTGGGAATTTAGCAATTAACCAAAATGTATATATGGCTGATAGCATTTAGAAAACCCCAAGAAAACCACCCAATTCTCCCAGAAAAGTAATATTTTTTCAAAATTGTAGGCAAGGACAAACCCGTTTTCACAACAGTGATATATTAAATTACCAAAACATTTGTCCAGCTCAGAAAAAAAGTACTCTGGCACCCAGCCAATCATAGGGTCATTGTTTGAAAAATGTTAAAGGACAAAAACCAGCATCATATTCAGTTCATGTGGAGGTAGGAGGAGACATAGAATGAAAAAGTGAGAGTATAGAAATAGAAGACTAGGAGTATAGAAATATAGGAGTAGGAGTAAATAGAATAAAGTGTCCTTGTTCTAAGCTGGTGTTTATTTGATGGTCCTTAAGAATTGCCTAAACAATAAGGGGTTTTTTTCCTTGTATTTCACTGCCAATAATATCACAATCTGGAAGTAGATTGTTCTTTTCTCACTCATTTTCCCCCTGTTCTGCTCAACGTCATTTCATGGCCTTTTCCCCCTGCTTTCAGCTTATTCAGCTTGAACACCCAGTTTCAGTTTTGTCTAGAGATGTAGATAAATCTTTGTCTAGAGATGTAAATAAATCTTTGTACTGGCAGAGAAAAATATCAAATAGGAATCCAGTCCAGTGCAATCCCTAGTACAAAGAGAAGCTGGGCAGAGAATGGATCAAGATTAGCCCTGCCATGAAGGACTTGGGGGTGCTGGTGAACGAGGAGCTCGACATGACCCAGCAATGCACACTTGCAGCCCAGAGCAAGCAGCCATGTCCACCCCTTCCAACCCAAACCATTTTATGATTCTGTAATTCTAGGAATGGCATTTCTGTGTGTTCTGCACCATGTGTTAACTACTGAATATAAATCCACTGTATGAAAAACCTTTCGGTGTATTTTATGTAATGTTATTAATAGATCACTTTCTTTACATTATTGAGCACCAATATGTTGCAAATTCAGATCTCCAACTTGCTGGCAGAACCAGTACAACACTGCAAATACAAAATATACTGACATTGTTTCTGATGCAGTTTAAAGTTTAATGACATGGCGATGCTGGAAATTTTAGAATAATTATTTAAATTATTTAGTTCTTGGTTATAGTGCCAGCTCATTTGACGCTACCACATTAAAAGTCTAACAAAGGCTCAAGTTTTAGTCCACTTGGCACCCATGCTGTACATGTTGTGTTGACCTTGGCTGAGTGCTGGACACCCGCCCAACCCAGCTGCTCTTTCACTACTCTTACACACAACGAGGGAAGATAAAATAAGATAGAAAAGCTCATAAGCTGAGATAAAGACAGAGTGACAGCTTACTGATTATTGTCATAGGTAAAAGAGACTCATCTTGAGAAAGATTAATTTTCTTGGTGGTAAAACTCAAAGACACTTACCTACCCCTTTTCTTCCCAGCTTCAACTTCACTCCTTCATCCCCAGCTCCCCTTCCTCCTCCCATGTCAAGTTGCATGAGGCAACACCAGTGCCTGTATTTGGGAAAATGTAAGTCGTACAGGATTCTCAGTCTTTGAAGTTTCTGAAAAGTAAGAACAACTTCAAAAATATAGATTCTCGTTGGCCATTGTTCTGGTTCTGGACAGGATTACATTTTGTGGTAGCTAGGAGCATGGCTAGGACAAAGAGGTTATTCTCTATGACCTGATATCATTGACAGGGCAGGGCAAAGCGACTCTTTTCTGGCAAGATGGGGTTTCTTCCAGTTGAGAAAATATAGCAGAAGCCACCTTGTGTTAATTGTCATGGGGTCTGCAGTGAGCATTTTTTCATGTGAATCACTCTGTTTTGTACACTTCTATTATTAATATTGTTGCTGTTACTGTTTGTTCTCTTATCTCATTGCTGTAAATTGTTCTTAACCCGTGATCTTTGCCTTTTGTGCCTCCAGTTGGATGGAAGGAAAGGGGAGGAGAATATGTTTTTCTTTTTTTTAGTGGGAATACTAAACTGGGGAATACCACCTCAAAACCAGAACTGCCATATATCTTTAAAGATAACTTATTATCTGTATGACAGAGGCAAATGGATATCTGCTGCAACAGCATCCCCAGAGACAGTATAGAGCAATTGGTAGTGAAAGTCAATACTGCCCACTCTATTACTAGCCAGGTCAGACGAGTAAAGCAAACTTAGAAATAGAGTGAATGAAACATATACAAATTAACGCAGTAGCAGGCTGATTTGTTATACAAAATCTTTTTGGACAATGAGTTACAATACCATTGGCATCATGGTTGTAAAAGATCATGTTACCCCAAAGAGTACTAGAGAATATCCTGCACTGAGTAGTATATAGAATCTATATTATTTTCTCAAGTGATGGTTTCATTAATTGAAAAAAAAAAAAAAGAAAAAAAAAAGAGTGAGAGAAAGCTGGAGCTGGGAAGATGCATGTAGACGTGTGCAAGTATGCAATCCTGAGAAAATTGGGAAAGAGCAATAAGGCAGGAATAAATCAAAGCACCTGAAAAGTGGTTTGAATGCAATGGCTCTTGTCACAAGTAAGTAGATAGCAACATGAAATCATTCCACTGTCACAACATGACATCATTGTGAAGACTACGCTGATGCTGTCTGACCCAAGATCAAATGTTCTCCTCTGGTGATCTGGGTTGGCTGTATAATGCTTTTATCCCCAGTCGTCTTGTTCTGTTCATGCTGAATATTAAGGTTTGCACCTTTAAGAGTTGCTGCAGAGGGGGAAGGAGGAAGAGGCGGAGCGGCAGCAGGAAGTGTCAGGTGGGGAGGACGGCCGGGATTGCGCGGCTGGGCGCGGTGGGAACTCGGGAACCCGGGAGCACCGTCGGCCATCGGGCAGACACTGCTCTCCTCCCCGACATTCCTCCTCCTGGACAGTCGTCTGCGGATAGACGGCGGACAGAGCTCTTCTTTTGCTTTTTAGTTGGTGTTAGCTAGCTGAGGCAAAGAAGTTCCCTGGACTGTGGGTTTTTTTTCCTTTTCTTTGGACCTCGTGAAAACTGCTCTGAACTGAGCACCCAGGGGAGCACCGGCAGCTCACATTTCTGGCCTGCGATAATTCCAGCACAGGAAAGAGAGACTGAGTGAGCTGCAACCTGGGGACGGGGTTTTCTCAGTTTTGTCATCTCTTTTAGAGTGGCAAGGGGTCTCATTGTTTGATATTGGTTTAGTTTTATTGTTTAATAAATAGGTTTTTTCCACCTTTCTCCAAGGAGGTATTTTTTTCCTTTCCTCCCGGACCAGTTGTGGGGGGGAGGGGTCGATTGGATCGGTTTTTTCCCACCGGAGCCCTTTGGGGGATTCTTCCCCAAACTTACTCTAAACCTAGACTAATACATCTGACTTGTTTCAAAAACTTGTTTCAGAAACTTAAAAAGAAGGCATACTTGTTTGGAACCATATTTCCTTAACAATCTTCCATCATATTTCAGTCTTTCTTTACAGGTAGGTTTTCTTTCTAACTTTAGATTTAAAGTTAGACTAATGAAACAAATTGACAGTCTAGCATTCAATTTTGTGGAAAATCAACAGCTTCAATATGGAGGATGATGCATTTTTTCAGGGAGGTAATAATAACTGTTAAACTTTTATTTTTTCTCCTGTCTGGTAATAAGAGATACTCTTTTTTTTACTCAAATTGATCAAAGTTATTATCCATATTGATGATGCTACTGTAATTTACTGGAGAGAGAAAATGCCTTTCTGTACTACCAAAATACCAAAAGCACTGAACAAAGTCACTGCACTCAACTGTGTTCACACATTTTCCTGAACAGCAGAAAGATGTTGAATTGGGGTTTTAGACAATATTTGGCTAATATTGGGTAGCCAATATTGAGTAGCTAATATTGGGTAGCTAATTCTATTGATCAAAGTAACTATCTAGGTTCCAAGAAAACAAATACAAATTAAAAGTTGTGATAAAATACTTTAGAATAGGATTCTAAAGAAGACAGGGACCTGGGGCACAGAGTCTGATGAATTCATGTGCCCCCTACATGGTGAATAAATAGCCCACAAGCAGACACATTAGGCTGGAGGATCAAAAAAGTCTCTGACCTGTCAAGCAGCTAGATTCTACTACCAGCAGTGGAACCAAAAATGGTTTCCTGTAAATTTGAGCTCCATGTATTTATTAAGGTGCTTATACTGAATCCCCAAAAGGATTGCACAAAGCTCAGTAATTTGCTTTGGGAGTGGAAAGTATGTGTTCAAATCCCGAGTCAGAGTCTGCAGCTAGTAGCTGTTTTCTCAGCGGTTTTTTTTTTTGTTTGTTTTTCTAAGGAAGAACATGGGATGTGTATCTTCCAACAAAGGCATGCACATAGCCTGTGACTCCATGTTAGATTTTATATTAAAACATTGGCATTTCCTGGCAAGCAGGAGAATGCCTGTTATCACGGAAGAATTAATTCGACTCTGTACAGAAATCTGGCTGATCCAAAAATTAAAAGGAGGAGGGGTGTGGCCTCACTTTGTCAGCCTGGAAAGTTGAATTAATAGCAGAATTATCAAAACTTCAGTCTCAGAGAAGATGCATACGAACCTGGAGAAGGCTGTTCTGCAGTGGTTTCAAGAGTAAAGACAAAGGATAAGAAGGAGGAGCCTCTTGCTAGCCCGGTCTGTGTTGGTAAGCTCGACATGACTGATGTGGATCCGGCGGCTCCGCTCTGCGCGGGGAGAGGGGAGCAGCATCTCCCCTTGCCGCCTCCATTGTCCCCCCCACTGGTGGGGGTGGGCAGGAGAGCTGCCACCGCTGTCTGTGCCCGCCGCGGCTCTGGTGACAGAAGCGGAGACAGCAGCAGGGCCGCCACAGCCCCCGAGCGGCCCGACGGGGCGGAGACGGGCCAAGGCCCGGCCGGGGAGCGGCCCGGGCGGCCCTCAGCCCCGGTGACGCCCCGCGGGACAGCCTGCGTTGGAAGTGAGCGCGGTGCTTCCCACAGATAGCTAGCTCCTCGGAAAATGAAATCGAGGGCAAAGCTGCTGCAGCCACTCTAGTGAGAAGGAAACGGGGGAAAACAGCCCGAGAGGCCATGGAAACACCCGACCCAGTAGCAAAACATACCAGATCTAAAAAGGAGGAATCAGAAAGGGAAGAGTCTGCCATACAAGCACCTTTAGGCTGAGCTGTTGGGAATCAAGGGGTGATTTTAATAAAAACACTGTTTTCTCTGATAGAATTGCAACAGTGGAAAGCCTCAGTTGGACGATAAAGAGACAATCCAGAGAAGGTAGCTAATCTTGTTATTAGGGCTATTAAGACACAAGACCCAGATTGGAGTGATCTGAATGTAATGCTAGACACATTATTAGATGAAACAGAAAAAGAGATGGTTGATAAGGCTGTTATATCTGGTACAGAGACTCTAATTACAATTGGAAATCTTCAATGGCCAGGTAACAATATTTTTCCCTTTAACTGACCAAAGGTGGAACCCTTATGTGGCAGAACAAATGGCAAAGTTAAAATGTTATCAGAATTGGATAGTACTTGGCCTAAAATATGCCATTCCTAAAGCAGTGACTTGGTTGAAATTATATGAAGGCACAAAAACCAGCCAACCAACCAAAAACAAAAAAAAAGCAAACCATAAATAAAACCCCTACAGACTTCTTGAGTAGGCCTAAAGAGGCTGCATGGAAATACACAAATCGGGACCTCAAGGCACCTGCAGAGCAAACCCACCTGGCTTATTTGTTTATAGGTCAATCTGCAGATGGCATAAAGAATAAGCTGTCAAAGATGGGTGAGATGCATGACATAGGTAAATTGTTGAATACAGCCTGGAAGATATGTCAAAATAGAGATTCAACAGACAGGAATAGATGCCAGCAGAATAGAAGGGGTGATCAGGGAAAGTCATCTAATGTATTGAAAAGGAGTACTCCTCCTCTAAACAAAGGGTACCCCCAGTACCTGAATTAGCTGTGAATAGGAACTGATGGGTACTGAACTATCCCACCCAGCACAATCTTTGGTTATAGTTAAGCTGGGGAAAGAGGATGTTGAATTTCTGGTAAATATGGGGGAACATATTCTGTGTTAAATACTTTAAAAGGGAAACTGAGTCAAGATACTATAAATGTGATTTGTGCCATAGGACCTCCACAGGGTCAGTGAAACAAGGCCTTTCTTCTGACCTTTAAAATTTAAGTTAGGAAACTGGGTGGCTTACCAATTCCTCTATATGCCAAACTCCTCAAAGCCATTAATAGGTAGGGATTTACTGTAGAAATTAGAAGGAGAAATCACATTTTCCAAAGCAGGTGGGAGTGAAAGTTATAATTCCTAAAACTAAATTTGTCAAAGCAACTATTTTCTTACAGGAGAAGAAAGGGATTTGGGAATTATGGCAAAATTCCCAAATCCCAAAATTCCTATCTTCACCTTCAAAGAAGTTGAAGATGCTGTCATTCTAATAGTGTGGGCCAATGATTTTCCTGGGACATGCAAAAGAGCTGAGCCTGTATTACACTCAAATTAGGGTCTACAATGGCAAGGCAGAAACAGCACCCTTTGAAGTTAGAAGGCCATAGGGGATTAGAATCTATAACTGAGAAGTTCATTAAATTTGGGTTATTAGTGGAATATGAATCCAGATACAACACGTCCATCCTTCCAGTAAAGAAGGCTGATGGTAAGAGTTATTGATTGTGCAGTGCAGGATTTAAGAGAAATTAACAAAATAACAGAAGGTATATACCCAGTTGTAGCAAACCCCTACATTCTTTTGACCATGCTGACAGATGATTAAGGGTAGTTAACTGTTTAGATCTCAAGGATGCCTTTCCCTGTATTCCTGTGCATAAGAATAGCCAAGAACTCTTTGCTTTTGAGTGAGATAATCCTGAGACAGGGAGGAAAACCCGGCTCACTTAGATGGTTCTACCCCAGGGATTCAAAAACAGCCCAACACTATTTGGAAACCAACTCACAAAGGAACTGGAGGACTGGAGAAGACAGGAACCAGGAACAGTTTTTCTTTAATATGTTGATGATATCTGAATTGCAGCTAGAACACAAGGTGACTGCATCCAACTCAGTGTAAGTCTTTTGAACTTTCTGGAACTAAGAGTATAGAGTCTTGCAAGAGAAGGCACAGGTTGCCTGGGAAACAGTAGTCTACTTGGGGCCAGAAATCTTCCATGGACATCAATAACTCAGCAGAGAACAAAAAGACACTTCCAGAGCCCCACACTATAAGAGAGATGCAAGCCTTCCTGGGAACGGTGGGTTGGTGCTGCTTATTGATACCAAATTATGTACTACTGGTAAAACCTCTGAATGGAGCCCTTAGGGCAGCTGAAAAGGGAACCACCATGTGGACAGAGAACACAAGGGCTGCATTTAAGCTGCTGAAATGTTCCTTGATATCAGCCCCAGCTCTGGGGCTGCAAGACTTAAGTAAGCCTTTTTGAATTCTTCACATATGAGTGACTGAATATTGCTGTGAGGATACTGGTGCAACACCTTGGAGATCAGCAAAAGGCTGTGGCCTGCTTTTCAGAACAGCTAGACAATGTTAGTCAGGAGTGGCCTGAGTGAAAGGTGTGGCAGCTACTGTCATCCTGATACAAGAAGCCCACAAAGTCACCCTTGGGCAGCACAGATTCAAGTATGCGTCCCACACGGTGATCACTGTACTGGAACAAAAGGGAGGACACTGGCTATCTCCTAGCAGAATGCTTAAGTATCACTCTGTGTGGTTGGAGTGGGATGATGTTACCCTAAAAACAACATCTGCTGTAAATCCTGCAATGTTTTTGTTATCTCCATTAATTTACATCATGCCTGAGCATGACTGTTCACAGATAATAGAAGAGGCCTATTCCAGCAGACCAGGCCTGAAGGACGTGCCTCTGAAGAATCCAGACTGGGAACTGTATACAAAATGGAAGTAGCTTCATAGGAAATGGTAAGCAAATGACAGGCTACACAGTAACAACCATGGATAAGGTGATTGAAGATCTGATTTAACTTGTTGCACTTACAAGAGCTCTAGAATTCAGGGAAAGAAGGTGAATATATGGACTGATTCCAAATATGTCTTTAGTGTTGTCTATGCCCATGGACCCCTTTGAAAGGAGAGAGGGCTATAACTCCTCAAAGTAATGAAATTAAGTGTGAATTAAGAGTATTTCGAAGCCTTCAAAGTTAGCTATTATGCATTGCGGAGGTCATCAAAAAGGGAAAACAAGTCCCCAAATGGGAAATTGCTTTGCTGATGAAACTGTGACTCAGGGTTGGCCCAACGATTTGTATGGGAATTTAGTCCAAAATGTATCCAAAGCTCTTAATGAGAACAATTACTGGATTTATACTCAATTGCCACCTTTCAATGAGAGTAGCAACTGGCCACTGACTGGTGTTTTAATGGAATCAAATTGTACCAAAAGGTGGTAACAAGTCAATATGACTCTTCTGCCTCCTATACTCCTGAGCAGTCTTATAGATCACAGGAATTATACAGTTCCTTGTGCAGTTAAAAACATCACAGGAAAGATCATTCTCCCTTCATACTGCCATAAGACCAGATTCATGGAAAAAATAAGCCAAAGAACTGTGAGGAAAAAGGGAATTGACATCACAGAGACTAGTTCTACCTCTTAGGACACAGTGGTATTGGATATGTGACAATAAGGCCTGGAAAATCCTGCCCATAGATAAAGCTCAGGTTTGTGCCTTTGGGGCCGTAACTCCAAATATAACAATATCTGATCTAATTGAAAATCAGATTGGAGGAGGAAAAGATTTGTTAGTCCCCACATTGAATGCCATTGAATGTCTCCATGGTATAATCGGAACTCTCATTCCCTCTTTCAGAACAGTCAAGCTGGAGTGGGCAATTATAAACTTCTCAGCCATTACTGAATATATTTAATGGCAGACTGTAGACACAATTTCAGTCTTACAGGAAGAAATCCATGGTATGTCTCGTGTTTGTGCAGAACACAATGGCTCGCAATTTCATACTGGCTGACAATTGTGAGCTATTATTAATACCACTGTTCTCATGTGGCCAGAGTGGAAGAAGGATTTGGCTGACATTTGGAAGCAGACTCAAATTTTACATAAAGCAGCTTTCAGAAATAACACCTTAAACTCTGACTATATCTTAGGCACCCTTACCTCATGGTTACCAAACTGGGCCTGGATAAAAGAATTGTTTGTAATAGATGTAGTTATAGTTGACATCTGTGCAATCACAATAACTAGTGGGATAGCCAGCTGTGTAAACTGGTGCTGTGGTTAAATACAGAGTAGAGACTAGACAAGATAGAGTCTTGTTAGTCTCTAAAAAAGTGCGGAAATAATGCCGTATTGATTTTTGCTATTTTTTCTTTTATATATTCTCTGTATTCTTTACACAAATATTTGTAGCTCTATAGTCTACTCTTGTAACTTAACTTGAGTATTTTCCTAGGGAGAAGGACAAAACACATTCCAAGACCCCAACGCCATCTTGGCTCTCCTTAGAAACCAAGACTGAGACCAGCTCTTCAAGACATATTTTTGACAGAGCTTAGGCCTCATCTAAGTGGGACGATTTAGAAGATACTAGAGCACGGGGGCACGACTTCACCGGTCGTGCATCTAATTGGGGATTCTTGCCAGATATGCTTATTTGCAAAGTTTATAAAAATTGTGCATGCATTATGCAGGGTGTGCATCTTCAGCATTTTCCAGCTGATGAATTGGGTACCTAAGGATCCTTATATAAAGGATAACCCCTTTTTATCTCCCTGTGTCTGGCTCATATTTCTAGGACCAGAGAAAACGGCATCAGTAGGTGCTAAATGGATACCAAAAAAATGGAGAGGCAGAAGCAAAATTGTTCCTAAATATTCACTAAGGAAACAATGTCCTTAATCAAACAAGTCATACTTGTTTAGTAACAAGGGATTTGATAACTCATGGTGACCTTTTACTAATAGTGGTGCATGTAAATTTGGAATGAGTTGTACTCTTGTGGGGAGTGTGGCTGATATTTTCTCCAAACTGAGTCCTCCTCTTTTCAATGTGGTCTACGTGAATAGATGGAAGGATTTGATATAGCAGAGGGAAGAAAACATACCTGTAGAGAGAACTTCTGTGGTTGAAATATCGGTATTAGCGCACCCAGGGCTTTGCATATGAATTTTTCTTACAACTACTATTCATTAGGACTGGAATCCCAATTGTCTGGACACTAAATAGAATTACAGAAAAAAGGATATGTACTCTTAAACTGTTTATGCTTGTGGTCTATCCATATGCATGACAAAACAGATCTGGTACTAAAGCATAAAAATATGCAACATGAACAAAGCAGTCAAATAAAATGATGGAGACAAAATGGGAATGTAACAGATTAAACAAACAGTAGGATCTACATTTTATAACGTAGAATTCTAGCAACAAATAATACTCTCAGATCACTGCTAGAACTGGCTCTTCTCAGCATGGTCAGCTGTTTGAAATATTATATCCAATGTAAGCCTCCAAGTAGGACTTGATAAATCTTTTGTGAAGACCATGGAGCTGTTTTATTCAATTCATAAAGGAAAAGACAGAGCAAAACTAATCATTAAAGTGAAAGAAGATTAATTGAGCACATAAACAGCAGGAAAAAATAATTAAAACTGCAGTTAAATTGAACTACCCTTGATCACAGAATCAGTTAGATTAATCAATCATCTGACATTATCAAATCCAACCTTTGACAAGAAACCACCGTGTCAAGTAGATCATGGCACAAAGTGCCCCATTCAGTCTTCTCTTAAACACACTCAGGGATGGATGACTCCATAGCCTCTCCAGGCATCTTGATCCAGTGCTTAACCCCTCTTTCTGCGAAGAAGTTCTTTCTAATGTCCAGCCTGAACCTCCCCTGGTACATGCTTCAGATTGTCCACTCATCCTAATTGCCTGGGGTCGACCTCACTTGGCTACAGCTTCCTTTCAGGTAGTTTTAGGAGCTGATAAGGTCACCCCGAGTCTCCTTTTCTCCAGGCTAAGCAACCCCAGATCCCTCAGCTGCTCCTCAAGTTACTTACCTCTAGACTCTTCATCAGCTTCATTGCCATTTTCTAGACAATGTAGGGAACAGAAAAATTGTGAATGGTCTGAGGGTAAAAACAAATGTCTTCATGAATCTTGGAGTGCTGTCTCTCTAATGAGACCATGAAATGGCATCAAAAATCAATCACTTTGGTTTACTGGTTTATTTTCTCATGAACTATCACAAAGGAGCAATGTGATCCTTGAAAAGAGTGCAGGTAGATACTGTACTGGGATCCTTATGGAAGACATTAAACCTGAGGAGCTGGTGATGTTGCAAAGGCCACATTTCTCCTATTGGAACTTGCACTTGAGAATGCCATGTTATTAATATGATTTTTAAATTACAACATATATTTGGGAAAGGTAAACTGTATAGAGATCAAGGGATGCAATGCATTGATCCTGACTGGGAGACAGCTGTACATTGCAACTAACATGGGACGGTACAGGCAGCTGCCTGTGGGCAGCTCCTGCTCAGCACTGCCATGATACCTCCTGCATGGACTTGCCCTTAAACAGACCTGTTTTCTTGTAAGGAAATTATAGATAACCTCAAATGACCGAAAGGGTGAGTTTCTTTCCCCAGACAGGATCTGCTCTGTGCTGTGTGCCATGGGAAAGTCCACTGGGGCACTGTTCAATGCTCCATGGAGTGCCTATCACCTGAGGAGATGTTAGATAGATGTTGCTATCTATACCACTCTTATCAGCCTGTGTTTTTGAAGTAACTTTATTAAGCCACTTGTTGTTGGGCCTTTCTCACTGAAATTTAGCAAGACCCCTGCACCAGCTCACTTTCACCTCACCCCACACCTCCATGTGGAACAGATGGTATTTGGTGTTACCAGGCCAAAAAATTGAGGTTTGCTTAACTACTTTTTGGAAATCATAATGGTAAAAAAGAAAGATTATTTCATTAGAAGAATTTTGAACTCCATAGGAAAAATCAAGGAGAAGTACCAATACATATATGATACACTAGAGAGAATTTTGACCTTTTTTTTTTGTTACAATACTACCGCCTTAATGTGACCTATAAAGAGACTAGCAGAGACTCTTTATGAGAATGGGTATAACAAGACTTGAAATAAACAGCACATTAATATTTTTCAGTTATTAAAATAATGAAAGCACATAACTCCAAATAAAGCTCAGCCTTTGTGCAAAGACAGGCTTTTTTTTTCTGGAAAAAATCAAGTGTTTATTTAACAAAGAAATACTAATAAAGAGATAAAAAGTGCTTGGATCATGAGCACTGATGATGAACTCAGAAACTATACATTATAGACAAATCTGGCCATTATGAGATTAAACACTTTCAGTGAAAAGTATTTTTCAATCAGTACATCGCTCAGAGTTTTAGTTCTTAAAGTACTCTTTGTAACTTGCAATGGTAATAAAGTAAAAGAACTCAAAAATTAGATTTACAAGTAGTAATTTATTAAAAATTGTAGTGGGAGTTCCCAAATCACTTACTTGAATAAATAATAGCTTTTTGAAAGCTATCTGGTAAAGTAAATCAAATTACTAATTTGTATGAATATGCCAATATTTAATAAGTTCTATGATCCACCAATTTCATGTAAAGGGAACAAGATTACGTGTATGCATATACAAACACTAAATCATATCTTTGCACAGGAAACTTAGAAAACTATTGTATGTGAAGATATACATTGTCATGTACATTGTGCTGTGAATGCCAAAAACCTTAAGAGTTCTAACAACTTGGAAAACAAACATTCTGATTCTCTCCACTGTTAAGAGCACATTATCAGAAACTTAAAATAGTACTTCTGTGTTGTTAAATTTCTCTTCTATCTGACTGATATTTTACCCATCAAAACAAAACTTAGGTTTTCCATCTTTTTGGATGGAAAGAACAGTAGGGGGAGCTCAAAGCTTTTTTTCTTTTCTTGTAAATCTCAGACTTGTGACTAGTTTCTTAGCAGAAGTAGGTATTAATGACAAAAGTTTTCCCTCACAAATACAAGAGATTTGAATATCCTATATAATTCAAAATACATCTATTACTCTCAGTATTCATACTAAAATTTAACCACTGATTTTTCTGAAAACTTCCTAGTCTCTTCAAAGTCTTGGTTCTGTTAAACACTCTTTATTTTGGAGTAAAAAAAAATATCTTCTTTCAAATCAAAACAAAACCAAAATTTCAGAGAATTTTTATTTAGATTCTATGTAAGGCAATGCAAACCCACACTTCAAAATACAACCAGATTAGGAAGCAGTCCCATAGAAATACAGTACCCTGACAGCCTGCCTCACAATTATACCCACACCAGGCTAATACATGTTTTTTACATGTACAATACATCCAAACTGGCATTTAAACAATCTTAGAACTCTATCAAATTCTCTATATGTCCAAAACAGAATTTTCTAAGTGTTGAAAAGTCTCTCTTCTCTGTCTCTTAGGACAAATGAAACAAATGTTATCCTTTTCCCTACTAATGAATTTCCGTAATTCCCTTAAATATTATTATATTCCCTACTAATGAATTTCCGTAATTCCCTTAAATATTATTATAGATTCACCAATCTTCCTTAAAAGTATAGAGCACTATCTAAATTCCATGTTAACTGCAGGGGAATAATAACAGCAGTTTACTATTAGCTCTGCATCTCAGGCACGAGAGTTATTTCTATTTCTGCCCAAATTCAAGTTCACAAATCATTCCATACTGATTGAAGAAACATACTATCTGGCTATCTGAGGTTATAGGTATAACTAAATTTATGTAACTGTAATTATAGTTATACAATTCAACCCACATTTTTACTTCAGTATGTAACTGAGTGCCTGGATTCCTGCTCAATACTTCCTAAAGTATTAAATGGAAGCCAATTATTTTGCTGTCTTCCAACTCAGTTTTCTCCATTACTTTAAATACTTCTGTGGAAATACTACTTCTGTCAAGTATTTGTGATGGCTTTATATAAGACTTAATGAAGACCATTTTTTCTAAGTACCACAAGCTTTTCTAATAGATTTTCATATAGAGAAAGAAAGATACTTCCCTTATTACTGTACTTCCACGTAGAGGAAAACACTGATTACCTGTTGTCTTAAGATCCTTCTTTGCATTCACTTTAAAACCATACATGCTTGAAACAATCTCATGATGGGCTTCTGCTATTATATATATGAATAAAAATAATTCAATTGCTCATCTGAAAGCACAATTGACTACGTCATAATTTTTATCCTTATGTCACTTATCCCTCATGCATTTGCTTATGATTTTCATTAGAAGATTTGGTAGTAATGTGCAAAATATATTGATGCTCCTATTAATATAAGACATGAAGCATATACAAAATACAGAATTTATTCCTAAAGCTTCTAAATTCTTGCATTTAATCTGTGTATAAATTGCATATTGAAAAGATAATTTTATGAACTATTACTACTACATGCAAGTGGATCATTATTTTCTGTTCATCTTCACTGGAAAAATAATTTTTCAGTTTACATACTAAAGTTTGGTGCAAGATTATGGGAAGTATTAAAGAATGCTTTGATTTTGGATTAGTCTTCCATTTTAAAATTATGGGCAATGAGATAGTTATCCGTGGTCCTTCTAGTGATGTACTTTGGATTGCAAGAAAATAACCTCCTCTGACGCACTCTTTGGATGATGGAAAGATTTATAAATAATACTTTTCTATGAAATACCAAAAGAACTATCTCTGTCTGGGTGACGTGTAACTCTTGCCTCCCTGTCCTGTGACATAGTGAGAACTAAGATGGGAGTGAGCACATATCAGTTTATGCTTTCTAATGGTTAGGCTATTCTGAAATTCTGTTTTTTTCCTTACAAACTGGAGAAGTCACACAATTACAATGTGTATGTTAAATATCTTAAAGGAAGCTCACACTCTGACACTACTGTGTATGATAATGAAAAACAATTCCATTGTTTTTCAATGGTGCAATTCCATTGGAAATGATGGAGTTACTACGCTATGAAACTTATATGAAATCAGAATTTGGAAGCATATATCCAAGAACAGACTGTAGGGTAAGAGTAAAAGGTAGACTAGAATGTTTGAGGTCTTAGATAAATAATCCAAACATACAATACCATTAATCTAGCAGAGCATGAGAAGTCGTACTGATGGCAAACGACCTAGACATTATACAAAGTCTCTCTAGGTTAATAAATAGGTGTGTTTATATTTATAAACAACTTACTTTGGATTTGCACAAAAATAAAAAACCCATAAAGAATGAAATTGTTAAAAATTCAATGATATGAAAGAAAAATATGCTTGAATGTGACGAACATAATAAATGCACATGAAAGGTATTTTGACAGAAGCAACAGTATTTCTATTATACCAAAATATGAATTTATAATTTATGTCACAGAGGTGGAAGATTAGTATCCTCCATACTATATCCTGGGCTGAACACTTCATCACTGGCCTTGCTGAAACTTTTGGGAGCAGATTTTAACTTCTCTAACTCTCAAATAATAAAAATACAAATAAGCCTGGATCCATAATTGGCATCCATTTCATGGTAAAAGCAATACAATAGGGCAAAAGTAATCAGATAAACAGCTGGTCCCAATACTGAAGACTTAAGTATTCATTTTCAGTGAGTCGCCATATTACAGTAGTATCAGCTCATACTCCACCAATTTATTAATGTAATTTGTGTCATGTGGCTATGTCAAGCATTATGAGATTTTTTGCTTTGTTTTGGTTTTTTGGTTTTTTTCAGGGTTGAAATTTATGATCCTGTTCCACCAGACTTGTGCAGAACAATACAGGAAAAACTGGCTCATGCAGGTGATCCAGCAGCTAATTCCCACAGAAGTGGTGGTCCGGATCACACTGTGCCTACTAGACATTTTCCATGAGCAGGATTGAAGGGTCAACCGAAACTTTGTGAAAGACAATGCAAATCCTTAAAGTAACAGCAAACTCTGGGAAAATACCCAGTCAAGCAATCAAGCAAGGAACCAACCAACAAACCCTAACGACCAAGAAAATTCCCACCCAACACAATACACCAGGATCAGTTCCGCACGCAGTTAAGGAGCCAAATCATGCGGCTGGCAGCCTGTCCTGCTGGAGCGGGCGAGGAGCGCTGCGGACGGGATGCTGGCTCCTGGTGTGGCGTGCCCGCCTGGGCTGCGCGCCCTGCACCGCGCCGTGCCTGCGGGTCACTGCTCTGCACAGCACCCCTCTTCTGCTGCCTGCCGGGGCAAAATAATATTAAGAGATGAGTCTGAAGTACAAAAGTATTTCAAAAAATACTTGAGCTTTTTCAGATAGAACTCTAAGAACCTTGACATACAAACAGGTAGCAGGAAAGAAGTTTCTAAAATTCCACGTAAATCAGGTGAAAAAACAGGGGGTTAACTCTTCCCTAGTCATTAGTCTATACCTTAGCACCTTGGTGGGCACCTTTTGCTTTGAAATAAGTAACAATGAGAAACATTCAGAATATAATTTGTCAAAACTACACACACTGGAACAAATGGATATCTGTTGAAGGAAATTGCAAATACTGGATGTTATTCATTTAACAGCAGAGAACAGCTGATACATTTTATTTGGGTTTTTTTCCCCTTTATAAAAACAAAACCAACCAGACAAAAACCAACCAACCCCAAAAAAAAAAAAAAACCAAAACCTCAAAACCACCCCACAAATCCAACCAAACAGAGGGGGGAAAAAAAACCCACCAACAAAAGGAGATCCCCAACCCAACAAAACAAGCAAACAAAAAGCTGATTAGGAAGGCATACTGGAAGGATAATTTGCTCAACTCAGACATACTGACAGCCTCTAAATTTATTGGAAACATTCACAAACAAGACTGGGATGTACTTCTGCACAGCACTGTACAAATGTCTTCTTAATGCACAATGGCAACCAAAAAGCACTCACAAGATATCCCATTGGTTAAGATGGGAGGCTTACTCATTATGAAAATCCTACGATGTTGCCATTCACAATATTCTGTTTTATTGTCATGTGAGTACCAAGTTCAGATACCATTTGGAACCTGTCAAAACATCACAGAAAACCTTTCTTAGGCAGAAAAGACAGAGGAAAGTGACAATAAATATCTTTAGGCATATGGAAGGAAGAAATTGAAAACTGGGATAGATTAGTGCAAAGAATGTTATGGACATGGTTAAACATAGTGGTAGTTTCCAAGTCTTTACTGTCTTATGAGTAAGAATACCTAAGACGCAAGGTGTTTTATACCATGTTTTCTTCCTCTGTCAGTCTCGCTTTTAATTTCCTGCGGCAGTAAGCAACATCAAAACGTCTCACAGGCAGTGGGTTGCTATGACATGCACTGGAGACTAGTTGGATAGAGGAATATGAGATTAGTGCTATAGGAAGGCTTATCAGGAAGGATCTGTCCAGGATTAGGTAACAGTACGGCCATCTATGGTATCTATGGATAATAATTATGCGCATAGACAATAAAGATTTCTGTCATTTACTGATAGTTGTTATTAGGATAAAATATTTATAAAGGATGTTTCACATTTCAAAACAAAAGCCAACCATTATGGAATTGAGGTCTGGAAAGAAATTTCCTCATAGGTTTTATTATCGTGTAATTATCCATAATGGGATTCTTCTGACTTCCACTAAATCATGAAGCAAATGAGTAAAACTGTGTATAATGGCTATCTGCTGATGCCATATTCAGGACTAGATGGCTCATCCATTAAAAAGTTATTTAATGGATGTTAAATAACTGAAGTTATTTATTTTGTAAATATTTGAAATTCAGTTATGTCAATAGAATTGGTACATGCAGATTACAGTTTTGGTCTGTAGGGTGTCTTGTCTCATTAAAAATGCAAAATTAAATTACAGTTCTGCATTTGAGGTATACACTGTGTTCATGCCTGTTATACTGAGCATATGAAACAGTTAAGAAAGTTTAGTCCAGCTTCTTCTACTGCAGACTATTACAGTTTTTATTTCAACAGTGTGCCCTCAGTTTTGGAGAGGGTACTGATTCAGTTTACCTAAACTGGAAACTCATTGACTTGTTCCTAATCTTTTTTCAGTATGTGATTCCCGGAGATGATTGCTGTGGATTTGGGCACAATGTACAAAACATCCAGCAAGTATTTCTTGTGAGCTTTACCACACTCACCATTATTCTTTTGGACTCTAGCATTTATAAGAAAACCCTAGTATTTATCTCAAAAACTCTGATAATTTTTTTCTTGAGGTAACCTCCCCCTCTTTTTGGTTACTTGTTGTCTTTGTAATTCAGGGTTGGCACTTTAGAAATCTTAATTTCATGTAATGTTAATAGATCTGGGACCAGTACACAATAGAGGTGAACACATAGATACAATTCTATACATACAGGTTTTAAAAGAGACAATATGTTTTGAGTGAAATCTAATCTATTCTTAGTAGCTGAAACTACCCAATTTTGACTAAAAGTCATTGACTGGAATTTAAAAAAAATTCCAAGTTATATCAATCATTTTATACACTATATATACTAGTACAATATATATCTACATGAAAATAATGCATTTTTAAAATAAATAATTTTTTTCATGCTCTAAAAAATTGAATGAATGTATTATTGTCTTGATTGTTTTATTGTCTTTATTTTAATTCCATCATCGTCTTACTCTTTATAGCAGACCTTACTTAAATAATTTTGTCAGTACACATGGAAGCTTTTAGAAAAGAGCATATGCTTTCCAAAACAGATGTCAGCAGGTGCTGGTGAGGTATCAGACATGGAGCTAGAAGATGGAAAATGATGTGCCTTTCTACCCATTACCTAGGGTAGTACGAGACTTACAGCCGATTTGGCAGCATTCCTGGATACAAGTAGCTTAAAATGGAGGTGGCCAAAGGAAGTGCAGGTTTGGGAATTCTGTGAGGCGTTTATGAATTCACAAAAACTAGAAGGTGCATCAGTGCGTTCTGCTCGATTGTATGCCATCACCCTGAGGGCTACCGAACACTACATGGGGACAGCTTTCCAGGGACCGGGCCTGCGGCAGGGGCTGGGGCGTGGGGCGAATAGAACTCACCGCAGCCGAGTATCGGCCACACCGGTGGCGTTCCGTGGGGTGTCCCAGGCGTTCGTGACGAACGCACGGCTTTGCCTTCCCAGCAAGGAGTCAGGGCGCTAAACCTTCCGGGTGCCTGACGGTGTGCGTGTATCCCGCTTTGCCTTCCCATTCCGGCCAAAGGTGGAAAAGGCATTTTCGGCTCCTTACGTCCTCCTTCCTTTCAGCCGGCCACATTTTCCGCCAGTCCCTGCCAACCCAACTCATCTCTCCTAGGATGGGAACCGAATAAAAATGTGTGCCCTCGACTAAAAACAAAGGAAGCGAAAGCAAACAAGGCGTTAGGGAAGGCGCTGCCCGGCAGAACAAACCGGAGCAGGCACAGCTCCTCGCAGCCATTTGGAGTGAAAAATCCGTTCAGACTCTTCCCGCACCTCCTCTTCTGCTCTCCTCCTCGGCCGCCGCAGGGCGGGCGGCGCGGCCCTGGGGGGGCGGCACAGCGCGGGCGGGGGCTCGGCTGTCCCGGCGCTCGCCCCCACCGCGCAGCGGGGCGGGGAGAGAGCGGGAGCGGCGGCGGGAGACGGGCCGCCATATTCCTGCCGCACCACGCCCGCGGCGCCCAACCATTTAAAAGACGGTCGAGCTCGACCCCTGCTAGTGCACTCGTTTCCATTTCCGCTGCTCCGTCGGCAACGCGGGCAGGGCCGAACCGAACGGAGCCGAACAGCGGCAGCTCTCTGATAGCGAGCTCCGCTTTCCCTCACCACCATCCCCGCCTCCTTCCTGAAAGGGCGAGCGGCCGAGGCAGCGGGAAGGAGGAGCGGCCGCGGGGAAGCTCTTCCTGCCGGGCGGCGGCGGTGTCGCCCACCCCGCAGGAGCCCGGCTCCCGGTCTGGGGGCGGGGAGCAGCGGGGAGATGTGTGCGTGTGCGGGGCGGGGGAGGGATTAGTGGGCATTAGCGCTTCCACGGGGGTGGGGTGGTCGCGTCGGGGGTGTCGGCGGCCGCCAGGGACACTCGGGGACCGCGTAGGCTGCGGGCGGCGGCGAGGGAAGGGAAGCAGCGGGACGAGGGGCAGCTCGGCTTGGTAGCGCTGCTGCTGCTGCCGCGGTGGATGTTTTCATGTTGTTCGGTGCATGATTTAGAGGAGAGGAGGAGTTGGCAGCGGCGGGTGTCAGCGGCAGGGAGCGGGGATCCGCGCCGCCAGCGGCCCTGCCTTTCTTCTTGCCCCTCTGTGGCATCGGGGCTGCTCTGTCTGCGTGCCTGCCCTGCGGCGGCCCCCGGGCTCTCGGAGAGCGCCTGTGCCCTCCGGGGCCGGAGCGGCGGCGGGGTGCTTGTGTGCGTGCGGGTTTAGGGGGGGTGGGGGCTGTGTCTGAACCAGTTAGGAAGAATGACTCTGGAGTCCATCATGGCGTGCTGCCTAAGCGAGGAAGCCAAGGAAGCCCGGCGGATCAACGACGAGATCGAGCGGCAGCTGCGTCGGGACAAGCGGGACGCCCGCCGCGAGCTGAAGCTGCTGCTGCTGGGTGAGTGCGGGGCTTCCTCCTCCCGCCTCGGGCCGCTCGCCTCGGACCGCTCGCCTCGGGCCGCCGCCGCCGGCGCGCGCGCCCCAGGTGCCGCCGGGCTCCAGCCCGGGCATCGCCGCCGAGGCGGTCCGTGCCGGGCGCAGGTAGTCGGCGGTGGGGACGGGGCGGCAGCGGCAATGCCTGCGGTGCCTCTGAGTGCTCGTCGCCCCCGCCGCGGGGAGCCGCAGGCCGAGCCCCCGCCGCGGGGAACGGGGCGTGTGTGCCCGCCCGCGGGCATCGTCGGCGGGTGGGTGCGGTGTGGAACGGTAAGAGGCCTTCCAAAATGGAGAGGGAACGGATGGCGGGTGAGAGAGGGGCTGCGGAACGAGGGGTAAATGTCCCTGTGTGTGGGAGAGCGGTGGTACCGAGGCGGATTAAGGAAGGGATTCGCAAGGGGAGTCGCTGTGCAGGTCGATGGTGGCGGGTGTGATATCTGCATTGTTCCGTGGGCTTCGGGAAGGTTATTAGCTTACCGGTTGAATTTTTAATTGTGATTTTTATTTCTTGAGGTAAAGTTGGTTAAGGGGCTTGTGCTCAGCTTGCATACCGGTTTCTATGAAGGAAAGGGAGCCGCAAAGGCCCAGATGCACATGGCAAGCTGAGGGGTAACCTGAAATGTGCTGGATGATTACAGGATCTTTTATACCGTTGGCATCCACCCACTGGATGGTGGAAATAAAATCAGCTGTATCGTTTCTCTTTAATTGAAACAGAGGTTGCTATTTTAGACCTGCAAGTGTGTGGAGGTGGCATTTATCTAATAGAAATTTGGCTTATCTTAAAATAAGGCTTTTGAATTAAAATATGCCTACCTGTGTCCAGTGTGATGCACTGTGTCGTGTAGCTCTCTGGTAATAGTTCCTGCCTGGACTCATAGGCCTTTATGTGTTCTAGCACTACTGTCTGGTGTGTGGATGAGTGAGTGTGTTCCAAATGGATGTGGGATGTTTACGGGGAAGATGTTTTTCTTGGGCCACATATATGGAAGTAGTGGTTGATACTGGGGAAGTACACTGCCTATTCAATGAGATAAGGCAAGTTGGAAGGAAAAGTTTTAATACCTTTTAGTGCTTCCATATTAATATGCTGTTTCCTGAAGGTTATCTTGTGGGTATAGAGAAGGTTGGGATCTCTAACTGATCTGGGAGAGAAGTAGTGGACATGTATGCAGCACTCACAATAATAATGTTCTGTTGGATTTTGGCCTGATTTTGGTTTATGGCAGCACATGGTGTGACTTCCAAGATTCACAAAGAAGATTAAATAGGTTGCCCTTGCTTAATATTGTGGATGTCTAAGTATGATTAATGATAGACACTTGCTTCAGGATAGGCAGTTCATACATTTGACCTATTACTCAGGTCCAGATTTTTTCTGTATGTTACTGATTTCTCTTACGGTAGTGCTAGAGGCTTCTCCCAGATTTGGAGAAATGTGTGAAATCATTGAATGATTTCAATGATTATACTACCTAGAATATATTCCACTGAATATATTACCTAGAGAAGAAATTTGGAGATTCACTTCTGCTGTTAGGAATGCAGAACTTGAGCTGCTTTGCAAGTTCTTCCCACCACTAACATGAAGTATTGGCGTAGATGGTGGTAGACTGGAGTCCAGTTACAGCATCGCTTTGGACCAGGTGCTGTGTGGTGATTTGCAGAAGAATGGGGGAGAAGCCACCCCATAGAAGGAACTGAGGAAAACTATGGAGTTCTTGTATAAAAGACTTTTGTGTTCATCATCAGTGCCAGCTAACAGTTCCAGCAGGCTTGTGAAAGTAGAGGCATGATATAGAGAGATCTGGAGGGATGAACTTCTGGCTGCATGTACTTAGCAGCACCTCCATATACCTGGGTAATAAAACCAGTACAGAAATTGTTACTGTGCATGCATTTTTTGTCTTTTGTTTTGTCAGCCTCTGTCATATGTTTGACTGAAAGAAAGAGTATGTGCACATTTGGATCAACACTTAAGATCTTGTCTTGTGAAATGCTGTGTGTAGTGAAGGACTCTTGGTGTCTTGGTACTTTGTAGACTCCAGTTTCAATTTCTGAAAGAAATTTAGGGAAACTTCTTTCATTAGTAGGTTTATCTTAAGTACCTTAGAGCAGGTTTTTTTTATTTACTTTCATTGCTTCTCGGCATAAGCAAATGCTCAGTTACTAAGTTTGTTTTTATAGGTCATTCACTTGGTTATGAGACAGATAAAACAGTTTTCAAATGAAAAATATATTCATTAAAAATGGTGAGGCTGGTAGCAGGAAAACCATCTGAACATGCTTAAAGTTATCTGATTTTTTAAATACTGAATAGATGTTTACTGTCCCATTTCATCTCTTTCCCCCTCATTATTAGCAAGAAAATCACTTGTACAGCTTAACTCAAACATGTTCACTTATGCTTACATAATTTTTTTTTTTTCCTGGAAGTGCCAATTTCTCAGTCCCACTCTCTCAAGTATTATGAGTCTGAAAAACAAAAGTGTTAAGGTTTTTAAATACAGGACTAAGAAATAACCTTTGACTTTTAAAGAGAATATTAGTGCAGTTTAAGCTGAGCCTTGTTAAGTGGCTATGCATGTTCTTCAGACTAGTTGCAAGTGTGAAGTGAAAGGTATTATTAACCTCTAAAGGCACAAACAAGTGTGTCTGTGCTAGGTTGTTTTATAATTACACTTGCTTAAAAATTAGATGTGCACACATAAAAATGCACATAGGTAACAAACAAAGAAAAAACTAATCTTTATGCTTCAGGGGAAAAGGATTTTTTTCCTCCTCAACTTGTGAAAGACACAGTACTTTCTTGGAAACTTAGGTTTCTCCAACTTGTTACTGTGTCACACACACAGACACAAACACACGCACACTGCTCAATGTGCTCATGATATCTTTTTACTTTCCATGAAATGAAAGAGCTCAAAGTTGGAAGTAATTTGTGTAAAACTCACTATGTGCTAAGATTAATTTTAGGTTTTAGTTTAAAAATTAAGACTCTTTGATTAAACATTAAAATACCAATTTTACATACCTTTTTTGTACATCATTATTTGATTTTTTTTTTAATGTATTAGAACAGGACAAAATATTTTTTACAATTGTACTCTTGGAAAGCCAGAATCCATAAATATGCACTGAAGCAAATTACAAAGTAGTTTCAGCTAGCACAACTTGCCTGTAGCTTTTTGAGACGCTTTGGAACAAATTCAGTCTTCCACTGAATTTGGTTTTAATCTGTATTTTAACTCTTCTGGATGTCATTATTGATGAATACTTTTGTAAAATGCTGTGATTGTTCTCCAGAGCTTACAGTTGTTAATATCCATCTGCTGTTTGCTGTTAGCTGTAAAAAACCCATTGTCTTTATAATTAGGGGAGAAAATGAAGAGGTGTTCTAATGTTTTATATTTGCCTGTGCCAGTGTGTTCTGCATGCTTTTATTTTAAGCATTTATGTATGTATTTATATTAAAGCAGTAAGAGCTATATACTTATGGATATATTTTTTTGGTCATACTTCCGTATATAATTTTTTCCTGCCATCCATGTAAATTTTCCAGGGACTAAGAAAGAGCATTTGAGCCTACATGACAGGTCATAGCCATAAACCATCAGTCCTGGATGTAGTCTGCCTGTAGACTGTATACATTAATATTGTACACTATTTTCTCACTGAGAGATGCCTTGAGTATCTAAGAAAATAATGTAGGTGTTGTGCTAGCTATGCCTGTGCGTCTGTAAACCCTGGCCAGAGTAGCTACTGGAGATGTGTGTGACAGTGCTGGTTTTTTGCAGCATATTGGTGGGTATTGTGTCATGTGCAGAGCATGTTTTTGTAGGAGTTGGGTACTTATATTGAAAACTGCAAATGTGTCAGTTGAGAAGCTTGCCTTGATACAAGTGTCCTTCTATTCTCTGTGCTGTAGCACGGAAACTAGAGGGACGATAAGCCATTTAAATTGGCATGAACAGCAGTCAGTCTTGTGCTTAAAGATGCTTTTGAACTTAAGGTGACTATATGTATTATTTCTTAAACCTGTGTCAGCCGAATTAGATGTTGAACATGCAGAACGTGGTCTGTTCACAGAGGCAGACTTTGTGTAGATACATTTAAGAGGAAATGGATCAGTTAAGCCAACAATGGCACACTCGTGTTCCTATAACTTTTTCAGCTGGAAAAACAAGCTTCCTTATTTTTCTTGTAACTTGTATTTTTATCAGTCTGCCCTGCTCACACTGACCTCTTTCAATAATTTTAGGTAATTGACACAGTACATATTTACTACTGTAAAATGAACAAATAATTAACTTACCTTTTCATACATGTTGTAACTAGATAGGTAAATATCTCTTGTTTAGCAGAAGCTTTTTCAAAGGAAATACAATTTCATTCTAGATGTTTAACACCTTGATGTATTCTCATATACACACACATGTCCATATATAAGAACATTTTTTTTTGTGGGGTAGGAAAACACAAATCACCATTTGGATATCAGTGTGATAATGTGAAGAACATGTGTTTAGAAAATGCTTAAGAATGTTTATTTTTGTTGTACCACAAAAGGATACCTTGTGTGCAGCCATTAAAGAGGCTTTGTTGCTCTTTTGTTTTTACTACTCAATAAGCGATCTACACCCACCAAACTTAATAGGAACTAGTGGAGGGTCTGAACAGTTAAAGAATTTAGACTAATTAGCTTTATTTATATTTCAAAGAGCCAACTGGCCCCTAATTTGTATGATACACTGGCAAACAATGTTGAATAAATGTAGGATGAAAAAACACATGTTGAGCAGAGAAATCATTGGAGAATGGGCATTTGAATGTGTGCTGCAAAATGAAGAAATTATAATTCTCCTCATTTAGTTGCTCCAGATTAATTTTGTTGTTGTACGGTAACAGCAAATTCATGGGGGAAAGCACTACCTTTCAATCTCTGAAAAACGAATCACAGAGAGATGTGAAATAAAGTAAGATAGATGTCTGATTAATGGTGATTAGCTTTGTTGCCGAATAGAATGCTGTAAGCACAATATCTTTTTCTATGAACTTCCTTAAGCTGAATGGTAGAAGACTGAAGAAAATCTGTTCTTGTACACAAATACTGTGTATGAACACAAAAACTGTATGAACAGCTATTACTAATGAAATTGTGGGAGTTTTTCAGTATTTATCTTTTATTTACTGTAATTATCAAACCTGGCAAGAACAAAGAGCAGAAAAGCAGGAGAAAACAAAGGAAGAATAAGCATATGGGAAACACTTGGAAGCCATACACTTGGTGTTGACCAAAAAGAAGGAAGCATGCCACAGGTTTTAAACATTAACAACTCTGTGCAAAGAAGTTAGGTATGTTAAAACTGGATAAGAGAAGTCCAAGAGATACCAATGTTTTAGAATTTAAAAGTTTTGAAAGTCTCCTGTTCCTGGAGAGTTCCAGGAACAGCACAAATGTTTTTTCAAGCTAAACTGAAGTTAAATCTGAAGTCTTCTGAAAGCACATTTTTCCCTCAATAAGTAGTGCTGATACTGAGGCTAAACTGAAGCGTGATTTTATACACATTTTTGTCCTTTGTAAGTTTTCGAAGGACAAATGGCAGGGAATAATTAAACTACCTAATTTGTACACTCTACTTACTTAACTGTTTATCAGTACCACAGAGTTTTATCCCAGAACCCTGATGGAGATGCAGGTGCCAATAGAAAAGTACTGTTGTCCATTTCATTCTGCACTTGAGAAGGTGGTGTGGCTATTCCAGGAACAAAAATAAACCCTAACAAGCAAGACTCCTCCTTGTCAATACGTTAAGGCAGAATCGTCTGACAAACTACTGTAATGAAGTGCATGATTTACATGTGCCCCAGCCTTGATTCAGCTCATCTTTCTGTGGAAAGCAGGTGATGTGCAATATGTGTGTTGCTTGAATAGGCAACAGAACATTAGAAAGTTGATGAAAGTGGAAGCAACTAGTGATTCAGTAAATTGAAAAGATAAAGGCTATATCACTATTGCCTCAGCACAGCTGAGCTGTGTATTGACAACTTCATCTGGGAGCCTTGCTATTTGTAATTTAGATTCATCTGTGTGTGGAAGAAGCATCTGATAGGAGTGAATGAGACTAGGTAGTTTTGACTAGTGTCAGAGTCTGTTTGCCTTAGAGTACATAGATGAGATTTCTACCATAGGTCCTGTTCCCATTGATACCTGTATCTTTTGTTTTGTATCTAGGAGAATGCCATTGTGGTCCTTATTGAAGTACTTTGGTACTCTGTCCCAGCTGTCAAAAGTCTGTTGAAGGAGGATTTGTTTTTCCCAAAGGAAATTGTGGAAAGGGCAGTTAAAATTTGATATATGTTATATTTCTCCCCTCTACCCCCAATTTTGTCTTCTCTAAAGAGCTGAGTGCAGTTAGATCCTTAAGTCTTTTGAAGTTAACTGAAAAATACAGCTGAGATCTTAAGTATCACCAAATGTGGACCTGAATAGTGTTTGCCCAGATAATGTTAGCCGCCTTTAAGTTAATTCAAGGTAAGAGCACAGATTTCCGTTCTGTAGGAATTTGGTGTATCTGGATGTGAACGAAAGACAACATGTTAGAGATTCTTTGAGTATACAAGAATCAAGATAGAAATTACTCATTTAGTTACAATATAGCCATGAAATCAATCTAAAGAGGTCCTGTTCTTGATCATTCTTTTATAAGCTAAGGTATAATGTAGTAAACATGTTTTAGGTGTACTTTACTTTGAAGTAGGAAAAAATATTTTAATTGTAGTAGTACTTATTCTTATGGCACAGAATATACATTGCTATCTAGTTTTGTTAATGTGTCTGCCACTGTCCCTGAGCTATATGCTCACTAGATACTTGCATAAGCTTCTTGGTCCTTGGCTAATTCATTGCTCTAATGATAATCTTTGTCAAGAATCCTTATACTGAATGAGAATATTTCTGTAAATTAAGGAAAATTTCTTTGATTTCCTTGTTCTATAAACCCATCACAGGAGAGTTTTTAACTCCGAGTCTTCAATGTTGATGTTCATTATTTTGCTTAAATTAGAGAATGTTGAAAAAGAATCCTGAAAGGTATTCCAGCCCACAATTGTGGGTGAACAGCATCATCCAGAAAGTCAAACAGAAGGTTTCTGAAGCAGCTGGTAACTCAGAACACCAGAAAAATGCAAAAGACATAGAGGTTGGAAAGATGCCATCATTCTTTATGTTTTTGGGAGCTGGTCAGGCTTGGGAAATTGGTGATCAAGTATGGAATTTATATTTTGCTCTGATAATGGATTCGCAAAGCGCTGTGAGTGCCTCTTAGTCTCACAGACCAGAGCAGCAAAAGCAATTGAAATTAATTGTGCTGAAAAATAAAGGCATCATTCACGTATCTTGAATAGATTCTTACACAGCTGCTCAGATACTTGTGTTTTTGGAGTGTGCTATCTAGATGGTGTTTAAATGAAATATTTATATTTATGGTTAAAATCTTTCAAAGACAGTTTGCAAAAAGGAGAAATAAAAACAAACAAAAACCAAACCCAAAGTACTCCTTTGTGAAATTTGTTTTAACTCAGTTAATCTTTTTGGAGGGAGAATAATGATTCTTACAATATTTCTCACTTGTATTTCAGTTTGATTGTTTTTAAAAAGAAGATAGTAGTAACCTGGAAACAGACACTGTGTAGTTGTGCTGGGGAGAAAAGGCCAAGGAATAAAGGACGTATTCTTACACCTATATTTGAATAACTCTGGTAAATTCTGTTTTCCTTCTTTTAATTTCTTGTTTGTGTGTTAATAGAACCTGATGCTTAGAAGTGCTTTCATACACAGCAACAATCTTCATGCCACTTGAATCTCTCCTGTCCTGTGATTGCCTGTTTTTTTGAGGGTGGTTCTGATGTACGCACCTGGTCATCTTCAGCAGTGGTGAGATTAGTAGTTAATCCCAGAGTGCAGGCCACCAAGCAGCTTTCTGACTGACTTAGCCCATTATTAAAAGAGAGATTTAGAGATCAAAATCTGTTTATCTCATTACCATTCCTCCAATCCATTAAGTCCTTTAAGTGATTTTTTGATGGAGGTTTGATCTGGGAAGTTACAGGTGTTGCATGTCATCAAAAAAGGATTTTGTACAAAACCCCATGAGAAACACTTGAGAAACTTTTTTTATTCCCACCAAGTAGGGGGAACCTCTCTGGCAACATTAAAACTCAAGGCAAAACTCAGGGTATAATTTAGGATTTAGATCATGGAACAGATAGTCTTTAAACATTTATTGAAACATAAAGAATATGTGGAGGTGTTCATTATAGAGTCAACCAACAAGATGTGCAGAGGACTAACTGCCTGACTAATCTTTTGGCCTTCTATGATGGAGTAACTGTATCAGTGGACAAAGGAAGAATTAGAGATGTCATCTGTCTAGCCTTCTGTAAGGCCTTTGATACAGTGTCCCCTCCCAACATTCTTACTGTTAAATTGGAGTGAGGGAAATCAGATGGATAGACTCTTTGATGCATAAAGAATTTACATGAAAGCTGCATTCAAGGAGTATGGTTAGTGATTTAATATCCAAGTGGAAGCAGTAATGAGTGGTGTCCCTCAAGGAATCATACTGTTTAATACCTTCATATGACATAAGCAGTAGGAAGTTGTGCCCTCAGCTGATTTCCAGCTGACACCAGTCTGAGAGGTACACTGAGAGGTACAGGAGGTGAGTGGGCCCATTGGAACCTCAACAAGGTTCAGCAGGGCCAAGGTCCTAGGTGCATTGTCTGTGGTTTGGGACAACCCTTGGTGTCAGTAGGGCGCTGGAGGTGAATGGATTGAGGGTAGCCCTCTGCAGGAAGACTTGGGATGCTGGTGAATGAAAACTTGCACTTGGTACCTGGAAAGCCAGGCCTACATCAGAAGTCTCACTGGTGGTTAGGGGAGGTGATTCTTGTCTGCTGGGACCTGGAATCCATCCATCTCTATGCTCCTCAGCACAAGAAGGACAGGGACCTTTTAGAGTGAAAAGAGCTCAGAAAAGAGCCACAAAAATGATCAGAGGGATGAAGCACCTCTCCTGTGAAGAGAGTCTGAGATGGTGTGGGTTTTTCAGCCAGGAGAAAAGAAGATGCCAGAGAGACCATGATGACCAGCCTTTCAGTAGACCAGGAGTGTATATAAGAAAGCTGTAGAAAGGCTTTTTACATGGGTCTATCAGTAAGAGGACAAGGAGAAATGGGTTTGAGCTGAAAGTGAGTAGATTGAGATTGGACTCACAGAAGAAATCTTTACAGGAAGGCAGGTGAGACGCTGGAACTGGCTGCTCAGAGCAGTTGTGGATGCCCTATCCTTGGAAGTGTACAGGGCCACGCTGGGGAGTCTTTGAGCAACCTGGTGTAGTGCGTGTCATAGATGATTTCTGAAGGTACCATCCAACCCAAAGTGCTCTGTGATGCTATGATTGGACTGCTGTGGTAATAAATTATTTCATGAAGTTAAAGCTTGTGTACATCTTCCTAATTGATAGCTGTAAGAAACAATGCTTTATACATGTATTTTTCCCCCTTTGAAAACATGAAATGCACCTAAACATACTTTTGTTTTTCTTGGTAAGAAGGGAATATGGAGAGAAAATAACATGAGGGTTTTTTTTTTTTTTTTTCACTGCGTTTGGTATCCTCTTGGTCTTTATTTTAGCATTGAATTGGTAAATAAATTAAAGGAGATAATAAAAATTACTCTAAGTTGGATTTCATTTAGGTTATTCTCTCTCCTGGTTTTGCAGCTTATTTCGAACAGACAATTTAGGAGTAAATTTGCTTTCGTCTAAATGTAAGACTGGGTATTTTCTGCAAACAGAACAAAGATTCGCTGGAATTACTGTATTTCATTAAATTGCCTAACAGCATGTTTCATAGAATCACAGAACAGTTTGAGTGGGAAGGATCTTAAAGTTCCAACCCCCTGCCATGGGCTGGGACTGTGCAGTAGACTAGGTTTCTCAGTGCCCCATGTAGCCTGGCCTTGAACACTGCCAGGGTTGGATCATTTGCAGCTTCACTGGGCAACCTGTGTCAGTGCCCCACCGCCCCCACAATCAGCATTAGTGAAATGGCTTATCCTACAATCCGTTAACTTGGATTTTAATGCCTTTGGTGTTCATAGAAGTCCAGAAACATTCTCTGCCCAGAACAATTTTTGTTCTCTTGGGGTTTATTTACTTAATTGCATTTATCCTGTTGTCTTACCTGCAAGGCAAGGTAATAGTGAATTCGGATTTGCTTTGATTTTGTTCTTTTCTTCTTTGCATTTGGCTCCACAACATAGTTATACACTCCTATTAATTATTAGGTTTAATTAGGGTTAAGAACTAGACTCATGGTAATCTCTGAAGATTTTGGCCTTTGAACCAAAACTACAGAAACAACATGAGCAGAATTTGCTAATAGCTTAATTGTGGCTGTATTTCCTACACCCTGATGGTGAACAGTGAAGCTAGTATGTATGCCTTTAAATTGTTTTCTTGGAGAGATTTATGACACATTCTCTGGGTAATAACATTTTTGTGCCTTTTTTTGTTTATTTGTTTTGTAAGCTAACAACCATGTTAATTTTATTAGTGCGTTTTTTATTTGGTTGTTCTCAGAAAATACCTTGTCTGAATGTTTTGATTCATGGACATTTTTGGTCTTCAGTTTCATGTAGTAAAGTGAGAAGGATAGATTTAAATACTTATATTGCATTTTTCATCTATGGAATTTTCTCATTAAATAATATAAAAGCAGTAAAGCTGGAGGAGATTGTCTTTTTGTTGTTTCAAATGACAAAATATGGTGGGATTTCTTTAACTGGTAATTATGCAAAATTACTATATATTACTATGATCTGTCAGGCTGCTAGGACATAGTCTTTTGTTAGAATAGCTTAAAAGGGGGGACACTATCATGAAATTACTTTGTAATGCTTTTGCTTTATATTTTAGTTATTTTCAAGTTGTGACAGTATTTTCTGGAAAAATCTGTAGCTGCAGAAGCACCTGCTTATCTGTTTGTTTTGTGTTGTTTTCGCGATACCAGGCTACTTCTGCTTAGTGACATGGACAATTTTCTTACACCTTGCCATTTCTTAGCAGCTTTTTTTTAGGTGTACAGAGGATCAAAACTCTGCAGAAGTAGTCAAAACAGAGCCATAAGACAGAGAGATGTTTATTTGTTGACTGAGTTTAAAACAGTATTTCAACCTACAAATCTAGACTGTAGTTTAGGTATAGTGATGTTAATTGTATATATCACTGTACTCAATAACTCAGGCTTTTTTGTGGGTTTAGAAAGGTTTATTTTTGTGGGTATGCATGATGAGGTTTTCTTTTTTGAGTGTGGGTGTCTTTAAGGTGATACGTGTTTTTTTGAACCAAAATACATGGTTTCCCAAACCGCCAGCAGCCTGTCTGAAAGCTCTTTCTTAATATATTTTGGATTTTGTTTTCTGACATTAGATAAAGTATAAGAAGTAAAATAACCGGACTACTCATTTTTTTAAGTTCATCATTACCATGAACATTTCATTTATTGTCCACTTTGAGGACAGAAAGAAAATACTCCAGTATCTTAGGGTTCAGTCTGGATGGTTCCATAGTTCAGTTCTAACTTTGTAAGTGTAGAGTAGATTTTATGATCCTGTAACTGTTTTTGTAGCTGGTTTTTGAGTTCTTTCCAATTCAAGGTCAGTACTAAAGTACAGATCATGAGAATTTAACAGTGATGTGTATATACTTTTTATTACAAGTATATAAGTACTGCTAAGTGGAATACCATTGTTAAGGTGTGTTCAAGGAGTGTAACAGCCTACTGAGCCATGACATTAAACTATTCATGTTTAAATGACTGCTGTAATTTAAATGCTTTTCTAAATAATTGCTTTTCAGGGTGGGTTTAGTAATTGTTTAACAAGTTTATATATAACAGTGTTTGGATACACAGTATTTGCCTCTTTCTGTTTTACAGATTATTCTGATACAGTTTTCGGCATCATATCATCATCAGTTCACAGCTTTTGCATCACCTATAAGTACTGGCAGTAATGATTCTATGTTTTTATTTTATCTCATGGGTGAAGATTTTTAAGGTTTTTTAAAGTTTTAATATTGTTGGGATCCTGTTTGGAAGACAGCTGTCTGCTGAGGACTTTTGCCTGTGTAGTTTACTACTTAACTGTTTAAGCAACTGTTACTGAATGCGTGCTGTGTTGGTTTATTGTGTGATCAGCTGCTTAGCAGATGCCTAGTTCTTCTAAACCACTGACTTTGACATCAAACCATCCAAATCCTTTAACTCTATCAGTCTTGGTATGCAATCTCTTTCCCTCACCTGTTTTTCACTCTTTGGGGTTTTTTGGGTGATAATTCAAGAGTTTCAAGTCAGTATGCCTTCCTAGCCAGTCCTTCTAAAACCTTTGGACCCTCTGGCTGACGTTCTGACTTGAATAATTCCTCAGTGTTGTTCATCTTCAGTGGGCACTCCATCATTGTCATTGCAAATCTGGTCTGCGCTTCCCTAAAAGAAAAAAAAAAAGAAAATTACACGAGTGTTTCTCTGTGTTAATAAATATTAAGTATCCTACAGCAACAGTTTCATAAGGAACCAGTGTGGCTTGTCATTAAGAAAAAGTGAGGTTTTATGTGGAGCCCCAGAGGTCATAATTTGACTTTTTCTCTTAAAAATTGTTGAGATTTCCTATGTTTTTGGCTTACCTATTTCAATTTTCTTCTTCTACTTCCTCTCTTATCCAGGCTAGTTTTATTGTTTTTCTTTTTTCTTTGTATAATTGTGACTGTCTAGGCTACTTCATGAAATGTTCTGAAATGACTCCCAGTTGTTCCTGTTTTAAATCTAAATCCAGTAACTTACACTTGTAATTCTGTCAGGTTTTTGCTAAAGTAGCTCTCATGAACACAATGTGCTTATAATGTGCCTTTACTACTGGTTTTGAAATTTGTTCATTTACACATAGCAGATGGTGTACAGTCATAATCATATGCTCCTGCAGTTGCTTTTGACTGTGGTTCTGACACATGCCCCTTTTCTTTTTCATATTTCTGTATGGTGCTTTTCTGGTTTAGGAATCACAATTTTTAAACTTGCAGAAATACCAAGGTAATTTGCTTGAGACCTTTAGTGTCAGTTACATGGCCTTAGGAGGTTATACTTTTCCATCTTCATGAAAGCACTAGAGGAACTCCACTTCCTTGCCCTGTCTCATTACCTGAGACTGTCATTTGCTATGCCATCAGCTTTTGTTTCAATTTTTCTCTATTAGAATTTAAACCAAAAATACGAAGATCTCTAGCTGCCAGACAATTCTGAAGTGTAAAATAAAGCCAGCCACTGTAAACTTCAACTTGGTAAATCCTTTCTTTAGTTACACCTCCTTCTTCAAATCAACATCTATATATCAGCAATTCTATGGGTTTATCGCCTGTCTAGAATATCTAGAATATTTTGCCAGTTGAACAAGCAGTTCAACCTCTCAATTTTATTTGATTATTCATTTAATTTTAATCCTTCTTTGATTTTTCTGCTAAATAAGTGCACTCCACTCCCCATCCTTCCCTTCACTTTCGACAGTGCAAGGATACTCTGACCTCTCTGGCCAACCTGCCTTTCAGAATGCTTTTCTTCTTCTTACAATGGAAATTGCCCAAATTCTGCAACTTCTGTCTTCCACAGAAATCCAAGAACTAGTCTCCTGCCCAGAAGTCTGTTGTGTGTTCTTTTCCTATCCAGGAGTTTACCTCCAGGTTTTTCTGTTTCCTTCTAGTATAGCACAGTAATGTTTAAACTTGTTAGGTGTCAGGATGACAAATATTAGGTGTTTAGGTATTTATAATTTACAAGATTCAGAGTAATTATTCTGATGGAGCGTACTTCAGGCACATGTGCCATATTGCTGTCATTACTTCTATTAAATAATGTTGAACAATCCCTTTGAGCTATTTGCAGGGTCTTGCTTGCATCCAAATAGAGTGCGATGACGTAAGAATCCCAGTGGTCTGTGCCTACGTCTTGGTACCTGTTGACTTCTCCTGTGTGCTGCATGCACTGTGGTCATGGCTCATCCATCTTGGGAGCACTGTCTGACTGTACAGACTACACACCAGTGCTTTTGTGTAAGTGTCAATGCTTGGTGAATGCTGGTAGCAGCTGCTTAGCTCTTGTGTGAAATGTGAAAAAGCTTTACGTTGCACCTTTAGGAACGCTGGCTCTAGAGGCTACTGTAAGAAGTTCTGCATCTTCTGCAGAGGAATCAGATTTATCCTTGGAAAGTGACTACTTCTTGATATCAAGAAAGAACTGGATGTTTCAGGAGTCAACTGCAGTTGGAATAGCCTGGGATGCTTACAGGGTACTTTCCTCCACTTACCCTCATCTTAGATTGGCATACTTTCATAAATAGATCTAATCTTGAGAATTTGAGAGTATAAAAATATAAATATAAAAATGAGAACTTGAGGCCTATAGGACCACTGCTTACCTGTGGGACTGTGTTTTCTTGTGTACCTATAGAGCTCTGAAAGGTTTTACATAATTTTCAGATGTGCATTAACACAGCTGAAGCATGGTCAGGACTTGACACTGTACTGATGCAGATGCAGCCCAAACACTCTGGGGAAAAGGTTTCCTTATCAAGTAGAGAGAGCACTTAGCCCTCTTTGCCTCTTGCTTGCTGACCAATGAGTCTGAGGTTAAGCTCACCAGTACAAGAGAGATAGGTGTGGAACTTCTGGAGGAATTCAAGCAAGAAGTGTCTAAAGTAATGAAGAGACTTGAATTCTCTACTGTAAGGAAATGCTGAGAGAGCTAGGACTGTTCAGCCCGGAGAAGAGAAGACTCAAGGAGGGATCTTACCAATTTATGTAAGTATCCAAAGGGAACTTGCAAAGAGGACAGAGCCAGGTTCTTTTCAGTGATACCCAGTGATAGGGCAAGAGGCAATGGACAGAGGCTGAAACACAGGAGATTCTGAACATCAGGAAATGCTTTTTCACTGTGAGGATGACTGAGCGTTGTCACCGGTTGCCCAGGTTTTTTTCTATTAAAAAAACATGGTCCTGGGCAGCATGTTGTGACCCTGCTTGAGATCCTTTCTGACCTCAACCAGTTTGTGTTTCTGTGAAATACAGTGACTGTGCTGCAGCACTGGATCAGCTGAGTCACCAGGTGACTCTGACCGTTAATCATACAATGTGGGGGAAATCCTATGGGATTTATATTTCATGATGCTACACTTGCTTATCAGTGCTTAGTGTACAAAGAATCATTTGGTAAGTAGTCCTGGACCACTGTGACCAGTTACCTGAGGGGAAATCAGTGAAAATACAAGTTTTGTGGTTCAGAATTCTTGCAGTGGCAGTATGCCAGCATGCTTTTCCCAGAACAGCCACCTGTGCAGCTTAAGTCTGTCTGAGAAGACAGCAAGATAGCTCATTACCCTGAACTGTGGGCTGATACAGGGCTGTCTTTCAGCTGATCCCTGAATAGCTACAGGACTGACAGAGGCTGTAGCTTCAACCTATTGATTGTAGGCTGGGTGGCCTCTGAGCCTGATCCAGTCTCAGTGCTCCTGGTAATGTCACATCATTTTCCATCATTATATAGGGTAGTTATGGTTTTAGGAGTTTGACACGTTATTATAAACTAAGTAGACACAGCAGGATTGAAACCCTCCAACTTGTCAAAACACACTTTGGCAGCATCCTGAGACCATTGTAAACTAGTTACCAGTTGTAAACTAGGTGCATGATGCTAACTGCGCATGTAAGCCCAGGTCAGTGCCAGCACATCCTGGTAAGTGGCACATGGATGCAATCACAAACTGTTGTTTTGGTGATACTCAAAAAATATGTCTGTCTGTTGTTAGCAAGTTCTTTTTGTAGAAGACAAAATTATTTCTGGGTAAAGTAGCAGAAAGAAAAATAGTCTCTTCTCCTACCCTCAAAATACTTACTGGTAGAAGTGTGCTGCAAAGTCAGAAGATTATTTGCAGAGGGGAATGTTAATTCTCGGTGTGTACATTCATGAGAGAAGGAAATGGATAAGACTTGTGATTCTCTACAAAGGTACTGTGCACCAAATATGTGTATTCTAAAATACATACAAATAACTTTTTGAAATAACCAGCCTGTTCAGTCAAGGTTGACAAGACTGTAAGGAAGAAGTGCCTGTACTGCCAGTCTATATCCCTGCCATGCTTAGGCTGGGTACTGGAATAGCAGAGCAGCCAGCACCTGCCTTGGATCTTGGCAGAGCTTAACTGTCTAAGCTGACAGGACTTTGCTCTTTAGTTTGTGCATGCCTGCTAGAAGGCCTGGTGGCTTCCCATAGGGGAATTTTGGGAATGGTGGGGCAGGATAGAGGCTGTTAAGCAGAAAGGTGCCCGCTTCTAAAGTGAGTCCTGCTCCATCCTTATTTCTTTCTTTAAGAATGCTCTTCCTAGCTAGTGTTTGAAGATGAACCTGTACCATCCAGTTGAGTGATGTGGTACATCATATTTCCAGTGTCCCATCTCCATATCTGCTGTCTTGGTGTCCACTGATGACAGTGATATCTGGGACAGTGAAGTGAGAGGGAGGCTGTGAAGCACACCTTAGCTGTCTGCCTTGGCTGTGCTGCAGGGAGGAGTGGAGATATTGGCATGGTCTTGTGGTAAAACATCTCATTCAGTACAGTTAGGGAGACGTGAGACTTTTGTCAGGTTGCACTGGAGTTGGAACCTTGGCCCCATCCATAGGTTTCTGTTTTAAAGGCTGATGCTCAGTGGTCCAATGGAAACTAGGCACTGTTTTTCATGAGGAGGGCTGGACCTTAGCAAATGAGTGTGTAGTTGTGCTTGGCTCTTTGCTGTTACTTTCTAAAAATGTTACTTTTGATCTTACCTTTTAGAAATCAACTCTTGGGTTTATTTCCTCATCATAACGCTGTGTAGTGTTGGGAATTTGTTTGTTTGATGTTGGATTTTAGTTGTTTTTGGAGCTCTCAAGCTGTCGGATTTCTTTGCATCTTAACCTGTAAAATCAAATGATGGCAAGTTGTTTTCCAGGCTCTCCTGAGATAATGCCAGTAATGAGTCAGCTGCTTGGGAGTACACTATTTTCTTCTCTTTGTGAAAACCAATAAATGGAAAGAAGGGAAAAGCCATTTGAATGCTGGATTATCTTTTTCCCTGTCCTTTCTTAATACCCTGCTTTAAATGTACAAAAGCCTTTGCCTCCTACAAAGGTTTGTCTTTTAGTCTTACCCACTCCCCTCAGAATAAGGTATGTTTAAAATAAAAAAAAATCAGAACCAAAAATAAGAAAAAAACCCCCACATCCTTAGAAAAAACAAACAAATCCCAGAAAACAAAACAAACCAGCCCTCTTCCGTGTTATGAAACTACCTTGAAATATATCAAGTTTGCAGTTGTAAATAAAATTCAGTTTTGCAACTGTAAATTAATTGTAGATTAAAAAAAAAGCCTTCCTGCCATTCTTCCTTTGGACTTACCTTTTTAATAAATCTGCTTTCTCAGAGATGGGAAAATGATTTTCTGATGAAGTTCTTTGAAGCAGAAAACCTTCCTAAACAACTCGTAATGCAAATTGTGAAGTTTATTGCTTTCACAGTAATCTATTTCTCAATTTCAGGCAGTCCTTTAGCAAGCAAGGTAGATTATTTTTTAGTCCATCAGCAAGCAAGGTTTTTTCTGATTGTATGTTGTGACATGAAAGTCACCTAGGAGTATTTCTTCTTTTTCTTTAATGAATGGTATCTCTGTAACTAAGTATTTTGAGCTGCTTGTTCTGCCCAGCAATCTCTTTGTAATTATAGTGTTATGAATTACATTTCAGAATTATACTGGAAATGACACCAAGCTTTATTCCTGGATCAATTAATGAATCCGTATCATCATTTCTCAAACAAAATCGTGATTCAGACTGATCTAGGGTTGGGTTTGGTTGAGTTTTTTTCTTTTTTTCTTTTTGTTTACTTTGTAATGCTTCTGATGCTGTAAATTACCTGGGAACGACAGCATGTTGCCCATTTTGCTGGTTTTCTGCGATTCACTTAAATAATTACTACAGTTTGGATCATAATGCATGGTTCTTTCTTAAATGATAAAGCTTTAATTCAGGGCTTCATGGATCATTATCTTACCATCACACAATAGGTTTTCTTTTTGGAAAAGTGTCATACTGAAACTAAATTTTAAAGTAGGGAAAGTAGAAAGGCTGTAGCTGTTAATTTCATAGGTGATACTGTTTCCCCCTCTAGCACATCACCCAGTTTATACTCTGAGATAGAAAAGAGACTGAGGTACCAGAGAGGTAGATTTTAGTTTACATTGGACTGGAAATGTTTGCCTAGGAGTAGTAAGTTTTTCATGTCTTAGCCAATACTGCCTTAATGTCTGAACTAAACTTCATATTTTAATATCTTGGGAACATCTTGTTACAATTCCATAGAAAGTGACTATTTATAGAAGTTCCTTTTCGTTCTTTCTATCGTGTACAATCAGGTACTTATGTTTTTGATGGCACCAGTAGTTAATTTTTTGAAAAACCTTACTGTAAAATGTATTTTAATTTTCTCTTTTATTTAGTCAAACAACCCATGTAGTTGTATTGGTAATTGGAAGCAATTTTGACTAATATTTTTGCATGTGTACATGAAAGATCCTGTCACTCCGCTAAACATCTGTTTAAGAGCATTTAAATTCATTAATTTATTTGCAGTACATCTAGCTTCTTTAGTCACTGTTTTTTCACACTGCAACTTTTGACATGCTTGGGCCACCTGATGGTTTATGTTCATCTTCATCATGCCATACTGCCTAGGTGAAGAATCTGTGCAGAGGGATTGCAGAACTGGAGAGAACTGTGACCTCTGCTAGCAAGCACTGAAGTACTTATCAATCCTTTGACCTGATTTAGAAGCCCCGAGAGAACTGGGTGAATGAGTAAGCATGTGCCTAATTAGCTAGAACTGGCAGGATCAGAAGCTGAGACTAACTTTTGATCAAGGGTGAGAATGTGATCACTTTCCTTCCTTCATCTGACAATACATCCTGCTTTTCAACACATGGATGTGTGATACGTGGTAGTGTAGTTGGACAGCAGGTTATCTTTCTTGAGAGGTTGAAACTGGGAGTTTGAACTGATTTTGCCAAACTAGAGAAGGTAATTAAAGTTCTTCTGTGTAGTCTTCTGTATGTCTATGACTAAGCTAAGCAGAAAGCTGTTTGAAGCAGGAAGGGTTGTTTTCTCCTGTAGTTGTATTTTGAAGCAGAGAAAATGTCCTCACACTATGTGAGGCTTGCCCTGGACTCCTCAGGTGAGCCCCACTGGGACTGTTGCCATACTGCAAAACCTAGGAGGTAAGGAACTCTGGAAGCATAAGTACAGTGCCAAAATGAAACATGAAAGATAGTAATTAACAAAATTGCTACCTTTAAAGTACTTATTAATAGATTCTTTATATTGTCTTTGGTTTTATTAAGCAAGAATAAATAAGCAGGAGATGGATGAGAACAGCAGTAGGTACTTGTTGTTTCTGTTGTGTATAGCAGTACTATTGAGGAGTCATTTCGTTGTTCATGAGTTTTTGGATCCTGACTGATAAATAACATTTTAAGATCTAGAAAAGCTTTTACTATATGGACAGAGTTGTATTTCCAGAGACAGATTTCTGCTGAACTGAACAACATCCTAGCTAAAATCAGTGCATGTGCTTTGACTGGATGTGTCATATCATTGTTAAAAGTTCCATGAAATAAACCTGCTGTCACCAGAGTGGCTTCAGCAAGTGGATCAAAGTTGTTCTGGGGAGTAACCAAGGATGTTCCAGATAGGGGTTTTCTTGTTTATACATTGCTGTCTTATTGGATGGTACCTGCACAGTAGTATTTGTAATAAGAGGGAATAGCCACATAGCGCTGCAGATTTTCAAAATACTGCCCACCTACTAGCTAATCAGTCACTCTGTCACCTCCATAGGGTTCATAATTACTACCCCTGTGGTGATAGGTGGGGGAGTGCAGAGAAAGGCTGTTCCTAAGTTAGCAAATACTGTGAATGAGCGTGGGTCTCTAGGGTAAAACAGTAGGTGTGGAGAACCTGATGGCCAAGTGTTTGGTTTTTTTGTTTTAGCCAGGTCTAATCTGATCCTAGGGACTAAATGCCTGTTTGTAGTTGGAATGCATTAGTTGTGGTCCTTAACTTCATTTTTTGCTGCCTTCATTCTAAAGAAATCCATGTTCTCACCTGCAGATACTTTGATAGCAATGGGAAAGAGCACAGTCTGTGAAGGAGTTGAGGAACTTTAAGCTAGGTTCAGAAGAGCACTTCTGAAATAAACACTAGTATATGTCTACCCACAGGGACAAGGGACACTCTGGCAGATGGTTTCAGGTAGGAGCTTCACTACAGGTTAGTTGTTTAGCCTGGAGAGAAGAAGGCTCAGGGGGTCTCTACAACTACCCAAAAGTGGTTGTAGCAAGGTGGGGATTAATCTTCCAAGTAACAAGTAATAGACAAGAGGAAATGGCTTCAAGTTGTGCTGGAGGAAATTTAGATGGGATGTCAGTAAAAATTTCAACATGGGAAGAGTTGTCAAACCCTAGAACAGGATGCTCAGGGAAGCGATCAAGTCAGCATCCTTGGAAGGTGCTTAGGAATGTGGTTTAGTGGTGGACCTGGCAGTGTTAGGTTAATGGCTGGACTTGGTGATCTTCAAGGTCTTTTCCAACCTAAATTATTCTATACTTCTGTAATTTTCAGAGCTGCTAAGGGCACTTCAACTGATCAGAGATTTGTGCTTGCAAAGCATCTCCCAATAGCATTTTATATACGTGAATCTGGTCTTAGGAATTGGCTGTTACTTTGCATGAAAGTGATGGAACTTGCATTTCACTTTTCCCTGTAATTGCAGAGCAATAATGAAATATTAATTCTTTGAAGTAGATTGATTTATGTTGAGAAACATCTTCTGATCAAGTCTGATTTTCATGAAGAACATGAGCTTCTTACTCTCCTTTTCTGTGTTTCAGTGCCAGAAGTAATTAGTCCATTAGGTGCAAAAACTTGGATTAGGTTGTCCTCTTTATGGTCTTTTTTGTTCTAAGTCTGAACCATTAATGACATTTCACTCCTCCTTTGCTTTGCTTTCGATCTTGGACCCTGCCGTAGGTTTAAATTGCAACATAACTAATTGATCAGAGAAATGTTTATTCTTTGGTTAGGCAGTATCTTTGTTAACATCTAAATTATCAGTCCTTTTTGTTAGATTTGACTTCTTGTTTCAGCTAATGATAGCAGCTACTGTCAATTCATACCAATATTCTTCAACAGAAGCATCAGAAAAATAGATTTTAACAGATATTCTTGATCTTAAAAATAAGAAATTGAGCAGGGAAAAATACAATCCTTCTAGGCTGTCTTTTTTTCTGGAAGCAAAAGAATAGCTGTCCCTCTGTCTCTCTTTGCACTTGCAAGTATATTCATGCAATCTTCAAAATAATTTTGACCTGTGGATTTTATGTAGCTACACAACAGAGCCATTAGAATGAGAAGTTTGATGCTGGCTTTCCCGTATGTTGGTTTTATATCTACAAAATTACTCCATTTGGAACTTTTTCATGCTTTAAACTGAGCTAGATGCCTTTAACTTGATGTACAGTTATCTTTCACACATTCCTCAGGAGATTTTTGGCTACAGTAAAATTGGGAAAGAAAATTTTAATTTGGTAAAGAGACAGGAAATTTATTTGTATAAATTTGCTTTTTGGAAAGCTTATTTAATTTCAAAGATGATAATTTCAAGCAAACAAATCATAGTGTAATTATATGATGCATTAAATTCTACTTGAAATGCTGGTAAAATATATGAAGAGATACATCTATTCATGTAGCATTATGTTACCTTCCTTGCGAAAGGCAAATCAGTATTTTTGTTTAGTAACTGGTTCATGATTGTACAGTCTTAAATAATATGTACAGTATTGCATATGAATCAATAGCCATGCGTCAGTAGTTGTCTTAAAGGAGCTGTCTCCTTGTCCTACCTAGGATGTTACCTTGGTGATGCAGTGACTTTCACTACAACAACACTGTTGTAGTCTGAAACCCCGTGCTATAAGTGCCTTCCTACATCAAGTTTGTGTGTTGTTCTTCTACAGAAATAGAAATGGTTGCATTTCAGTCTTGGTAATTCAGAAAATACCTGTGCAAGGGAAGAGGAGAATTTAAGGTACTTAATTTTGGCTTTAGGCCACAGCATTTAGGGCTTTGAAGATGTAAACCTTTCATTTTAAATTTCTCATGCCTTCCAGAGTTTAGCAAATACAAGATTGCCTGCAGTCATGTGTTTAAAATCAAAAGTTTTTGGGTTATTGGAAGTTGATACACGGTATAATGTACAAGTCATTGCATCTGCGCTTACTTGTTCCCAGGTTGCTGTCACAGTATCTATCTTTTACTGAAGATAGCCTAACACAACTTCTTCTGGAGAGTATGGAGCAAAAGAGGAATGTGTGTGATCATGGAATGCCTGTAAGCAGAGTTTTGAATAAATCCAAATGGCAGTGTGAGGTGTAGTCAGAATGGAGCATCTTCTCTGCATTGAGATTATTCTTGATACTGTATTTTGTTTTAAAAATTGTAAGTATGCAAAGCAACAATGAAGGTAACATTTTAATAACTGATTTGAAATGGATAGCTCATGTAGAAAAATGGTATGTGGATTTTTTTCCTAAGTCTCACTAAAATCTGGCATGCAGATGAGATTTATAGGAAGGCAGAAAACCTCAAGAAAAGTAGTGCTGAAATTGGTGCGTATTGGTTAGGTACCAGTAGTCTTTAAAAGTAATTAAGAAACAGGTCATTAATAACTGGTCTGTTGGATTGTTTAGTGAGTAGAATAAGTACTTTTTTTTTGTTATGAGAATTAACAATAGTAACATAAACACATGCATAAGGAACTGTTCCGAGGATTGGTACATCACACACAGCAGCTGTAACCACACTGTGCTGAAATGTTCTCATTTAGGTAAATATATGTTTCACCTCTTTGTTGAGAAGGAATGGGATCATGACCTGTATGCCTAGTTGTGTGACATAACAAAATAGCTTGCCAAAGAATTGTTTCTCAAGTAGAAGTTAAAAAGCAGGTTAATAATAAACTTGTAACAGCAGAGCTGCAATAGAATAGAATCAGAGAATTAGTAAAAATTTAAGTCTTCTTTTACTTTTATCTGATACTTTAGTTTAAAAATAAATTAGTTTCTATAAAGTTATATACATCGTTCTTCAAATACATTTTTCTTCATTTGTTAATATGGTATAATATAGGTGTAGCCACTTTTTAGCACAGTGTTTAAAGGTATTTAATCTTCTCATTAGCTGTGTAGTGCAGCAAGATTTACTGAAATAAAAAGGACTAACAAATCAGTTTGATAAAACTTGACATTTGCACGTAACTGCACTACCCATGCAAAAACCACTGTGGAGTAGCAAATGCATGGTAACTGGTCACACCATGGTAACTCTCTTCTTAGACTCGCTCTGATCTTAAGAAACATTTTAGGTACTTTGGTTAAGTGATAGGCAGAGAATTTTGGAAAGCATTTGATGTTCTTTATTCCTATTCCTTGTTTTTCAAGAATACTTCCAAAATTATTAAAATGGATATGCAGTATACTTTGTGTCTACTCTCAGTTTTTTACCCTCATTCATATTAATAAGGCCATACTTTGCAGTAATCTGTTGGGACTACTTAAAGAGTAAGGATGGCAGAAGAAATCCTTAATAAGGATCACAGGAAAAAAGAGCGGGGGAAGGGTATGATTAACCTTTCCTGAGGTCATTATTACTTTCTTTAATTTCTTCTTCCAAACTCTTCAGTAACTTAATTTCTTTGAAAAATGATTGGTTTTTCTTTACTAGTGACATGAGAGGAGTCAGTTTATAGAAGAAAGTAATGCTTGCAAAACTGGGGAGAGGTTGTAGGTTGCTTGAGGGTTTTCCCCTGCAATACCCTGAACATACCTTTGGTTCTCTTAGTTGCAACAAGGTTTGCTTTTTTTTTTTTTTTTTTTGGTAGTTCTGGTAGTTGAAATTTAGGTATTGACTGTAAGCTGCATAGTGTAAAAATCCATATTTTTATGCTAATAGTGTGGATTTTCTCTTATTTTCTGCTGCAAACTTAGATTGCAGGAACAATTTTGCCCTCACAACTCAAATTTTTCTTCTTGTTATTTTCACAGTTTGAAAAATTCTTATTAAAGAGTAGGAATCCCTCTCCTAATTTTCTGATTTATCAAATTTTTTGTGGGGGAAAGAAAGAATTCGGCAGTTTGAAGTGAAGTTACATGATACTTTCACAGAAGTGCTAGTTGTGGAAAACTTGCACAGAAGCCTTTATTTCTTCATCTTTAGAAATAAAGAAAGCTGTTAAGATGGCATGAGAACTTGAACAACAAAACAGGGGATCTCTGATGACAGTCAAGAATGATTCATATTTATATGAGCGGAAACATTCATCTTAGATTTTGTATCAGGGAATAACACAGGGCATCTGGGATACACTGGTCTATTGTCTGAAACACATTTCCACAGCTTTATGCTTGTCAGCCATAGTGAGAAGGTAGTCTTTAACTGCATATTCTAGTCAACTAAATTGCTTTATCTGAGTTGATAAACCTACAGTTTGGTAGATAACATTTTCCCAGAGCTGCAACAATATGAAGACCATCCCCAAAACACTTCAATTGTCTTATATGACACTTGTTCCCATGTGGCAGAGATTAGAGAACCAGCTTCCTTCCTCGTCCAGTAAATGTCAGAATGCTTACATGATTTTGGAGATCATGTTAAAAGAGAAAATTGACTTCCTCATGGCGAACACTTTTTAAGTGTTTTAAGTGTTTTAGATAATTGATAATTAGTGTGAGGTGTTGTGTATACTGGATGTGTACGTGTAATTCAGCAGCCTGAGAGGGTGCAGTGGTTAACCTTTTACTAATGCTCTAAGGCTTTCAGTGGTGGTTGGATCTGTAGGGTAAGACACATACTGAAGCAGCTGGGCTATTTCTTTTTTCTTCTTGCTGCTTTTTGGTTTGGTTTGGTTTTGGGTTTTTTTGGTTTTTTTTTTGGTTTTTTTTACAAATTAGACAGCTGGAGTCAGCAGAATATCCCAAAACCTGGCAAGTGACCAGAGGAAAAAAGGATAGTTCAGAACTTCAGAACTCCCTGGTTATCACATTGTCTTCTGCTTCCCATTGTCTTGAAAATAGGTGTTGCAAAGCATGGACTAAGGGTTGGCTGCTGGTGCTGAAAGTGTCATCCTTGTCCTTTTTTACACACCTCTTACTCCTCAGTGTGACAGCAGCCAAATGGCTCTATGATGCTTGTACTTGAAGGCTGGGAAGGAGCTTAAAACTCTCCAGAAATAAATTCTGCACCATGACCTCTATAGGGAACTGCCTTGTCAGCTTCTAGTCAGTGGGTGGAGGAAGGGCTCTTTCCTGGTACTCCCTCCCTAAGGGCCAAGCTGTGCCTGACTGGGGAGAGCTGGCTGGCAGCTCCCACTGTCATGTCCCAGGCAGAAATGTTTCAGCCACACACAGCTCCCCTCTCCTGGCACACACAGTGCAGAAACCTGTGGGATGAGGCTGGACAGCTGCTGGAGGGTTTGGGTGCAGACATGCACCTTTGTGCTTGGTGGTGATTTTGCAAATTATGCAGACCAGTAGGGAAAGCTGTGTGGAAGGGTCTGTTGGTTAGAAATTGTGATGTTAGTGTAGAAAAATGGTGTCTGTCTCTATTCTTTGTTTTGAAAATTTTTAGTGTTTCCAGCATTTGTACTCTCCATGAAATCAACTTTATTTCACAAGATTCAAGGCCTTTAGAGCAATAGGAGTGTTATGACTTGGGGATTTTTTAGGAATATCTAAAAGGTGTTGACTTTTCTCTAGTCATGTAAGCTATTGCATGTTGTTTTGTTCTGCCTGCCTTTCTTTCTCCTAGAACAAGCCTGATTACAAAAAGAACATTTTTAATATCTTCTGTTGGATTTCCCAGAATTTTTCATTATAGATTTTCAGACAGTCCAGCCCTATGCGAAAGGGATCAAAGAGTACATTTTATCAAAAAAAGTCTTTAAAAAAAATTGCAAAATTGACTGCATAAGTCCAAAAGAAGTTGGGGGGGATGCTTTGTTTTGTTTTTTATTGTTACTGTAAGGGTATAAAAGAATGATGCAAAAGGAGAAGTAAATACAGAGGTGCCAAATATAATCACCTTTCAGCATCATGCCATTGTGGTTGTTGTAAGTAAGTTCTTGTTTAGCTTTGAATGGTTAACTCTGTGGTTTGTGGTGACAGCTGGATATGCCCTTGCTTGTTTTGTTGTGGGGTTTTTCAGTTGAGCTGAATTGGTAATTAAAAAAAAAAAAAAAGAATGTTGACTTGGCGGATAGCATTTTATTAGCCTAAAACATGAAGATTTGGACTCAAATACTTCTTATTTTACTATTGTGCAAAGGAATGATGTGTTAAATAAATGTTTACTTCCTGGAAGTAAAAGTTTCCTCTAGAAAGAAAAATTATGGCGAATAGAAACTAGTTCTTCACCCTGCCACCTCGTGCCTGTATGAACTGCAATTGTGTTACAGTTCTTCGCCCTGCCAGTTAAATTTATTTCTGCTTTGGTGTATCAAATAAGAACAGGAACAGATTCATAGCGTTATCATGCTCTTGAGTTCTTTTGCCATAGCACTGAAAGTGGCTAGAAGTGTATTCAATGTAATCTTTTTTGAAACCAGATGTCACTACAAGAAGTGAAAGCCAGAATTACATAAATGTTTATGAAACGAGAACCTGTCACCATAGAAAGCCCAATTACTGAGGATATTAAATGAGTTTAGAACTTTCTCTCTGATGAACCAGGATTTATAATGCAAGTAACTTACTTAAATGCAAATGAACAGCATGTGGATTTTCATTATTTAAACAGAAAAACACACATAATTTCAGAAGAGGTCAGAACAATGAGGCAACTCAAGGAGAGGTGACATTTCCTAAGTTACATATCCGTGTGTAGGTGGTACATACTATTGGCTAGAGTAGCTGATGTTTGAGTAAAAGAGTAGTTGTTTTGTTGAATTCAGATGCCATCTAGTTAATGGATTTCTGGAGATTTCTTCTAATAATGTAAGAGTATCCAGCAAAACGGTGCTTTCCTGTGGCTCAGCAAGGCGTGTTGCTTATCCACAATTTTAACTGAGTTCTGAGTGTTATTATCCTATGGGTTTTATTACCTTTATAAGTAAAAAGTACTTATTTATTAATCTATGCAGTCTTTGTTTATAGTGCATGTGTAAAGTGAATAAAAATACAAAAAATCTAAAAACTTTCAGAGCAGATAATAATCTGGTATACAATCAGATCTAAATAAATATGTAACTTCAGCAACAAGGTTATTATAAGGAGGATCTCTTGAGGAGAACGAGAGTCATGTAGCTGTCTGTTTCAGCATGTCAGAGATGTGACTGGAAACTCTTCCTTTGAGCTGCTGAAGTTGCTCAGCTGAGCAGGTCAGTGGCATGGGAGCTGGGCCCTGTCTGGGCAGTCTGAAGGGGCACAAGCCATGACTGCTCTCTCTGTGACACTGTGGTACTCCAGAGTGGTGGGACCTGACTTTCCCTGCTGGAGAAGCAGAGCACTAAAATGTCACACAGTTCAGCCATACCAAAGCGATGCTTTAAGCCGTATGCATGCTGGGACACTGTGCTGTTAAAAATGCAAATGCAGAATTATGGCACCAGATACTTTGACCATAAAATCTGCCTGCTTGTCCCTGTTCTTACTGACCCAGTAGTAGTTTTCATCCATGACTTTAGGCAAGCATAGAGTTTATTTCAATTTTTCATCTATTTGTTTGAGGAAATGCAGCATCTGAAAAGAATACTGCATTTGTCATGTACTAAGCATGGAAATACCTATATTATGTGGTATGTATGTGTAAAGCTAGCAAGGATGTCCTCTCAGAACTTAGCTATTTGATTTACCTTTTTTTTTTCTTAACGAAAAGCAGGGATTTTTTGGTGGGGGGTGGAGAATCTAATTATAATTTTTTTAATTATAAAATTGTTCTTTGCTAATATTACCCTTGACCTGATTTCTTAAATTCAGAGTGCCAGTGGTATATTTATGTCTTTAGAGCCTTCGTCACTTTGTGTGTGTATGTATGCACATGAAAGTACACGCATAGGTGGTATTTATATTCAAGTATGCAAGGAACATGATTAAAATGTGGTTTGTTCATTCTTTACTTTTTCAGTGTTATTCCAAACTTCCTAGATTTGAAATGTTTCAAGTAAGAGCTACAATAATATAGCAGCTCTGTCACACGTATCCAGCTAATGAGCTGACTTGCCTAGGTCCCCTTTCCTTGTAGGAGAAAAAGAGTGCAAGGGGTCTACCTTCATTTTGGAGGAGCTGCTTAATTAGTGTATGGCTTCTTGGAATACCTCAGAAGACATAAAATATGAGAAGACAGCAAAAACCCTCAAAAATTAGTGACTCTCCAGGGGAAGTAGCAGTTCAAAAACACTCTCAAGTTAAGGATGGTCTGCCATAAGCTGCAGGAAATGTGCCACAATATCTGGAACTGTGCTTTCCTCTGGGTAGATTTATAATAGGCTTGGCCTCGGAGCCTGCCTGGATTTCACAGTGTTTGTGCACAGCCCTGCCGGTGTGCACCGAGGAACACGTAGAAGTTGGGAGCAGCTCTGTGAATGTAGGAACAAGCGGAATGCAAACCCAACATTTGAGCCTCTCACAGTACTTGTGGGATGAAAATAAAAATCGAATCATATGTTTTCACTTGGATAACTGCTGTGCCAGAGCTTCTTATCATGGTTGTCAGCCCTGCTGGGCTCTGTGTGCGTCTTGGGGGTGAAGAGATGAAGGAACACTGCCTGTAGTAAGGGACAGGTCTTTTGGGGATGAAGTCTTTCTAGGGGCTGCTAAATAGCCTCTGAGAAACTTGCACATGGAAGGAGGTGGGCAAGAGGAACAGCCCTGGGCTCCAAAGGCCTGCCATATCAATGGGGTGAAGGCCAGCCAGGAAGTGCTTTGCCTTGTAGGGGATGGCAAAAGTTCTTCCCAGGGCTACTCACAGCTGCTGATTTGGAAGCAGTCTCTGCACTGGACTTGCCTTTGTGCTCCCCAGTTCACCTCCTTTTTAGGTCTCCCAGCAGTCAATGTCCGCTGAAGCTGCCTGCCAATTCTATTTTCTGTTAGGTTTTTTTGTTCCTTATAAAAGGCCTGAGCTCCCCCCACCTCACCCTCCTTCCAGTTTAATGCTGGGATCAGCTGTAATGACAATGATATCCCAAATGGAGTAACTGAGTTGATGGGATGTGGAGTGAAATGCATGTTCATTCACTGAGAGGACCTGAGACCGGGTGGGGGTGGGTTTCAGTTACCACAACCTCTTCAGTCTCCCTAGGGAAGGAGGAGCAATGCCTTCACAGTAGCATGAGAGAAAGGGTTAAATGCTAGGGAGAGATACTTGCTGCAAAACTTTCGCTTATACCATTAATAATTTCCTTTATGATGCTCTCAAGATGTGTTCCCCTGGGGAGCCAGGAAGATACACAATGTGTAATATACACTTGTGAGGTGTATTATTAAAAAAACTTATTAATTACCCCAGCTGATTCCTTACTGCAGTCAGTTCAGGGCTCTACTTTCAAGACCATGCACTTTTGTTTGTACTTGTTTGTAGTTTAACTAAAGCAAAAATGTCTTCATCATTTTAGTGCTGGGGGTATATTTGAGGCTTGAAAGAAACCTCTTGTCTGTCGTCTAGCACTGCCTGTGAATGGACCAGGGAAGCTGTCTGACTGGTAGGCGCATACCAACATTTGATACATAGTTCCTTTATGTTTCTAGTGTAAGTTTGATAGTGACACCAGTAAGCTGACTCTTGTCTAATGAGATCTTCAGCATCAGCTGTCATGTTATCATACTCATGCAGAGGTCATTGAGTGCTCTGAAGCATGAGCAGCAAAGAAGCAAAAGTGGAAGAGACCAAGAGAACCGCTTAAATGTCTTCCTCAGGAGTACATAACCTAACACAGAAAGACCCCAAATAGCTTTGTGGGAAAAATAGTATTCTCTTCACGTGTAAGAAGCACCAGCATGATTAGCTTTTCTTTCTTTCATTCTTTTAAATCATCTCAATCCATATGAAAATGTTCTTTCTTTGGCATTAATGAAGGACATATAAAAAAGTGGAAAAGCAAGGGGATTTTCTGTTCATTCGTGTTTTTCCCCTGTAAGGAGTGCTTCATGATCTCTAGACTAAAGCTTGGAACCGGAGTGACTGTCATTTTTGGAAGCAGTGGCCAACCATTCTTGAGGAAAAAATGTACCAAAATGCTACAATACAGTTGCTGTTCTTAGTTTCTAATTTCAGATAATAAGATTTGCCATCAGAAGCATTACTTGACATAAGTATTGGATCATAACAAGTATGCTATTATTCATATGACTTGTTTTCAGTAAATTCATATTTATACTAGTTTTGTTATAGCAAAGCAATTTACTTGTATGCATTTCCACATTCTAAGAAAGAAATGCTGCACTGTGTACTTTCAGCTCTGGGATGGAGCCTTTTTGTATGAGGGGTAGGTCAAAAGTTTATATCAGGCTTTCAAAATAGAGCTCACAGGCACAGAATAGAATCAATATTATTTTTAAAAAAACTTTGGAAAGGGTGTTTTCATGTTCTTGGACTTAGTTGTCCAAAAATATATTGTTATGCAAACATGTTGTGAGCATAACTTATTGTTAAACAAATTACATAATATACTGTTTTGTATTGGTATTTCAGATGGATGCAAATGAACATCTAATATACTCTGAGTACTACGATACTTCTTTAAAACACAGATTAGAGAACAGGTCACAGAATTTCTAGCTATACCTTATGAAAGCAGAACATGCAAACTATAAGGCTTTGTGTGTTAGATAAATACAGCTGTCGTTTTGTTGATATGTTCTTGTACATGACAATTATGTTTCCAGACAGAACATACCAATAGAGAAATATTCTCCTTTTGCAGTTTTCTGTATGGTAGAAGAATGGTAGCCCTTGTCATGGGGGAAACATAGGTGGCCAAACTCTGTTGCATTGTCTTTGACATGAAGATCACTTTTTCTGAAGGCATAGGTGTGAAGTAGTTAAGGTATTTTTTTACCTTCCATAATAAAAATAAGTGAAAACTATTGCTATTTTGAATGCTACCAGTATTCATCCTTGCTTTTGATTAATCATAGTGGTTTATACTGTCCCTGAAATAGAGTCTCTCAGAGTTGGTAGGAATCAGAATTGTGTTTACCTGTTCATAATCCCTCCGACTAACAGAATGTGAAAGAATTTTGAAAGACTTAATTATTAATTAAATAAATTTTATGAATCTTCCTTAATAAAAGTTTAGAGCTAACTCAAGCCTTTTCTTGGAATGCAGGAAAACTTAAATCTCATACTGCAATTCCTGGAGAATACTCCTGAAGACCTGCAGGACATGTGGTGTTGTATGGCCTCTCTCAGCCACCATGATTTTCAGTCCAGCTTAGGTGTAGAGGTGATGAACTGTAGGTGTAATATGAAGGAAACATAAAAGATTTAAACCCTAAACCCTGTCTCTATCAAATTAGTAGTTAAGCTAGTTTTCACAGAAAATGAAGGTGGTGCTCAGCATATTATTACCATTTTAATAAATACCTTACAGAAAACATACATGTTGATTTATAAATAGTTGTGTATTATACTGATCTCAAAGAAGATAATAAATGATCAATCTTGATTTGCTTGTTCCTTGGAATCTACTGGAGTCTGCTTTCCAACACCCTCATATAAACATTCATTTGAAATTAATCACACACATTTGCAAAGACTGATTTTGCCTTTCCTCTGTGCTGGGAAGGTAAGAGTTTGTATGATACCTTCTTTTACGAATGCTGATGTTTGCTTCTGGTTTTGTTTATAACATTTCCATCGAAGAACAGCAGCCAACAGATTGACTTTAAACAGCTTGCTGTTCGGTTGAGTTGTGAGTAGCATCAAGAAAATATTTTTGAGGGTGAATTTGATTTGTTATGCTTTTTCTGCACAAATGAATTCTTTAGGCAGAATTTGTCGAAGCTGCTCCAGACTGTATAAAATGGAAAATAAGCACAGACTGGAAAGAGTTGATTCTCTTTAGGGAGTCTGTGGTTTATCAGAGGGATCCTTTCAAGAGAAGGGAGGAGAAGGTCGCACAAGGTGGGATCCTGTCCTGCTTTGAACCCATTTACAAAGCTGTGCGAATTCTTGAGGAATTACTTGACCTCTGTGAAGCACCCAGTTTATCTCTTCTCTTGCATACTTGCTTCTGAATTACACCTAAGCCATAATAAGATACGTCCAAAATGGTGACAATGATCTGTTTGTAGCTATAAAAGATAAGGAGGAGGTTCTGTTTTGCTGGGTGGGGGCTTAGGTGGTGGTGGTGGTATTTTTTGTTGTTGATTTATCTGGTTGTTTTGATTTTGGGGGGGGGGGGTTCTTGCTGCTTTGGGTTTTTTTGGTTGGGTGGGTAGGTTTGGGGTTTTTCTGAATTGAAGGTGTGGAGAAGAGAATGCTGACTTTCAGCTGCATAATAGTAGTTTTGCTGTGTAGTTTTAATTATCTGGCACAAAGCTGTATTTGATTAACTGCATTTCCTGTAAAAGAGTTGGAGGTTCTGGTTCACAAAAGCTTGAATTAACATTAGTTAAGAAGCTACAGAACATCAGCTGAATTTTATGTTTCAGTTCTATCTTCCATTCCCTTCCAGATTTTCAGTAATTCAGTATCTGTCTTAGGCTTTTTTGTAGTAGTCACTTGAACTATTTTGAGTGCATCACTTGTACAATGAGGATGAGTATTTTGTTTCTCTTAGTTTGTGGCTGCGCTAGAATGACTTAGTTTATTATAGTCAAAACCAACCAGATTAAATTTGTAAGAGGATTTTTCTTCTGCAGAAAGCACTCAGATTAGCTGTCCACATAATGGCAGGTATTCTTTCCCCTTTTTTAAGGAAGATGGTCAATACAATTTCAATCACGTGGGTAAGGAAATGATGGAACAACTTTAGTAATATTTTTAATGGATAACATTTGCTTTGTTTTTCATAAATATTTAAGACATTCAAGATTATTCTTTAAACAAATTACTCTACATGAATGTAGATGTTTCATATTCCTTATTTGAGGTAATTATGTACTTCATGAGCTACTTCATAAAATTCTATCCATCCTTTTTTGGAATAAATATTTTCTCATCTTGCTCTTTTTTGTTGTTCCATTAGTAATTCATGAAATAATATTGTGTAGAATATTGACAGTAATCTTAATGAAGTGTTTATTAATTATGAAAATGATACAGAGGAGATAATTTAGTGAATAGTGAAGTGATTATATGCTTACTCTTTTTTAAAAAGAAAGTGGAATATGCAAATGTACCTTTTAAGCAAAACAAGTAAGAAAATTGTGTAGTGATTTTAAATTAAAGATATTCTGTCAGTGGAGCAAACACTTGGCAATAGAATAATATATACCCCTCTCCCATTTTTTCTAAGTAGTTCTTAACTTCAGCCTGTGTACTGTTAAGTCTCAAAATGCCATCACTGCGGTTCTCACCTTTTTTGGCTTTTTGTAGTTATTCTGTTCAGTTTTTAACGTAACTGCAAAACATTGTGCTATTGATGTAGGAACAGACTTCCGGACACCTTAGTTCTCTTTCTGGCTTTTTTTTTTTTGACTGAAATTTGAGATGCTTTCCTGTTTCTTAGGCTTTTCTGTAACTCTAAATGAAATGCCATTGAAATGTTTCCTAACATCAAGCAACTCTTGTGAGGTTTAATGTCTTAATGTCAGTTAATGAGTTGGATAATCATACAAGGAAGATGTAATGGTTCTGCTTTTCATTTTGTGAAAAATATTAATATGCCTACTGTATCCATTATCAGCACCGGTAATTCCTTACAGGAATTCTCTTTATGTCTCTGGATGAGTTGTCACTGAAATGCTTTGGTGTTTCCATGACCAAGGTGAAAATGGTCAGTTTCAGTTATTAACTTGTAGTAGTATGAGTTGGTTGTTGGTGTAGGTTGGTACTTGTGTATCTTTCAAGAGGTATGATACAGTGATACAATGTCATGGAGGTAATACTTTTTAAGCAATAGAGAAAAAAGTTCATAGAGTACTAGCAGTCTTCGCTTTAAAAGGACTGCCTGATCCATAGCTGTACTAGCTTGAAGCAGGTCAACTCAGTTGTGGCACCTGTTGACAGAGGTGGTGGTCCAGGCTGTTGTAGAGGTAAGGATCTCTTCATATGGTGTCCGGATGGGAGCACAGTCTGCCTGGGCGCATGACCGCGTCAGGTGGCCTGAGCTGTTTGTGTGGGAGCCCCTTGTTTCGCTAGCCATGCTGCCTTCTTTTGATGGAGAAGTGATACTCCAGTTCTGCTCCAGAGCTTGGACAGATACATGTTGCAGGGTGAGGTGGGGAATTTCACTTCTCCCTCCAGGAGTTTTGCTACAGTCTTACCAACTATCCCTCTAGCAACAGCCTCCAACTGTGAACCTGAAAGCTGCTGTTCTGAGTGGTAGGACAGACTGGCTTCTCTGCCTCAATTCCCAGGAGAATCTTCATGCATTCCATACTACATTTTAAATGATTTGTCACCTACAAAGCCAAGCTGGTCCAAGGCCTGAATTCTGCACAGTTTCATGTTTTTATTTACCCATACTTGGTTTCTGTGGAAATGTAATCCCACTGCATTCCACTGCTAGAGCAGCAACAGACCAAACCATATTTTTTGTTTTCTCTAATGCTGAATTAGTGGTAGCATAGAGGACATTAAACTTTCTTCCAAGTTAAGTATAACTGTAAGTGAAATCAAGTATTTTTCTTTTAATACATTACCTCTCTATTACTGTTTTAGCTCTTACTCCTCCTTGGAGTTACTCTGCTACTTAGTATCTGATGAGGTCTATTGCTCCCCTTTTCTGTAAATCTGTGGGGCAACGTACAACCGACTGCTTTGTCTGAGTACATGTTTGATGAAACTGTGGTTATAGTATGGTTCTGCTCATCTGTGTAGGATGTTGATTCCACCTTTACCCATGAATCTTCACTTTCCAGTACTTGTAGGCTTCCTTTCTGCATCTAAGCTCCAAGATGAAAGCCAGTTTTCTGCAAATGTACACACTGTTGTTTTGACAGTTCCTAATAAGTGTGTGTGTACAGTGACTAACAGGGTAGTGGATTTCAATGGCTTTCTCCTTCCTTACATGTTAAAAATGTCCTCTTCTCCCTAATTTACTATAAATTTTCAAACAGTAAAATAGCAGGGTTTTTTTGCCTTTTCATGCGTCAAACTTGGGGGGGGGGGGAACACTACATCAGGTGTAGTTTAGCAGTTTTTCTGTTTAAGAGATGCCAGTGTTAATTTTGCTTAGAGAATGGTATGTTTGTTGTTTTAGTTAAAAAACAGCCTTGTATTTGATCTGAAGATACTATACCTAAGATTTTTTTAAAGTTGCAATGCAGAGAAATGCAAAAACAAATACAGGACAACCATACAAAGGAAAGGCCTGTCATTCTAGGCTTTTACAGTTATTTTTCTTTTAAATTAGTCTCCTGTATCTTCTTTGTCAGTCACCACAAGTTCTGAAAGCTCTTTGCCAGTAGCTGCATTGTCACCTATGTTTAAAAGTTTTCCATAAGTTTTGCAGAGCAAAGAATGTTGTATTTCAGCATTCTGTAGCTTGATTTTTGCAGGATGTGTACCAGGAGAAATAAATTGTACGTGATATATATATATCTGGGTGCAAGTGCATCCATAAGGATCTACTCTGCATTTCAGCAATCTGGCTTCTTTTCTGATTCTGCTTGTGGATGTAATATTGCCAGAAGTACTTTCACATCTCTGCTTGTAAAATTCTTGATGATACTGCAATTGGTGTAGTTATCAACATTTCAAGGAAAAAAACCAGAGGTTTTCAGAAACTTTCAGTTTTTAAGATGCTAAGCTCTTAAAAATTTTGATAATCCTCTATGCCATGATTGAAGAGTTCATCACTGTTACAGACATTTCTTTATTATTTTTAGACGACAGTTAATCTTTTTTCATTCATTAGGTTGATTTTATCTGAGAAGAAGTTTAGAAGTCAGATGACAAACCAAGTGGCGTGCTTGAGTCAACAATGTGGGGTTTTATTCTGTCACAGTATTCAATTCTCACCTAAGTACTAGACAAGGAGTTATATTAGGATTGGGGAGGGGATGGGGAGTGAAAGGTGGAAAGTAATGTTTTTTAAAAGATGAGGGAGTGTGGCGGTGGTATTCAGATTATGATTGAGTTTTGAGTGTTAGGTACATTGTGTGGCCGCAGCAGTCCTCTGACAGATGAGAAGATACTCATTTTAAATCTATCACCACAGAGATATCTGGCTTCAGGGAACTGACTTGACTAATGTACAGGTGTTGTGGTAGCCAGCAGAAAATTGGTCTCAGTATAGTTTTATCCCCCATTGGTCCATTCTGCTGATCCACTGCACTGCCATTTCAGCTTTGCTCTTGTGTTGTATCCACTGGAGGCATAAGTAGAATGATGGCGGCAGAAGCAGTGGCTAGCAGAGCCCATAAGGCATTCATATCCTCTCAGAAGAATATGTAGATTTTTTTCTTATGTAGTTTCAGGTTTTCTTTTCACCAGGTGAAACAGGCCCCTTCAAAGGTCCTGTTAATGCTGTTACGCAGTGTTGTTTTTGTTTATGGTAAATGGTGAAATTTTTAGACTGTATTGCCATGATGTATTTTTTAGCTTGTTCTGTAATGAATGGTTGAGGCTGTAGAAAGCACAAGTTGACATCAGTCAGTGTCTTGATGTCTAGGGAGATGATCTAGCAGCCTTCTGTTACCTAAGTGGAGCCTACAAGAAAGGTGGAGAGGGCATGTAGTGATTGGACAAGGAGAAATGGCTTTAAACTTAAAGAGGGTAGATTTACATGAGATACTGGAAGAAATTCTTTACATGTGAAGGTGGTAGGGCAGTGGCAGAGGTTGCCCAGAGAACCTGTTGATGCCCCATCCCTGGCAGTATTCAAGGCTAAGTTAGATGGGGTCTGAGCAAACTGGTCTAATGGAAGATGTCCCTGCTTATGGCAAGTGGGTCTTGTGATTAGATGATCTCTAAGATCCTTTCTAACTCAAACCATTCTGATTCTGTAGTAGGTAGTGTCATGTTTGGTTTTCTGGGAATGTGTACTTAAAGAAAACCTGCATTAGAAGTTCGTTATATGTGTACAGGAAATGGGAGTGATGGTTTCAGAATTATGCTTGTGGTAGGGGCAGAGGATTTTAGAGGCTTAGATTTTGCAGTGTGTGCTATCTCAGAAGTTAAGGTTAAGGGTTACTCCTATAAACTCCACTGCTGTGAAACGCACTTTTTTGAGAAGATACCAAAAACGTTATCTAAGAGGCCTATAAAGATGCCTTTGTCCTGGACACGAGTATTAGGGCACAAGGCATGAAAGCTTTACAGAAATGATTAAAATAAAGCCCAGGCTGAAAGTCTGAAAACCACAGCAACGAGCAATGCATTTTGTTTTCTGCAGAGCTGAGCAGCTGGGTGAACACAGGGCTTATGTAGCTGTGCAGGTTCAACTCCTCCTCTTAAGCAAACACAGGGATAATATAGATAAGCTCTTGTAGTCATAGATGAGCTTGTTGAATTGGAGAAAAGGAAAAATGTTGTGTGTTGTAATCTTTGTGAAGTTTCCAGCAGAGATCTTAACTTTAAGTTGACAAATAGTCATATTTCATCAATAAATTACTTTTAGTGCAAAGTATAAAAAGACATGAAAAAGATTTAGTGGAAGGAATGACTGCTTATTAATAAATATGAATCAAATTTTAATTAACAGTGATTTCATATGGTTCTGAGATTGAAGTTTGTTTGGCTCTGATTGTTCCAATACTAGCTTAAAACAAAAAAAAGCTGCAACCCAACCATACCCCCCCAAACAAACAAATTAAAAACCAAACAAGCAAATACAACAAAACTGAAAACCCAAACAAACCGACATCCCTGACAAGAAAAACCAGAACACCAAAACACATATATCTCTTGCTTGTAATACCAGATTACTGTAATGTCCTGAACGTTAACCTAGGAAGATTGTTTTTCTTCCTCTCAGAACTTTTGTGATGAAATGTCTCGTGAAGTTAGAGTTTTGTACAATTACATCTTTAAGAACAAAATATTTTCAAATACGAAGTCATATATAATATGTATATTTTGGGGTGCCATTTTGCTCATTAGTTTAGTTGTTAAATCAGTTCTTCAGTTGCTACTGATGTTGCTGTTTGACCTTGAACTGGTCCTTGTAGTTACCTTCCAAGCACCACTTGACGCTGTTGAGCTCTGCAGTAAGCAAGCTGTCAGCATTGTGCAAAAAAAGTCGTGTTTGTGTCCCCTGGGTAAAGCATATCCTTCTTATTTGTCTTGCAGGCACAGGAGAGAGTGGCAAAAGCACATTTATCAAGCAGATGAGAATCATTCATGGATCAGGTTACTCTGATGAAGACAAAAGGGGCTTTACAAAACTGGTGTACCAGAATATATTTACAGCAATGCAGGCCATGATCAAGGCCATGGATACCCTCAAAATCCCATACAAGTGTGAAAATAACAAGGTGAGATTTTTGTTTATTTCTGCAGCTGAAGTTTTTCCTCTTTTTTATTTTCGGAAATATACTGAAGGTCTCAAAAAAATGACACATCACAGAAGTGATACTGAAAGCTCCAAAGAAAAGGGCGTTTCCTGTCCTGCCTTTTTGTCTACTTTTACAACACAAATATGCTTTTAAACAAGAGACTTCTCTTAAGATGCCGGGGGGGCATTGTCACAGAACAGAGGTTTAATGGCAGGCTGCCATTTGACTTCAGTAACTCTTGTCCTTTGCTATGTGACTGTGCTGTGGTTCGAGCACAGTTAAACCATTCTTGTGATGTACTGCTTAAGGATTGCTATTACATTACAAGTGGAAAAAATTCAAATTATTAGACAAATAGGTGAAGATATCTGTTTGTGTGTGAATAGGTTGTTAAATTAAAATTTTCTACGCAAGACCTTAAAACAGTCAGAGTCTTCTGAGATTGATACTGTTACTGCAGTTTAAAAGGACAAAATACATTGAAAGTGTTTCTAAGGTTCATCTCTAACTACCTTTTAACATTTTTTAACAGTTTTAACTTTTTTTTTAACAGTATGGTAACTACAATAGTTTATCTCATTCTGTGACTAGGAATGAAGTGGTTACTATTTACTTAAAAGATATGGTAAGCCACAGAATTACATGTCTATGTCTCCCAATATCATGAAGTCACAGAATATGTCAAATTGGAAGGGACCACTGTGCATAATCTGGTCCAATCTCTCCCTGCTCAAGCAGGCACTGTTTGATAACAGTTCCTGAGAACTTGTTTGTATTTTTACTGTTGATCCATTATCAGTAACTTGGTCAAAAGGAGAATTTAAGATCCGTGACAGAGTGGATGGCTCACCTTTCTTTCCATCTTGTGAAAGAATATTTAATGATTATCTAGTAGTCCTAAATAAAAGTAGTATTTTCTTTGATAAATTACTCAAAAGTTCTTTTATTCTATTTTTTTTTCATTAATAGAAAATATCAAAGAGCAGCAATGTTTACAGTTTAAAAAAGCTTCCATTAACTGGGAAAGAGAAAATTAGATAATAATAGAGTCTTTTGTGTCTAAATATATGAAGTTTGATTTTTAGAACTGAACTGCTGTATGTGTTTTACAACAGCTGACTTATAAGTAAGAAAGATAAAGCTTATTTGCAGGCTAATGATGAGTTGTTTTTTCATTTGCATTTCCTGAAGTCATCACAGATGATCATAATTTTGTTGGTGATGTAATATTCCAATAACAGGAGTCTTGCAGGAGGGTGACTTGATGCTGTAGGAAGTCAGGAGGATTCCATCTGTTAGAATCAGTATTGTTAAACCTTCTTTAATGGTGGCTGGGGTTTTTCATGCACGTGAAAAGGATTGAAAAATTTGTATTTGGTGAGACTCCTGACTGTTAAATTTCATAGTCTAGCTGCCTGCTGGTGCTGTCTGTTTTCCCATCATCCTTTATAAATCACAATCAAATATCTAATTAGTTTTAAAACTACATTTTCATTTTCATTTTAGTCTTTTGGCTCCATGTTTTTGCTGTGTGCAAAGCATGAAACATACTGGCCTGAAAAGTTAGTTGATTTTAAAGTACATTTTTTCTTCAAAATTGGTGTTGACTGTCACTTAGCCTTAATATATGGAAATCCTAATGATAGATTAGAATTCTTTTTTCATTGTATTATATTACAGAGTATGTGTTCTGTAATTATTTTTTTGATGTACTGACTTTTTCTAGTGTGTTTATATGGGTGAATGAGTCAGGTAGGTTTGCCATAGCTGTATGCACATGGCCAGGGTTGTTCACTTTCTCTACATAAAAATTACTTTTCTCAAAGTAGGGGTCTCTGCTCAGCTACTTCACAAGCGTTCCCATCAGTTTCTAATAAGGCTACTTGCAGACTAAAATAAAAGTCACCAGTTACCAGGTTCTCAAGGCAATTCCTGTACAAATCCCTTCAGGAGTGTAGGAAAAACCAAATATGCTACAGCATTGTGCCTAAACAGACATGATTGTGGTCTACTACACTTTGTCTTTGTGTACAAGGTCACTTCACTTCAAAGCACTGAACACCAGTCAACAAATAAATCTGCTCCTTCATTTTTTTACAGGCTGTTGAAAACAAACTCATTAGTCTAGCAATCTAGAAAACACAGGAAGGGAAAACACAGGAAATTCAAATTCCTATTAATTTGAATCTCCTATCAGGAAATCCTATCTCTAGAGAGAATATCTCGAAGTTTGAGTAAGAGAATATTTTTAGCACAGTAGCTGTTGTACACTGTAGTTTAGAAAATTGCAGGTCAAGTTGGTATTGATGTGGTTGGGCCTGAAGAAAAAATTACCCTTTTTTGGGTCAAGTTCTTCATGTTCTGCAATAGACTTTGGGGCTACAGTATAAATGATTTTCTCTTACTGTACCAATTTTCATACCTTTAACTGTGATTTATTAAATTTGGAGTATTTTGAATCTCTGAGTGCTGCTGGAATTTGAAGTGTCCTTAGCAGTCAGTTAAGTAGGCAGCTGTTTCCTTTGTGTAATGTACAGCATCAAAACATTTACATTGGACTATTATAGTATAATCAGCGTAGCCATAGGTACGTTCTAAATTTCACAGGCCAGTTCTTGTGAGATTATATTTGTCTTCATAGTCACAAATGTGACTAAAGAGGCAGAGAGTGAAATGCATTGTCCTATATTATAGCAACCTAGACTGTTTTGAAAGATCTATTATCAGAGTAAAGCCAATTGAGAAATATAATTGTGTTTAGAAGCTAATATCTCAGTACTGATGGTATAGCATTATATCATGAAAGACATTCATTTTTATGTGTTTAAACTTCTGAATGTGACCTCTTCTGAGTTTTAAGATAATGGGTGAGTGTGATCTCCTCTTTTAGGAATTTGTCTGTCATGGGAAATAGTTGCTTATAGACTTTTTTAATTTCCTTTTGAGTAAATTTTACTGTACTTCCAGTAATTTTTTTTCAACTAGAAGTTGTTGTATGGCTTTTGAATTTTAGGGTAAGAAGTATGTTATGAAATAAGGGAAAGTGTTAGTTTTTAGAGAAATGTTCAGAAGCAATTCTGAAAATTGCCTGTCTTTTGCAAAGTTTTGTTTGTACAAACTAACTCATGCAACCACAGGTATTCAAATGTATATTAAAAAAATACAGGCTTGTGCTTTTTGCAGTTTGTATTTTTAGACAAATGAATCTACTACTATACTAAACACCAAATACTATGGTTGTTCTATACTTTTCCATTTTAATGTAACTTTCAAAAGACAAGTTGTTACTCTGTTCCAGCAGACAGTATCAGGAAGGCGGCACTCCATGGTGATTAACAGGCAGGAAACCTCACTTGAATCCCATTCCCATAATTTCCTGTGAGACTTCTTAAATATTCATAACACTAAAACTAATGTGAGTAACTGTAGTCTTCAAGAACAGGCTGCAGGAAAGTTTTTCAAGAAGCTGGAAACATAAAAGCAAGTTTTGTGATAGACATTTGCTGTTAAGTTTGTAAGAGTGTTTTCTGGTTAATTTTTGTCTGTATTTGTGCCTGTTTCCCTTGGGAAATGTTTTGCAGTCAAAATGAGCAGATATCGGAAATGGTTTCAAAGTTCAAAATCTTACTACCATTATCTTCAAGTCCATAATTGTTTTGTTAGCTTGGTTTTTTCTATGTCAGGCAGATCCACTGGAGAAAGCTAATAAAATTACAGGCAGAAGTGGGACAATAGGAGCAGGAATGGAATGAGATTGCATAAGTTTTTGTCTTGGGTAAACAATTGGGAATGTTAAGTGGTGAAATCCCATGGTGAAATTTGATGTTGAACAAACATAGTTTGGAGGAAAGGACTTATTGCAGACACCTCACCTGAAACAGTGTGAAGGACTGAATCTGGAGCAGTAGTGTGCAAACTGGGAGGAAAGTCTTTCAGTTTAGAAGGGGGTTTTATATAACAAAAAAGCAAGAATTATGTTCTTGGGATAGTGACATAAAGTGCTTAATGCTTTAGAATGGATATAATCAAATGGCTCTTCAAGCAGATCGAGAAACCTGTATGGTTCTTATTTAGTATTTAACAATATTTAGTGTTTGGTTAGTATTTAGGATCTCTGAGGTGTTTCTCCAACCATTCAAAACTAAAAAGTAAAATTACCCAGTAAATAGCAAGTCTTGCAGAAGAGTTAAATGCTTCTAAGACCAGGAGGCTCCATAGGCATTATTTTAGCAAGAAATAGATAGCTGCAGTCAGATAATGTGCTAGCGTGTATAGAAGATTTAAAATATTATGGTCAGTGAACTTTATGTATTCAGACAAAGGAACTGCAGACAGCTTACCTTTTTTTCACTGGAAGCTGTAATATGAGGGAAAGCCCATTTCTCTGATAGCTGTGTTTCCTCCCATGGGGATATTGATCCATGAACTTTAGGGCTTCCAATAAAGTCACAAGCAGTTGCTTCCTGAGTGCTTAGTAAAGAAGCTTTGTGAGGATTTCAATGATCTTAAATAGATAGCAGCCTCTCCTCAGCTGCCTTTCTCATCTTTTTATCAGTCTCCTGTCAGTCATTTGGTTTTCTCATTTTTTGCCGTTCTTTCTGGAACCTCCTCAGTCTTACATACATTTCACCTCAATGCACCTTTATGTATTTGTGTGTGGCATACCATTTTGTCCTACTTTCTGCTGTTTTCCTTCTTTATATTTGAATAAAATTAAAACTAACAAGCAAAAAGCTCCCCATATATGTAGTAATTTATATTCTGTTCTCCTAGTCACTCATTTGCTTGCTCTCTGTTTAGAACAGAGGGCACTTCCATTTATCTGTATTGCTCTAATAGATTGGTGAATTACTTGTTTCATCTTGTTATGTTCTGCTTAAGTATGCCATACTTCATCCCAACAGAAGCCCAAGCTCTAGCTGTTTTTTCACATGTGTAGGGAAGATGATGGTGTGTGAGAAGTAAGCTGGAGAAGCAGAGTTGAATTCTCCCATGAAGAGTTTCAAATACTTTATTAAAAATAAACATACAGATTAATGAACACTCTGCTGTTCTCCGGGGAATGTTCACATGAGTGTGTTCACTGACAATGAAGATATGAAATTCGCTTAGGACAACTTTTATGTGTCATGGGAGTTTGGCATATATTTTAAGGTAGTGAGATTGTGTACTCTTGGAATGGTTCTGACTTTCTTCATGATTAGCCACCATTATATAAAGATAGGTATTTAGACAATACAGTTTTATAAAAATAATGGATAAACATAATCATATATAAGTATTTTCAAGAAGGAGATACTTAGAAGTCATAGTTTCCTAATTACTTAATTCATTTCTACAGGATATAGGCTAAGCTTGTGTAATACTCATCTCTAAATTAATTTCAGATTGAAGTATTTTTGTCATATTTTCCTCTGAAAATTTATAAGAATATTTCTTTCTCACAATAACCTTTTTTTGAGGAATTCAGATCCTGTTGTGTTCTGGTTTTATTATGTAGAATGACTAAAAGTTACTTGTTTCTTCATTGTAATTCCTAGTAACACACAAGATACTTGAAATAAGGTTTATTGCAATCAATTAATAGTTCTTCAGATTAAATGGACAATATATTTCTCCAGATGTTGTCAGTCCCTTTTTCAGTGTGCTCTTCCTATATGGTAAAAATTACAGTGCAAGTAGGTTTTGTCTTATAATAAAATTCATCTTGGCTTGACGAAAGAATAGTTTAAAAATCCACAAAAAATCAAAACACAACCCGCCCTTCCCTCCTTCCTCCCCCCAACCCCCTTTTTTTTTGTTTCTGAAGTTTGATTTGTTTTGTGTTATTGGATGTATTGCCTAGTAAAAGTATTCACATTGACCTCTACTTTTTCTGAAAGATTATTTTGCTCTTTTTTTCTCCCTGGTTAAATTATGATTAAAGCCTGCACATGAAGAGGTGATTACATATTCACACTTCATCAATCCAGTCACATGCCTACCTGTTTTTAGGCTATGGGCCCATGTAGCTCCACTCTTAGATTTTGTATTCTTCGGGTGATTGCATAAACGTGAGTAATGAGGCAAGAATCCAGGGTTTTGCTTCTGGAAGAGTAAGTTGGCAGAGGAAAATCAAAGCATGACATTAGTCATGTTACATTTTAATTTTTTCCTAACAGTTACATAACAAACAGACAATCACAAGGCTATGGTTGTGTGCTTCATCTTTGTCAAGAAAGTATAGAGCTCTTGACTGTAGATTGTTTAATGTTTAGATTGCTATGCTGGACCTAAATTTCTAGCTAGGTAAGAAAGTAATTTATTATGAGCAAGTGACTTCTGTGAACGGTTTCAAATATGACAGGAAAAGCTAAATGTTGGGTTGTAGGGATGGGAATTGCGAAGAGCTGCTTTCTCACATTTCTCTAACTGTCATGTCTCTCCTCATTAGTCCTGACATACATATGAGTTTCTGAGACAAATGATACTGTGGAAAAGCTGATACAATTAAAGTAGTAGTAAAAATTGTTTCTGATGATGACTTACCATATTTCTAAATATGACCTTCTAGCCAGTGTTTTAAAATTTGGCTTACTGTTTAGTTGTTAATCTTCTAAGCCAATTTGCAGATACAGTGTACTAATAGGTTTTACCCTCAGTCGTAAACCCATGGAATGAGTAAAACTGATTTTGGCACAGAATATTTTTGAAACACTTCTAATACATGTTTTTAATATTCCTTTAGTTATTTAGTTTATTCCTTTAGTTATTTTTTCCCCTTTTTCTTTCTTTTACTTTCTCTGTCAGACTTAAATACTATCTTGATCTTTGAAAGGGTGAAAGGGTTATGATGAAGAATTGAAAATTAAGCCATTCAAAACAGTGCAAAAACATATTAGATACTGTAAATTCTGCAGTAGCCAAGAGTCTACAAATAAGAAAGGCATAGGAGAAAATGAAATGTAGTGGCATTTTTCAGAAATAATTTATAGATATTTTAATTTAGCTGTGTAGTAGGAATTTGGGGGAGAAATTAACCTTAAAACTTAGTCTTGGTTTTGAAAAAGATTGAGTTTTTTCCAGCCACTTGCCACTTCGTAAGGAGCTTTTAAAAACTTAGAGTAAAACAAATTAAGTGGCTCTTTGATAATGAGCCATGGAGGAGCTGTTGGTGTTGAACTGAGATATCAGTAGAAGACATGAAAATATGTCTAGGACATGTACCTACAGTTACATATGCAGTATGAAATGGATTTTTATTGAAGAAAGTTGGAGTTGCTTATGTCTGATTCAAGCTTACTCATAAGGGAAGGTGTTTAAGACTGTGTATGAAAAGATTGAGTAATGCATGTATGGACACACCTCCTCAGAGGCTGCAGGGGAGCTTGCACACTGAGATAACTGAAGCTTTCCTGAAGGACAGCACAGACCTTGCAGGTGGTATTTAAAGTGTGGTCAGGAAGGTTCTAAGGACACTTCTGTGATGTTGAGGGGATATGTCTTTTTGCAGACTTGTTAATTTTTAGAAGCTCTTTTCAGAATTTTCATAATGATACTGTGTTGTGTATAGTTCACTTACTTCTTGAAAATCCTGTCCTATGAAAAAAGTCTTAACACCGGTCAGCGTTTTTCCAAGCTGAGTTGTGGAAGTTTTTAATTTCACCTGTGGGATATTCTAGTATTTCTGATAGGGAAAAGAAATTGTGTGACATTAATATTAAACTCATTGTGAAAGGCCCTGTTTTAAAAAAAGTTCTTTTTCTGGGGCGGCTTTTATAAACAAAACCATCCTAAACAGAGAGGAGCGTGACAGTAAAGCCCTGTAGCTCATGCCCTTCTTGTGTGATAAACAATGACTTGCACTGGCTGCTGTTGCTATAGTGGTGTACTCTGTCACTGCATTGCAAAATGTTTTAAATAGCAGCTCCCTGCTGTAGAAAACTACTCAAATTTTCCTCATGTCTTTTCTTTCAGAAAAAAAGTGTGCCTTTTCAAGAAGTGGTTTTTTGAGGATTAATGATTGGTAGGAGCTATAGCTTGCTCATTCACTAGCTTTGTTGTTTCCTGATTCCAGTGGGGTGTGTAAGTTCTTCCTGGTATGTTTCTGCCTATCTGTCCCTTTTTGGACACTCGTCAGCTTCTGTGGTCTTCCTGTAGAGCTTCCTGTGCACTGCTGTCTGATAATACCGTATGAATCAGCAATGTGGGTAGTGTTTTGCCTGTCTGACAAATAAGGAACCTCCAACAGTAATGTTTTTAATTTTTGTACTTTGAAGTCAGTACTATTTAGAGTTACTTTCTTGAGGCACACTGGGATGGATTTCTGTGATCCAGCAGGTCTTTTTTGATTTTCATCTACTGGCTGGAATATGCAGTAGAAAACAACCTTTTATGAATGCATCCCAGGCAGGTGTTGTAAATGTCTGGATGTACTGAAGCAGACAGAATCCTTGCTAACATAAAATGCAATCAAATTCTGGCTTTGCTAGATTTTAATGCAATTTTTCATTGTGTCCTTCATTACTGGTCTAAACACAAGAATTAGATTTTACGAGTTCTTTCCTCTTTGGAAAGGGATGAAAATTAGATTTCTTATATGAAGTTACTACAATGAGAGGAAATTTAAATAAATATGCCTTGGGGAGAGGGGTTGGTAGAGACGTGGGCAAAGGGAGGAATATAGTTGGTATGTAGGCTGAGTTGTCAGGATTCTGCTTTGTGAAGAAGGAGTTAGTCGCAGAAGAGAGTTTGTTTAGTAATGCTTTTCCAGTGTTCAGATGATCTCATTAAGTCATTAATCTTTGAACATGACACAATTATTTCTCAACATGTTATCAAGTAAGGTATTTCCTTAGACAACTGTTTTTATTATTTTGTATTTGGCAGTTAGATCTATCTTCTTGTGTTAAGGTTTGTGGGATTTTTTTTTCTTTCACTTTGCATATTCTCAGATTTTATGCAATTGTATTTGGCAGAAGAGTGTGAGAGAGAGTACTAAATGAGAACTCTTACGCTGCTGTGCCTTGTGCCTTGTTCCCATATTCTTTTTGAGCTTTTGGACTTCTTAGAATTCAGTGAGTTTCTCAGGACAGTCTTAGTTTTCTTTAGCAGCACAGGTAATGGAAGTAATCACAGGAATCAGTATTTAACACAGTTGGAAAAATGGTTGATATGACTGTGAAACACAGGCTTCCTGATATAGTTGCATTTTCCAGCACCTGCTTTGCAGACACAGATTTATACCAGCTGCAGAGTTCCAGAGAATTTTACTACAGTTCTTGTTAAAAATAAGTATTCCCAAGCAGCTGAGGAATCAAACAAAAAACAATGCCATAATTTTGGGTCTGCAGTTGGCAGCATTGCACGAAATAGGCAACATCCCTTCTTTACAGTATAAGAAAAGAAGAGACAGTAACTATCTCATCCTTAAAATGAGCAGAAATGTAATGCATGCTTTCACTAGGAACTAATTTTATAGTAGAAATTGGAGTTCATAGATGTTTTGAAAGGCTGAGTAAAAATACTCTTAACTAGAACCCTACTGCATGCAAAATTCAGACATGTATTCATGCCCATCTCCTTATTATGCTTCACTACATCAACAGATTACTGTAATGAAAGAAGCAATGATAAATCTCCACTGTTCCAGTGTGTTGCACTGTTACCATTTATAAATAAAATCAATAAGTGAGCTAAGTATTCTCCTCTGCACTTCATAAATATTTTTTTCTTCAGCACAACCAATTATAGAATAAGGGAAAGTCTCATATCCCTTAAAATACTTCTTCTGTTCTGTGGTAATCTTGCCATTCTGAGTGTTAGTCTCTACTGTCTTTCATCTTACAACATCTTGTTATATAGAGACCTGTACTCAATAGAGATCAGTGTTTATGCCTGAAATACTAATAGCTAGACATTAAAATGAAGACCAGTGCTGTAAAAAGTGTTCAGAGCTATTGTGGGGAGATTCTTCAAAGGCAGAGCTTTTCCTCCCTCCTTTCCAGTATTATTAACTGCGATTCTGTCCAGTGCCCCAGATTCTTTGCCCTTCGCCATGCTGGCAGTAGCAGTCTTGCTCTGAGCAGTCCCAGGACAAACCCACATCCAGTTTGCAGCACAGATTCATAAATGGAGAGCAGCAGTAAGCATGCTTAGCATGTGCTGCCTTTGATCACCATGAACTGTCAGTCTCTTTGAAGTTCTCTCACACACCTGGTGACCTGCAGTAAGCTGTAGGGATTCTTTCTTCGGTCGGTGTCACTTTCAGTGGCTCATATGGCCCTGAAAATGTCAGTCTTAACCACAAGCAGCATAGCTAAGGGTCTAAATATGGATCTTGGATGGTATCCCACAGCATTTAAATTAACATTAATGTTGGTTAATTCAAAGATAGGAAACTTCAAGCAAATTAGTTTGAGTAAGGTAATTGCCTATTTTTTCTTCCCCTTTCTGACCTCTGATGAAACAAAACTCTTTCCTCCCTTTATGACATCATTTTATCAAAGTATTAGTCCCTGCTAGTTTGGTGTTGCTTTACAACCTGTATTACTGCAGAACTGGATGCTGGAATCATGTTTGTGGCTCAGTGCCTTGGGCAACTGCACATGCATACAGAAGTACATGCTCTACAGTCTTGAGACCTGGTTCAGAAAATGGACTGCAGTGGTTTTGGATACTTGTTCCTCATGGCCAACCTCAGGATCTGCACACTAACCTCTACTCCCCTGCAGTGTTCAGTATTCGTGTACAGAGATGTGATTTGATGAAGTAAAGAAAGCACAGCAGTGTCTGCCAGATCCACTAGCTGCTGCTGAAAGTTAGGATGTTCTAGCTTAACTTGGAGTAGTGCCTGAAGCTAAAAGCATCAACTGTCAGGAGGGTATAAAGATGATTTATCCCTATCTTATGCTTAAGTCTTTCTTTCGAATCTCTTCCCCAAACTCTCAATTAGGTATTGCTTGGCTGATTTTCTAAGTTTGACCTCAGATCTCATGTGTAACTGTAGAACATTCTAAAAAATATCACTAAGTCCATACCAGATCCTTTTGGAGGTAATTTTTGATATATGCTTATACTGGTTGATACAATCATGCAGTTAATTGATGCAGGTTATGTCTTCCACTGATTAAAAGAAGAAACACCCTGAGCTAAACTAAGTGATCTACATGAAACTAAAGTGAGCAACTCAAGTTTTGCTATCAGGTTTCATTTTTTGCCGACCTGATTTGTTTGTTGAAGATTTATTTCCATTTTAACTTACAGAGGTTGATACTATTCACTTATCAGAAAAATCAAGATGGAAAGTATTTTTACTGGTAAAAAAAAGTATGTGTTCATCTTTATTTTGAGGTTAAAAGTGTGAACTGTTGCCTGTCAAGAAATTTTTCTCCCTTCGTTGGTTTCTGAATGTGAATTTCACACATTGTCAGGGGTTTTGTTCTACTTTTGAGTGTTCATTTTTTTAATGGTGGGAAAGTTACTTTTAAGAAGTGAAATTCTCTATTTTGGACATGAAACAGCAGTGATTTAACTACCATTTAACCTGAAAGTAAAGCATTTTATAAAGAAATTACCTTCAAATTTTTTCTTAATTTTAATATTAGCTGTGTAACAAGCAGGAAAAAGACAATTAGCTCCAAGAAGCACAGTTTAAGATGAGCTCCAGTACATTTCTTTTAATGGGACAAAGCTAATGCTGCCTCTTCTGGCATCAGTTTTTTAAAACAGTTAAAACCAAAATCTACTCCTTGTTAAAACATGTCTGGCACCATTTTGAAGCATTTTTTGATATGTTAGTAATTGTACTAACATTGTCTAAACATAAGGAGGGGCTTTTGGTATCTAAGCTGCTAATTGTGCTTTCACTGACTCCCTTTTACTTTCTTTTTTTTAGCATTAATAAATCTGTCCTCTGCTGTTAGAAGTTGTAACAAAATTAATCCTAATTTTGGAAATTGCAGGATTGTGCATAGTCAGTTTGTAGTGAATAATGCTTTCTAATGCTTTCTGTCACCACCTTGTTTTTGCTTGCGTTACCACCTTTGATCTTTTTGATCTAATACACACTTGCTTTTTGACCTGTCCACTATCACTGTTTCAATTATATGTAAACAGAAGGATAGGTATTTACAACTGAGTAGAAGTTGGAAATACAATTAGGAACGCAAAGCTTATTTTCCTCTCTTCCAGCTCTTCTAGTGAAATGCTGTTAACATAAGTGATTCCTGCCTAGTAGATGAACAGTGAAGGCACAATTGAGATTTCTGAAAAATACTTCTTAATTGCATTGCCAGCCTCAGACTCCAGAGTCTGACTCAGCGAAGAAGCGTTTTCCTCCTCCCCCTCTGTCTTGTCAGTGTGAGTTCACTGTTGATGGGGCATGTGACTGCCATACAGATAGTGCACTTGAATAATCACTGTCTGTAGTCCATAGGGCAGCTGATTTGGGTGTACTGACATTGGGGTGCACAAGGCAAGCTAACGAAGCCCCCTCCAGTACCAAAAAAACAAAAAAAAAAACCTCGGCTCAAGAAACACCAAGTTTGATCTACACTTTGATCTACACTATGATCTACAATTACTTTCTTGTTATTTATTTGTCCAGCACCCCACTACCACTGCAGAGCAGCAGGCTGAACCAGTGCCATGTGTTTTGCATGCATTTAGCAGGAATATGGGTAGTTTACCCATAGAAACCTGTTTACCTCTGATTATATACAGATTGTCAGTAGGAATTATTCTAGGCAGTTAAACGGTATTTAGGCTTTTATTCAAGAGCCACAGTACCTGTATTTCAGATGACACAGAGATGGTAGAAAGCTTCCCTACAAACTTTCTTCAGCAGAGTAGTGAAGATTAAAGATGTAATTGAAATTATAACCAAAAATATGTTCTTTCCACTTACTTATTCTACAAGGCATTCCCTCTTGACATCAAGTATCCTTCCAAGCATGTTTCATGAGTCTAGTGGAAGTATTCATGTAAAAACTTTAGGGAAAAACAAGTATTCAAAGAAATCTTTGCATGTTTTAGTAAAAAATGCATTCGATCTGGCCCATAAGTATTTATCTTTTACAAGGGTACTTACAACCTGCCGTTAATTGTCATGAGTCCAGTGGTTGTCCTCTTAATCATATTGATAAGTACTTGCTCAGACTAATACCAGGTTATTCATGAAGGCTTCATAAGTGTGAGCAAAGGTTCATAATTTGGTCAGTACATTTGCAATGTCAAAAGGCAAAGTCTCTAGCTGACTACCTTCCTCTCCAAAGTATGGGACTTCATAGATTCCTTCTCGGGGCTACTGCATCTTTTCTGTGTTTGCTGTAATGACTAAGTTACAAAATGTGATATGCAGAGTCCTGCCAGTAATAAAATCTCTGTTCAAGAAAATGGAAGATTTATTTCTATGCTTTGTATTTATTATATAAGACCCAGTTAAAATTTAGTTTTTGACTGTGCTTTAGTAAGTTTTGGTGAGCAGCATGAGCAGAGTTTTTGTAAGACACAGTCTAATTTTTTTCTGAAGGTTTTCTTTGTTAAGAGCCTGACAAACAAATGTTAATGTTACTGAATACCTTATTGAAATGAAAAATATGAAGAAAACATCCAGAGAAAGATTGCATTAGTAAGTAACTGAAATTCAGTTACTATTGTTTTTGTTAGTGGAATATTCTGTGGGGTTTTTTTACTTGATACATTTAATACAGTTGTTCCTTAGTCATATAAATCTATGGCATTGTCCTTGTGCTACCTTAGTTACTCTTTCTGCTTAGCTCTGCTATCTGTGGGGGTGGTGAAAAAAAAGTACACCTCAAATCATACTACCTGAGCTAATTAATTTTAGACCTCTTCTGAAGATCTAACTGCTGAAATACTGTTTCCTTTTTAATTAAGGGGCTAAGAAAAAAATAAAAAGGAGGTGCTTACTAATGGGATGAAGATGTTTTCAGTCTGTATAGACAGCAACTCTTTATGGCAATCCCTCTCCAGAAATGCATTGTACATTGGAGTTAGGAGCAACGCTCAACCCCTTGGGTTTAGGTTTGGATGCTTGATGGCAAGCACACTAGGAATACATGATGTTACTTTATGCAGAGTTGGTTGTGTTACTGATGAGTCACTGTCCAGCTAACTGTGTTCTCTTTAATCTGCTTTGTTCATTACTTTTCCCTCTCCTAACTGTGAAATAAATATTTATTGTAGACCTTGAGTGAAGTAAATCTACAATGATGAGTAAATTTTTTCATTTCAGTATGTTGTTTTGTTTGAGGTTTTTTTGTGTTGTTGCTCCTGAAGCAGTAGCTGAATAAATGGGAGGAATTTGCTAGTTACCTGGCAAAGTCACACATTTTTTGGTAGTTTATGTAAATACCATGTCATAGTCATTCATCTGTCAGTTGACTGCTTTCTTTGGAGACTTTTCATTCCTATTCCACTTAACAAGGAGACTAAACATAATGTACCAGAGTTAAGTAAAATGAAGATTATTTAAAAAAAAAAACAAAAAACCATACACAAAAAAAGAACAAAACACAAACCCCTCCCATCAACCAACTAAACACAAATCTACAATTTGCAATGCTTTTTGTTTTAAAGTCTTGGTAACACGCACTGAATATCTTCTGGAAAGGTGGTATTATCTTAGTTATTCTTACATATTTTAAAGGTCCTAGACTGGAATTTCTGGAGCTCCTTTTTGCATTAAACTGATTACAAGGTGGTGGCATTGTAACTCCTGCTCAAGGCAGAAAGAAGAGGAGCTTTTATTTATGAAAGCCTCTGTGTGTATATTTCCCTTGATAACTGTCTCAGACTTCATTTAAGGTTTACTTCCTCCTTAGGAGCTTGAGTCTAGAAGAACAACAGCTCTGCATTTTGTAACTTCCCATAAGCCCTTGCAGAAGAACAAAATTGGCATAGTATTTTAATTGTATCACTAATGCTGAAAAAAATAATGAGGAGGCTGATCGTAAAGTTGTTGAAGTTATGAACAGCAGCACAAGCAATTTAGCTTTCTGGCCAGTTACTCAGGAGGACAGCACTGTTTTAATGTGCATGTGAGTCATACTTGTTATCTCTGTAAATACAAAAGGAGAAGGCAAGAAAAGTAGAAATACTTTACTTAGAGTTTAAGTTACTAATGAAATAGGCTTGAAAACTGAAGCAAAACCAGCATATCACGGGAGTTAGGAAAGTGGCTGATAGTTGTTATGAAGCAAGCAGGTTTTCACCTTGCTACACGAGCAGTTATATAAATTGTGAGATGCAGTGTCATTCAGGGTTTGGAGGCAGGGGGCCATTTATTGTTCCTCTGATTGAATTACTTGTAGAATTTAGCAAGTCAATGCAGTTATGTCTGCCTAACATGTTGCTAGTGTCAATGAAATTGCTTTGCTTCTTGATACTTACCCCTCGTAAACACAGTAGGCAGATGCTTTATCAGTTACCTCCTTAGTTCATAAACTCCATCAGCCTTTCTATAGACTGTGTATGTGCTGTGTTTAAGATTCAAATAAACCTCTGGACACCAGGTTCTTCTCATTCCACTGAGAAGTGGGGAACCCTATAGAACCAGAAGCAGTGTTTCGAATTCAGGCTCTGGTATTTGTGATGCTGATGTGAGAGGCCCTAAAGAGGAGAACACAGTGAGCTGTGTGAGCATCAGGTGTGACACAGCACTGAACAGCTTCACTGCTGCAGGTTTTTTTTTTACCTCTTAGTTTGACAACAACATGAATCATGGCAAACAGTTAGGCAGAGGTCAGAAAATGTTCCATACAGTGACCAGGCAGTTGTTAGGCCATAGAAACATAGCTGTGTTTGTTACTATACAAATGAGATGGCTTGTCATGTAATCTCCTGCTGGGGTAAGGTTTGTCCCAGTGGGTCTGGAGAACTGTTCTGTCCTTCAATTACCTTGTTTTGCTGACTGATTAATAGTGCTCTTAGTTTTATGATGTTTGCCTTTATTATACAGACATTCATATGCATTTTTAAAAGAGAATGTTATACTGCACTTCGTTCAGAAAAAATTCCAAGCTATTTGAAAAACTGGTTTTAAGCTCTATGTCAATGATTATATATCCTCTGATAAACATTTTTGTGACAATTTTTTTTCAGAGCTGCTTTAATTGTTTTGATTAAAGTAATTTTCAAACAGACTGGATAAAGCATGCTAACCCTAAATTATCTGTGCTAAAATAACTTTATGTTAACTCATTTCACTATTAAATAAAAAAATCTAACATCCTGGATGATGACCAGTTAAAAGCTTGGAGAAAGCACCATTGGCTGTATAAAAAAGACAATAATAAAATAAGGTTAGAACCAGATTGATGCAAAAAACAATGTTGGCTACACAGGAAAATTTCTTACCAAAATCATTGTATGTCTAGGCATCTATTATTTGTAGTAGTGCTTAGGAACTTATTAGTAAATATTCAGGAAATAAGAGGAGAAAAACCCATTAGTTGTTGTTAATAAAAGCATGACATGTGGGAGAAAAGTTCCAAAAATAATAACTCCTGCACAATGCAGAAGCTGTGTGCACTGAACTCACTCCTTCAGTTCAGAGTCTTATGAAAATAAGTTCAGTGTGTTTGAAATGCTGCTTGAGAAGAGAAAGAGAGAATGAAAGCTATAATTAGAAATCTCATAGGAGTTTTTGGGCTTGTACTGTGCAGTACTGTAACTTTGTACACCCGTGTCTCTAGAAGTTGTCTCCCATGTCCTGTCCCCAGGACACGCTTTTGGAAGCTGGAGTGTTTATAGGTAGTATGGGATCTAAGACAAACTCTTAGGGCGGCACCTTACAAGATCTTCGATGGAAATACTTGGAGTAATGGAAAATATGTAAAAGAATGGAAGGGAAGGAGTCATACAGGAGAAGAATAGAGATTGCAAAAATGTGGTTATTAATTGTATAGCAACATATGATCCTGCCATTTATCACTGATAGTCTTCTCAAAATGATAGTAAAAAAGTTAATATAAGGTACAGAATGTAGTTCTCAGGTTTGTTTGAATGTAGTTCGAATTTGGTTCGAAATTTCTTCGTTCAATTTGTTTGATTCTGGTGTGGCTTTTTGGTGGGGGGCTGGTTGATTGCTTTTTTGTTTTCCTTTTTTCTCGGTGTGTTTTTTGGTTTTTAGATTTTTGTGGGGGGGCGGGTTTGGGAGGGGACAGTATTTTTGGGGGTTTTTGCCAGGGTCTCCTAGTTCTTCTGTGAGACTTTTAATGTTCTGCTTTCAACCTGACAAGGTGTTGCTATTGCATATTTCTCTTCTTCTGTTGATGGCAGATGTAATGTGTTTCCAGAGACTTCAAAGCAAGAATGGTTAGCCTGTACATAGTTTTGGAATCAAGACATTTCTCTCATTTTTCTTTTGATGGCAGAAGATACACTTCCACAGTAAGGAAGGATTCTGTTAAGAAAATAATTCTGCACCTGGTGTCAGAATTAGATGATTCCAAACTGTGTTGTTATAACAGGTTCCTCCGTCCCATTTCATGGGCTGAATTACCAAAACCAATCAATTACTTTAGATTTTCTTCCATACCTACATCCCCTTTTTTCCCCGTCAAAACCAGTTTAGCTTAGTTTAGATTCAGTTTAGCCCTTCTGCCCTTCCATATAAGGGTTTTAATTTTAATTAGTAATTTATACCTGGTTTTATTCTTCCACTGATGCTTCAGAAAATTAAATCTCACAATTATTTTTTGAGATTGTAAAACTTGTGGTTTTCCAGTGTTCAGAAGTTTTAGATCATACCTAATATGTTATATAATATGATACATGCTTCACTTTGTGGTATTATATCTAACTGTGCAGGTTTAGTGTCTGCTTTCAGCAGGAATAACAAGTAACTGGAACTGTAAAAAGAAAGTCTTCATAGGATTGCCTAATTCTGTACTGTTCAGAAAGACTAATGTGTACTATGGACATTTAGGAACTGTGATAAGCACTAAGTTGCATAGCAGTTTTTCTGTGTTTCTGAAATTGTGATACAATGCAACAAGCATCAAAGGAGCAATATCCTTTGTAATATGTTTTTTCACTTTGATTTAACTTATTTTCTGGTTTTGAATATAACTGTGGAAATGGCTACGTATTTCCAAGTGCAAAGCCATATGTTTTTTATCATGAATGTGAAAATAGGGAAGTATTTGAATCAAATTTTGAAGATAACTAGAAATAAAACAATGCTTTAAATGGTCATTGCTTGGAGCAGAAAAACAACCAAACACATTTTATCTCCTCTGAGGAATCTAAATTTGATAGTAAAGAAACAACAAACACTTGGAGTTTCAACAGCAGAGCATGTTCAGCCAAGAAATGTAATGCAGGAAACCAAAAGTAGCAATATTTGTAACATTGAATCCTGTCCCATTTATGTTACTTCGGTATATATACACGCATACACTGCTTTTTGCTGAGCTTCAATTAAGTTTTGAGTACTTACAGAAAAAGCCATAAATAGGGAAACTGATTCTATCATTACTGGTTTTGGCATTGTTTGCTCAGGAAACAGAGCATTGGTCAGGATGCCACATGATGATTCATTATTCTCCTTATATTTGAAAAAATTAACATCACTAGTAAATTCAAAATTTACACTTTTTTTTCTGAAAGTGAGCTAATTCTGTAGCAATACTTACAAAATGGTTACATGGTGCTGAACATGTTTTTATAGCTGTGCTGTACACATACCTGAGTAGTAATACTTTGAGTTACTTTTGGTTTTAAAGACTTGCAGTGGATCAGCAATACTTCTCTAACTTCACAGACCTGGGGAAATGGGTCTGTTTGGCAGTTTTGATAATTGTTTGGCAAGAACATTTAGATAAACTCCTTTTTCCTGGTTAGATTCTTTGTTTGGAGTGATCTGCTGTAGGATCAGATGAGCGAACTTATTTTTTTCTCAGATAATTTGTCTAATTTCAGAATCTTGATCGGATAAAGATATCTTTGTGTTTGCTGCCCTTACTTGGGGCAGTAGGTCCATTGTGTCATATTTCATCGTAACTCTTTCTGGAGCATATTTTTAATGCTTCTTTTATGCATATTTTTAACATACAAAAGAAGGGATTCATATTCCCAAGTTTTCTGTTATTCAGAAAAAAAATATCCTATACCCTAGATACTCCTTCCTTTAGATAATTTGCAGGTATTGGAAAAATCGGTATTTTAGAAAGCTTCATGTGGTTTTATACACCAAAGCTCTTTTCTCCTAATTTATTAAGAAAATTTTCTTTAACAAACCTCATTGATCATGAGAACCATTTGATACTTACCTTGTAATTCCCAGAAAAGTCCCATTTATCCTTCTGCCTCAGATGTCTTCCTGCTTGCCTGCCTCCCTTGAAGGTCCCTAATGCTTTATGGTTATACTTTGCTTTGTTTTACCTTTCTTGGTTTTTTTCAGTTCACATGTGATTACAATTTGTCATTTAGACCCTTTTTTCTGGGCCTGGATGGGATTCCTGTTATCCTCTGTGGGACTGATGAGGCAATATAATGTCAACCATAGGATGCCTATCCTGCCAACAGCCTTGGGAATCATAATTTATGTAGCAGCTGCATTTCATGAGAAAAAAAATCTTCCTTCACAATCTTACATAATGGACTTGAGTTTTATGCCTGAAAGTTCTTGGGGAATGCATTACTGAATGGGTTATCCTTACTCTTTAGACAGGAGGATCTGGAGGAATGGAAATGGTTTTGTTTTCTCATAGATCAGAGGCTAGAAGGCAACCCATCAGCATCCTAGAAAATTCTAGTTATTTCTTTTCCTGTTTTTCACATGGAGTTTTGTATTCTGGTTTCATAAACTAGTTGAGTATGTTTTTTGACAAAGGAGAGCAAAAGACAAGTCATTAACTCTTAAATTGTTACAAATATTCATTGAATATTTACAGGAAAACAAATGTTTATGTGATTAGTTCATCTCTTCTGAAACCCTCATTGTCTCCCGAAGAATTATCTCTCAGATTACAGTGAGTAAAAAACTTAAAAGGAAACTTTGTGTTGGTGAAGTTAGTGTAAAGTTTGTTTCAGCCTTATTTATAAAAAAGCACCTGTCTTTGTGTGGTTCTTTGCTTTGTTCCAGTTTGCATCTTTTCTTGTTTTGATTGGGTTTTGTGGTTTTTGTTTTATTCTGCTCCTTGTCCAGGCTAACAAATTCTTTTGTGTTATTTGCAAATAAGTTTGGAGGGAAGACCTCAGGGCGTGAGGATTGGAGTGAGGACAGGGACATGGAAGAGAGGGAGTGTCAGACCCAACAGATTAGTCAAAAAGGAAGTCAAATGCACCTAATTTTGTGTAATGGTAGCCGGAACTGGCATCTTTTTGTGCTCAAAATTCTCAAGAGGTTTTTTTTCAAGCCACCTCTTTCGTGGCATCCCCCCACTGCCCCCTTTTTTTTCTCTTAAAGCAAAAAACCTTCTATCAGACTTGCATCCTCCAAGTCAAGGCTTGACATGCATGCAGGAACGTGCAGACTTGGAAGACAAAATAGAACTCGATCTCTCAAAATTAGTTTTCTTTTCTGATGATCTTGCTGATTATCTAGTTTGGAGCCAGAAAATAGTTCATTGGGAGCACTTTTCTTACTGGTTTGCAGGAAAGTAGGGAGGAGTTCTGCTCTTTAAAAGGGAGTTTTTAGTGGGGCTTCTCCATATTGTTGTGTGTAGTCTAGACTAGCAAAAGTTCCTTGGGTTGTTTATGTTTCCCACTTCAATTGTATCTCCTACTTAAGAGTTTTTCAAAGGGATTACATTACTTATGCAGGAGTACAAAGCTACTGAAAGAGTAAACTGAGAAGTGTGCAGAGAGTTCTGTAAGGAAGTCCAAGCTAACGTTACTACTTTTAGCTTCCCACTGAGAATATCTGTCCTTGCTTATGGAGAAGCTGTGTCTGTTTGAAAACTTTGTTGTGTAAATTTTTCATTAGCCACCTCTAATTTTTTTCTTCTCAAGTAGTGAAGGGTCTTCCTGCCTCCTTTTGAGAGAAAAAATGTAACTGGAAAACAGACCAGAATTAAGAAACCTCCCTATATGAATGCTATTTCATGTTGTTCCCTTAGTGAAATAACTCAAAATACATAGTAAATAGGTTCGATAACTTAATTAATTATTCTAATTTAAATTCATCTGTTAATTATACTGAAAACTGAAGATGAAATATCATTATCTGAGACACTGTGTGACAGACACACCTCTGCCAATGATTTGAAGATGCATGTTAGTAAATATGAGGCTGTAAAAATAACACTTACCCACAAACTTGCAGACTAATAATGCTTAAAAGAGTTCTGTATGGGAGACCTTGAAGTGTGTGAGAAACTTTGAATTCAGTGTTCTCTTAGGATGATGCCATCCATGCCTTTTTCAGTGGGTTGTAAATCTTATTACATTGCAGCCTTCAAGAGATGACTGATGTGCAGTTTGAACGGATTTACTTGTTTTAAGGTAATGTCAGGCTTTATAGCTCAAATTAGCTAGTTGTTTTAGCTGTATTAAGCGCATTACAGTCAATATATATAGACACAGCATGTTCACTTTCCGGATTATTTTCTACAAATTTAATTTTCTCCTTATTTGCATAGAACATAAAATTTTTGTTGATTTTCTGTTTCTGAGGCCTGTGGCTGTTGTCCTCTTAATTTGTGGATCCAAAAGTAGTGATGATCTCTTGTCTACATTTTTTACTTTCTCTTGCTATAGATAAATGATGAGAAGCAAAACTTACACTACACTTGCTTTCTAGCTCTAAAAAGAAATATCATATTTTATAACAAAGCAGATATATTTTTAACTGTTTACAGTTTCAGTTATATTTAACACTTTTCTCACACTTTAAAGAGATTTATACAACTAGGAAGTTGTTTCCTGTATTTTGCTCCTTTCTACATATTTCATGTTTTCTCAAGGAAAAAATATTTTTTTAATATCTCTATAATGTTTTTTCTTTGTGATGCAATATTCTGCTGAAGTCGTGCTATTCTTTTATGAAATTTATTAGTGTTCTACTTAGCATTCCACTCAAGAAGAGTGTGAAAATTTGAGAGTAGCTGCATATTTACACATCATTCCAGTTTAATAATTTTATGAAGTTATCCAAGATCCATTTTTATCCATTGCTTTATATACTTTTTCTCAACCTAATATGAAGTCAGTCATAAATACCATAAATATTAACTGTGTTAAATACCAGCCTCTTATTTGGCATGTGTTTCATACCTAGGAGAAATTAGGTTTCAATAGCAGAATGGATTGCCTTAATTGAAAATATTTACATTACATGTAATGACATCTCTTTAACTTCAGATATATGGTCGTTACTTCATATATCCAGAATGACTGTGAATGCATAGAATCTACTTGACAGAAGAGATTCTGGATTCATACCGATGGCATGTCTCCCATTTACTGGCTTGAAGTAATATTCATCAAAAGGTGGTGCTTGTTTGATGATGTAATACAAGGTGTTGGGTAAGAGGCTGGCGAAGATCAGAAAATCCTGGCAGAGCCGCAGTGGTTTCAGTGGATCTACACTGATTCACACCAATTGCAATCCATGCTCAAAAATTGCAGATAACTATTATCCTTTCATTGTCCCAAGTTTCAATAGAATTGCAACTTCTCAATGAAAAGAAACCTTTTCATTTTAGAATGGTTTTTTCTATTTAGCATTTTGTTTTCATTGTTAGAATACATCTAATGCTAATGTTTCCATCATAACAGATGTTGTAATGCATATAAACAGTATAGCACTACTGTTTATTTATTTCATCCAAATTGCCTAAGAGAGACTTAAATGCCCTTTGTGATTCATAGTGTGGTGAAAGAAGTCACTGTTGCCACCAAAGGCTTGCTTTCTAGCAAGATGGTTCCAGAGTTAAACCTCTGTTTTTCAGTTTAGGTGTAGGGCTAGAATGTTCTGTCTTGAAAAGATTTTAATATATTCAGAACTCACAAAATAGGGTTATCTAATAAAGAAGCAGTATTGGAAAAACAAGTAGTGTGAAGAGAAACTTCAAGTCATCCAGCAGTAGATGTTTTCAGTTGTATTTTAGTAAGGTACACATATGTGGTCAAATCTACTGCTGAATGGTTACAGAAAGCAACAAATCACTTAATCGCCTTCTTTCTTTATTGTGTAATGTGTCGTAAAAGGTGTATATGGGCAGGACCTCTTTCACCTGCAGAATTTGTTAGAGTTTCTGACTATGAACACTTGTATTTAATTTTCTTCAATAAATAACGTGGAAGAAAGAATGAGAGTTTTAAGTTTCTCATACTGATTATTTTAAAAAAGGGGAAAATTTGTCCTGAATCAGTATGTTTTTCTTCTAGTCAAACCCATTCTACTGAACTATAACTTAAGCTCTAATCTTTTAATAAAATGAACCAATGAATCACCATTTAAAGATTGCAGTTTTTCAAAAATTTTTATACAAGTGGAAAAAATATGTAACTGTTCTTGGTTTAGTGAAAGAGGAGCAATATTGATATAACTCTGGGTCTCACTTAGAGCTGCAAGGACAGTAACAGATTTATTTACATATAGGAAGTCTCAGCCTCCATCAGCTTTAGAAAAAGTTTAATGCTAGGCATACAGGAAAGGATGTGTGATAAGTATCTTCATTCAGATATTGTTGTAGTATAGAAGTTAGAAATCAGAACACTTAAGAAATTTGGCAAGGGATTATGCATTTTGAATACATTTCTGTTCAAATACATTTCAGTCTGTATTCAAATAGTGTAAAATATTTTATGTCAGCAGACCGGTTACATTTCTTAAAAAACTCTTGGTTTTAGCTGTTGACCTTTAAAAGGCAGCATTTCTAGTAGCCATCTCATGAGTATATCCAAATTGAGAATATCTACACCACAGAAGTTTCTTGGTATTTACCTCATTTATGTTCCATACAATCATTTTTGCATCTTTCCTTCTCAGTTGCTCTTGTGTGGGCAAGGATTGCTGTGATGGAGGTAACTGCAGGGGCTTGCAGTACACCAGATATTCCTTGTTACCCACTCCTCTCATAATTTTCTACAGTGAAACAGTTAAGGGTGCTTAACTGAAATTCTGAAATTTGCCACCTGTATTTGGAAACTGCCTCCATGATTCTTCCTGTCTGGTGGATTCTTCTTGCAGAAAATCTTAATTCAATAGTTTGTACAGTCCCGTGAGTGATAAATCAAAATGATCTAGTTTGCTACAATTTCATGAACATTAAAATAAATGTGAATGTCTAGAGAAATAAATCTACCTTTAAAATTGCAATACTTCACCTTATTCTCAAGAGACCAAAATCACTCAGAAGTCTTTTCCAGTCTCTCATTCCTGGGCCAATAAATTGAGAAAATAGTAACTAACAATCTCCATTAACACATGCCATCTGTGAAGATATCAAATGTCCCACACTCTAGGTTCAAACTAGGGCAGAGCTCACAGATGAGCAGGAGGTCCATATAAAAACCAAGTCTTCATTCTTCCCTCTTTTTTTTTCTGTAATCAGCCTGACCTGATGAATGAAGGACTGATTACTGAATTATTAGTATGTCTACGCTTCATTTAGTTTTTACGAGGGTTTACATGTTTACATAGGCAGGAAAGGAAAATGAAGGAACCTCCTATTTTATTCTTAAAATAGATTTATTAAAAATTAGAGTCCAGTACTGTATTTCTCACTGTTCAAAAAAGTATGCAAAGAAATTTTTTAAAAAAGGACAAAATATATTCCATAAGCAATAGCCTGAATTAATTTCAAAATTAATCAATGAGTATAGCTGCAACAAGCCCAGCACATATCTGGAGCTACAGTTGCAATGTAACTATATATATATGTATATATCTGTATAATGTATCAAAGAGGAAACTCAAAGCAATTATTTTAAATTCAGCTCCTCAAGAACTGCATGATAAATGTATGCAGCATTGGAATCCAGTAAATGTGATTTCTTAAGAGCTCTCATTCTGCCGAAAGAATGAATTCAATTTAAATATCTAGCTTTTATGTCCAGAAAATAAAGGGGCTGTTCCCATCTACAGTACAGAATTTAGTACAGAATTACAGGAGTTATTTGCCTTTAGGTTCAGTAGACAGTACCTCTTCTTTTGTTTTTTTTTGATCTTTTTATGTTACAAACTGATGTTCTGGAATGTAAAAGCTAGTTTACTTACAAGCTTTCTGAAAGGACTCAGAACAGTTTAACATGTTTAAAGGAAGTTATGGCATAAATGTCTGGCTCCTGAGCTGTGCTCCAGCAGAAGTTGAGAGAGTGTTAGTTTTGCAGTGCAGTAACAAGTGATGTGTTATTTTTTGTTCGGTGTTTCCTCAAAGGGGACTAGTTTATCAACTTATCTACAAGGCCTTCATCAAACAAAAGAGTGTAAAATTGCAGACAGAGCTGTCAAACAGAGCTGTTAATATACAATTATTTGTGTATATCTGTTAAGTTTTAAGAGCTTAGTATGGGATAAAAATAAAGTAAGGGCTAGTGGAAGGTTATCTGAGGAAACGATTAAGAGGAACATGGTTTGGGTGAAGAAGGTAAACAGTACTGGTGAGGATGCGGTGGTGACAAGTTCATGAGTGCGTTCGTGGTTTGTTTGCTGGAATTTTTCCTCTACAGCTTTCACTTTTGCTGGTTGGTCTGCTTAATAGCTCTGATTTCAGAGGGTTGCTGTCTGGTTCCAAAGCTGCCAGAAGTCTGTCTTCCCCCAGCAGCATATCATTGCATTAACACAATTGCATATGCTTGATAGTTTTTTATGTCAAAGTCTTCTTCTTGCCAGATTGGTCATATTAGTGATAGCTGAGACATTAATCTTTAGGATGATACAGGAAAGGTAATCTGTTCTGAATGAGTGATTTCAGGTTTTAATTAAAGACAATGGGTTTTTTCTCTGTATTGATCAGAAAAGTGAAATCATAAATTTTAGTTAGAAGATGGAGAAGGCCCTTTCACCCCTCTCACATGATGCCAATGAAAGCAATTTTTATATCAAAGGGATTTGCTTGGCTCTTTTTGCTCTTTCTTTTTTTTGTTTTCCTAATCACCCTCTTTAATTTATAAATATGGATTTTTCAGGTAAGTCAATAGATACATTCACTGTAAGGTCTTGATTCAAGGCACTGGAGCTGCTTTCTCTTTGCCTTTTGGAGAAACTCCAGTGCAGAGTTGAGAAATGGCAGTCTCAGGTCCTCTTTCACACTATTTCCTCTATTCACTGTTTTCTAAAGTAGTTCCATGTTTTCATTTGCACTAAGAATTTGGAACTATTTCCAGCCACACCATTTTAAAGTAGTGAAGCACATATGCTGTGTCTGGCATTTATTCACACTATCAAGTCTTGCTCTTCTGCTTCTCCTTAGGTCTCTTCTGTTCCTGTGTGTTCAGCAACTCCCAAATACTTGTTTTCTCTTCCAGAGTTACTGTTGCAGTAGTGGCTTTGCTGATGATACAGATTGTACCAAAAAACCCCTAGGATTCAGATAGGCTCATTCAGGTAAATGTTGTCCAGAGTGACTGATTTCAATAGTGTGTGACTTCTGAAAATTAAAAATTAGGGTTCATACAAACCCAGAAGGATCAGTCTGTTTTAAATTTGGAGAATAGACTACAATATTGTAGCTCAAACAGAAGGTTTTGTTTCCTGTGGTATATCTAACACAGTGACTTGTTAGGATTCTAGATGTGAATTACCTTTTTGTAAAATATGTTCCTGTAGTACTTTTGTGTAAAAGGTTTCTGCAATTTCTTTTAGGTTGTAGTGACTTACTGGTTTTTTACACAGATATATGAATGTGTGTGGTGTTTGCATATGACTGTAACCAAAGTGATCATGCTTATGTCTAAGGATCAGCTGAATGGACTGTTTGTCATCTCCCTGGCAAGCAGTTTTGTAAGTTTTTTTAGAATTAAGTACACACGTTTAGTTAGTAGGAAAAGTAAAGATTTAGGATATGCAGTATTGTTGTCAAAGTTTAGGTGTTGAGATGGGAACTGTAGTGGTGACATTTTTTGGGGTTTAGGATTGGTGTCAGCCTTCTTTGAAATGTGATCAAAAGGCAATGGAAGCAGGAATGAAAAAAGGGAGATTCTTCTCGATCATAAATTATCTTTTCTTCTATCAGCCTCCTTCCTGGTTTATTTATGGTTATTACCCTCACCAGATTCTTCAGTTTCAGCTTTTCTTTTGCAGCCTGACTCAGACAACATACTTTAGGGATTACCAAATATAGTACGCAGTCAAATTCAGTCCCTGGTATTCTGCAAATGCAATTCACAATTTAATTATGAAAGTGTGGAATCACTGGGCATGCCCAGCTTCTTCTACTCTCTAGAAGCTGTTAGGCATCTCCATTGTTACACAGTTTAGGAAGAACAACTGCTCCTGCTTTGTTTGATGCCATTTGCATATGGATCACAAGCTCATGGCAGGATGTCACTGTGACACTTGGTTGAGTAATTTTGTTCCGCTGAGTTCTTGTTCTGGTTGTTACTTGTTCCAACATCTTTATTTATTTATTCATGTTGGGAGGAAAAACCAGCATTATTACTGACAAGGACTCTTGATGAAAAGGGCTACTTACATCATCTGTCTTCAAGTTCTTTGGGGGTGTGTGTCTAAGGTTCAACAGTTGTTTTTCTGTTGGTGTGGGTAATGCTGGTACATCACTTGAACATTTAATACTGGGCTGTCCTTATGTGTAATAAGATGCTTTAGGTGATTGAACATGAAACAAGGCAATATGTGATGCCTTTACCATGAAAATAATAGTAAAAAAATTCTATAGCCATATGGTTAGAGCTGTGTTGCTCTGGTATTCTCATTAAATAAGAAATTCTTTATCTCACCCACTGAATCTCTGTATGAAAGTGGGGAGACCAGTACAGCAGCATCAGTTTAAATATTCTAGGAGTATTTTTAATATTTCCCTGACATCAGGGTACACAGTCTTCCTTTTATAATTATAATTCTATGATCTTCTGAGAGTAGGAGTTGACACTGCCCACAGGATACCGTCTTTGAAAATGTCATTTCCTTTCCCGTCTCTTCTTCCTTGTTGCCATTATTTTGGGTTGGCTTCTTTTGTTTAATCAGTTGGCTGATTTTGCTCTTTTGGGCTTTTTTTGTGGCACATGCAACAGGAAAATGCACTCAAGAGCTGTACTTTCTATGAACAGAAGTAAGACTTCTGTAAATTGAGGCCACGGAATTCACAGTAATGCTCACAGAAAGATTGCCAGGCATTTTGAACATACAAAACCTGTCATTAGGCAACAGCCTTTCAAACCACTTACTATGTATGGCTGATGTGTTTCCAGTATGGTCTGATCCAAGACAAGTTAAGGAATGGGATAAATACACCACTTACAGATCTCTGTAAGACCCTGATAGAGTTTGTCTAATTTATTGGGTTCTTGGAGATGTAGTGATTTCTGCAGTGCTTATTCAGTAAGAATTACAGGAGTTATTTGCCTTTAGATTTCAGTGGACAGAAGATAAGGCTGCAAAACAGCTGAAAAGTTAGAAAATGATATCTTGATGTTTATTCCCTTTCTTCTGCCTCCCTGCTCTTCTTTTTTTCTTGACATGGAAGTATTAGTGTCAGACCAAATACATTGCCATTGATCCTGTAAGTTGTAAAGGTGAAGAAGGATGCGTGTATTTGAAGGTTGATAATGATTGAGCACTTTATTTGTTTATTTTTTCTTGATTAAAGGCTTGCTTACAGTTACAGCAATGGAGTTGCAAGGAGACAACAGAATTTGTGGATTCCTGTTAGACAGTAAATTATGTGGGAGAAAAACAAGCAGTGATACATCTCTGAAAGCACTGAGACACCAACCACAAATGTATATAAACACAATTTGATAATACTGCTTATCAAATCCTTGTTCTTTATTGGGTCAGAGTTGAATTCTAATTAGACTTGTGTTTGCTTGTCAACAGTCTGTGTTTTAACAAACCTAGTTAACTTTTTTCTTTGCTGAGGTGTTTTCCAAGTGGGTTGTCAGAGCTGAGGCAGTATTTGGGACCTCTAAGCACTACGTAATACTTGTAATAATTGTGGTGCAGGAGACTGGGGTGGCTTCTGCAGACCAGCAGCCACAGAAGGGTGCACAGGCAGAGCTTCTTGTTCTTGTCCAAACTGTTTTATTTTTTATGAGATTTTTTCCCTCTGTTAAACTTGAGTCATGTGCTGACCCTCAGGAGGAAACACTGCGGACACTTCCAGCTTTCTGCTGCTTAAACTGAAAAGAGTGTGGCCTAACAAGTGCAAAAGAATTGCTGACCTCACAATGCTAACTTTTTTCCTTAATAGTATGGAATGATTTTACTGTTCTGTGATTAGTGTTTTAGCAAAAGGTAAATGTGATTGCTCATCCAAATTTACATTTGGATAAATACTTCTCTTTGTGGTGAATTACTGGGACCTCTGTACATACTGGTAACTTTCTCTATCATAGGTCCCCTAAATAAGGAAGTATTTTCTGTACTCTGAAAAGCTGGATTTTGAAAAAGAATAGGACTGAATTTTTCATCAAAGAAGAGGACTGATTATTGTATGGAAAAAAATCTTACAACAGAATTTGATATCCTGTTTTCTAAGGGGTTTTTGTTGTGGTTTTTGTTGTGTTTTGTGCTGGTTTGAAAGCAAACCAGTGGGGGATCCCAAGTCAGAAATACAATTTATTAGGAAAATTTAAATAAATGCAATAATATAGAAACATTGAGATAGTCAGAATACAACCTGACACCCTGTTAGTTAGGGTGCTGGTAGAGGTCCAATTAAATGGTGGCTGCAGTCCTTTTGGAGTGACAAATGTGATTCTGTTGAAGCAGTGTTCCTGTGGAAGGGTCTCATCTTCCTCTGAAGGTCCAGTGGTGGTGTAGATGGGTCTAATCTTCCTCTGGGAATCCAGTGGGAAAAGGCTGACTGTGGTGTTCCAAATACCAGATTTTTATCCAGGTAGGAATGCTGGGCTCCTCCCCCTGGGTGGAGCATCTCACAATGGGAGGTGTCATTTTATCAGTCATGCAGTGAGACTCAATGGCCCATTAACAGAAGATATCTCCCTGGAGAGAGGAAGGGTCCTGGGAGAGATAAAGAACCCTGCTCCACCTGGCTTTGACAGATGGTAATACAGTACATACATCTGGGTGCATCTTGCGCTGCAACCTACGACAGTTTTTAAAGCCATATTCTAAAATTTAAAACAATTCAATGTGGAGCAGTTTAACAGTACAACAACTAATGTGCTATCAGAGGAAGTCACTGAAACGAAGATGCAGGGGAAACAGCACTGAAATCTTCAGAAAACATAAGTTCTGTGGTTCCTTTGTCCTATGACACAAATAAGACATAGTTTAATATTTTCTTAGAACTGTAGTGTGAATTTTCTAGCTTTCCATCAATTGATTTTTAAACAGTGTGATGCCAGTGTAATGAATTATTCAGCTACTGTAAATCCACTATAATTCACAACCAGTCAATTTTGGTTAAAACCCAGTTTTGATGGTATGACAGATTGCACCTGAGAGTAATTTTATATAATAGGAGGTGCTCTAATATGGTTATGTTGATGCCTGAACCAATATAGAACTGCTTTTAGATCATAAAATTCAGACTTTATTACAAGGAGCATTCCATATTACATTCCATAGTTACCAGGTTAACATGCATCATTAAGTGTGTTCTCTCTCTGTGTTGACCTTTTAGACTAAATCTGTAATTTAAATCAGTTATTTGAATATATATTATTAATAGCATGAAAGTAGTAGTGTGAAGGAAAGCTCACCAGTGTACAAAGAAAGTGGCAGAGCCATGTCCTTATCATGTATTTTCCAACTTTCTAGCCTCTTAAACTTTTACCCTCCTATGATAGCATTTCCATGTTAGGATTTGTGATGACAATTATGGAAGAGTGCTTTGTTCCCCACAAGTCTCGTGCTGCTTTGTATGTAACATTGCAGAGATTGTTGAAGGACATCAGTGGTCACATACCTAGATGCACAAACTGCCAGGTGCTGTGGTGTGGGCTGTCAAGTCAGTCAGCATCAGTGCAAATTTGAGTGATTGTGGGGCTGTGGTGCTTTGGAGATTTAGTGATCAACACTTATGAAGAAGGTGTTGGGTGGCTGCAAAACCAGCATAAAGCTTACTCTGATTCCTCCCCTCCAGCAGTGCTCTCTTTTATTTGATTAATAATGTCGTGACCTACCTGCAAAAATGCAAAAGTGTTCCTAGTTGGAGTTGTGTTCTGCAGGTGGAGGATTGCATTAAATCAGTGTACTATAATTATCCACTGAAGCTAACTGTTATTAATATTTAATCCAATTTGTGATTCATTTTATGGCAGAAGTCTGAAACAAAATACTTATTTACCCTGTCTAAAAAGTAATTAGGGTTATTTTCATATTGACAGTTTAAAACCCACTGAAGAAAACAAATTTTAATGATAGCATCAGGTGATAACTTAAAGCAAGAGGGCTTTGCTAGCTTTTTTAACAAAATCCTGCCTTTTTTCTTACGGTGAATTAATTCTTTTGTTTTAAAGACTAATTGCAGGTTATTTTTGTTAACCATTCAGTTCAGTCTTACTATCAGCATTTGAATTAATACTGCAATTCCAACTAGAAATGTTTCTTTGTGTGTGTGTTGTAGTTGCCTGCTGATTTCCTAAGTAGCTGCCTGTCTCTGATAATACTTGTGAACAGGGTAGATAAGGCCTATTAATAAACGTTCTTTCTGGATAGCAGGATATAACTCAAACAGCATGTCTTTTCTACATCAACAGCTTCCCTAAATTAACTTGATAAATTTGTTTTGAAAATTTTCTGGGAAATTGCCTTGGACATTTCTGAAACTAATAAACAACAATAACGGACAGAATTAGGAGGGTAAATTTAGATATTTGTGGCTAAGTAGAACCTGTTGACTCCAGGAGACGTGATGTGATTGTCTGGATGCGACTGTTTACTTCATCATTCATGTTCACTTTTAGATTTTCATCTCGTTGCTTGGAGAATCTCCAGAGTATATTGAAGAGCAGGCTTAGGTGACTGATTCAGAAACCTTGCTATACTAGTAATGAGGACAGTTTTTCTCAATAGACTGTGTTTGTGATTTCACACCTGTGTGATTCAGCCACTACCTCTTCCAGATAAAATTTAATCAAAATTAATTCAAAAAAGCCCTCAATTTTGTTTACCTTCACATAGATGTCATTCTCATTGAAAGCACAGGCTTTCAAATAAACCATGTAGGTTATTAAAAATGTACTATTAGGACACAAACATAGCCCTTCAAAAATCTATTTCCTCTCATGTGATGACTGATGATCCTTTATAAAGAACATGCCTTATTTCTCCTGAGAATCTCATCCAATTCTGCTTTGGTGGATAAATAACCTGCCCAAATGGTTGTTTAAAAGGCCACTGTGACCCCTCACTGTAAATATTGAATAGTTAATAAGCTCAGTTAATCATTGAAAAATACATATGAATCCATTTTACACACGCCAGGCAGCAAAGTGAGTAGCTTTTCAAGCTCTTAGAAATAGAAAACTTGTTTCAATATTTTCAGTATTGTAAAGATGTGTTTTATTGGTTATTTCTTCCTCCTTCCCAAAGATATAAGTTGGCAGCATGTTTCAGGACTGGTGTTTGCTTGAAACCTTGAAAGAGGAGTCAGAAGTGTTTTGCCGTCCTCCTTTAAATAAGCTCTTCTTGGCATCTGATACCAGCCAGCACAAATACAATCCATTTCTAGGAATAGAGAAGATAGTACCTAATTTTTAAGGAAGCTATCACTTTTTTAGGTCACACATGGCATGAAACTTTATTATAATTTTCCCTCAAGGCATTTTTCAAATAGTTACTCATCACTATGGTATAATATGTCTGTGGTTTCTCTAGAGAAAATAATGTTGGCTTGCTATCTTTAACATCTTGGGGCTAAATTGATTCTTGTATGACCCTGTTCTAAACAACAGCTTTTCATCTGAGATTACATTTTGCCCCCTTACTTCAGTCTTGCCAACTCATTGTTCTAAACATCTAGGGATTAATGAGCACACTCAAAATAAGTAGGTGATAGGGTGTCATGTATCTTTGCGTGCCTAGGGTAAGTCTGAAGCTGTCTTTCAGAGTTTACTTCCAAGAAGTGAGGTAATTGTTTAGGACAATCTTCTTGGTTGGACAGCACATAAATGTGATCATTTAAGTTAGTTGCAATTTTTACAGAGGAAAATTCCTGCTGGAATCATTCATTATTTTGAAAGGGACCCTCCCAGTTCTCTGATATTTCTAGAAATACCAGTTTGAAATAACTGCCTCTGCTCTTATGTATTAGTCAGTAGAGGGCACTCTGCTTCTTTGAAGATAAAAAAGCGTGACTTAAAAATATGGAGGCAAAATGCTTTTCTTTTATGTGCTTTTTTTTTTTTTTAAACTTATCACATCTGACAATTCTAATTAGTATGACATGTGTAGAGGATTCTTTTTTCACGTAGTACTTTCTCTCCTGAATTGAACTTCAGATACGATTGCACATTTCCTTGTCCTGGTTTAATCCCAGTCAGCGCTACGTACCACACAGGCACTTGGTTGCTACATCCATGGTGGGGAGAAGATTCAGAGGAAAAAAATATTAAACCTCATGGGCTGAGCTGAGAGCAGTTTAATAATTGAATCAAAATAAAACATCATCATAATAGGAATGAAAAGGAGAGCAAGAAAGGAACAAAACCTAAGAGAAACATGACATGCCCAGAACAACTGCTCAGCACCTGCTGAATGATGCCTAGCCCATTGCCCAGCAGTGATCAGTGCCTTTCAGCCGCCTTTCCTTGGTTCACATACTGGCCATGACATTCTGTGGTATGGAATATCCCCTTGATAGCTCAGATCACTTGTCCTGGCAGTGCTGCCTCTTAGGTTCTTGTGCACCTGCTGGCTGACAGAGTATGGGAAATTTGGCTTAACCATACTTAACAGCAACTAAAACATCAGTGTGTCATCAACTTTATTGTCATACTAAATCCAAAACTGTACCAGCTGCTAAGAAGAAAACTAACTTTATCCCAGCCAAAACCTGGACATTCCCTTAAAAGGAGCCTGCTGTTTGTTTCCCTGTGCCCTAGGTTCACCATAGGTTCTTCTCTAGGTCTGAAATGCAGTGCAATTCCTGCAGTTTCTTTGTGTAAGCAAGTAGATACTTAACTGTCTGAATCAACTGGCTATGACATCTGTGAAGGGGGCATCATCTTCTCAGTTCTAGGTGTTTGAATCCATGAGACCAAGCAAGGCTGTTACTGCTTGTACTCTTAAAAAAGTCTGTAGTGCAGGACCAAGGCACAGGAGTGAGGCTCATGGCAGATCTGTTCAATAGTACGCTTGTTAAGTGAGAATTCTAGTACTGGAACATTGTCCTTCTATTTTACTTCTCTTTAATGCACTTAGTTGTGTACTGCAGTGATTGACTGAGGTAGCAGATTCTTGGAGGCTTGTGAAGTACAGCCAGTTATGTTGCTTGCAGATGGAACGAAAATTTCAGCATGTCCATGTTTCCACTACATTTTCTTACACAAATTCAACTCAACCACTATACAAAAATTTGGCAGAAAAATGTACCATTTGCAAGACTTATTGAGCACTGTTCTTTAAAAACAGTGAAGCATATTATAAAGGTCTAAAAACTGAGATGTTTATGAAGTAGGAGAAATATTTTGTTATGTGTACAATAGTTATTTGTAGGATTATAGCACAATAATGGTTGGATGATCTCAGCTTAAAAGTTGTCCTTGGGAGAAAAAAAGAAGACAAAAAGCACACCAAAAAAAAAGAAAAAAATACTTATAACATTGATATCTTTCTGAATATATTATTGTAGATGCGTAGAATGACCTGGAAAAGATCATCTAGTTTCAATCCCCCTGCTGTGGACAAGGACATCTTCCACTAGACCAGGTTGCTTAGAACTCCATGCTTGAATGTGTTTTTGTAAACATTCAAGGATTACTTGGTGATAATACTATCTTTTTATAGATGGAGCAGTAATTTGGATAATTCCTTTTAGCTACAAAAATTGTTGTGAGAGGAGAGCTTGTTTCGAGTTCTTGCCTATGCTGGTTCAAATCTGAAATGCTTTTTGTTAGTTGCTGTCATTGAAGATTTGAATTAAATTTGTAAATAGGTTTCATTGCTAGAAGATTATTTTACTTGTTTGTCCTTGTCAGTTATTAATTGTGAGAACTTGATGAGATTGTAACTTGTTGCTGGTGACGATGTCTAAAAGAAAAAGATTTGGTTTAGTTTTATGTTCAGATTATCAGTGTTAGAATTCAAATGCTATTTTTTAAAATATCAGAACATTATCAGGTATATTCCATGGTATCCTTGGGAATCTCAAGGATTTATCTGAACCAAAGTGTTAATCCCAAAATTTCATCAGCTGCTGAAAACCTTGAAAAATTGTCAGTAAAAGTAATACTTAGAAAACAAGTCAAAATGTCACTTAATGAGACTGTTTACTATTTAAACGTAGTAGTAACTTAGCAAAAATAACCTTTTGCTAGTTATTTTGGATCTGTCTTTACTTATATGGACTGTATTTTACTCATTGCTCTGTTTTCTTTAAAAAAGAATTTGGCAAAGCCTGGAGAATAACTTGAACTTGTGAATTCATGTCATACACTCCTAATCAAGCATTTAAATATATATAAATTAATCCTGTAATTGAAGCTATTGTTTGCAATTAGAATAAAATTGCACGTGTGGGGTTTGTTTGGGTTTTTTGAAATATTTTAGAAGTGAATGTAAACAAGTAGGATGTTTAGGCAGACTTGACTAATTTCAGGGCAGAATACCTTGTCTCCTAACAACACAAAACCAGGTCTTTGGGGGTGAATTACTAAAGCAGTGGAAAGGATGTGGCAGTTGGTTGATCCATAGAGATATTTCAGAAAGTCAGCTGTAGAATTTCCTCAGCAAAAGTGTTTTCCATAGAATAAAGCTGTTTCTTTTTCTGGGATCCTCAACAGCAAAAATGGCACATTTTTTACAGCACACATCAGGAAAGTATTCACTAGCTGCAAAACTTTAGGACCAGTGTGTGAAAATTTCATATGAGGTGCTACATTTAGTAGCTGCAGGAGGTATGAAAGTGCCTAATTTATAATCTGTTGGAAATGTAACATGCCACACACACAAATGTAAATATTAGTTATGATTTTTTTTGTGATAGGTTTTTGCAACCTGCTGTTCAGTTTTGCACTGATGTCATCTTCCAGCTTAGCTCTATAACTATGCCAGTATTTGAAGAGTTAATGACCCTATGCAGTCATTAACAAGCAAAGTTGTAGCATTTAAAAGTTGTAATGCTTAATGATCTCACCTTCTAAGAAAGAAAGTAGGCAAATGTCTTGAGGATCTGGAGAATTAGAGGTCTGGAGAGTTAGAGGTATGAAACTTTTAAGAGAGGATAAAAGAGCCTCTAATTTTTGTTTACTAAATCTTCATATTTTAGTTTATAGGTGGAACAATTACAGACAGTGAAAAATATAAAAGGACAATTAATATTTAAAATCTGAAGGTGACATTTCTTTTTTGCCTCTGTCATCACTGCAGTTGAGATTATTGCATTATCTCTGTGGCATTTTAAGTCTTGTGTAGCAGAGAGAGGAAGCAGAGATATTCTCCCTCTCTTCAAATAACAGGTATTTTTTGTTTCAGATGTTTTTTCTTCATATTCCAGCAGCACAGGGAATAAAAGATGACTAGAAATTACTGTAATGTTTTTCATTAAAGGTAGTCAAATAATTTCAAGTATTAGAATATGTTTCAATTTCATTTTGCTTTTGAAAACTAGAGTTATATCTGTATTTTACATCAAGCCTCAAGTCTCTGAAGTGCCAATATATCTGAAATGGTATTATATCCCTGGTAAATTGCCTTATATACCAGACACAGACAAAACATTGGAAATACTTTGGTAATTAAGATTTCCATGGAGGTGAAAAAATGCCCCACAATACTACAATTATTTTAGTAACTTTTGCAGGTGTAAGATTTTTGAGTTGTTCTGCAGAAGTGGCATACAATTTCCTGCCTTCATGGAAGAGTTTACTTCCTTCATGGAACTATTTACCTGCACAGTTTACATCTGCTTATTCCACCTTAATTCTTGGGGATGTTTTGCAAATAACAAATTTGGTCAGAGGGTCATTAAAATATGATTTAATTATGGGAAGTCATGAGAATTGTGTAATACTTAGAGTGCAGGTTGTATACACTGTTTTCATTTGCCTGTTTATGTAGTATTTTAAACAATTGAGTAGCCCTGTAATGGCATTCCTAAGGTGACCATAGATCCATGTCACAGGCTGATTTACACAGGCTCTGTCTATGTTACTTTGAAATTCTGATGGATTTCAGTTCACCCAACTGAGATGTCATCCTTTTACTATGAGGAAACAAAGCAGCTGTTATACAGCCTTATCTCTCCCTTTGTGCCTTCATTATCGTTTACATCTTCATGTTGCAAGTGGAGCCATGGTGAGGAAGATCCTGCTCTAACAGGTTTTGTGAGGGTTTGGCAGCCTTATATGTAAATTACCGTATAGCACATACTGACTGTCAGACAGCTGCAGCATTCTCAGTCTTTAAGTGTTACAGTAGATGTCCATAGTTGCATTTAAGTTAAATGTACCAGAAAGTGTTAGGATCATCCAAAGTTGCTGTGCCATTGTCATTCTGTAGCTGGGATTTTAGAATGTGGTGATTATCCTGCTCTGCTCTGCACTATCCTTTGAATGGCCTTTCTTTGAGTCTAATGTGTGGTTTCAAGTGCCAGAATACACAAATATTAAACTGTTAGGGAGTGTCCAAAGGAGGGCCATGAGGATGGAGAAGGGCCCTGAGGGGAGCCGTGTGAGGAGTGCCTGTAGTTGCTTGGTCTGTTCAGCCTGGAGAACAGGAGACTGAGGGCAGACCTCATCGCAGTTACAAATTCCTCGTGAGGGGAAGAGGAGGGGCAGGCACTGAGCTCTTCTCTGTGGTGACAGTGACAGCACCTGAGGGAATGGCATGAAACTCTGCAACTCAGGAGTTTTACACTGGATATTCTGAAGATTTACAGTGATTTAAAAAAAACAAAAGACAAACCAAAGAAAGATGACTGATTTAGTTCCTCCTATAGCTGGAGAAGTGAAATACATTTTTGGCATTAAACATTTTTATTTACTCAGTTTATTCAGCTAACTGCTATTGTTGTCATAACCACTGTGGTAGTTCAGGAAAATATATACAGCATTTTGGTAAACTTTAGTTTAATTTAAATGCACACAAGTAGCCAAAGGAAAAAAGTGCTTCACAGTAGTGAAATGCCAACTCACTGGTCTTATGCAAATCTAACCACCATCAACGTAGTCCTACAAACCAAAGAACAGAGAAAATATGAACATTTTTCTTAGTAATAGTGGTGAGTTACTAGAACTTTCTCAGCTCTTTTGAAGTAGATTCTGTAGGATCAGGTATCTCCTAGAAGCTTGGAAATTATTTTGCATTGGGAAAATGGAAATTATTTTCCATTACTTTCCCATTACTATAAAAATAAGAGATGATAATAAAGTAATTAAGTAGAAGACTGAGGTGATGAAGCCTAGATACAAAAAAACCACACTTTTGTAAGTATATAATGGATTGTGGCAAAAAGAGTATTGCCAGGAAAACCAGCATAAAACTATAACACAGTTGAAGCTCAGAATCAGTTTTTAACCCTGCTCATAGTTTTCTGAGGGGAATAAAGAGGGAGAAGACATGGTTGCTATTTCAGTATCTTCTCAAGTGGAGATGTCTTGATTACAAAATTCCAGTTTCCGTATTCTGGAATCTTGCTTTAAATACTTGTAGAAACCCATGAAGAAGATCCTAAATGTATGAGACATGGTTTTCCAAAAATAATTAAGTGTTTACAACATTTCTGGTGAGTAAATAGGAAATTCTTATATTCCCAAAAGACCATGGGAAATGTTGTCTGCTGTTGTCAAAAGTGTATTGAACTGAACATTCACCTCCACCATCTAGGTTTTGGTTGTGAAACAACTGAGTTGAACTATCAGTAGCCAGATCTTAATGACCAGTTTGAATTTGGTGGTACTTAGAGAATCCTTCTGTTTTGTCTATTATTTTTATTTTTTTCTTTGTTTCAATGTTGTGGTAACAGTTGTTGGTGTCCCAAAAGAAAGAAGTCTAAAATGCAATTTTCCCAAGAGCAACTTCACTCCCTATGATGTTAGCTTAAAGGTTACCTCCTTTTTACATCTTCACAATCATCTTCATGATATTTGAGTTTTCAAATTTAAATACATGTTGATGATATAACCAATGTGTAGAATTATAAATCTTGTTCATTGTATATGAGCTGACTGCAAACATAGAAAATGAGATACATTTTTACTGTTCTGTTTGTTTTGAATTAGGTTCATGCACTATTAGTTCGAGAAGTTGATGTAGAGAAGGTGTCAAGTTTTGAGAACCCATATGTAGATGCAATAAGAAGCTTATGGAATGACCCTGGAATTCAGGAGTGTTACGATAGACGACGGGAATATCAATTATCAGATTCAACTAAATAGTAAGTACATGGTAGCAATGAACATCTGTATATAATTTTCTGTTTCTAACAAAGTAATTTTTACTTTTTAACTTGTTCTACTATATGTCTGTGTACATGTTTGTATGTATATGCAGCACAAGCATAGCTGAATATACGCTGAATTAAGGAGTGGTATACATCTGTTTTAGGATTATATCTGTGCTTATTTTACAAAATGATAGTCTGTGATCATACAAAGTCTTAAATTAACATTCAAACTAGGGATGATTAATTGGGGGGGGGGGATTTTTGTAAATCCTATTCAACTTACTCTCTTCCAACATATAATTGCAAATGCAAGATATGCAAAAATAATTTCATGTAGTGTGACAGTAGTGAATACTGGGAAGTGCAGCCAAAGTAGACCTCCATACAATTCATGAAAATTGAAATATCCAATAACCTCTATTTTCCATATTTTCTGGTTTTCCTGTCTGGCATATGCAGTCTTAGTGGTGAGGTAAACAGTACTAAACAAAGAGATTTGTTTTATACTGCACTGTCTTTCTATTATGGAAACAAATTCTAAACTTTAAAGAACATGACTGCCAGGAAGAAATCAGGAAAGTAGTTCAAGTTAAATTGTTTGTTCTAGAGCAACAATAACAAAAATGCGTATGTGACTAAAAAATATCTGAAATGTTACCCCTTTCTTGGGACTGGGATCTGATTAAAAAAACATGTGAAATTTGTCATTGGAATCTGATGTCTGCCAGAAGGTTTACTCCATGAATCTTAGTTGGTTTTAGTGATGTGGCATACAGCTCAGGTGACATTTCTCATCTGCTGTCAAAGAAACAGATGATGGCCTTTTGATGTTGACCTGTGCTACAGAACACAGCGTGGTTTGTTTTTAAAGCCGTGACAAAAACCTTCACGGGTTCTACATTGATTTCGGTATTAGCTATGAAAAAAAATTATTCAGGTGACATAATTAAAGTCTCCATTTGGCATGTGTATGTGAGTGGAAGCCTCTCACTTAGGAAAGTGCAATCAAACTTCCATTAATCTCATTGTAGCAGGACATCAGACATGACAGGTGTGGAATGACATTTATCTGCACAGTAGTCTAAGCATCCCTATCTAGTACTGCACTTCATAAGGGAATTAGTCAAGATGAACTTACTAGGATCATGCTGATAGAATTTAGGCAGCTGAAGACTCTGGATGCATGACATAAGTCTCCTCAGATCCGTTGCAATGTTATCACCATACCATGACTTCCCTTTGCCCTGTGCATACGGTTTCTGTTGTCCTGTGCAGTTCTCTGTCCTGGCTACCTTCCCAACCCATCATTTTTGCACAGACCTTTTGGTGTAGAGTGGTGCAAAGCACGATGGCATCTCTCTTGTATTGTTCAGATTCTCACTGTCCCCAAACATACTATACTGTGTTTTGGTTTTAGGTGGTAAGGAAACAAATATAATGTTGCATAGAGAGAAGAATTTCAGGATGCATAAACAGTGATAAGAAAATTTTAGAGACATGTTACTAACAGTATATTTTCAGTATATTTTCATGTTGTTTCTGTACTGAAATGAGTGGCAGGGTTAACTAGAAGGTGAAGCATCTCATATTATGAATTTCTTGTATTTGTAGGTCCTAACTTTCTTTCCACAACAGATGAGATACTGGTTTTAAAGTTAAAATAACTGTATGTATTTTGTGTGCTCTACCTTAGAGGCTGAAAATAGAATTACTCTCCTAAGTAGGAAATAATGATCTGATGCTACTTCAGATCAGATTGTGCTGAATACCATAGTTTTGATCTACTTTTAATAAATTGGCACTGTAGTGGATCTTTTGAGTAGCATTAAAAATAGTAGGGAATAATCATTAAGTAGCTATTAAAAAAAACCTCCTAGTACATTGTATTGCAAAAGGTGCGTGTACTAGTTGATTGGTTATTTCTTAAGCTCAGCATATTTAGCAGTCTACCATGAGTTTTTGCAGATTTGGTGACTTTATTATAGTTCATACTAGGGATTTCTGCAAAATCTTTTCAATTAGACTTGTTAATCACTGTATATGAGTACTTAGAAAGGCCTCTATGTATACTTATGCTTGCAAGTAGAATTTTTTCCGGGTGTGGAGGTCCACTATAAAAAATCAGCAGACACAAAATAAATGTTTTTTCCAAAACAGCATGTGTGTTTACCAGTAAAACACCCAAACAAATTCAGTAGCATTATAAATGTCACAAAGCAAGGAAACAAATTGCTTAAAAGCTACTACTGGGATTCACAAGGCAGTAAGACAGAAAAAAGCACTTGGTTCTCATTGTCTTCTGACTTGATGTATAAACCAGAATGGTTTGTTGTCCACCAGCTCTCTTGTTAGCATATGTGCCAATATCTGGTAAGATGTCAGATGTGTTCTTCATTCATCCCTTCCACAAGCCTCTCATCTTCTCAGTAGTTTTCCACTGTTTTTGTAGTAGTAGTAAAAGTATTTTCAGTCTGCTGCCTATATTGCTCTTTTCTGCCATCAGTCTTCAACAAGGTTAAGTGCTGAGTGCTGCCCTTGGGTCACAGCAGGCCAAGGCAGTGATACAGGCAGAGGCAGAGTAGCTGGAAAGCTGCCCAGCAGAAGATGACCTCAGGGTGCTGCTTGACAGCAGATGAAGATGAGCCATCTTCTGGCTGAGAAGACCAATGGCGTCCTGTCTTGAATCATAAGTAGTGTGGTCATCAGGACCACATCTTATTTCTTGTGTCAGAAAGACTGTGGAAGGGTGTGTCCCTCTGCGGACAGCACAGCTGAGGACAGACCTCAAATCCTGTGCCCAATTCTGGCCCCATTACTGCACGACAGACACTGAGGGACTGGAGCATGTCCAGAGAAGGGGCACAGGCCTGGTGAAGGCTCTGGAGCACAGGTCCTGTGAGGAGCAGCTGAAGGAGCTGGGGATCTTTAGCCTGGAGTAATGGGGGCTCAGGTATAAACTTACCACCCTCTACAACTGCCTTGAAAGGAAGAGGTAACCAGCTGGGGGTCAGACACTTTTCTAGGTAACAAAAGATAGGACAAGAGGACATAGCCTCAAGTTGCACCAGCTGAGGTTCATTTTTCTGAGCATTAAGAATAATTTGGTCTTGGAAAGAGTTATTAAGCATTGAAACAGACTGCTCAGGAAGTGGTGGAGTCACCATCCTAGAGTTGTTCAAGAAGTAATTGGATGTTGTACTTAGTGCTGTAGTCTAAGTGACGAGGTGGTGATTGATAAGTGTTGGACTTAAGGATGTTTGAGGTCTTTTGCAATCTAAATTATTCTCTTACTACACATAGTCTTTTTCCTGTTATTTTACTGTTTCTAAATTACATTTCAGGTTTCTATTATGTCCTGTATATCATACTACTTTCACTTTCTGCCATCTTTTGACCTGTTTTGTCATTCTTTGTTAGTTTCATTTTTGATGTTTTTGTACCCAGTGCTTGTACTCTGGAAGAATACATCCAGTGTATTTTTTCTAGAAGAGGTGGGGGTAGTCTCTTAGAAAGAAAATTTCCTGCATTATGGGAGTCAATTTAAACTTCTTGGAGGCTTAACAAATTCATTCTATTCTCTTTCCTGACCGTTGGATGCTCCAAAGCTTGGATGTTCATGTTGTTTTAAAATCAACTTTTACACTTCTCTGTAGTAAAGTCAAGAGCATCTGAGGTATATAGAGGTTATTTGCTTTCCATGTGCATTACCAGGTGACTTAGACACTTTATTACCATCAAATTACTTCCCTTTAAGATGCTGCCTCACAGTGTGAGACAGATGTAAACTAACATGGAGAATTGCCTTTAGTAGTAGCTATGTGAGAAAAAATGAGATAATGCAGAATATACTATACCAGCTGCCTAGACCTTAATCCAAATGTAAAAAGGTTACCATTCAACAGTTTGATTGTAAGGAAAGGAGAGCCAATAGTCTTCTGTGTTAGAGAATTTGGGTTGCAATTGGAATTTTTGAAAATTCTTCACCATTTTTCTCCAGTATGGCACTAAGGGCTTACTATTCATTAACAAAATGTAGGAAGTGTTAAGACCTAGAAACTGTCCCAGAACCTTGCTTGGCTCAGATTTTCAGTTTCATCTTTTTCTAGCCACATGAAATTGAAGTATTTGGCTGCTGTGTACCTCCAACTAAGGACTTCATAGTTTCTACGAGCACTGAGAATGTCTGTTTAATTTCCCTTCCATGGCTATGTTTTCTAACACTTCAGATAATTAAGTATAATTTTCCCATTAGTGTGTTAGCTATGCCAGTGGATATCTATAGCACATTATATAATGTACTGCTTCTTTAGTCATGCATGCCATTGCATTCTCATGCATGTATAGTCGTTCAGGCTTTTGTTTCTGCATTTGCTGTCACCTTTAACAGCTCAGTTCCTGCAGTTGCACAGCTTTGCATGTACTGTGAGCTCAGGTAGTTGGACAGTTAGTATAGAAATGCAGATTCCCATACTTTACTGTGTAATATAAGAGCTCAAGGGTGTGAATCTGAGGTCATTTACTGCATATCACTGATTTTTAACCGGCAAGAAAGATATGAAACCTAGTGATATCTGCTCAGTAAAGTACACCTTTTCTAAAACTTGTTGCAGGAGGTGTAAGGCTTTCGTCATCTAGTAATTTTTCTATGACAGTATTCCATTTGAGTTTGAAGTATTTTCAAAACTTTGGCTAAAAAATTCATTTCATATCTGTTGTCTAAAACTATCGTCTTCCTTCTGTGTTACTTTTCTGAAACAGATAAATTTCAGTGGAATTAGCCCCTGTTAAATACAACGTGCTTGGTTGTACACAGGGGAGCAAGATCAGCGCATGAATCTTAGGTTTTTACCAATGCAGTTTAGTCCATTTCTTGGCATTGCCTTTAGCAATCATTTTTTTATTTCATAAAGGCGTAGGGCACTCTTAGAGCATGATGAGTCTTTCAGAAGTAGTAATAATGTCTGAAATTGTGACCTGCTATAAAGTTGAACTGATAGCAAGTTCTGAACAACTGTCTGGGATATTTGTGTAGCAGTCATTAGATTGTAGTGACAAAACCATATAGTCATATAGTGATAATTTAAAAGATGCATAAGTACATTATTATTTAATAAACTGCTTATTAAGTTCTTGCTTACTTTCATTTGTAAAAATATACCTGAAGGTCCTAAAGCTATACTTGAGGGCAGTTTGTGTTCTGGAATTGTAGATTCTGCTTTTGTGTATTCAGAGTTTACACAGCCTTATGTACGGTTTAAAGTAGAAACAGCAAATAAAAATGAAAGTCTTGAATTCAAAGATCACGTACTAGCAGCAGAACTATGATAATCCTATCTTGTGCTTTAGATATAGTCCCAAAAATAAAAGCAATGTCTGAAGAAAGATGGGATGTGCATACCAAAGTATTGCTTTCCATACAAAAACTGCAGGTTATACAGCACAACATGGGAAATACAACAAGGAAAGGCAGACCATATAGAGCAGAATACAGTATGTATTTATTTCAGGATATTTTTTTTATGCAGCACCAAACATGTTCTTAATGACTGTATAATTTTTACACCACTGTTCATGAAAAGAAAAATTTGCATGAGTATTTGTTTATTTGATGACTTATCTTTTTAACCTTTGCTAAGGTTGGCTTTTAATGAGATAGGAAATTGAGGAAGACAGCTAGGTAGGGCTTAGGTGGAATATGGATTAAAAAAATGCTGTGCCAACATCTTCCTACCTCACTTCAAACTATAGATTAAGATAAGATAGTTCTGAAAACTGGCAATTTACTTCAACTTTTCATCAGTGGTGTAGAGTCTTAGAAATGCAAACCTCATGGAAGTTCTGAGAACACAGCCAGTACTTGCTTACGTTTAATTTTGTACTCTGAAAATAAATTCCATTTACTGAATTGCTGCCTCTCAGCATAGAGAACACTTGTGTCAATTATTCTGGCAGCTCTGTGAGACAGGAAAAATCCTGCTACAGCAGCTTTAACATTTTGCATATCTGCTGTTGACAGTCAAGCCAGTTGTATGTTTTCTAGAAGCAAAAAAAGAAAGGCTTTTGTTTTTCAGCACATGGTCCAAATTAGTGCTAGGGGTTTTAGGAGAGTGGCCTCATCAACTGGCTCAAAGTTTTGCAGAACAAACTAAAAAAAATCCAACCCCACCCCAAAACCACACCAAACCCCAACAATAGTATGGAGTATAGCTCCACTCCAGAACAGGCAGGCTTCAAAGGATAGAGATATATCAAATCTTATTTAATATCTTGCCATATTATCCTTTGTCATAGACTTAGGTTAGATTTCTATTTTTTCTTTCACTGCTATTATCTGTGTATGAAATAGAACGTTTCAAGAGGGTCATACGCATGAACTATCTTAATATTAAGAAAAAAAATTGTTTTTCACATTAAACCTCTGGACTTTGGGGTTGAAAAGATGTAAATGTTTATGGTTACTATCATACCAAAATCTCTCTTGTCATTGAATGCAATGAGAAAACATTTGCATGTGACATGTTGCTGGTAAGACTTGCTTTTATAACTGTGGTTATACTGAAATCACCAACAAACTGTTCCCTGTACTCTCATTCTCCCCGTAGACATGTGTTGGCTGGTTGGGTGATAGCAAATCATCTTTACTGGTTTTATATTGACCTTTCTACCAGTGTCAATAATTACTTCTATCTCAATGTTTGTCTTTATTTAGAGGTTTGTAACATCATGTTTCTGATACGGTGCCAGTCAGATCCTTTTTCCTCAGCAGTGTGTTTCAGATGCATTCTGCTCTCCAGAGGCTTCTGTGCTCAAAGTGTCTGTCAGACCAGGGTTTGATAGTGAGCCAGTGAGAGTTAATTCAGCGCCTTGCTACATCAGTGTTGCCTGTTGAGTTTAGGAAAAGTTATTAGACAGTACTGACGAGCAGACTAGTCTCATTTTTAACCTCAGATAGGGAAATTATGTTAGAGATGGATTGAAGGCTGTATCCTTTCTACCTTTGTCTGCCCATGCCCTACTGCCTGCATGTGATCAATTAGGCTATACAGTAGTATAGAACTAGAACAAAGTTTAATGTTACAGAAATTCATCCTGTGAATTCCTTAGAAAATGCTTCTTTATCACCTGATTACTTGGAAAAATCTGACCTCGAAGATGCTGGTAAGCAGTAGCTCATAGCTGGAGGAGGGTGTTTCTTTAAGTGTCTGCCCCATGTTGAAGGTGCTCCAAGATCTTGATTTCTGAAAGTAAATTCAAGTAAGTTTTGATGGTCTGTCTTCATTTGGTGGTGTAGCCCTAGGAAAGTAAGGGTCAGTATTGATCTGCCTGTTCATGGTGACTGGAGTCGTACTCAATTTATTAAAGAACTTTACTGGTTAAAACAACTCTGGTCTACTTATTAAGCTTGGGAGTCTCACTTCCTCGCTTGATTTCCATATGGAAAACACATGTAGGAAAGTACAGAGTCAGTCTATTCCCATAATCCTATTCCTGCTGTTTATCTGGAAATGTGGACCCACAGTACCTTTGACATGTGCTTTCTTTCAACAGCGTTGTTAGCACGTCCATAGCTTGGCGGCTTCCCTGAAGCTGGCTGCAGGCTTGGACCTTGTCATAGGTGGTGTAAAGTGCATTAAAAATAATTACTTAGCTCTTGGTGCTGACTAGGAAACAAAAGGCTTCCTCTGCTTCTGGTCAGCGTGCAGATCACGGGCATGTTGCTAGATGCTGGCAGCTTGTCCTGACGTCAAGGGAGGTCCACTGCCAGCAGCTCATTACATACTCATCGCCTCGGTAATGCGCCTTCTGCCTGTCACTATAGCAACCCCCTGTAAAATTACCTGAGCGCCACTAAAATTCATGTTTATTAACACTAATTATGGATATAATTAACTTTAGAAACTTGGTCTGTATTGTAAATTTACTCAGAACCATGTATTTTTTCATTTTATCTCCTTTCTATAATGCCTAGCTGAGTAGGTGCTGTTTGGGTGAGAGACCATATAGCTACAGTGTGACTCATCAAAACAAGATTTCTCAGTAGGTGGTGAAAATGAACTCTGAGTATCATGTAGCTGAGACCTAAGTGTCTTGCACAGTTGCTACTACCTGTACAACTGAATTTCCTGTGGTAATGCTGGTGGTTACTCAGTGTTGAACTAGACCTCAGGATGGCTTCCACAGTGTTTCCAATAACCACATTGTTATTATGACTTTAAAGTTTGAAGGCAATAAACTGAAAAAATACTTGGTCTGTGCAATTATTGACTACTGTCCTTTTTTGTAAGAGTGTGAAGTCTTCTTTGTTTGCAAGAGTGCATGTAAAGTCAGTTGAAGTATACATTGGAGAGTTAAGTGCATTAGTAAGACTGATTTGCACTATGTGTTAATCCATTTTGAATTGAACATCTACCTTAAAACACACTGTGCCTTTCTCTTACTTGTTTAAATTTCTTGTTTGTATGTAGGATTTGTTTCCTCAGGAGGGCAGTATAGTTGTCAGTTCTTTAGGGCTGCATTAGCTAAGTGCTTTAGTACCACAGTGAATAAGTTTATTAGTAAGCAGATACATACAAAAGCCCATCAAATTTTCATTTACTCCTCATTCCATCTGCATTAAAAAACTCAACACAGTTCACATAGCTGTGGCTTCACAAGTTTTCTTCTGGTTTCAGATAAGCCAATGAAGAAAGTAAATCCACCCTGCTTTCCTGCTGGAGTTTTTGGGCTTGCCACGTCCTAGGACATATCCATCAAATAAACCATAATCAGAACAATTTCAGTTGTGTTTCTTCACTGTTCCAAATAATATTGACAGAGATGTGTTATCAAGCTATTGCACAAGTTAAAGAAGTGGCAGCTGGGGATGGGCAGAGGAGCAGCTAGGGTGGTCTGGAGCCGACAGAGTTGAAAGCAGAAGACAAATGACATTAGCTAGCACATTGATGTTATAATTTAAAGTTTCTGCTTCATAAAGTAATTTAAAAACAAATAAATCATTAGTTTGATAAGCTGTAGAATGTTTAAAGCTTATGTGTGCAATGCTGCACTTCCCTGGTGATCAGGGAATTTCTTTAGGCCCCAGCTTTCATGAGGGTAAAAAAAGTCAAATATCCAATTCTTTTGGTACAAAGAAGATTTAAAAGTAAAAGTCTTTATTGTGACAGTAAATAAACCATGTTAAACCAAATAATAAAACCTCAATGTTACAGGAACTGGTAGAATAGTAGTATGTGGAAAATGTGTGTACTGCTGGTATGTCTTTAAATATTAATTGTATTCTAGTTGTCTTCTCTTCTTTTGTAGTCAACTGCATTCACTTACATATTTCCTCTCAGCATTTTGAAATAGTGACTCAGCTCAACAACCAGTTGTTAAGAATAATCAGACTGTCGCCCCACCCCTTCTAATGAAAAACAAATTCATTTTTGTGCTTCATAAAGAGAAAGTGCCTTGGGTTTTCACTGTGTAATTCTGTGGATGTAGAGATGTAGTGTTTTGCAATTAATACACAAGTTATGATAATGTATTGAGGTTATGTGTGTTGATTTGTTCTCATTGGTATTCTAGGAAGATTGCACCTGACTGAAAAGAGACATTTTATTTCTGTCATATCAAAAGTCTTCAGACAATGTTATAAAACAGTTATGAATGGAACGGAATGATGTATAAATGTTATAAATGGAACGGAAAGACCCTGATGTCAGTCCCAATCATAGATGTTCTTACTTAAAGAAAATAGATGTTTTTTTTAAATTCTTACTTTATTTTAGAGGTTATGTAAATTTTAAAAGAGACATGCTGCATTTTTAGTGAATTTACAATATCTTGAAGGCAACTTTGTGTTGCTGCTGCTGGCAGGGCTTTCAGTTTGATTTTCAGATTTTCATGTTTAATCCCCCTGAAGCTGATAGCAGAACACCAAATTACATATCTTCATGAGGTAACAGGAAGTGTAATTGTCTGCAGAACTGTCAGTAACAGAAAATACCGGTTCCTTTGCTTCAGAACAACAGTGCAAAACTTAATTTAAATCTGAATTTCAGCACAAGTAATTTTTCAGCAGAAGTTAAAAGATTGTCTGTTAAAATTAAATGTAAAGAAATTCCAAAAAAAACCAGAAAAAACTCAGACAAAACCTGAACAAACAACAACCACCAAAAAATCAGACAGAAAAACCACAAATCAAAACTAAAACCCTTTTTTTTTTCTCTCCAGGAAGAATTTAATCGACAATTTGCAATATGGTCACAGCATTAAAATAGCAATGATAAAAGACTTCAAGTTGTAAAACTAAGACCTGTGATATTTTCATTTAAATAAATTGATACAATAATACATTAATTTCTTAAGTTTTAAGTTTGAAGAAAAGGGGTTAAGGGCTAAATATTTCTGGAAAACAACAACAAAAAGCAGGGTGTTTTCTCAATGGCTTTTGTTAGCCTGTATATTCTAATTATGATTGTAAAAAATATTTTCCTCTTTTAGGGTTTTGGTGCAACCTTCTGTTTTGATTTTTTTTTTCCTGTGAGATACTCCTACTGATTTTGACACTAATTCCTTGATTCTGTGTTTGAATGTATAATTCAGGACAGTTCTTAGAGAGCCCAGCACTCTTTATTCTGTTAAGTGAAGCAATCCAGGATATTAAGTAAGACTCTAGATATTAAGTAAGACTCTATAAGGATGCATGAGGACTCTTCTGTGGACTGTGTAGACTCTGTAGGGGGCTACAGGTGAAAGAGGAAATTATCTGTGTTTGCTTACTGAGTGAGCAGAACTTGAGCATAAAGGATGAGGACAAGGAAAAGGTAAGTATTTTTTAAGGATAAGCTAGTGTTTCTGAAACTTAGGACAAAAAATCCCCAAAAAACCTCATCTGCTTGTCTATTGATTTCTAGAAACACAAATGAGATGTAACAATTTAATAGTATCTATCCCTTTGATTTATTGCCTTTCTAAATGAGCCGGATGTGCATTACCAGATAGTAACATGTCCACTGTGCAAAGATGCAGTAACCAGGCTCACCTTGGAGACCGCTTGCCAAAGGAGTGCAACAAGACAATTGTGTAAATGGGCCACCTGCCAATTTATTCAGTTAAAAGTCTCTTGCTCTTATCAATACCAGTGTAGCATGTAATGACTGGCAATGCTTCTTTATCTCCCTCCAAAATTTCATCACAAAATGAAGCTAATTATTCTGTGGGTGGGAGGGAATAAGAATCTAATTCAGAGTCTGTCACTTTCTTATGGTAAATAGTTATGGATTTAATTCACTTTTTTTTTTCCCCTTTTCTGCCAACAAATTGGTGGTGAGCTTGTTCCTGCTGCTTTTTGTGTTAAAAACCCCTGATGGTAGATACAGTGCTCAGACTCTCAAGCCCTTTTCTCATTGCCAGAAGCCAATTAGCATTCCCAGAAAATATTTTCTGACTAGTACCTTCTGGATTTACTGAGATAGTGTTCAATACATCTTTCTCACATTGGTATTTACTATTGAATTGATACTCCGTTAATAAAACATAGTGAAGGAAATTTGATAATTTTATAATTGAGCCAATAATAATTTGGCTCTTCCCAAAGCTAACAAATTCTTCTGTATTTTTACTGTAAGGTAGAAATTAAACTTGTTTGTTTCTGTCATTGTTCAGGATAACTTCTCACTATTTTATTAAAAAGTAATCCAGAACCTTTAGAAGAAGTCAGATTATTTCTTGTGTAGGTTTAAAAAGAGTGTCTTCACTAGTTACTACAAGGAAAAGAACATGTTCAGAAGTTTGTGACACTTCACCATCATTTAATAAATTACAAAACCATTCCTCTCATCCCCTAGAATGAATGGGGGGATCCCTACATTAGTTTGTCTTCTTAGGGACTAACTGTAGGGTTTCTGTTCTGCTGTGAACTAGCCAAATGTCCAAGAACTTGGTTTCCTGCAGCAGTCCTTCTGCCACATGTCCACCATGGGGAGGGCATAAGCTTCATGGTGCACTGACTTCATTAGATGTCTAGCTTGTGGACACACACATGGGTGCCTTCCTTTTTTGGAGGATGTTTTTCATGACAGCTAATTAAAACCTTCAGTACACTAGTGCTTTATGGTTGAAACTCATCATTAACCAATAACCGGAATAGGTCTGTGTTATAGTTACTGAACATTTACAAGCAATTTTATACAATTTTGGGTTATTTGTTAGCCAGCTGGAGTGTGTTTCAAGTACTGCAGACTTATCAACCTAATCAGAAGTTTCAGTGTGAATGCAGGAGTTCAGGTGCCAGAGGTCCCACTAATTAGTTTGTGCTGCCTTCTGGCAACAAGATCTGGAGAGTGTTTTGTCAGTGGTTGGTCTTTTCAATTTTTAATTGAGTCTCAAAACAGTGCTCTTTATCTTCCTGTCATTTTATAACTGGTAATGATCTATTACCAGTCAGTTACACCAGACTCCTATAGACTACTATCTATTCGATAGCAGTCCACTGTTTTTTGGAAGGTTCCTTCAGTCTTATGGAGTTGATACAATATTCATACAAACTGAATATCAAAAATATGTTTCAGATGCAAAGCAATTTTATGTTTTTCACACTTTGTACAATATTATGCCTCTGAATTTCCTAGAATGATGTAATTGACAACTTTGGTGAATTTACATGTGAAAGCCAAGCAAAATTATATGAGATTAAGAAAAATCATAATAATTTTGCTAACTTTCTTGTAGAATTAGCTTGTAAGTGGTGATGGAGTACCTTTTTATATTTTATCCCCTCTTTTCTGCCCATAATGCTTTTTTTTCCTGTTGTACTTCTCCCTACCCCACACCCCACTTCCTTCCCAAGTTTTCCTTTCTCTATTCCTCAGTGGGATGATGGTGTCACTGTCTTGCATTCCTGTTGTTTCTCCCTGTTTATAGCTATCTTAATGACTTGGACCGCATAGCAGATTCCACCTATCTGCCAACCCAGCAGGATGTGCTCAGAGTTCGAGTCCCAACAACAGGGATCATTGAATATCCATTCGACTTACAAAGTGTCATTTTCAGGTAGGAAAAAAGTTCTAGCACCCACTTGCTTTGCTTCTTTTGTTTCCTTTTACATTAGCAATGTCAACTTGACATTGCAAAGATATTCATTTAAACTACATGGAAAGCAATTATTCTGGTTTTAAAATTTGAGCTTGGTGAGTTTATTTTCATGTAATTGTCCACATGTATTTAGGAGCTCATGTTAAAGATGTCAAAGGGATCAAAGCCAATTAAGTTATTTTTGAGAGTGGTTTTTACTGATAAAAAATCTGCAATTAATCTTTTCAGTAATATGTATTGAAGTTTCACTATGCGTAATAATCTGAAAATCCAACCGTGTGTCCTTGTTATTCATGTAAATCATGGAATAAAAGGTAACCATTTGTTAGCTGATTTTTAGAGAGATACCACCCTACTTTAGTGCAAGTACAATTGTTTTAAAATAGCTAAGGAATTGTAATTACGAGTTAGACACCTGTGTTTACACTTAGACATGGGATGAAATGGGATTACACTGCAAGCAAACATGAGTTTTGATTTTGGCTGTCAAAGCCTTTAGTAGATAAGTATTGTTTTCTATTTGTCTGCTTAAAATGGAGCAGCTTTGACAAGTTGTGGATTTTGATTCTGCTGTGGGGGGGAGAAAAAGATGGTCCACCATCTGTTTTGTGTTTGTTGCTGAATACATGGGCCATACATTGCCAAATCTTTGCTCATGAGACCTTTATATCTCATAATTCTGAGGGGTTTGAGGTTCACAATAGTTCAAATACAGAACACCCATCAGATTTAAAGCAAATACGATTAACATGCTTATAACAGATTCTATTAAATATGAGTGAGAGAAAAGCCATTAAGAAAACCAAACCAAACTGTGTTTTAAACTAACTTCTTGTATTTTGCTGTGTTTGTGGTTGGGTGTTTATCTGTTAAGGTGTTCATGGAGTTGATGTGGTTGTTAATTTTGCAGAATGGTGGATGTAGGAGGCCAACGGTCAGAAAGAAGAAAATGGATACATTGCTTTGAAAATGTCACATCTATCATGTTCCTAGTAGCTCTTAGTGAATATGATCAAGTGCTTGTGGAGTCAGATAATGAGGTAAGCAACCGTCAGCAAAACCCATGAGTTCAAAAAAAATAGTTTTACTAGTCCAGTCCCAGGTGTTTTCTAAATGCATCTACAAGCAATCATGCACAAATGGCACCCAAAGGAGAAGCACTTCAGGGATCAAAGGGGAGGAAGGGTTCAATCTTCAAGTAGGGCTAAGTGGATCTTCTCCATGAAGGATTCAAAGAAGTCTCTATTTTGTGTTGAAGAGGAATACAGTTGAACACAGAGAAATGTTTGTTCAGTTACTGTTATGAGCAGAGGCACAATAATAGGTGGTGTAAATGAAGACAAAACTTATCAATTCCTAAGGAACAGCCCCAGGGTAGCAAACTCCATTCCTTTGACTTTAAGCCCAAGGTGTATATTGTATTTTTGTTTCAAAAAACCAAGAGAAGTAAGCAAATGGGTGTGATGATGGTTCAAAGCACACTATCTGTTATTTTGCATGCAGTTTTGAATGAAGACTAAGGATGATATTTTTATGTTGAATGTATTTTTTCTATCCTGAGGGCTTTTTAAAGTTACTCATTGAACTTTTATGAATTTTAGTAATTAGCACTGTTCTGTGAAAATCTTTCAGCACATACCTAAAAAAGTTAGATGAAAAAAGGAAAACATCAGACAATATCTTCTTCATGGCAGGATTCAAGTTGCACTGTTTAAAACAGTGTTTGACATAAAGTAAAACAGGTGTCCCTGGACAATCACATTTTGTATATTGAGCTTTCTGTAGGATTATTTTTTTAAAAAGCCTTGGAGGTCTGGAAGTTTTTACATTTGTAGTGCTTTCATAAAACAAAACTGTTTTTACGTTAAGTGTAAATTATCTGTGTCATTCAGAGCTGAATTTCCAGAAATTATGATATAGTCTGCACCAGCTTCATCTCCTATAATTTGGAAGCTAGACACATGTAGTTAAAAAAGAGAAATCTGTCAGACTTGGTTTGTTTCAAGTCAAACTGGAAGTGTCTGGTTCTGTCTTCTGTTTGCATTATTCTTTTGTAGCCACAAAGTCAACACACAAATACTAAGCATTTTAATTAAACAAAGCAAAGCAGAATTTATTGGAAATTGCATAAAATAAAATTATTTATGATACTTTTCAAACACTATTCTAACTAGCCAAAATAAGCTTCATGGAAGTCAAAACTTTCTTGCAGATGGTTTTTACACCTCACTACTGAACTATTTATGTTTTTAACAACAGAGGAAAACTTCTGAACCTTTTGGACTTGTAGTTTGAAATATATTCATGTCTTTAATTCAAACCCGTTTTTGTTTTCAAGTTACACATACACAGCCTAGTAGGCTTTCCAGCGCACTTGAGCATGTGTTACTCTTAACTCTGGAAAGGATCTAGACAGTCTTAGAGCTGTGCACCATTCTGGGCAGCTCAAGTTTTGGCTTTCAGCAAACTTGCCACCTGTGTGTCTAGATTTTCTTGGTGTGCCAGGACACTGCCTTCTTCCCTTCTTTTTCTCTCCTCTGTATCTCTAAACATTGCGGTCCCAGAATTAATGGAAGAATTAGTTTGTTTATTCCACATAAAGCAAAGCATAGTTTATCTAAATGTGGGTGTGGCAGAAATATGGCTTTAAGTGTTTGTTGACACCTTGAATTAGGAAATTCAACCCACAAAGCTATTTTTGTTCTTCACTGAGGTGTGACAACCTCAGTAGGGAAGATAGTGGTTTAACTTGAAGACTTTGGTAACCAGCCAAGAGATACTTTAAATTGTAGAGCAGTATTGAAATTTTAGCACCAAAGTGGAGGGAGTGTGTGTGAATGTTCTACTTTCTTAATATGTATGCCATCAGTGCGATACTAGAATGGAATCAAATCATTCTTTGGTCTATGTGGCTCATATTGAAATTAAAATATCTGACTTGACAATTTACAGTGTTCTGCTATTTCCTTTTCCTTGCTTTCATGGCCTGATTAAACTGTGATTTTTGTAAGGTGGCCTACTTTCTTTTTCTAATTAGTCCATTGCACATTGCCTGAAGTCTCATTTCCTGTAGTACATTTTTACAGAGAAAAGTGTAGTGTTTAATCATTTATGTCATCCTTTTTAGTTAATACAGTTTTTCATTAATATAATTTTAATGAGTATAGAAATCTTTTAAAAGTACTATTTTCTATTTGGGGGGGTGAAGGAAGTGTTGGTGGTTATATGACCTTCCTCATTAGGAAATAAAGACTTGTGATTTTTATTTGAAAATGTAATGCCTGACGGATGGTCAGTTGTAAATCTGTTTGTTTCCTTGTTTACCTTATTCAAGAGAAATACATTTGGATTATAAATCAGATGAGGTTACACTTAGTTGGGAGTCTTTTTTAGTGTCTCTCACTGGATATATGTGAGGTAGTACTGGAAACTGTTTCTATTTTCATGCCCTTGAAGGAGTTTAGAATTAAAAGTTCTGAGGAGTGTAACTCTTGTATAAGCGGACGTACATAGAAAATAAGACCAGAGTTCAGACTGCCTGTTATCCAGAGAGGTGCAGGATGATTTCTAAATGACACACCCATGAAATCGAACTCCCATGACAAATATCTGAAGAGTTGTGAGCTTCAGTCCTGAAGATAAGCATGCCTGGCTGTCCACCTGTATTTTAGCTATGATTTCTCTAACAGGTGATACTCAGACCCAGTGGCATCTCTTTTAAGTGTGTTTCTAGATTGTAGATAACTTGATTTTGGTACATAAATACAAAACAGGAAGAGTCAGTAAGGATGGTATATTTTAACACATCCTGCAAAAGTTTCAGTTGATGTACAGTCATGAAATATTTCTAACAAACACAAAGGAGAGATAGCTAACTGTTCCAAATTCTGCCCTTAATAAAATAGAGAGGCTGTCTAGATTCATAGCTGAAAATGAAGACAAAATTTGAACCAGAGGACATAATACACTAATTACATTAATAGTACTGTAAATTAAGTAAATATTTTATCAGTCTGATGTGATGTGACAAAGGACGGCATGTTATAAATTAAATTATTAGATGTTTGACCTTTTTAGTTTTTCAGAATACTCCAAGAGGATTTATGGTGAGATAAAAAATTAAGGAATCATCTCTCTGTTAAATGGATTTATGATCTATTATGTCTTCTGGGTCACATTGTAGCTCTGAATTGTGCCAGCAAATTTGGAGAAATTGGTCGTTGTATCAAATGGCACAGGTTAGAACTTTTTCTCATGTTTAAAATCAACTTATTTGTTTAAATAAAGTGGGTTTTTTTTAGATTTCAGGGATATGCTGCTTTTGAATATTTGTTAGAGATAGCTTCTTTCAACATATCAAATCTCAAAGTCTCAGTGCAATAATTAGAAAAATGAATTCCAGCTTCGTAAGACAACCATAAGCACTTCCAGTTATGGAAGAACTAGAGACATAACAGTATATCTGTAAAATGAGGTTCTATAAAAAGTGAGTTCATTATCTTTGCACATCTAATTAAGTACTTAGAAACAGCAAAATAGAGAACAGTGTTTATTGAAGCTTGTAGATATTTATTAGTGCACTACAAGTCTTAAGATATGTAAGATTTCATATAGTTTGTATAGCTCTCTGGTCATTTTTATAGGGTTCTCAGATCAAAACCAGAAAAGACAGAATAGAATTTCCTCAGTTCATATAAATTAATTAACTTATTAATAGGCTAAGTGAAAATTGGAAATTTTCTATTCTATCAAAAAGTAAATGCTGTATTTCCTGAGGTATTTTCAGAAGCTACAAAGCAACAGAGGCATTGGTAAAACTTCATGCAGAGGACAGCATGAAGTATGCATTGGTAAAAGATGATTTTTTAATGTAAGTCATTATGAGTATTCTGAACATTGCGCAAAATATATTGGGGGAAAATGCCGGTTTAGATTATTCTCATCAGAGATAATACTTTTTGATTAAATTGAAAAATGTGAAATTCTTACAGGATTGGAGAGAAATTGTGAATCTCCATGCTAAGAGGAGATTGTTGTTAAGTAGAGTACTGTACCTTTTAAAAAATAGTTTTTGTTTTAAAGCCCTTCTTGAAGTTCATACCGCATCTTAAGAAATTCTTAAGAAATTACATTTGATTTAGCTAAAGACAAAATTAGTAATTTTAATATCATAATGCCATGGAATTTATCTTAAAACAGTAGCACCTTCCCTTCCGTTTTATCATCAAGCTGTCGCTCAATTTTCATTGAAGTTTTAATAAAAGTACCATCTGATTATAATCCATGTATTTACTGATTTTATCTCAGATTATGGTTCTTGTGGAAAAGGATTGTAATGTATGTAGCAGGCAGGAATGACTTAAGAATTCTGAGATTTTAAAATAATAGGAAAATTGATTTTTACCTTAAGAAATCCTCAACACATTATCCTAGAAGTCTTTTCCAACCAAAACCATTCTATGATTCTGTGCCTTCAAGCTGTGTCTAATGTTGCCGTTACTTCCTGCCTGTTGTCCTTTCACACATCTTAAGGTGTTTTCTAGGATCTGTCTCTCCTGAGAGCTTGGCAAATGCTGTATTGTTCAATGGACATTAAAAAAAATGATGCTATAATTTCTCCATCTTTTGTCCACGGGCTTTAACTTTCTTACAATGTGGTTTGTCTACTTTAAGGACCTGCATCATCTAACCTGGTATGATAACCAGATTGAATCTTTTTTGTTCCAGTCTTGATCAGTCCCTTTTGAAATATTCTAACATAGATTTTTGCATGAGGTACAGTTATCTTCATTCAGAACTGAAGGAGTTCCTGAGAAACTTGTCTAAACCTTCTCCATTGTGCAGTGTGACATACAGTGGTTTAGCAGCCAGGTGTGTGAAGACTGCTGTTTGCACTGGTTGAGAATTCTGCTGTTGTAAGTTTATGCTCTCTCATTCTGTCTTCAGCATCCCGTTGTTTTACAGCTTTTTATCGTGAGCTTACAAACTTCCAAAGCAGTGGCTGTTACTTAAAAAGTGCAGCTGTGATCCTCTATCAAGTCTTCCAGGTTTCTGAAATGTAGCATAGCAGGTTCATTTGTCAGTACCAGATGTTTATGTGGCACTATCAGTAAAAAGGCATAATTTTGTAATTTGAGATGTGAACAGAACCAGTGGGTCTGGAGGTGGCTTGAGCAACATTTCCAATAGCCATTGCAGATATCTTTCAGGAGTTCAGGGAGTCTCAGACAGTCTCAGACAAATTAGAACATCTATATCTCTGGAATATGAAGGGACCATCTGACTGAGTCTTTCATGGAGCTAAATACTCCAGGAAGAAGGTTTCTCTTAAAAATGTTTTGTCCAAAACATTACCAACAGGGGATTATTGAAGTGACTTAATAGTATGTAAATACAGTGGCTGTCAGTAAAACTGTTTCTGATTTGTTGTTCCTGTATCATGAAGGCTGAAAGCAGAATTGTTTGTTTAGAGAAGTAGGATCTTGATCCTGAAGAGAGATAATCAAAGCTTGTCTGAACACAGCCATGAGTAAAATTATATGATGACAAATTTTTTCCTGTTGGGAGCAAGGAGTTGTACCTGATGACTTCCATGTACAGATCCACTCCAATGTAATTTCTTCTTTGATTTTAGAAAAAAATTTGTATGACGTGTGAAAGGAGCAGTTTTTTCTTTGTTTCCTTGGTGAGCATCTTTGTAGTGTGTCAGAAGTTTTTCTTTAATACCCCTGAAGAACCCTACTTTATTTGACAGTGGATATCTGCATTCATATAGTTAGCTTCACAATAATTAATTTACACTGAAGAACTGTCTCGCATTTTTATCAGATGCAGGCAGAACAGGATATTACGAAAATTAGGGCTTCAGTATCTCACCCACAACTACAAATTGAAACGGAATTAACTTTGTGGAGTGGTTTTCTGCAATGTTTTTAGCTCCAAGTAACTGAATAAAGACTCTGTTCTTTTGTTCTTTTGATGGAAAAAATTGTTGTTTGTAAATTAACCCAGAGAGAAAAGATCAATATTGCTTGGTTTGTTAAAAAATATTGCAGTTAAAATCTAATTTATTAAAATTTATTATTTTTTTATTAAAATATTGACATGAAACATAGGGCTTACAGCTTAAATTTTAAATCAAAACAAAAGTACATCTGCAAAACAGATGAGCCTAGATGGAACTTGTGTAGCGTTAATTCGTGTAATACATTAACAGGTGACAAATTGCTACCATGTTCCAGTCACACTTTGTTCTGAGGTGTGCAAAAATAAGAAATAGCATGAGGCTGCACAGTTCAAAGTATGTTTACTCTTCAAAGAGGCAATTATCTGAACAACATATTTCATTTTTTCATCAGAACTCTCATGCTGTTCACATCTGAGCATGCTTCCACTTCTCTTCCAGCACTGTGTTACTTATTCTCAGGTCAGTCATACATGGCTTAGCGTGACAGCTGAAAGAAAACAATTCTGAGATCAGAGGACTTTAGTCTTTCTACATCATAAATAAATGTAATGCTTCATTTGGCTGGTTTTTTCATCAACAGCCAACAATCCAGAACAATTGAACATGTGGCAGAGGGATAATACAAACTCCCAGTTAGAACTAAAATCCTCAAATAGTCTTCATACGTATTTATTTAATTTTTTTTTCCCATGGGAAATCAAATCTCCAGAATTGATTGTTTATTTGGAAACTTGAGAAGATAGCACATTAACTACCTCATTGCTCTATGTATTGTATCTCTTCATACCTATCCACACAAATGCATATTTATTTTTGGCTTGTGGATAAAGAACCTTTTGAATGTAAACTATCAGTGCTGGGAAAGATTTTCATTAGGAAGAGTCAGGGCCTCTCTCCCTTTTGTTGAAGTGGGTGGTTCGTAATGGCAGTTGGGAGGTTGGATGATCATGAACTGGCATACAGAGGCTGCCAGAAATGTTGCTTGTAATGGTGCTATTGGCAAAGATGTGACTGGGTTTTTTTTCTTTTTTTTCAGGGACAATTAGATTTTAAAATGTTTTTACTCATTTTTCTCAAATATATGTAGGTATAATAAAAAGAGCCAATTTTGGCATTAATGTTTTATAATGAAAAATAATTTAAGAGCCATTTTTGCATTTTAAAAATACTTGACAGCAATACCTGAAGCATGTTTTATGAGTACTTTATAGACCATTTTTGCTTTGGACAGTATGTTTGGTTTTTGATGGTTGTTGAACATGTTGATTTAATGGATTGCAACTGTCACTTCCTTCGTCTGTGTCTCTGCTGGGTACATAAAATTGCCATGTACTTTCAAGTGCAGTGTTGCAAATTCAGTTTGTTGGAGAGTTGAGAGTTCTTCTTCCAGGTGATTTAAAAATACAATTCTTATCTACAGAGACTTCTTCCCAGTCCTCTACCAGAAGCTGTTTTTTTCAGTCTAGTTTACAGAAACATTGAAGACAGTGAACAAAATAGAGGAATCATTCCTGAGCTCTGTTTGAAATGGCCTCTGACTGCATTTGTGTTACTCATCAAAATATGTGTACAACCATTGCAGTTTTTACTAAGATGACTAGTTACAGCAGTAGAGCTACGAGATCATACTGGTGGCAAAAATGCAAAGCACTTCCAATTTTGATACTGTATTTACTTTTTTACATAGTAGAGGACTCTGCACTTACCTCCCACTTCCTCATTTCCTCTACTGTTTCCCAGGTTTTGAAAAGCAGCTTCATTAAATATTTAGCCAAATAGACTGTAGGTCTTTTTGTACTGCTTGACATTGCTTCTGTAAAAATAATTGCTGGGGGTCTTAGTTGGATAATAGAGACATCCCTAGTTAATACAGAATTGTACATAAAAACCATCCAGAATGAAAGTTTTTGTCAACCAAAATAATAGAGCCCATGACAGTGACAATAACCTTCAGAAATACTAACCTCTACTTTTGCTGAAGCTCTCGTGCATCAGTATCTCATTTTCTACCGTTATCATCTCTGAAAGTCCTCTGATTCCTATAAGCATTTTTCCCAGCATACAGAAGTTGCATACACAGAACAAGCAGTTTACTGAAAAATGTGTTTGTTTACCTCCTTGCCACCTTGTCTCTCACCGCATTCCAAGAAAATATAGTTCCTCAGAATATGTGAAATCCTAATTTTTCTAATAGACACTGCTTGAATTGCTAACATTTTTTAAAGAACAAAGTAATTACTACGTTTTTTGTTCAGTGTGTGAGTTACAGTACGCCCACTAGATGCCACTCTAGATAGTCATGAAGACAATAATGGGTGAAACTCCACTAGTGCTTCTCTGTTGTTTCAGATTAATATTTTACTAAGTGTTTTCTGTCAAAGCACTGCTTGTTAACTGGAAAATGCTGCTTTCCCTTCACTGGGTACTAGCTGATACAGCTTTTAAATGCTGTTTTAGCACTCTTGCAGGTATTCTTCAGGATCTGACAGTTGAGTGCTTATAAATTACCTCAATTTTGTTATTTCTCTAATTGTAGGAGTAATTGCATTTTTCCAGAGCAACAGATAGCAAAGAGACATCCAAACGAAAAATCCATCATTTTAATAGGAAGATTGAAACTGTGCATATAAAAATAAAATTGGAATGAAGTATACTCCTTTTTAATCCATTAAAATTTAAGGAAGAGTAGGTTTGCATTTGGATAAAAATGTGGGGAAACATGGTTTATTACTTCTGCTCGTATTTGTATTAATGTTTAATGGTTGTACAAAAACTTTCCAGCATAAAATCTTTTATGTAAGAAATACATGACAGAAAGAAATTCCATTTTATTTTCTTTCATAGAAACATATTTCTAGTCATAAAATTGGACAGTCATGTAGCTCATTAGTAAGTACAGTGGTTTTTCTTGATATTTATTTAAATATTAGGATAACTTTGTCCAAGATTAGGTAACCTGTTTATAGTTAACAAATTCACTATTGGAGTATGTCTGCTGTATTTCTTACTCAGTTTCATAATGATATTTTCACCTTGGACTGACAACTTCGTCAGGTTGTATGGAAGATGGAGAATTTTACACTGGCATCTTGTATATCCTTACAAGAAAAATAGAGGAACGGCTGGTGATATCAATATGTTCTAGGTAATGTGGGATTGACAGCAGACAAAAGCTGATCAGGGAAGTTGCCCAGGCCAGCAGATGTTTAGGGATGGTGAAAACAGTAATCCTGCTGCTAATTTTCCATGTGCCAAGCCAGAAAGGCCATGATGAGCTGTTGCTGCTGTTAAACAGAGGGTGCTGTTGAAGGCTGGCTTCACTGCTGACATTGGCTGTCAGCTACTGAGAAAGCCTTGAGCCACATCCAGCTGCGCATTTCTGTACATTACTTATTCAAGTTTCTATCTGCAGCATTTTTTGTTGAAGCTGAAATAAGATTTTTCTGGAAACATTTTGGTGAGATAGAGCTGCTCATAAAAGGAGATTAAGTACTTGGACAAACTAGTAAATATTGCCTGCTCCCCATTGTTGCTGGTTTTTGGTTTTTTGTTTGTTGTGGTTTTGGTTTTTTTAGGGGTTTTGTTTGTTTGTTTGTCTGGTTTGCTTTTGAAGATCCATACTGTAATGCTTGGTTTGGCAAAGCTTCCTTCATGTTGCATCTGACAGAAAGTCAGATCTCCAGTGCTAGTCTCTTTCCATACTCCTTGTAATCATATCCCTACTATCAGGGAAAATACTGTAACATGAAACTGTCTTTTGCACAAGAAATCTTGCATCCTGTTAAAGAAAGGTTTTTTCAGAAACCAGTTCAACCATATGATCTTCTGATTAATTAAACTGATAAAAAATATTATGGCACATATATTCAATAAAGGAAAAGAGTAAGCATTGAAAGGAGTGAGCTATCATTAGAAACAGAAAATCAGTTTAAGACAAATTTTAGAAGATAATAAATTCCTCCAGTATTGGAGGAATTTACTCTGGCATAAAAATTGTTTTTATCTGCTGTGACAACCATAAAAGTTGAATTTCTCTTAGTAATTGGATAAACAGAGAGACGAAAGACAGCAGAACATTAAGCAGAGATTGAGAAGTCAAAAATCAATCACTTCAAATTTTTTCTTAATCAGTCAATCATAGTAAATTAATGAAGCCATTATTGCATTTTAATCTGTTATGGCAAACTGCGTTTCTTTATATACAGGCAGATAAAATTTACTTGAAAATCTCTAGGCCATTTTTCAATTCCTACGAAATATCTGCAGACTACAGATATAAGTGACAACATATCAAAATGTCAGTTTACTGTCCTTAATGCAGTTTGCTTTGATTTCCCTTTGAAATAATTTGCAAAATTATTATGAAGGGAAAATTTTTATATATATATATATATATATATATAAAAAATATTATATTAATTATATTATAAAGGGAAATTATAAATATAATTTCATGGTCACCTAATCTGCTGGGAAAAGCATGAAGGGCCCAGAGCCAATGTCCTGTGAAGACCTGAGCTTGTGTAGTCTAGTGAAGAAGACACAAGTACTTGCCAACAAGTATTTCTGGAGTTACATGGAGTTAAACTTTTTGAGGTGGACCATATAACAGATATAACAATACTAGGTAGTTCCCATTGCCTTTTCTTAAGGTCTTGTTAAGAGAAGAAGTCTGTGTAGAATGTTGAGAAGAAAATAGCATCTTATTAACAGTTTGTCTAAGGAGTTATGTTTTATGCTCAGCTGTGTTTACATTAGAGGTTCTTTCCTTTCAGACTGAAATCCTGGCAGTTGAAATTAATATGAGTAATGAGATCTGACTGCATGAAAGCAAATCTGCATTAGTTTCTCAATGTATAAATTCAGCTATTTATTTTCATGCACTACAGCAACATGCAATAAGGTTTAACAGACCAAATCATCAGCTTTTACTACAAAGTTGAATTAGCTTACTATTTGTTTTTTTGTTTTCGTTTTTTGTTTTATGTTTGGTTTGGGTTTTTCAAGTTCCTATTCATGTTTATGTTGGCCTCTCTAAATACAAATTGATGGAAGTAAATATACACTTACGGCAAAAACTTTCTGAGTTATCTGACAGATTGTTGTATGGCTCAGCAACAGCAGAATCTGAAGGATTCATGTTCTTGTAATCCACTGGAGGCCCATTTGGTGTGAAACAACCTTTTCAGGGGGCTGCAGCCTTAAATTTTAATAATAGTAAAAAGAGTAAGTTAGTTCCTGTCTTACAAACCATATTTGCTCTGGCTCTGTATTACCCACATCAAGTCAGCCTAACAGTTCAGAACTAATCTAATTGTAACATTATTTTACAATGACAAAAGTTTTACAAATAGAAATAACTGTAGGCTTTTCTGGTATTTCAGCTATAATGCAAAGTGGTTTCAGGAGCAACTAAAGCGTTAAAGGCTAATCCAATGGCATTGTTACCAAAAATCGGTAAAAATTAATGTAGCCCCAATGCAATATTAAGACTCAGGCATTCTTTATTTGGCCAGATGCACAAGGGGGTAGCTCCTCCAAATACTGTGTGTGCTGAGTACAGGACATTTTCTCTTTATATACGGTATTTAACATACAAACATATTAATTTTCCCAGAATAAACATACATACGATCACTATTTCCCCAAAATCCTTGACATGTTGTCCCTTACCTCTGTACATATGTTCTTTTGTCCTGTGGTTCTCTTTGGTGGTATCTGCTGGTCAGCAACCCCAAAGTCATACCTGACTGCCTGGTGAACTGGTAAAAGTTAACATAACTGGGCTGGCTGGTTGCTTTCTAGTTTTTCTTCCTACAGAATAAGCGTTGTGTTCTTCCACAGGTTCTGAACAATAAGCATTGTATTAAGTCCATGTGCAAATAATTTTTCATCTGGCAACAGTGCTAGAAACAAAGGAAATAATTTACAATTTTTTATAATTCAATGTCATTAACCTTTGATCTTGACAAAATATATTCTCATGTTTTAAATTTACTTGCAATTATTTTAAGCTGATCTCTAAGAATTGCTGAACTCTGTATTCAAAATTTGGGAAAGGCAAGTAAAATAAATAATGTTCTTAAACCTTGAATAGGTTGTCTTGTGTTCTTATATATGTCTCTACCATGAATGACTTGTATGTCAATAACCACTAGTGTGTTGGCTGATAGTAACTGTGCATATTCAGCTTTAGCAAATGTTCCTGTTACAACTTTCAAGTTCACGACTAGTGTTTTAAAGAATACTTATGGCTTAACTAGCTGAATTTGCAAAAGGAAGATGCCTGAAGGTTTAATTTACTGTTTGCTCATTACCTTTAATTTAATTAATTGGATCTTATGTATTGTAGGAAAGCGCGAAACAAGAAATGGATTCTTTTGCCAAATGGAGAGAAAATGCATGAATTTATTTTGAAAAAAAAATAATCTCATGACCACCAAAATTCTGCTCTCTTTTTTATTTCAGAATCGAATGGAAGAAAGCAAAGCACTCTTTAGGACAATTATCACATATCCATGGTTCCAGAACTCTTCAGTTATTCTGTTCTTAAATAAAAAAGATCTACTAGAGGAGAAAATTATGTACTCCCATCTAGTTGATTATTTTCCAGAGTATGACGGTAAGTATAATTACATACTGTGTTTACACTGTAGTACTGGCAAATTGTGCTAGCTTGACCAAATACTAGACAGATAGATACTTTGGTATATTCCTTTAAAAAATACAAAAAAACCATGTAAAAAGTGATTGAAATTTTGTGAAATTTTTAGGCTGCTAAGATTTTGATTTGTACTGTAATGACTTGTGGGTAGGATGGCAGAACCTCTATTGGGAAATTGTTGACTTCTAGATGATATTGTCATATTAGTAGTGAACCACTTTTTGTCATTTTTCAAAAGTTAGGGTGAGAGTTTAAATTGAAATACAAGAGTTAAAAATACATAGAAACATATTCCTTAATTGTACATATTGTTTTTTATATTTTTGGTGTTTTGAGGTTTGCTTTTATATAAGATTGAATACTGAAAGGGGAAGTGTTATAAGCTCTCAGTAACATTCAGAGAAACAAGCAACCACCCCTTCCATTCTTTTATTGTACCTTTTAAAATTGTGCTTTAATTTTACGTTGATTATGTGGAGTTAATGTGTTTGTCCATAAAAAAAATTGTGGGCTGTATAAGTGTTTCTATGAAAGTGGTACTTTCAGGAAGTTCTTATGAGGGGAAAAGCGACGTATTTTGAGGTAACTGAGTGGAGGAGGCCTTGGTAACAGAGAAAAATCAAACTCATGTAATAAGAGGTCTAAAGAACTAAATGTTCCTTTTTTTTAAAGAGAGAATCTATTTTGTCCCACCAGGAAGGAATAGCTGATTGGGAAGCTGAGAAGAAGATTAAAACTCTCATGTTCAAATATGGAAAGTAATAATGGGAAAAATGTACTTCTTGTTTTCTGTTAGAGGAAGAGAACAGAAAAAGCCTGCAGGGTCAGATCATATTATGTATGAGTCAGTGTAAATTTAGTTTCATAGTAATGTACAGAAGAGAACTGGCAGTTGAATAGAAATATGCTTGTTCTTTTGAATTTACTCTGTGTAACAGGTACCCTAGACAACATCCCAAAGGTGAGTAGACCCTACAGTCTGCTCTGTTACCTCCTCTCAAATGTTGACAAAGCCTGTGTAAAATGCTTTTCCAGGAAAAAAAAAAAAGAATTCAAACAGTTTGTAGAAACTTTGTTTCTCTTCTCCTTTGTCAATGATGATGGGAAAAAACCTTTATGGACTATCAAGGATGTGAGAGTGAAGACCTGCAAGTCTTTGAGAATCTTTTGTTTCCTAATTCTGTAGATCTTGCAGGACCTAACTCCAGAGACAAAGCTATAATTTGATGTGATTACTTCTTATGGCAGTGTGGAGTGGAGTTCTGTGGCTTGCAGAGGTGGTCCCCTCTTCTATCCCAGTGTGTTGGGATGTGGGAAGGGGGAGATCTGAGGAAGGTTTCAGAAATAGGTATTTTTAGCTGGATTGCTTCTCTCATCTTCAGAAGGGAGAAGGTAGCCTAAGGATGAGAACTGCTGGCCAGGGTGGCAAATTGGACAGATTAAATTAAGGAGTTCCGCTGCACAGTGCATTAGTAAGAGCTTTGAAAGGGAGGCCAAGCTATGCTCCTAGGTCAGTGTGTCGTGTGAAGACACACTTTGTGTGCTAGTACTTGACAACTGACTCACAGGCTGGGAGAGGGAGAGAGGGCAAACGCAAAAAGAGGCTGTAATTGGTAGGAAAATCAGAGAAAAATTCTGATGTAGCACTTGTTACATAGATCTTCATGGTATCATAGAGAGCCAGTCATTGAAAGGTGCTGGTTAGGGAGAGCAGTGGGCAAGAAAGCTACTAACTCATATGATAGTTCTTTTCTAGGTTTCTTAGACCAGAACCACTTTGCCATCTAAATTTGACATTAACTCATTCAATTTTTTTTTAAGTTCCTGAGGTCATACACTTACTTCTCTGTGCTTGAAGTCAGCTAAAAGTTTAAATAACGTAAGAGTAGAAGTGCACAAATTTGGGTATATCTCTGAATAGGCCAATAGATCTTGAGAAAACGGTGTGTGTAGCTACTGTGAAGCTGTTTAAGAAAATTCTGTTAGAAACTGTCTAGAAAAGGAAGTGATTTATTTTGATGAAATCATTGTCTATGGAAGCCCAAGAATTTTCTTCATAAATACCCACATATATAGGTGCTATTGTGAGACACAATATTGCTGTTCTTTATAATAGAGTCTGGTGTCCAAGCTAAAGGCTAGAGCCAGTTGTGTTTTAGAAGCTGTAGAAGTGTTGGACACTGTCCAACTGTCCAGTGTCCTCTGTCCTGCATCAGAAAACTTACTATGTGTTTACATTCCTAAATCTCAGAAAATGTGTCATCTATGTATGTATGTGCATATTCATACATCTGTTCACATGCATACAACCATTTACTGCCAAAGCTTACTCTTCCTCCACATAGATTTGCAGCACACAAGAAAGTATGTGCTTTCTCTTTCATACATTCCCTTCCTAAATTTTCGTTGCACAAATGGGAAGTGTTACAAATTTTAAGCTTGAGGTATTAAAATAAGGTCTGTTATCCAGTTGGTGAAATGTATGGACATGTGCTGGGCACCAAACTAATGTTTTTATGATTACTGAAGGACAGAGCTACAAATAACAGCTGGATGCTGGTATTTGTATTGCTGTGTAACAACAGAACTAATGAAGAGAATAGGAGGAAACGGCACAGAAAATCTGTGTTCTGTAGAAACCCCATTTCAGAAACACAAGAGCAAGGGAGCAATGACTTGGTGGCAGCACTAGAATAATGGAACGGGATTCACAGCATGTGGCTTATGTTCTTGCTTCTGCACTGCTCTTCTGGCTGTGAACATGAATGAATCCTCACTGTTGCAGGCTGGAAGTAATTACCTTCTGAGATCTTTTAAGCTGAAAATGTAGTTTGGTTAGATTGACTCTGTCCTTCTGAGAGTTACAACTTTATTTTAGATATGATAGGATCATTAGCATACATAATTTAGATACCAACTAAAATACTAAATACTTTAAATTGGTTAGAACATGAGCCTTTTACAGGCAACAGTTTCAGCTGGAGAGCAGCTGTGTATTTTATTACCACTTAAAGTAAATTAAGTTCTATTGATGACAATGTCAGACCCAGTTCAGGATACGATTTCTCTATGCTTCCTACTAAAATCCATATGGAAGTAGTAAACTTGCAGTGCTAAAATAACTGAAGCATAATTTAAATATAGTAGGTTTAGACTGAACATTCGCCATTTCTACTAACTTTTAAAAGATTTAATTATATAGCTAATTTTTTTAAATTTTCATTCTATGCATTTATAAATCACCTGTTGTAAAACAGGTGATTTATCTTGGTAAAGAAAGAAGATAGTCAGCAGTGAAAGACCAGCTCTGACTTGCTGAACATCTAAAATTTCTTTCCATCTTTATTTTTAATAGTTCCTACTACAAGGAATGCAGCCAGTATATGATAATATTGTTAGTAAAAAGCTCCCCATCTTCTTTTAGGTGGGAATCACAGACTAAGCCTTCCTTATTTTATTTTAAAGAAGTGGAAATACAAAGTTGACTTTAAGAAAACTGAATTTCTTACTGAATTTCTTTTACAGGACCACAGCGGGATGCACAGGCAGCACGAGAGTTCATCCTGAAGATGTTCGTAGACCTGAATCCAGACAGTGACAAAATTATCTACTCTCACTTCACATGTGCTACAGACACAGAGAACATCCGCTTCGTCTTTGCTGCTGTCAAGGACACAATCCTACAGTTAAACCTGAAGGAGTACAACCTGGTCTAACTGTACCTGGGGCATCCTCCAAAACCAACTTTCCGTGATTGAAGATATACAAGAGGGACTGTATTATAATCTGTGAAAACAATTTGCATAATACTAATTTATTGCCGGCCTGGACTCTGTGAATGTCCACAGAGTTTGTAGTTAATATTATGATTTTATTTAAAGTATGTGGAGGAAAAACAAAAGATGCTGAAGTACATTCACAGCACATTTCCTCATTTTTTAGGTAAAACCATGTGACTCAATGTGTTTCAAATTCTCAGTCGTACATTTACAAAAGATAGCAGTTTTTTGCTATTGAAGCAAAATCAAGCTGGTTTCCTCTTTGCCTAACCCTTTCTCTTCCCCTCCTTTCCTACTCCCCTTATCTTTTAAAAGGTACAATGGCCTTTTTTTTTCCCCAGTTGCATTCCTGGGTGAAATATTTTCTGTTGAATGATTCGGTGTGGAAAACACTATCATCACTGTTTAAGTCATCAGTATGACTTCAATTTTACAGTATGTACTTTGAAGGATCAAAAAGTATTGATACTGTGATTTTTAAATTCTTTACATGGGTGTCTTCATTCTGTCTTCACTTCTGAGACTAGAATATTTGGATTGCAAAACAGAATTACAGTTGTCTAAGGATAATAAATGTAACCATAGTTTTACAGTTAAGAAATGTGCGCAGAAGACAGTAATGAAGTAATTAAGATACAATCTGGGATGTACATGGAATATGTTAGAACCTCTTTTTAATTGCCATGTGCCATTTTTTTCTCTCTTCTTTTATTCACAAATGCCAAATAGAAAAGTTGTAGACACTACATTTTCCTCAGTGGCTGTTTTTCTCAGTTGTGTGGGGTGTTTTCTCTTATGTTAGAGCTTTTTTAAGTGTTTGTTTTCCACAGTAGAAAAATTATTTTTATTGTACAAAATTCATGTTGCCAAATCTGGCTTTTATAAAACCAATGCGCTTGAAACATAAGATACTGATTGAAATGCCAAATGGATGGGTTAGGAACTGACCTGATTGAATCAACTGCCAAATGTTTAACACACACAGTTTCAGCTCATGTGTTCCCTTTTTTAGAAAGTGTACCATTTTCTAATGCCAAAACCAACATGTAAGTGAATATTCTATAAGGTGTACCGTGCACCTGCATGTAGTCTAGTAATTTAAAGACAATTTAGATCTCTCATTTTGTAAGTTATGACATGACATTGTTTTCTGTAATAATGTCAAGGCACCTTCAGTTGTATTGCAAGAAGTTATTGATGAGAGATCACGTTCAGGAACCTTTTCTGATAAGGTTGATTGTTAATTGATTCACAGGCATTTGATAGGCTTTCGTGCAAAATAGCCTTTCTCAATGTTCTTTAGAAGAGATTTATAAATGTAAATGAAGCAGTGACAAAATCATTCTTGAAATTTAAATGTGCAATTTTTAACAAACAAAAGTGCAGCACATATTGATGAGCCTTTATTCCGTAGCTTAGGTTGAAGGTTTTTTGACCAGGTGCATGATTGCTAGCAAGAAAACTCTGTATAGAGTTCAGACATGTAATTGGATTGATTATCTATGATGCCAGCTGGCACTAGAGTGCTCTTAACACAAAAACGGCTGCCACAAGCAGCAGATGGGAGGTGGAAAAAAGAATGGTTTATTAGTTGATTACCAAAGTTAACAATAAATACTAATAAGATATTTTTCATCCTTAACCCTCCCAAATTCAAAAGAACAATAATAAGAACAGTTATTATTTTTTGCTCCCTCTTAAAACACCTTGTAATTTAAAACTGTTGTAGGTATAGTGCAATTATGAATGCTATAATCATTGTACATACATATATATATATATATATATATGGCAGCATCCATATTGGCTTTGTAATCATTAATTTTTGGCAAATTGAATGTGCTGTATTGATATGTATCTATGTAATTGTATTGTATGTCTTATAGCTAATTCACATTTTAAATAATGTTATTTTATTTACTTTTTTAAGAGAGAAGAATGTAAATTTTGTCAGTTTATTTCTGACTAGGGATTCGTTGTTGTTTTTATTTACAAAACAAAATACTGTAGTACAGAGCGGTACTAGAATCGTGCTGTATAAAATCATTTGCACATTCCTGAGTAGAAGTAAATTGGAAACACCAAGACAGAGATGATTCACATTCAAAACAATGCTCAAATCTTGTCAGGGCTTTATACACCTGTAGAAAACAATCCTATTACAAGAACTTATGCTATTATATCTCATATTGGAACATAAACTTTAAATAGAAATTTCAGGTTTTATTTGACTGATTTGCATTAGGTTATTTTCACTTTTCTGATAGTTGTATTGGAAAAGTAAATTCAGAGGTATTTCGAACCATTGTACCATAAGTACTAAAGCATATCTGCTGTTGCCCTACAAATACCATGATAAAATGCAAAACATCAGATCAGTCTTTCAGAAACTGTGGAAACCTTAGGTATAAAAACAACAACCAAAAAGTCACTATTGTTAACGATTTTAAGGAGTTGAAGTGTTTTATTTAATGAAGCTAAAGCAGGTAGATGTAGATTATAAACAGTGACACTGACATTCTGAATAGGGGATCAGAACAGTGATTCTGTCTTACATACAGCTTAACAAAATTGGTCCTGATCATGCTATAAATGCAACAGAGCTTCTGTTTTCACAGTTCCACTGTTGATAGTATCCCTTTTTTTAACCTGGGAATACATTGCCCACACTTGATTCAGTGGATAAATGGAACTGTGGCCAAAAATGGAAGGGGCAAAAAAAAAAAAAAAAGAGGGGAAAAGAAAAAAAAAGACAAAAGAAAAAAAGAAAAAAAATTACAAACACAACCAAACAAAAAGCCTAGACAGTGGTGTCTAACAAAAGTTTTGGGTTTTTAAATTTGTTTGTTTTTTTTTCTTACGGGATATTGGGTGGGGGAGAAGGAAATGTGGTTCCAAGTTTTGTATAAAAACGAAACAAAAGTTTACTCATGCTTTATAGTTATATTGTGATTGCAGAAGTTTTCAGGAGTGTGTGCCACTGGGCTATTTTCTGGTATTTTTTAGGTAAGTTGAACCTGTGGCGATGTTTAGATCATTTGAGCATGTTCTGGGAAAAAAAAAAATATTCGGCATGCCAAGGCAAGCTTTACATGAATCACCTAACACAGCATTGCAGTATAACAGTTTACAAAACATTTTCTTTTTAAATAACACAGCTGTTCCCACTTGTAGTATATTCCATTGTGGTGGTGGTGGTGGTGGTGTTGCTGTTGTTTTAATTGGTGGTTTCTACTATGCCTTATAGTGCTTAAGTCCAGAAGTTTGTGCCTCTAACATGAAGCTGAAGGCAAAATCATCAAGACAGAAACCCTTTTAACTTTGCCAAAATGATGTGTTTTCTTTGAATGTTATAAATGGGGGAGGAGGGAAGGAAAATGTCTTGGGAACCTGTGTATTCTAAACGTTCACTAGCACAAGAAAGCTGTAATATGTGTTTTACAGAAACCTGGAACTTGCCTTTTTCACAAATTAACTGTCACTGTCCTTAGAGATGTAGGATGATGCAGTTAAAAGGGCAGTTTACTTTTTATAATTCAGTCTCTTTTGATTGTCAAGGTGTATGGACTGTACTTTTTAATCATACTGCCACATGATTGTGAATCACTTTTTAAAGTCTGAAAATGGAGAAGAGACTTTTAATGCTGGATAACAGTCAGAACTGACTGCATGATTTGCAAAAACTCTTTATGGGGGAAAAGGGCTGCATATAGATTTTGTTAGACTCCCAGCCTTGAGTTGTAAGGTGCAGAAGACTTTCAGATTACTCAACCTCATGACCCTTTCCTTGTCAAACATTCTTCACAAAAGAATGAAATATTAGGAGAAAACAAGTACATGTTAATCCACATGAAAAAAATAAAATTTAGACATTTAATTTATTACATGTGCTGCTATTCTTGGAGATCTGTGCATAGTTATCCTGCAGACTATTACATTAGTGAACTAATGAAGTGTTCACAGCATATTAACAAGGCCTACACACGACCTACCTCTAGTTAAGAGATTTTAGTAAAGTAGCTATGTTTTGGAGAGACTGACATAAGTAATTTAGAAAACTTAAATGTCCTGGTATTTAATTAACCATGGTATTTTAGAAATTGACGCTTTTACAAATGCGGTCCCTCTTTTGACATAAACCATAAGTTCTAGAATTTAATAGACATTAAGTAACTAAAGCCTTACCAGCTTGTTAGTTTAGTAGAAGTCTTGCAAAACAATAGCTTTAGTTTGAGAAGTGGAGCTACTGATATTTCCTCTGTTTTGCCTTCTGGTTATCTGTAGCATTTTGGGTTCTATCAGTCAAACAAGAAATTTTTCTATCTAGTCAATACATTGGGGTCACAATTTAGATGATAAAAGAACTTTACTGTAGATTTATCTTGAGCTTTTTCACAGTAGTCATACTGCAGGTAAGAAAGGAAGAGAGATTTTAAAAACAGTGTCAAAAGATACATTAAGTTTTATGTAAATTATTTGAAGTTTTTTTGCTCTCAGAATACAGTTTAAACTGTTTACCATGCTGCAGGAAATCCTTATTTGACCAGTTCTTAATAATTTTTTTTCTTTTAAGGAAGGGATGTCAGATGCATTTTTAAACTTAAGAGTATTTAATATTTGCTGTTCTTAAAGTGTCACATAAATGCATGTATTGTGTGTTGCTTGAGGGATGGAAATAGTTTTTTCTGAAAAACTAATATTGTACAGTTTCTGCCCCTCAAAAATGTTGATGGTTAAAAATACAGTATTTTTTGCCATATCTTCATACTATAGCATCTTCATTCCTTGAAATTTAGTTTTTCTGGAATATTTGGAATTATTGTTCTCCCAAAATGATTCTTATTTGGTAAATGCTGGAGACATTATTACTCCAAAATTACTTTTTAATTATACATGCTCCATCATCATTGTCTAAATATTACAATTTCCAGAGTATCTTTGTTACAGCCTGATATTCAAAACATTTAGGGTTTGTTACAGCGGAGAAGGTAATTAGCCAGTATTATAAAAGTTTTGGAGTTTTTTTGGCTTGTGTACAATGGCAACTCAGAAGCAAGGGAGAAAAGAAATAAAACCTATGTCTCAGGAAAAGAAAACTCATACCTTGCAGACAGGAAATCTTCTTAAGGCGTTTTGGATGATTGCAGTACTACTGCAAGAGTAGTGTGTTTCTTAGATCTTTATGTTCACCTATGTCATGACAGCCATAACAGAAAGAGGCCTATGTGCTACTTTTCAGGAGTTTGACTCATACCTGGTCAACAATCAGTGGATCTGAGATCATGAAAACTGAAGAAATAGCATTTCAGGCAAGTTGCAAAAAGTAGGTGGTTCTCTATAAAGTGAACAAAACAGCTGAGGTAAGAATCCTTACCTCAAACGGAGTGCAGACCGTTTGCCTAAGCAAAGACAAGAGTGAGTCGTTCCTCATTTTTCTTTCCAGTTGCAGAATATATGGGAGAAGGATCAATCACTAGGAAAGGATTTATTTTATGTCTGTGTCTCAATGAAGATAATGTCAACAAACTACAGTGTCATTGTGACCTTTAGATATGTGAAATAGATGTAGAAGCTGTATCTGCTCATTACTTTTAAAAGGAGCTACCCTCAAGACCTCTGATCCTGGTTTTCTTCTGCTCAGAGCTTTCTCTCTCCCTTATGTCAGCCCTGCTGCTTTGTCAATGAACTGGGTGGAAAAACAACCACCTTATTTTTGCTCTTCTTGCTTGGCTGCTTTATTAGTCTAATTTTCAGGGGTTTCAGCCAGTTTGGCTGACCAATGGTTCCAAGAAGTGCTAAGCTGACCAAGTGGAAGGGGTAGAATTGTGTGGCCCAAAGGCTTAGAAATGAGGGGGAAAGGGAGTAACACATTCCTCCTTGAAAACCTCATCCTAGTGCTGTAGTTTCTAACCCTTCATTTTATGCACTATTAGCTGTTCTGGCTTGGAAGTGTTGCACTTTTCATTTTTACAGGCCTTGATTGCATACTTGCTCTAAAAAAAAAAAAAAAGGAAACTGCAAACCAAGGAAAACTCTTTCTTGTTCCCCTTTAAGAATCACAAGTTTCTGTGTACATAGACTAAATGAAACTGTAGTGAGACTGATGACTGATGCCAAGAATCAAACTTAGTGTTAAGGACAGAAAAATACAAAAATGGACTTATATTCCTACCACCAAAAAAACCTCAACACATAGCAAAACAAAACAAAAAAACCCCAAACAAACCAAAACTTGTTCTTTTCCAGTAAGCTCTAGAAAGAAGACGTTTTCTATCTTATTTAAAATACTGTGTTGCTGGGCATGATATTCAAGGTTTACTGTGTCTTGTCCAAGGCACATCTTTCTCCATTCACATTTATTTAATGTCACACTCATTAATTGCTTCCTCTTCCAGACTCATTAATTGCCATCTAAAGAAAATACAGTATTGTTTTATGTATGTACACTCTGGAATACTTTCTGATCCTTGTGAATTAAATGTAAATTGGTCTGGTAAAATTCAACAACTGCTGATGTGTAGTACAGCTGAAGAGGAACACACCTTGTCTTGCCATTTTGTTTTGATTATTCTTTGATATCTTTCCTTTATGCTGTTTGCCACAAAGAGAAGGTTTCTTGACATACCAGATTCAATTCTGGTAGTCATTGCAGAGTTGATCATACTGGCTGCATTAAAGACAAATTGTGAATAACAACAGCTTCAGAAGGTTCCTGTAATCAGGGGAAGATACAATTAGCCTTTTGGACATGCATTTCAGAAAACTGTAACACCATAGTTGCAGTACAATAATTTGAACAATGTAGTAGGCAAACATGGCCCAATTTTTGCCATTTTAGTATGTCATTTTGCATTGTCAGTAGAGAGCTGTTTGTTAAGATGTTGCTGAAAATTTGCCTTTTTTCCTTCAGTCGTGTATGAGGTGGTTAATGCAATGACCAGGCTGGCACTCAACTGAAGAGATGCATTAATTCGACAATAAGTTCAAATGTATTCTTGCAGAGACTATTGCATAAGATTACTTTATATGATGCTAACAGCAACAACAAAAAAGATACTTGCATGCATGCAGTAAATATTTAAGATATTGCACTTTTATACATTTATTATTAAGAGGAATCACTCTCTCCCGAAAAAATAAAATTCCATTTATCTCACAATGAAGTATCTGGAGTCTCTTAACAATTGTCAATTACTTGTGCACACAAGTGTGATTATTGTATACTAGAGATTAATTAATCTGTTGTCACATGCTGCAGAATACTTGGTTTATTTCAAATGCTCTTGGAAAAGCCAAGTAATGTTTTTATTAGTATCTTGGTGACTACTTTTGATACTTCCCTTGCATAATAATCTTTTAATGTACAAATCAATTACATTACTATAATTTAGCTGATGGAGCTATTCCTCTTGAATTGCAACAAGCTGTGGTGGTACTAAAAAGAAATCAGTTGTCCTTATCTTATATACATAATCATATTATTCCGATTCTTTAAAAGATGTTGGAAGAGTTCAAATAATATTATGACTAATACATGTAAAAACAGCTTAATTGATTTTCAGTTATTATTTAATGGTTTAGAAATTGTTGGAATATCTTGTAACAAGTTACAGAACTGGTGCTACAAGTGAAAGATTTCTGTGGTTATGGATTAAATAACTCTCTTTTGATACATATTCACACTTATACATGCTGATTTTATTTCTGCTAATGCAAAACAAAAGCAACTCCACTCTAGATAGCAAAACATAGTCCTCAATTAAAAACCAGAAGGGCAAAGCATTACATAGCTAGAAGGTAAATACAGGGCTTAATCTAGATGATAGTGTACAATGTAGATGAGCACGAGAAATTTCCTAAGCAGAGAAAAGTTTATGTAAACTGAGAAATAGTTTGTGAGTTGTTTAGTTGACTGTTCACTTGTTCAAGCTTAATAGAAAAAAACAATCTGCATTTGAGATACTTTATTAGCATCTCTCTAGGAGACTTCTTTAAACATTTTGAAGTTCAAAGCAAAGTGGGTTAAAAGCTCTTTCTCCCTTACTCTGATGTTCTAGAGTTGAGAAATACACACTCACACTCACAATACATACATTTCAGGATGTTTAAACAGATGCCTCCGAATTGCAGCAGAGGGGGATAGTGAAACGCTGCAAGGCATGGAAGGCAAACCTTATGTCCCCAGTCATGCAGATGAAAATGATTTTGCCAATTGATCTGCAAAATACACATAATTTAATTATTTTGTTTGTCTTCTCAGTAGAAAATATGCCTTCAGTATCCTAGCACAGTCATTTTAATTCTAACTGAAGAGTTCTTAATTAACAACTCTTCAGTTTTTCTAATGGAAATAGGGACAACTGCTGTCTTACCCTGGGCTACAAAAACAGCTTAACACCTTTCCTGAGCTCTTGGTCATTCAATGTTTGATCTGCTGTCTTGGACAGCCACAAGTATGACCTCTGTTCAGCCTTCTGTTGCACAGCAGGCAAAAAGACAGGTCCTAACCGCAAGAAATTAATGAAAGGGCAGACAAATTTAGCTGCTGCAGATTCATTTTCTGCAATCTATTCATACTGGCTTAGTCTTCGCTTTTAATAATTCTGTGACCAACACAGTTGAGGAGAAAATAGTTTCCCTTGTCTGCCTGGAGGTCTTTTGATTAAAACTTCAATTCCACTCACATATATATATATATATGGAAAAGAAATCTGCTTCTCAGAAGAGGCTTCTTTTACAGCCTTCTTTTATCAGATTATCTGATATTTCCAAACATTAACTTGGTAATTGAAGGTCTGTAGGTGATAGAGGGTGAAGCATTAAAAGAAAGAGTGTATTTCCCTCACTTAGGCTGACAAACATTATTTAAAATGCTTATGGGTACATGGGCATTGCTATTCAGTGCACAGCGATCACCTTGGCCTGCTGTGTCACTTGTGAACCCAGGGCCCTAAAGAGTGGAAGTCATAGCAGAAAGTTGTGGTGTCAGATGTTCCTGTGTTCAAAGCAAGAGTAGATGTGCTGCTGCTTTTGTGGAACAAAATTTCTCTACAACAGAGATAGTTATGTTTTCTTCCTTCTCCCTATCATTTTTTATACTTAAAAAACCAACCAAACAACAACAACAAAAAAAACAAAACCACCATACCCAACCACAAAAACCAACCCTAACAAACAAAACCTTCCAAAGAAGCTGGGAAGGCTTATGACACACACACATTCCAGACAACAGTTTTCAGCCATGTTGTTTGAGCCTCTGAGTGCCCAGGTATACAAATACAACCACTGGCTGTTGATGTTGAGCCTGTAACTACATCAAGCCTGTAACGTTAGGCATGATATGATATGTGGTGTGAAATATGTGAGTACTGTTCTGTAAGAAGATGCCTTTCTCAAGTGGCAAGAGAAGTAATAGGTAATGACAGATGGCCATCAACCATGTATTAAGATCTATGGTGAAAACAGGCAAGACAGTGGAATGTAAAGAATTCCACAGACCAAAGTTACTGGTACAGGAGGGGACTTTCTCGTGGCAGAAAACTATTACACTTAGACCAAAAATACACCGGGAAAACAGCAGTGTGGCATATGTCATACCACTTAATAAAAGTTCCTTTGAAAATAAAAATTGTAAAGTCTGAGGTATTTTGCCAAGACTTCAAGGCTGTCATTAAATAAAACACAAGTTGAGAATATATCTGTGCATATACTACCTAGCAGTAAACTTGGGAACTGTGACATTTGGAAAATGGCATATATAAATGATATAAAGAATGCAACACTAAGCCAATGGCAGGCCGCATAATTTTACTTCTTTCAGCATAGACAAGTACAAATGCTTTAAAGTACATTTTTCTATTTGTACATGCACATTTCTATTGGCATAGCAAGCATATCCAGGCATTTTGTGATGTCTGAGAGTGCCACAGTCTTACAGATAATACTTACCTATGTAAAGAATTTTCAAGAAGTTATTGTAAAACCATTGTAATTTCATAGTTGTTAATGAAAACTACAAGTTGTATTTTGTTTGATTTTTTTTTTTTGTGTTAAATTAAACAAGTTTATTTTAAAGGTGTTTTCTACAAGAGCCTGACTTTCTTGATATTTTACATCAAAGTATAGCTATGGTTTTGCTGCTGCCTGAAGAGGACTCGGTTTTACAAACTACAGTGATAATGGGGAAATTATGCATGCTGTGGTCAAGAGACCAGAAGTACCTGGTGAGAGCCAGGGGCCTCTCCTGACTCTGCCTCCTTGCCCTCTCCCTCGGGGAACGGGAGCCAAGAGAAAGCGGGCAAGGAGCTTCCTGGCTGGGGCTGGTGCCAGGCTGAGGAGAAGAGCCAGAGCCGCCCGTGCGGCTGGCCGGAGGCACCGGCGGCTGTGGGAGGGGAGGCCGGGCCCCGGAGCCGGGCCCTGCGCCCCGACCGCCCCTTGACCCGCGCTGCTCCGCTGCCGCCCGCACGGCAGCCCGCCTCTCGCCCCTCGCACAGCGCCAGCCGCCCCCCATCCCCGTCTGGGCCTGGCGGGACCGCCACAGCCCCGCGCTGCCCCCGCGCTTCCCCGCCGAGGGTCGCGCAGCATCACTAACAATTCACACGCAGCTCGTGTCCCCCACAGGCACACACACCCCGCTGCTCTGCAAAGCGACTCCCGCCTCTGGGGAGCTGCCACCATCCATGCGCTGCTGTCTCCACTGAAACATCCGCGGCGTCCGTCTGGCTGCAGGTACTGCCCTGAGACACAAGGTGATAGCAGGGCTTGGCAGAGCTGCTGCAAGGTGCTGGGGTCATCCTCTCACTGTTTAGCATCCTGTCATCAGTCCAAGAGTGTCCTTTATTTCCCTGCATGGGAATTGTCCCTCTCCTTGCAATAAGCTGGAGTCACTTATTCATACTTGCACAGTAGACAGTATCAACCACCTATCCATGTACCTGTGTACGTATGTATGCATGCTTGTATGTGTGTGTGCGTGCGTGTGTGTGTGTATTTATGTATGTATCTCTTCAGAAAGTTCATACAATTTAGAATCAGGATCATTTAGGTTGGGAAAACCCTTTAGATCACCAAGTCCAACCAGTGAGTGCAGCTACCATGTTGAACACTAACCCATGTCTCCCTAACAGCCAGATCTACTCAGCTTTTAAATTTCTCCAGGGATGGTGACTCAGCCACTTTATGGGGCAGACTGTTCCAGTGCCTGACAACCCTGGCAGTGAAGAAGTTTTCCTAATACTCAGTCTTAATCTCTCATGGCACAACTTGAGATCATTTCCTCTAGTCCTGTTGCTTATTACGTGGGAGACTGACCCCACTGCACCGCAGCCTTCTGTCAGGCAGCTGTAGAGAGCCATAAGGTCTCCCCTGAGCCTCCACTTCACACTGAAAAATACCAATACCTGGTATTTATTACTGGTGAGAAGGGAGAGTTCCTGGAAGTAATTTATGTACCTGATACTTTGAAGAAGACAGTTTACAATAGCTTGGGAAAATTTTAAGTGATGTATGGAATAAAAAACCACAGAGTTCTGCAAAGAAAAACCACAACTTTTAAGACAGCTATTAGATTAATAATGAAGATTCAGTAATAAGACAGATACTGCTGTATGTTCATTTTTACTCAGTAGCAAAGGGAAGTGAAAGGCGGTACAACACAGAAAAAAAAATCTAGTCATAAATAATCAGAATTCAAGGGTAGGGAGTACAACAGTTAAAGGGAAGTTTAATTACCAAAGGATGAGGTAGCACCAAAAACACAGATATTTTAACTACATTAGAATAATATTAGCAATGCCATAGGTCCTTCTTGGTTTTACCCAAATGGTAAAACATAAATCCATAGGTCCTTCTTGGTTTTACCCAAATGGTAAAACATAAATATGAAGAAATTAGGAAGCAGGCAATCCATATGCCTATGTCTGGTATATATCTGAAGGGAATATAGCAAGGTGCTGGCAAGTAAGTATGATTGAATACTTTCTAATCCATTTGTCACTAAGGATAATTGTGAAAAATATTGAGTAGAAATTAAAACAGATAGCCTGCAGCCAAAAATTCAAAAAAGTTATTGTTTCATTTAATGTAAAATTTTAATAAATCAGGAACTCCAAGAGAAACCCCAGAAGAGTGGAACCATGGTGCTGTTGTGCTACAATGAGATGTAGTTTAACTAATTAAACACTGCTAACAATGAGCATGAGTGAACACCCTGATAAATTTTCAAAAATATTTGCTTGAATGTTTACTGAGTGCTTTATGATAAACTGAACAACCGTGATTATACCCAAGCTTCCTGTTCCAGCCCTGTCATGTTTGTGATACGATCCTGTGGAATTGTTCTCCTGCTTTCTATGTACAGTCAGTGGAGTTCAGGGAGTAAAACCAGTCCAGCCAAACAGGCTTTTGTGGGAGATAATGCAGTTATTTCTGGTGAAGTTTAGACTACTGAAAAGAAAATATAAAAACGCAAAACTTCATTATATTTGCCAGCAGAAAAACATGTATTATTCCCCAGACAATATTTAATCCAATATGTTTCTAAGCTCCTCTGAAACTGCTGTTACTAATATATTTTTACAAGCATTATAAAATACTTAAATCTCATAGAAGACTGCTGCTAGGGCATAACTCTAACAGGAGATGGTGGGTTTAAACTCTCTGCAGATACAGAACCATTTATGCATTAATCTTAATTAGTGGTTTTAATAATAAAATGATGGAACTCTTTCCTCATACCTCAGGATTGCAGACTTAAAATTATTGTGCAATAAACTGCTTTATTCCCCAACACCATAAATCTTTACAAAACAAAAAATTAGTAAATATTAACATCAGCGTGCACATGTGGATTTAATTGGGAAAATGATCCTATGTGACCAAACATTTAGGATTTCTGAGAGGTCCTGGACTTATCCTCTCTCAAGAATGATTATATGAAAAATGCTTCCTCATTTGATCATCCATAATGTATTTTTTACTTCTATCAGGAGAAATAAGGTACACCACCAGTTTTATTTTGCTCTCATAATTTCTTGTTTGTTTGCAGCATTATGATAGTGGACAACTTCACATTGCCAGATGAGATTAACCTGCCATGAATTAGATCAGCAAAATCTGGCCATGACAAGTCTTAGACATCTGGTAGAAAGAAGCTTAAGCTGCTGCTGGTTGTTTTCAAAGTATTCCTACTGGAAGGACAAGTTTTGCCTTTGAGAATCAGACTGCCTTGTGATTTTTATACAAGTCATTATTCACATTCAAAGTGCTATTTCAATTCATATCCTTTAACCCAGGTATTTCTGTTGAAGGGTAAGAATATGTTAAATAGTGTGCACTTGGAAGGTGGTTGAATCTGGGACATTTTTTCACTGCACCAGTATTTGGGGTCATTGAACCTGTAAAACTACTTTGGGCCAGTAAGAAAGTTTCTCTGAATCAGTTCCTTTTAAGGAGTACAGCTACTGTGAGTTTCTAAGCAATGACATGCACAAAGTACACAAAGTGTGAAAGAAAATAAAAAAGACAGGTGAAGTAAAACTTTATCAAAGTGTAAAATAGCAAAACAATAGAATAGCAAAACAAATAGAAACTAAACCACCACCCTAAAGAGAAAGCCACACATGGTGTTAAAGCAAAATTAAGTTTATTTTAATCTCCCAGTTTTGGAAAATGTATAACAATTGAGATCTGTTCCTGTCTGAATGTCTGTGTCCTACATAACTCTTTGTTCCTAAGAAAACTGGACAGCAAGCACTGCCAAAAAAATGTGTATCCATTTTTCACAGGTTAAAATGACCATGCTCTATGAAGGCTCAGAAAAAATAAGAGATTTCTCATTTTTCAGTACATCTTGAGTGAATGACAGCAGGATTTTTTATGGTCTTCTACCACGACTCTCACTCATAGTAGATATGAAAATATATATAGAATGTAGAAATAGGAAAATGTATCTGTAATTTAGAAGTAAAACAAAAATATTATTGGCATCAAGTATTCTGCCTTGAAGTCCCTTCTCCATATCAACAGTACCCAGCAAGCTGCTGTGAGCCATCAAAAAAGCCCCAAACAAACATTTAAAAATAGAAAAACTGGTTACTTCCCCATTGAACCTACATTAACACATTTTTGCTCATGTTTTTTTCTAAAATATCATCTTCCCCAATCCTATACTCATTACCTTTTTTCATCAACCAGCTACTTCCATGTACAGCACATCATGAAATACAAGCCTATGAAGCATACGAACATTTCCTTCTGCTTCCTACCTCTACTCAAAATATCACTTCTCTTCCTAGTAAGTGCTACAGAGCCCGGATTCATGGCCTTTTTTTTGGTATCCTCCTGATTTAAAGATGTTCATCTTCAAGGAATCATAACAACAATGAAAACCTGACAAGAAGAAGACAGCAGTAAATTATTGTGTATGCCTCTGCCCTTGAGTAACAATACGCAAGTAGAAGGAGGGAACTTCCTGTAGCTGTTTTATGATTTTGTTACAAAATATTCACTGAAAATTACTTCTGACCATTCTGCATGAGACCAAACTAACTCTCACTTAGCTTAACAAAAAGGAGTGATTTACAACTTTTCCCAACTGCATGCGAGCACAGCTTTTGAGCTAGTTTTCAGCAATATAGGCATGTGAGACAATGAGATATTTGAGTTATAAGGATTTTTACATCCTATCAGATTTTTAAAAATTTCAAATCTACCCCTACAAAAGCATATTTTTTTCATTTTAGCTGACAGTAGAATTTTCATCCCTGATGGTATAATAAAATTTTATTAGCTCTCAACAAAAACTGTACTGACACCAATCATTTACCTACTCCTTTGTTTTTGGCAGTCTTACCAAGATTGTTCTGAGTTCATATGCCTGAATGTCTGAGAGTGAGCATGACTCACTAATGGTGGATCAGCCAGAGGAGTTAAAAGGAAAAGAGCTTGATGCTTATATCTGGTCTAAGAAATACAACTGGCTGATGGATATTTTGGGTGGCTGTATTTCTCTTCAGCTGCAGTGTGCTGGTTTTGTCTGGGACAGGGTCAATTATCTTCACAGTGGCGGGTATGGGGCTATTTTGGGTTTTAGATTTGTGCTGTGCACAGGTTGATTATATAGAGATGTTTTTGTTATTGCTGAGCAGGGCTTACACACAGCCTTTTCTGCTTTTCATGCTGCCACACAGGGGAGGAGACTGGAAGTGCATGGGAGGCTGGGAGGAGACATGTCAGGGACAGATATGACCAAAGGGATATTTCAGACCACTTGACATCATGCTCAGTGCATAAAGTGGGGGAAGAAGAAGAAATGGAAGGATATTTGGAGTGATGGCATTTATTTTCCCAAGTCACCATTATGTGTGATAGGGCCCTGCTCTCCTGGAGATGGCTGAACAGCTGCCTGCCCATGGGAAGCAGTGAGTTAATTTCTTGTTTTGCTTTGCTTTTGAGCACAGCTTTCACTCTCCCTGTTAACTGTCTTCATCTCAACCTGTGAATTTTCTGACTTTTACCCTCCCAATTCTCTCCCAGTCCTACTGGTGGGGGAGTGAGTGAGTGGCTGTGCGGGGCTTGGCTTCTGGCTGCGGGGAAACCATGTCATGCATCAAGAGAGATGTAGCAGAATTTTGACTTGAAAAACCCCACAGGAGAAAATATTGACAGCCTTATAGTCTGCACAATTATATTACTCATCTACAGAATAATCAAACTGTAAATAGTGCAAGCTTATTGAAGAAAGTAGTAAGTAAGCTGGAAAAAAAGACAATTAGTGATTGGAAGAAAGCTTAAGCATATCACATAAATATTTGCTCCAAGGATAAATTGCCCAGAGGATTACCTACATTGTACTGACTTCCTCTTAGATGAAGAAATATATGAACCAGACTGTGATATGTTGGGAAATATTGCCTGAAAGTGTTAAACAAGTGTGTGAATATTACATTTGGGGATCTGTTTTAGTGGTGAGCATGGAAGTGCTGAGTGAAATGGTTAGACTGGCTTCCATTAGAGGTCTTTTCCACCAGTTTACATTTACAGTTCTATGAGTCTGTGAAAGTTCTCCAGCCTGTTAAGAGGTGCTATGAATAAAGCTGATAAAGGTAGGACATATACAGAAAAATAAATTTAGATCTTGATTTCTTTCCTTGGAGAGCCAATCCTAAGGTGGGAACAGAGATATGATGTAAATTTTCCAAGTGATTAGCATAGTGGGAACTGTACTGCTGTGTACATCTTTCTGTTGTTTCAACAAAAAACCTAATTCTGACACTTATCTCAAACTGTATGTGCAGGGCACCAAATGCTATTAAAGAAGGCAAATATTTACTTGCAGTAGCAATGAGTAAAGTCATTCAGAGAACAGCCACATTTGTATGAAATTCCATGATCACAAACTCAGAGATCCTGACTTCTTTAAAACCTGCCATATCCTTATGTCAGGAAAATGTTCTAAAAACTTACTATGAATAAAAACTACAAAAATATTTCACTTTTAATTTTTGAAGCAACTGCTATATAATTATTACTCATGCATATTTGCAAAGTTGGAGACAGTTGTTTTCCATCGACCTAGAAATACTAAGCTTAGATTTTAAAAAATATTTTATATTCAGGATATAAACACAAATACCTATGGGGAAAATCACCTTATGCTTGTTCAAATATTTGTTCATATTTCTATTTTCTAATGGTTTCACCTGTCCCTGTTGCACAAATCAAAAGCTTGTTCGTTGTTATTAAAAGTGCTCAAAAATCTAGAAGTTCAAAAGTTCAAGTATCATTAGAAGGTTTGTTTTCTTTAGAATAAACCAGTACAGAAAAACATGATGAGGGAAGACAAAGTAAAGTAACAATCTCTAAGGAAACTTTGCATGCATACATGGAGAAAAAAAAATCGAGGGGAAAAACCCTATAACAGTTTAATTTTTACAGTGTAATTACAAACCTGAGTATCTAGCTTCTATGCAATAAATGTTTCTCTCCATCACAAAAAAGAAAAAAAAAGAAAAAAAAAAAAAAGTTTTCTGCACCTGAAATAACCTTGAAAAGATATTTTAAAATTATGTTTTTATTTTTCTGAACTTCAGTATATTTAGAAGGTCATAAAGACTGTATTCTCCGCTTTCTGCAAATCTGTAAATGAGCCTCAGACTCTGGAACATGGAGTATGACATACTGCTACATTAGCAAGTGTGTCCTCAAACAGCTATGGAATTGATTCTAGCCTGAGAACAGAAAGGGCTAAACCTGAAATAAATTACTGAAGCCACGAAATCTTTAGCCTGAATGAGTTCCCACCTCAACCACCCTCAGCACAGAGGTATATTTCCAATTGAAGCACAAGTCACCATGCAGCTCTCTGTGGCTACTGTAGTTAAGCAGCTTGCTTGCAGTACCATGTCCTCAAAGGAGACAACAGTAATTGTTCTAAATCAGTGATTTGTGTATTAAGAAACATCAAACCTGCCTTTTGTAATGCAGCTGCTAATTGCAGGACACCTGAGGAGCCCCTGTCACTGTACTGCAGCTGCCCTGCATGATGCTTTGCTACAGCTGCAGACAAGACCTGGGTGTGAGCAAAATTCCCAGACCGTATGCCTTAAAAACCACAAAACAGTAAGCTCAGTGCTAGATTCAACTATATCAGCAAGGAATGAAATACTGCTAAGTCCAAAAAAGCCCTCTAACATGAAAACTGGCCGACAACAATGGCAGGCCCCGCCTTTCAGCTTTCAGACAGCTTGGGGACCCGGAGACCACTGCGACAGGCACCGTCCCACCCCTCCTCCCCTTCCCTTCCCTTCCCTGGTGCCTGGGCGGTTTTTCTGAGAGGAACCAAAGGCCAGCCCGCAGTGCCAGGACACACTGAGGAGGCCGTGGTGTCAGGGGCGGTCGTGCTGAGGCCCAGCAGGCGGTGTCTGCAGGCCTGGGCACTCCAGCGCCCCGCATCCTGCATCCACCCCACGCCTTCTGCCGCCGGCTCTGTTTCACTGCTGCTCATCCTGGCGAGATGGCGGTGGGGGCTCCAGTGCAGATGAAGCTGACAGCTTTAAGCCTTTCTAGCCACTGCTATAAAGCTCCGCATGTTATAAATAAGAAGCTTGACTAGGCCAATATTCAAGCAGCAATCAATTTATTATTTAATATGGTAAAGTATGAGCAATACAGCGCTGGGTACAGTGGGGGAAGTTTTCCCTCCAACTGCACATCGATAATTGAGGATTACAAGTATTTATAGGGGTACTCCTCATTATTTTTCAGCAGTTTCTATTTCCAAATTATTACATCACAATTCTATACACTATTGTGATTTAATTTTTCTCAGGATGTGTTTTTAAAGGAGTATCCCCAGATGGTGGTGGTCCAGTTTCCGACAGAAGGAAGACGAATCCCCATCTGGTAGAGTCCAGCTCCTCAGATGTAGGTCCAACTTGTTAATTGCAGAGACTATAAATCTAATAACAGTGATGTCCAGCTTCCCTTGGTCGAACCCATAAATCCTTGAAGTGGTGGTCATCTTCTTTTCTCAAGCTGTTTTTCTTTGCTTCAATAGGGTATGAGATAAGCATATTTCCTATATATATTCCAAAGCTATAGTTTTTAAGGATACAAGTAATATTCTAAAATTATACTTCAAACGGTTATTATTGCAGAGCTCTTTATGGATTAACTATCAGCAAAAAAACAACATAACGCATTAATTTCCTTAACGCTTAAATTCCAATGCTCCTTAATCAACCAGGGTTGAGTGCAAACAACAAAAAAAGTAGATCCAAAGGCCTTTTTCCATGTCTTATTTTCCTCAGTTATTAGAATTCACAGCTCTCCCACTGTCGATTTCCACACATTTCGCAATCACAAATACACACATCGCCTGTTTGTACCTGACACGAAACACAGCTTTGTATATCACAGTCCCCCCTCTGCTTGTATAAATTTTCATTTATCTTACTCATTCGTGTCTGGGCTTCAAATCTAGCCAAAACTTTGGAAGCTTTCTCTTTTTGGTCTCCTTTCTTCAGTTTCATTATTTTAGTTACCTTAGCTGTTTTCTCAAATCGACCAATTTCTCCAGTAGCCAATTCTGAGTCGGCAGGCATTACTGCAATTTGCATGCTTTGTATAACTGAGTGGATTAGTCTGATAAAACATGGAATAAGGCAAGGTAGAAACAATAACCCAGCTAATGAGCACAATATCAGGAACCCTATTTTCTTCCACCAAGCTCCTCCTCCAAGGATCTGGTCCCACCAAGAGGCTTGAAGAATGGAATTCCATTTTTGGACAGGGACATGAGCCACTCTTTTGATCTCTGCTGCTAAACCCCGGATTGTTTCTCTGTAATCATCAATCTCAACGCAGCATTCTGATTCATTGAATTTTCCACACACCCCTCCTTCTTCAGCCAGCAAATAGTCTAATGCTATTCGATTCTGATACACAAAAGCCCGCACCTGAGTGTGCTGCCGGCTTAACAAGTCCAAGGCCTCTGAGGAGTGGTTCGAGACTATCTCTACTACTGCCTGCAGTCTAATCAACCTATTCAATAGCTAAATGGGGGTCCTATATCCCCAGCTTCCGTCTTGAGCCCAAGTGGCTGGCCCGTAATAATCTATTATTCTTTCTGCTGGCCACTCTTCTTCTCCCCATTTTTGGTCCCCTCCTGCCCTTGGGAACTCAAGTTTTAATTCTCTTTTTTCTCTTCCCAGGTTTTCATATAAGGGTGCTCCTAACAGGTTACTCTTGGACTTTGGTAGTACAAAGAAGGAGGGTTGTATAATTCCTAAAGTACAGGATCCTTTCTATCTACGGGGCAGCTCACTGTAAGCTTTTTGTCCACAAATCCAATATATACCATTTGGGGCTTTCTATGGGTCATTTACCGCCTCAGGTTTTTCCCAGTACATTCTTAGGGTCTCCAGGGATTGGTAAGGGTTAGCTCCAGGACTTTTATGCCAGCACAACTTCATTTTGTTGTTCCATTCGCAATTTTTCTCTTTAATTAGGCTCCAGTATCCGGCAGGAAGTGCTGGCTGCCAGGTTCTAGTGTTATTGTTTGAATTTACTGTTAAAGTAGATGTGTAGGGAGTGTACCCTACCACTTCAGTGTATCTTCTCCCCTCCCTGCTGATGCAAACTGTCCCAATTATTCGATGGTTTAAAATCTATCCCTCAGGCCGTTTCAATGTTTTGGAAATTTGAGTATGGTTCCATTTTAAAAATTGCTCTGGAGCTAGACTCTCACCTCTCCATGGCCATTTTTCAGCTGATTTTAATCCCCCACAAATCCAACAGTTGGATAACTCTAATTCTGTGGCAATTTCTTGCATTAGATCTACAAAAAGGTTCCTATTTGAAGTCAGAAATCTCCAATCCCCATACTGCTGTTCTAGCTGTTTGTATTGTTCACTTAATTTCTTTAGCCTTTCTTGTTCCACTCTTTTCCTTTTTACCTCGGATTCTTGCTTTTGTAGTTTTTGAGTAATTTGTTTTATTTTACTCTCTGGGTCTCTCCCTTCTCTGTCCTTTGCTAAACAAAAGAATTTTGAGTATCGCAGACAAATTCGTTTATCATCATCTTTCAGAAGGTTGGTTAACACGGGCCCATCCTTGGGAGAAACTTTCAGTCTATGTTTTAAATTTTCTCCAACCCAATATAATTTACCACCTATAGTGCACATCTTTAATTTGTTGTGGTCATAGCACACTTCACTAACATGGGAATGTGCCACGAACATCAATTCCATTTTTCCCCCAATCCAGACAGTATGATTGCATTTGTCACAGACAGCCGGAGCAATAGGCTCTGATCCTGCAGCTCGCTCATGGATTATGTGGAGCTCAGGAGTGAGGCTATTAAGGCCCATTCCCTGAGATGCAATGATCAATACAGTGAAAATAATCCTCAGTGGGTTCAACTCTCTACCTCTCTCAAGGCCCCTTGGGTTGCATCCAAGGGCCGAGATGTAGATCTTCTCGGTAGCAGAGTTTATACCTTGGGATTTAGTCACTGATATATTTCGTTTCATTTTTGCCTTTGGCCTCACGAGCCTTCAGATATTTATCGTGGTTGTGGCCCGATTCGTTTTAATTTAGGCTAATTGGCCCCTAAGTTCAGGGGATGTGCGACTACAATAGGGTTGGTGTATGTGCCTCCCTCTCTTCCAGTGATACTTGGCTTCTTGCCACTCTTTTGCTTTAATTTGATATTCGTCCGGTATCCAATTACCCCTGTCACACTCTACTTTTTCTAATTTTGCCTTCGGTATTTCTTGCAAATCAATTCCTGCTCTTGTTCCATGTACCCAAGTTCTCCACCAATCTTTATCACCTGTTTTAATATATCCTTTCCTTACTGCAGTCTACAAAGTTTTATCAGTTTCTTTTTCTATTTCTTTTCTACAATTACAGCAGAGAGCATTAGGGATCTGTCCCCTTGGTAGGTTTGTATACCAAAATTCTTCACACTCTATACACTTAAAACAACCCCATGGATAACACTTACAGTTTGGAGTAGAACATTCTACTTCTCGTGAGTACACTTGGGGTTGCAGCCTAAGGTAGGAGCGTTTTCGTGACATACATCAGTCTTTTTTTAACTTGATTTTCAGTTCTCCAGGGGTAGATGCAATTCTCCACTGGGATTCAGCAGGCGTCCCTGTCAATGGTTCTGTCTCTGTCGGTGGTTCTGCTGGTCCTTTGACCCGCGACGCGTGGGTCCAGCCTTTTTCCGCAGTTCGGACAGTTGTATCAGTGGTCAGCAAAGTTAAATATGGACCTTCCCACCTAGGAGACAAACTTTCTTCTTTCCAGCTTTTAATCAGTACTCAGTCACCCGGTTTTATTTGGTGTATACTAAATCCAAGAGGGGCTGATTGAGCAATTACCCCTTTTTCCCTTAGTTCTAGGACATGTTGTCCCATCTTCTGGATGTATTTTTGAATAGTCATATCAGCTATGACTACTGATGTTTGGGGTATTTCTTGGGAATAAGGCATTCCATAAAGCATCTCATATGCAGAAAGTCCTGTATCTGCATTTGGAAGTGTCCTTATATTAAGCAATGCTAAAGGTAAACATTTTACCCATGACATTTGGGTCTCAATCATTAATTTTGTTAATTGTTGTTTTATAGTCTGGTTCATTCTTTCCACCCTCCCAGAGCTCTGGGGGTGCCAAGGGGTGTGATATTCCCAGGAAATACCCACAGCCTGTGTTACTCCTTTTATAATGCTGGAAGTAAAGTGGGAGCCCTGATCAGAATCGATGGCTCTGATAACCCCGAATCGAGGAATGATTTGTTCCAACAATATTTTAACTACAAACTTTGCTGTGGCTCGGGCAGCCGGGTAGGCCTCCACCCAATGAGTTAATTGATCTACTAATACCAACAAGTATTTCCATCTGCCCACCCTTGGTAATTCGGTATAATCTACCTGAACCCTTTCGAATGGTCTATAGGCAATTTTTTTTTTACCACCAGTTGGAGCTTGTCTCATTACTTTTTTGTTAACCTTTTGACATGTCAAACACCCCTGTGTTATTTGTTTTGCTATCTCAAAAATTCCAATGCATCCATAATATTTTAGAAAATGATCACATAAGGCTCTTGTTCCCCAATGAGTACGCTGGTGTAACTGGCTTAGAATTCTTCTAGCGTAAGCCTTAGGTAAAATCTCTCTCCCATCTGATAAAACTCACTTTCCCAGTTCTTTCTTAACTTCTAATCTTTTTATAGCTTCTTCCTCTTGAATACTATAGCTTTTTGGCAGCTCCTCTCGAATTTCCGCTATAGTGTTCAGCTGGATAGTTTCTCTTAGTGTACATGCTGCCTCCTTTGCAGCTTGATCAGCTGTGTTGTTTCCTCTCACTAAGTAGCTTGACCCCCGCTGATGACCTCTTACATGTACTACAGCTATTCTCTTAGGTCCTTTCAGGGCTTCAAGCACTCTGATTATTAACTCCTGATGGATCAGTTTCTTCCCTTGAGTGTTTATCAAACCTCTTTCCATCCAGATTTTTCCAAATGTGTGCACAATTCCAAAAGCATATTTTGAGTCTGTGTAAATAGTCCCCACCTTATCTTTTAAAAGTTCTAAAGCTCGGTATAAAGCAAATAATTCACAAGCCTGAGCTGACCAGCTAGAACTTATTTTTCCTCTCTCTATCACAGACATATTTTCTCCTTCTACAATAGCATATCCTGAATTTCTTTTCCCTTCTATCACCCTTGAACATGTCCTTCCATACCACAGTAAAAGCAGGTAGGTCTTTTAGAACCCTCACCTGCTATTTTTCTCGTGGTTTTTGCCTTTCCTGAAGATGCACCACCATTCTGAACCTCCTTTACCGCAGCCACGAAAACCTTAGCTTTAGCTTTGGCCTTTTCTTCGTCTCTGCGGACATAAACTCTCTGTGCTTCCCTTAACAATTCTTGCAAACCTCTCTCCTGCCAGCCGTCTAACTTTTCCAGTTTCCTTCTTATATCCTCCCAGGACTTAGCCACAAACTGAGTTTTGATTCCCCCACTGCTGTATCAGGATCTAATCCTGAATACATTTGTATACTCTTTCTTATTCTTTCTAACCAATCTATGGGTGACTCATCTTTCCCTTGGCGTTCATTCAGGGCCTTGCTAATATTTTGCCCTCTGGGGACTGCTTCTCGAATTCCCTGAATAATTATATTCCTGAGATCCATCATATTCTGCCTATCCTGGTCATTGTTGTGGTCCCAGTTAGGGGCTGCCAGGGGCCATTTTATTTCTCCTAAAGGTCCCTGCTGATGGTCCCTATCCCAAATTCTCATGCCAGCCTGTCTTATCAGCTGCCTCTCTTCTGCTGTAAATAAAATACTTAAAATTGACTGAATCTCCGCCCAGGTGTAAATGCTGGGTCCCAGAAACTGATCTAACCTTTCAGACACCCCAGAGGATCTTCAAGTAACCTTCCCATTTCTTTTTTAAAAGCTCTTACATCTCCAGTGTTCAGGGGTGCTGACACATAACCAATTACTGGTCCCCCTTGATTTCCAACTAATGGTACTTCCCTTAATGGGTACAGCTGCCCCCCCTTCCCTTCTTTATTGCCATCCCCACTGCTTTCTGCTCGTGCCTTTTCCTGGCTTCTCGTTCTGTGTGCTGGTGGTGAATCAAGTACCGGGAGCGGAGCCACCGGGGCTTGTGGTAGTGTGAGCGGAGCCACCGGGGCTTGGGGTAGTGTGAGTGGAGCCACCGGGGCTTGGGGTAGTGTGAGTGGAGCCACCGGGGCTTGTGGTAGTGGGAGTGGAGTCCCCAGGGCTTGTGGTAGTGTGAGCGGAGCCACCGGGGCTTGTGGTGCGAGGGGTGCTGGATTGGGTGCTAGATGAGGCACCTCTACCAGTGCAGCTGGTTGTGGTAGATAAGGGGGGGGAAGGTGATCTAAGGGGTCCCACTGATTCTTTTCCCTTTTGGTTTTCAATGCATACAAGGGAGTAGGCCAGGACCCATGCCATAAAGCAGCATAATCGCTTTCTTCTCGATTAATAGGGTCCTTTTTGTTTACATAGGCATTCAAGGCCTTACAGATCCACCCTTCAGATGACTCGTACATTGGCCAGTATAAATTATCAGGTCGGATCATTTCCCTAGTCCATTCTACCATACAATACTGAATCATTTTCTCCTTACTTTTTCCTCTTCTGGATTCACATTTATCCCACGATTTTAACATTACCCCAAGGGGCTGTCCTGGGGTATATCTGGCAAAATGCTCCCTCTTTTTCCAGTACCTTCAGTACCTTTATTTTCCTGCTGGTTTATACCAGCTCCTGGGTTTTTGCTTTGGCATTTACCCATTTTCCCGAACAGGTGTTCCTTCATTTGCTCAGACCTTAGTCCCTTCTTGTCAGGAATTTCCTTAATAAAAAGTCCCTTCTAACAGCTCCTGCCTGCCTCTGATTTTTACAAGGAAAAGAAAAAAATCTTCCCCGTACTGTTATCTTATCTCACCCCCCCCCGACCTTTTATATACAGAAAATCCTCCTCCACACGCTTTGTTCCTTCACCTGCCGCCCCCCTCGCGGGGTAGCGGAACCGAGGTTAGAAGAACTCCGCTCTCGTGTCGTGACCAGGTCACGTCTCATACACACACCATTCACACTCTTACACACCTACACCCGTTCTTATCCCACCTAACCAAGCGATACTTACAGCCTCCTTTTCTCGCCTGGGTCTTCGTGCACGAGTTATTACAGGTGAATTCACTGCAGTCTACTACGGGAGCTCAAAATTCTTTGCTCATAATTTACCTTATGAATTTCCTCTTCCCTGAGAGATTCCCCCGTCACTCAGGGCCACCGGAGGCAAAAGCCTCCAAGGTGGGGCGCCTCCCTGAGATCAGGAGTCTCCCTCAATGGATTTGGAAATTTCCCGGCCAATGCACCAAAATTGTTATAAATAAGAAGCTTGACTAGGCCAATATTCAAGCAGCAATCAATTTATTATTTAATATGGTAAAGTATGAGCAATACAGCGCTGGGTACAGTGGGGGAAGTTTTCCCTCCAACTGCACATCGATAATTGAGGATTACAAGTATTTATAGGGGTACTCCTCATTATTTTTCAGCAGTTTCTATTTCCAAATTATTACATCACAATTCTATACACTATTGTGATTTAATTTTTCTCAGGATGTGTTTTTAAAGGAGTATCCCCAGATGGTGGTGGTCCAGTTTCCGACAGAAGGAAGACGAATCCCCATCTGGTAGAGTCCAGCTCCTCAGATGTAGGTCCAACTTGTTAATTGCAGAGACTATAAATCTAATAACAGTGATGTCCAGCTTCCCTTGGTCGAACCCATAAATCCTTGAAGTGGTGGTCATCTTCTTTTCTCAAGCTGTTTTTCTTTGCTTCAATAGGGTATGAGATAAGCATATTTCCTATATATATTCCAAAGCTATAGTTTTTAAGGATACAAGTAATATTCTAAAATTATACTTCAAACGGTTATTATTGCAGAGCTCTTTATGGATTAACTATCAGCAAAAAAACAACATAACGCATTAATTTCCTTAACGCTTAAATTCCAATGCTCCTTAATCAACCAGGGTTGAGTGCAAACAACAAAAAAAGTAGATCCAAAGGCCTTTTTCCATGTCTTATTTTCCTCAGTTATTAGAATTCACAGCTCTCCCACTGTCGATTTCCACACATTTCGCAATCACAAATACACACATCGCCTGTTTGTACCTGACACGAAACACAGCTTTGTATATCACACGCACAGATGCCAAACACACATCCGGTAGAATTCCTGCTGCTCTGGAACAGAGTATGGGTGGAAACAAAGCCCACAGCAGTGGCTGAAAGAAAACCAGATACTTGGAACTAACTGATACAAAATCCTAAACTAGGGGGAAGCAGCCTCAGTCAGGAAAGCTTTGCTTTTCTGTGGTAGCTGCTTGTGCCCCCACAGCTTGATGGAAAAGGTCTCAGGAGTCAAAGCTCCCAGTTTGGAGCTGCCTCTCTGCTCTAAGCAGCACCAGAGAAGTCTGTGAGCACAGTGAGCTGGCAGGACACTGTGCTGGTGCTCACACTCCTTTGCTACAGACTCTGCCTTCAGCTCCGACGCCCATGGGTCTCAAGGCTTGGCATCATGAATGATGCACCTCACCAAATAACCAACCAGGCTTCTGACAGAAAGTTTCAGGAAGACTGAAAGTTTCGTTCGAAACTACAGATTGGGAACTAAGTTTAAACAGGTTTCTCTCAGTGTTGGATTACAAAACTTTTTAAAGGCAAAACTGATTTGAAAAAAAGAAAACCCCAAATAGTGATCCACCTTCAATGTCATATATCTGTTTTGCAATTGCTTTTGCCTGTCAACCAGGTAGGAATCTGTCTGGCTGCTCTAACCATCTACATTGACGTCTGCTGGATTATGTTGTAAATATTTATATATATGTCTGTTAAAACATTGCACTATAGGAGTTTTAGTTTGTGCTGCTGATGTCTTGAAATATTGTGAAGTAACTTTCACTCCAATTTGCTTTTCTTCAGTACAATGCTCTACATTTATACAATTTAAATATTGTAGTGTTTACTGTTTTCTGTTTCTCTCTTATTTGCTTTTAGGGTATCACATTGCTGCACAATGTTGCTCTGCTTTAACTGAAAACACTGCAGATAGTTTTCTCTATTCATTTGCTGTTTTCACCAGGAAAACAGGTGAGCATGAGAACAGTACCATTGGTTTTGAAAAATATAGGACTTACAAAGCACCACTGAGCTAAAGGAGTTTTATATACATATATGTATGTGTGTGTGTGTGTGTGTGTGTGTATAAAAATATATATATTATGTTTGTATTTTTTCTTACTGAAATAACTGTGAAAACCACTTTCTCCAGCTACATGCAGCAGTGTATGTTGTGCTTAATTGGAGAAATTGTTATGTTGAACTGTTGGCTGTTTGAACAGGAAGCAGAATATACAAATAATACTTGCAGTTTCCAGCCAAGCTTAATTTTGTAGCTTTTTGAACATGAAATAACAGAATCTCAGTGTGATTTTAGTAAAAGATATAGGAAAGCAAATGGAAAAGACAGAATCTAGTAGGCAAGTCATAAGGAGCTGCTTCATCTTGAAACTGTATAGCTTCATAAGAGATGAGATAAAAATTTTAACTGGGGATGGTGTCCTTAGGTAACTGCTGCCTTCCTGTGTACAGCTTGGTTAACATCACTGAGTTATGGTGGGGTGGACTCCAGATTGAGCAGCCTGGAGAGTCTTGGCTTTGGAGTCTGGATTTTGCCAAGCTTTGAGTTATTTAGATGACAATATTTTTCATAGTGTACTAGTTCTGGCTGAGCTGGAGTTAATTTTCCCACAGCAGCCCTCACAGTGCTTTGCATTGGTTCTGGAAAGGTGTTGATAACACAGCAGTGTTTTGGCTACTGCTGAGCAGCACTCACACAGCATCAGCCATGTCTCTACATTGTGTCCCATCAGCAGGCTGGGGTGGTCCTGGCAGGGGATGCAACTTTGCCAGCTGACCCAAACCGACCAAAGGGAACTCCATACCATGTGATGTCTCTCAGATATAAAACTAAGGGAAGGAGGAGAAAGGGGGATGCTTTTTATTTACAATGTTTGCCTTCTGGAGAAACCTCTATAGGTGCTGGAGCCTTGCTCCCTAGGACGTGGCCAGACTTCACTCACTGACGGAAAGTAAGGAATAATTTTTTCCCCCTTTGCTTGTAATCACACAGTTTTCACTTCTGTTTTAGCAAACTGCCTTATTTCAACCTACAAGTAGTTTTCCATCTGATTTTCCCTCCCTTGCCCAGCTGAGAAGGGGAAGTGATAGATCGGCTTGGTAAGCACCTGGCATCCAGCAAAGGTCAACCACACATAACTATTGGGGAAAAGATTTTGGCTACCTTAAGACTCAGATCTGATGGAGAAGTTAGGGTGAAATCCTGTGTCCCTGTTACCTGTGATGTAAAATGAGAATTGGTTTGTTTTGAGAGTGAACCTCTCATTACAATGTTTGGGACCAAGTTTAAATTTTAAACAACTGTAATGCTATAACTTTAAAGGGCCAGACTGTTTGACTAATCTCTGGGTTTGTCCACTGGTTCTTCTTGCATTCTATTCAGCTTCTCCTTCTTTAAAAAGTTTTATTTGTTTGTAGTAGTGCAAATCCATCAGAGAAAACCTTAGACAGAGGAAGAACATTAGTATTTACTATTAATATTCATTAGTATTTAGAAGTAGCTAAATTTTAGCTAATATTAGTATTTAATCAGCAGCTGAGAAGCTGCTGATTCAGGGAGAAAAAGAAGAAAGGAGGACGAGCTCAGTCTTAATAATAGGTAATTAAGATTAATACGTGGGGGGTTAGGGAGTATTTATGGTTTTTTTCTAAATAGCCCTAATTTTTTTTTCTGGCAATCCCTAATCTTACTGGTAGACTTCAAACTCTTTGTCTGCTATCTTTTCTGATACAAAGTCTGCACTTTAGCCTTTTTTGAGCAGAACTAAATAATACTGCTAGGAAAAAAATTGTTGGAGAATAATAGAAAATCTGTGGTCTGTAGTCCAAACGTCTACATGAAAATTGGATGATATGCAGTATGAAGGCATAGCAGTTGTGCCTTGATCCCACTCAGCCTCTTAGGAGACTGTTTTCATGTACTCACCACTCTTCCTCTACATAAGATCCTGTTTGGTGCATCTCCCAGAGCTGCGCATTACTGGCAGTGTTTGGGTTCTTCTCTTGTCCTCTTTTGACCTCTTTTAACCTTTTCAAGCTCAGTCATATTTTGGCTCGATGGTAGTTTTATATACCCTCTGCCACTGAAGAGAGCGTTTCAGTCACCTTCCAGATTCTTGCTGCTGCACTGCTGTGTTATTTTGTGCAGTGTTTTTATCCACCCAGTCATAGAATAGCAGTCATCGAGGTAGGAAGGAACCTTGGGGATTGCATCAGCTATGCCCCTGCTCAAGGAAGGGTCACCTGGGGCAGGCCACTCAGAACTGAGTCCAGTTGGGTTTTGAACATCCTCCAAAGATAAAGAAAACCTCCCTGGACAGAATAATTGTGTATTAAGTCACCTTCACGTTAAATAGTAAGGGTTTTTTATGTTTAATCTCTAATATTCCAGTGTATGTCCATTGCCTCCTGTCCTTTCAGTGGACAGCAGTAGAGGAGTTTAACCCTGTCTTCTTTGCACTCACTATCAGATATTCAGGCACACTGATATTATTGATTTGTAGGAAGAAGTAAATAAAACTATGATAAATCATTCTCCCTGTGGTCAGCAGCACAAAATGCTAATATCCAACTAATGAAGGATAGTCTCAGACTACTGTGATTCAGAGGTAAATCATGAGTAGTGCATGGCAGATTTTTCTTTTGGTTTTGTAATTTCAGTTAAGAGTCTAAGTTTCACAAAGATGAGAGAACTTGGGGTGGTAAATTGCTCAGGTCCTCCAGAAGCACATAGGCTCCAGCCTCTATGAAAGAAAGCAAAAGAAAAAAAAAGGAAAAAATATTGTCCTGGCAAACTTCGATTTTTAATTGAGTGCTTGCTCTATTAATGTATTTATGTCTATAATGTGACGCATGAAAATTTTTATGCAGTTTTGAGCAAGTGTTGATAGATTAGTGTTCAGACTAGTCCTTGAAATGATCTTTTAATAGATCTCAAAGTATGTTAATACTGAGTGCTGCTGATCTGCATCTTGATAGCACCTTGGGGTTTGTCTTTGTCCCATGTATCATGGAGCTGTCGCAGTTGAGGACAGGACATTGGAGGTTCACACAGCCACAGCCCATTCTGATGGAATGGGAATCACCTCCACCCAGGGTGAGAGAGCCAGTGTGGCTGGTCCCGACTGGCTGCACTTCACTGCCACCCGGCTCACTGGCCAAGAGCTGTCTGCATGCCCAGCAGCCTTGGCTGGTGCAGTTATGTCACCAGGATTACCTGTGGCTGTGGGACCTCCAGGCCAGCTCTGAGCCACCACTAACCAAGGTAAGTAAAATAAGGGTAAAGAGAAAGTTGCAGTCTTGCAGTGAGCTCTCCCCTCAGTCTCCTCCAGACAGAACAGACCAAGTGACCTTATCTGCTCCTCACACAGCTTCCCACAAGGCCCTTCACCATCTTCATAGTTCTTGCTTAAACCTTTTCTAACAGCTTAATATATTTCTTGTATTGTGACATCCGAAAACTGCCCCCAGCACTGGAGGTGAGGCTGCCCCAGCTCAGAGCAGAGCAGGACAATTCCCTCCCTTGCCCAGCTGTGATGCTGTGCCTGATGCATCCCCAGGACAGGGTTGGCCCTCCTGGCTGCCAGGGCACTGCTGACCCATGGTCAACTTGCCACTGAGCAGGACCCCCAGGTTCATTTCTGTGGGATTTCACTCCAGCTACTCATTCCCCAGTCTGTCCTCACTGCTTTTCCCTGCCTCTATACAATGGTGTCTGTACCTCTGTAAAGATCAAATTTCTCTCTTTCTTTTGTAATCAACAATTACTGACGTGATCTTGCCAAAATAAATAAAAACAATGTATAAAGTTTAAATTTTAAACATGAAGGATAATTTTGAAATAAACAAAACCATCACAAAGTGGAGGAGCATTGCTGTGCTTTAACATGCTTGTACTCTGGCCTACCTACCCTCCACATGCCTGTTCCAGTCTTCCTGACAGAATTATTGAAGGACGTTGTTCCTGAAAAGTTTTTGGTTTTGTTTCTATTTAAAGCCCACCCAAGTGCACATGCACACACATGTGTCTGGATTGTCTACGACCTACCTTTTCTGTTTTTTAATAAAATTATTAAAGAAATACCTTTAGCATTGATATTTTCAACAGTAGCAGACTCTTGGGGGGTGAGGACAGTAGCTTTTGCTCATTAAGCATGAGAAATGTTTTACAAAGCCTCATACTACATGAGGAAACCTTAGAGGATTTGATCAGATATTGTAACTTTTGGTGACAATGCTGATTTTGCTCCCATGCTTTCCTTCAGGATGTTTGGAATTACTTAGAATGATAGAATTAAGACTAACTTTGTCTTGCACTTCTATAGGATGAAAGACTTGAATGAGACATGGAAGTTTATTAAATTGTTCCTCACTAAAGAATTATGTATTATATTTTTTTGATAAGACTCTTATAATTTAAAGGCTTATTTGAAGATATATTGTCATTTCCACCTTTACACTTAGTAGCAAAAATACCACTGAAGTAGCAAGTTGTATAGGTGTCATGATAGAAGCAGACATTCAGATATATGCATAACAATAGTCCATATGAATTTATAAATAATTTTTTGAAGTTTTTTTTCTTCTCTACAGTATTTTTGATAGTTATTATTAATTATGTTTGGAGCCTCTCCCTCTGTTAATTTAACTTTGGGAATGGAGAATCTCATATTCTGAATCATATTCCCTGTCATCAGCAAGGAAAAATTCTCCAGAATATGCTTTTAACATGTGTGATTTTAGAATGCATGAGAGCTGTTTCCCTGGTAACCAGTGTGGAAGATGGTTCTGAATCCTACAGAATATGAATGGCGTATCTGAAATAGCTGCTGGGCTTATGGGGGATGCTTTGTTCAGTTTTTGCTCCCCAACCTCATCTTCCAGGCCAAAATTGTTTCTTTATACATCTGTGGAAAGATAGTTTTTTTGTTGTTGATTAGTAAAAAGTGACAGATAACACTTCAAAACATTGCCTGGCACAGATATTAGGAATGCTTGCTTATTGGTAAATGAACAAGAGAAGTGAAAACACATTTTAGTTTTGGATTACATCCCTACTGGAAAACAATAACTTCTTATGAGTAATAGAGATTAAATCTCCTTTGGTTTTTCCACAGCTCTTGTCACTGCCATGTAGTAGTGGAAATGGTCATGGATTTGTTTTCATGTAGCTATGTGCATTAGGTTGTGAAGCTATTTTCAGCATTTATTATAGTACCTCCATAGAAGTGGTTAACAGAATAAGCATGGTAGTCCTCCAAAAGTGCTGAATTATCATAAAGATTTTCCTTCCTGACAACCCTTAAAAATCCCTTTCTGCTGCTTTTCTCTTCTTTCAAGAGAAAATTCAGAAAATTTTTCTGTTTCTTGTAATTAAAACCCTATGGTTTTGTTATAACCTTATGTAATTTCAATAATTCAGATTTATTTATTTGAAAGCCATTTTTGTTATATCCATGTTTGCACACTAACTCCATTTAGTTCTGCATATCAAACTCTTATTCCTGCAATTACAGAAAGATGTTTTCTTCTTTCAGTGGTACAAGCCTAACAGCTACAGTACAAACTATTGCAGGTCCTGTGTTAAGGTGGTTTAGTTGTTCATGCAACAGTGAATCTGCTGATTTAATCACTAAATGTTGCTATCTTTATTCTCCTAAACATTTCTGCCTTTTTTTTTTCTGTAGAGAGTCAGAAATGTGGCCTGTCAGAGGCTTAAGAGCAGAGGCTTGAGGGTATTGAGTTTTGCAGAGCTGGTAAGTCACCTAAAGCTTAAACATGATCCTTTTCAGGACCCTTTTCCAGTGGCCATGTCTAACTGGAGGAACAGGTTATACTTACCCGTGTGGCAGTCATTATTTGGAAGCAGAGGAAAAAAATGAATGCTTGAAGGGACTGGGATGAGGATAATTGTATGGCATTCACAGAAGTATTTGCATGCCACCTTTTGTCTGTGACCTGGTCGGTAGAATACATAATGCCGTATTGTAGCAATAATGATTCAACAGATAATTTCCTGAAATTACATCCACTAAATGTATTCTGAGAAAATGCTTATCAAAAATGTCACTGAAGAGTAAAATACAATTTGCCTATGTTTTGGGGGGCATGTTTTAAATTTTTTTAAGCACAAATAATGTTTTTAAACTTGCTAGTAATAACAAAATCCCAAGAACTTGCCAGTATATAGCCATGTTTCAAAGACTCCTCTTCTCCCATGATGCTAGAATGGACAGCTTTAAGACATGATTATATATTTCTAGATATATAATGCATCACTATTTATCTGTTCCATTATCTATACTTTCTGTACTACCATCTTTTTATTACCTTTTTAGTACTTTTTGTTATTCCTAATGTGACAACTATACTTTGTTTTCTAAAGATGCACCAGGTCTTAAAAGGTACATTCCAATTTATGTGTCCATTTATTTTCCAGCTATTTTAATTAGAAAGATACTCAGTCCAAGTCTGACTACATATGCTGTTCCATCCTGAATTTCAATTATCTTCAGTTTAATATCTCAGAAGTATGCATATTGGCTGGAATATTCCATATTCAAGCTCTTTTTTGAAAGCCTAGCCTCAACATGCTTTTAAATGTTGCTCTGTCAAGATGTGCTTCAAAAGCCTAGTTTCATTTTAGCTAATGAGCCCTGAGAGTTTTATGGGAATGGAGTAACAAAACACTGTGTATTGTGGGATTTGCAAAGACCCAGTATTCAGGGTTTATGTCAAGAGGCACAGCAAGGCACATAAGCAGTTGCTGGAAGGAAAAATACAAGAAGAAGACTGTGTGCTCTACTTAACATCAGATGGGAAGCATAAAACTTGTAAATCATCTTGTATTCAGGGTTATAAAAGTCCATGGGGTAAAGCAGGATGGCTCTGGTTTTTACCTATGTATTTCATACCGCTTTGTGAATCATATCAATAGCCCATTTTCTTTTGCTATAGGTTGACATAGAGTAGATAACTTGGATATTAATAAAATATTAACCTAACGATTCTTTAAAAATTAAATTGGTTACATTGAGTGAAGAACTGCATGAATGAAAGGAACAGCAGAACTCAAAAGTATCAAGTGGCTTAAAGGCTGGTGCCATTGGCAGAATTTTGTATTCTTTAATCATGGGGCAACTTTCACGGGACCTGGCCTGCTGGAACTGGATGGGCTCCATCTCTCTGTTAAGGGCAGAAGGATTTTAGCTCATGAACTGGCAGAGCTCATTGAGAGGGCTTTAAACTAGGTTTGGAGGGGGAAGGGCATGCAGTTGGACTGTCTGGAAGCAGGCCCAAGGATGGTAAGCCAGAGTTAGGGGTGAGATCAGCAGCCCAGCTGAGGGGCATGTGGACTAATGCACACAGCATGGGCAACAAAAGCAAGAAGAGCTGGAGGCCACGGTGAAACAGCAAAACTCTGATGTAGCACAGAAACGTGATGGGATGACTCACATGGCTGGAACACTGCACTGGTGGCTACAAGCTCTTCAGAAGAGACAGGAAAGGAGAAGAGGTGGAGAGGTGGCCCTTTATGTTAGGGAGGCTCTCAACGGCATGGGCATTGAAACTAATGATAATGAGGTTGAGTGCCTATGGGTAAGAATTAAGGGGAAGGCCAAAAAGACTGGCATCCTATTGGGAGTCTGTTATCATCCACCCAACCAGGAAGAAGAGGTGGATGACTTATTCTACAAGCAGAAGAAGGATGTTTCAGGATCACTAGTGCTTGTTCTTGTAAGTGACTTTAACCTACCAGACATCCGCTGAGAAGTCAACACAGCAGAGCCCCCTCTGGGGGGCTTAGAGTGTGTGGAAGAACAATTTTTTGTGACAGCTGGTGAGTGAGCCCAACAGGGGGGGGACTACACTTGACCTGCTGTTGCAAACAGAGATGGGCTGGTAGGAGATGTGGTGGCTGAAGGCTGTTTGAGTCATAGTGATCATGAAACAAAAGTTTTCAATATTTGGCAAGAAAAGAATGGGCATCAGTAGAACTTATGCACTGGACTTTCAGAGGGCAGATTTTAGCCTATTCAAGAGACTTATTTGGAGAGTTCCTTGGGAAGCAGTCCTTAAGAACAAAGGAGTCCAGGAAAGGTGGGAGTGCTTCAAAACAGAAATCTTGAGGGCACAGGAGCAGACAGTCCTGGTGTACCAAAAAGATGAGCCGATGAGGCAAATGTCCAGCCTGGATGGGCAAGGAGCTTTTGGAGGAACTAAGGAAAAAAAGGGGTGTATCACCTTTGAAAGTAGGGTCAGGTATCTCAGGAAATGTTTAGGGCAGTTGCTAGGGCATGTGGAAAAAACTTAGAGAGGCAAAAGCCCAGTAGGGCTCAAACTGCCAACTTTTGTGAAGAAAAATAAAAAATACTTTTATAAATACATTAATGGCAAAAGAATGATCTCCATTAATGGTAAGGATAACCTCCATTCTCTATTATATGTAGGAGGGAACTTAGTACCTAAAGATGAGAAAAATGCAGAGGTACTGAACACTTTCTTTGCCTCAGTTTTCAACAGAAAGACATGTCCTCAGGACAGCTGTCCTCCTGGGTTGGTGGATGTGTCAGGGAGCAGAATGGTCCCCCTGTTATCCAGGAGGAGGCAGTCAGAGAACTGCTGAGGCACTTGGATGTTCATAAATCCATGGGACCAGATGGGATCCATCCCAGGGTGATGAGGAAGCAGGCAGATGAGCTTGCAAAGCCTCTCTCCATCATTTACCAGCAGTCCTGGCTCACTGGGGAGGTTCCAGATAACTGGAAACTGGCCAGTGTGACACCCATTCACAGAAAGGGTGGGAAGGAGTATCCTGATAATTATAGACCAGTCTGTCTGACCTCAGTACCTGGTAAGCTAATGGAGCAGTTTACACTGAGTGTCATTATGCAGTACTTACAGGATGGCCAGGGTACCAGACCCAGCCATCAGGAGTCTAGAAAGGGAAGGTTGTGTTTGACCACACTTTTTATGACCAGGTACCCCCTTGGTGGATGCAGGAAAGGCTGTGGATGTTGTGTACCTGGACTTCAGCAAGGCCTTTGGCACTGTCTCCCGAGCACACTCCTGGGAAAGCTGGCAGCCCACGGCTTGGACAGGAGCACTCTGTGCTGGGTTAGGAAATGGCAGCATGGCTGGGCCCAGAAAGTTCTGGTGAATGGTGCTGCATCCAGCTGGGGGCCAGTCACCAGGGGTGTCCTCAGGGGTCTGGGCCAAGTCCAATAAGATGAAGTCCAATAAGTCCAAGTGCCAAGTCCTGCATTTTGGCCACAACAACCCCCTGCAGCATTACAGGCTGGGGATGGTGTGGCTGGACAGTGCCCAGGCAGAAAGGGACCTAGGGGTGCTGGTCCACAGCCAGCTGAACATGAGCCAGCAGTGTGCCCTGGTGGCCAAGAAGGCCAATGGCTCCTGGCCTGGATCAGGAATAGTGTGGCCAGCAGGAGCAGGGAGGTCACCCTTCCCCTGTACTGGCACTGGTGAGGCCACACCTCGAGTGCTGTGCCCAGTTCTGGCCCCTCAGTTTGGGAAGGACCTTGAGATGCTTGAGCATATCCAGGGGAGAGCAATGAGGCTGGAGAGGGGCTTGGAACACAAACCCTGTGAGGAACGACTGAGGGAGCTGGGGTGGCTTAGCCTGGAGAAAAGGAGACTCAGAGGTGACCTTATCACTCTCTACAATCTCCTGACATGTAGTCAGGTGGGGTTGGTCTCCTCTTCCAGGCAACCACTGACAGAATGACAGGTCACAGTCCTAAGCTGTGCCAAGAGAAGTGTAGGTTGGATGTCAAAAAAAATTCTTCACTGAAAGCATGATTGGGCAGTGGAATAGTACGCCCAGGAAGATGGTGGAGTCACCATCCCTGAACATGTTTAAAAAAGGCTGGATGTGGCACTCAGTGCTGTGGTTTAGTTGATGAAGAGGTGTTAGGTGATAGGTTGAACCCTATGATCTTAAAGGTCTTTTCTGACCCAGTTCATTCTGTGATTCTGTCAATTCCAGTTTGCACTATAGACTAGGACCTGGCTCCATCTGCCTTTGGTGCTTGTGGGACTTGGGAAAAAAATATCTTCCTTTCAAAACTGAAATGGGGGGGGGGGGGGGGTGATGAGGGGCTGTTTATTTCACAGCAGTTTTATAATTCTGACAGTCACATAATGCTTTTTCTTTAATTCAAGCTAGAGGGCACTGCTGTTATGTGATAGGGCTGTTTATTTTGAGTTTATAAAATTTTGGCCAGAAATTAAGTGTACTTTAGGTAGTCTTCCTCTGAAATATAAGGGTTTCACTGGCAGTGAAAAAAGTTAGTGGTGGGATTTTTTGATGGGTTTTTAAAACTGAATTGTAATTGCATTGTGCTTTTGTTGACTTCTGAAAGATGACATATCAGAACTGCCTTCCTGAGGGCCATGGTGTACCTTGTAACATCAGCACTTTACTAGAACAAATTCCTCCCAAAATTTGTTTGGCATATGTTCCATCTTATTTTTTATCATATTTCATATTTCTTTCCAGTAAACCAGTACAACACCAAAATTTGAGAAATCAAAAAAATATGTTGAAAGAATGGCTGTATTATCTTTTTTACATACAAAAATAGGAAATATTACTTATTTCTTGTCTAAAAAACTGCTTCAGTCTTCCTCTGATGGTCACATTACCTGGAGAGCAGAGCTGTGCCAGCAATGGCCTCAAGAGGGGCTGTTGAACAGTACAGGCTTGAATAAGGGACTGATGGTAACTTTGAAAGGAAATCCCCAAAGGATGATGCAAATACCAAAAAAAAAAAAAAAGTCATAGAGCAAGAATTGATGACAGTAATAAATATTTTAGAAAAATGGCCGTGATATAAAATGATACATACCATACTGCACTTTCCTAAGTTACCTGGGTTTTCCTGCTCTTACTGGTAATATTAGGAGCCCTGCAGCTGGGTGATTGTTCATTAATGTGATGGTATGTTCTGCCACAGTACTGACATGCAGTGTGATGAGGTGGTCAGTCACAGCGTTTTCTTCCTTTGCTACATCTGAAGATATGACATTCAGAGAAAATCTTCCCTCTTGGTGTTGACATATTTTCGACACCTAGTGGTACAAAGTATAAATTACTGAAGGTTTATTAATGGGAATACTACTTTACCAGCAGTAACTGCTTAGTAAAGAAATTAAGCAAATAGTAAACTCAGATAGAATGGAGTCAATTGTTAAACTTTAAAAAAATTACAGTCAATGTTTTAAGAAGAAATTATAACAGGTATTATTTTGCTGCCGTACCATCCTCCAGTCGGGGAAGAGCAAGAAGAGGCTGTCCATGTCCCTCTTATTTTAAAGCTCTTTGGGACAGGAATGGATTCATTCAGCCACATCACACTGGTGCTGAATAACAGGAAATACAGAGAAAGATATTGTGGGAAAGAGGCTGAGCTGCCACAAGAAATTTTTCTGTTGAGTATTAATGAAATTGGTAAGGATGACTGAAAGTTTCAGAAGGATATTGTGAGAGTAAGCAGCGAAACAGCAGGTAAAGTTAATTGTAGATCAGTATAAAGTAATGCAGATGGAGAATAAATGTATAGCACATGCTCTCCCTCTTTCTTTCAATTGCTTACAGTGCAGATAAGACAATGATGTCACTTCATAAATCTAATTTTTGTCAGCACATTTTTGACATTTTGGTACTTCAAGTATATCTCAGAGGTAAACAGAACTGATAAAATTTCAATATGAGCCTTAGGGATGATCAAGGTTTGGAGTGTTTTCCACCAGAGAACTGAAATTACCTGGTTAGAAACCATCAGTAGAGGAAAATACAGCAGAAGGTAAATACGTGTTGTCCTTTTTTGACTTTCTTGAGCCCACCACATTTCTCTGTCATTTCCCCTCCCATCATGGTTTAACCAAGCCTCATCCAGCTGCTCACTCACTCCCCTGCAGCAGGATGAAGTGAACCAGCAGAGTAACAGCTGGAAAACTCATGAGTTGAGTTAAGGCTAGTTTAATAGGTAAAGCAAAAACTGTCCACATAAGCAAAGCAAAACAAGAAATTAATTTACCGCTTGCCATGGACAGGCAGGTGTTCAGACATGCCCAGGAATGCAGGGCACAATCAAGCATAACAGTGACCTTGAAAGACAAGCACAATCATTTCTACTTCCCTCATCTCTATAGGCTGACCATGATGCCATAAGATCTGGGATATCTCTTTTGTCACTTGGGGGGGACCTGTTCTGGCTGTGTCTCCTCCCAAATCCTTGTGCATTCCCAGCCTTCTTGCTGGTGGGGTGGAGTGAGGAGCAGAAAAGGTCTTGCCTTGAATAAACCACCCTGAGTTATCAGTACTGTTTCCAGCTCAAATTCAAAGTGCAGACCTACAGTAGCTACTCTGAAGAAAATTAACTCCTTCCCAGCCAAAACCAGCACATCTTCTTAACAGGGCCAAGAAGAAAACATGGTGAAAAAATTCATGGATCAAGATAAAGACACTTACCCATTTTCATTACGGGCACAAAGGAGTTGGCTTTGGGAAATTAATTGCCATTCAAGGGGATACCCTGTAGGGAGAATCAAGACAGAAAAAAAATTCTGTAGAATTTATGAATTTATTCACTGAAGCACTATATGAACAAAATACAATCGGTAGCTTACTTTTCATTCAAAAAATATGATTGCATATGAGTGATACGAATACAAAAATAATTATCAGACTTCTCATTATTTAAATTGGTTTATGTTATTTTTTCTCATTAGGATTATAGAGAAGAAGCATAAAAAACTGGTAAATTAAAATTCTTTTATTTTTTGTCACAGAAGAGCACATGGTGTCAACAAAAACGAATTTTGGACTTCATAGACTGGAGAAACTAGGGTTACTCTTTCACACATGAGAAACTATTTTGAGGGTTAGTAAATCATTTGTAAAACACCTTTGGGTCCTCAAGAAGGCAACAGTTACAGAAGCAGCTAATATGATTGAGAATATACTTTATCTTGATTCATATGTGTTTATTTTGATGAAAACCTATGACCATCAGAATCTATTTAAAGGAGTCTATTTTGCACTCTCTCTTACTGAATTTCATGTTTGGATTTGGGTTCCTTCCTTCCCATTAAAAAAATATACAAAGACTTAATAAACTAACAAAGGTTTTTTTATTCTGAGCACTGAGAACTGAGCTGGATGCATTTCCATAACACATTATTCTGCCAAAATTTAGTTCTTGATGATAGCTGTGCTGGCAGTATCTTCAGATTCTGAAGATTATAATGCTATTTTACGCTTGTTGGAGAGAAGCAAAATGTAGTGTTCTGGCTCTTTATCAGAGGTAACAAAGCACTAAGTGATAAGAAGAGTTTGGCAAGGCCAGCTTCAGTGACATGGAGAAAGCAAAATCCCTTTTGCTTACACACAGAGAAACCCCTGAGAGACAACATGAAAATAACCAGGCATCACTCCAGCCACTTTGCAGAAGACTACTGCATTTTGATCTTTCATTAGGTACTGAATATAATGCAAAGTACTGTTAGTCTTGTAATTGTCGTACATTAATGGAACTTAGGCCTGTAATGAAAAACAATTGTCAACAACAGTAATGAACACGGCAATTGTGATTCTGCTGTCATAATGTATTGCAAAGGTGAATCCAGTGACAAGGAAGAAATCACCATGCATGGTCCCCCACTTTACACCATGCCTGCCTTTTCCATGGCATGACTTGTTTTCTCTGAAATATTTGTTTTCCTATGGCACTTTATCAATTTTGTTTATCTGTTTGCATTTTTATTTTTCTTTTATTCAGGTTTGTGCTTTGACCAAGTCAGGGCCCATGAATTCTCTGGTTGCTGAATATCTGTCTTTAGAGCTTTTGTAGCAGAGAACAGATTGTTCTATGCTGTGTCTCTTTGTGAGTGTAACGTATCTGAAAATCTGTAACTCCTGTATGGGTAGAATATCAAAAGGACTTGTTAACCTTCAGAAATAAAAGCAATTTACAGATGGTATTGAATGAGGTTTCTTATTGCTGTTTTCAGCTGTAGTTATTTATTTTCCACAATAGATGCTGAAATGAGAGGGTAAGGGTTTTTTCTTGGATGAAGTAGTTATGTACTATAGTCATGCTTGACCTTTAACTGAGAAAGCAATTTTTACTTTATTTCAGATTGTGTATTCTTTGGGATATTTTTTCTAGACCTCAACTTGAAATTAAAAGGTGTCATAGCATGTTTTGTGTACATTTTAGATGAAGATCCTGCAGATGTTTAGGAATCCTACAGTTCATAAATAATATAAGACATGATTATACTACCCTCTAAACTGTACAGTTCTGGAAGGGCTGTTTGGTTAGGGCTTTTTCCTCCTTTTTTTTTTGTTCGTTTGCATTTTTTACGCTTGTTGGAGAGAAGCGTTGATTGTTTGTTTGTTTTCTTGTTATAACCACTGTAAAATTTCCTGCTAGACGTGAACTCATTGAGGGGGTGGGGTGGAGGAATTGTTATTAATATTCTATAGATCACATTTTTTTCAGTACCACAGAGTAGGAATTGGTAAATTGAGTGTTGGTTGAATAGTCCTTTACAGTACAACATAATTTAGAATCTGAGGATAGTGCTTTTGTGTGACAGCTTGTATTAACTACTTTTACAAACACCTCTTGTGAGAATACAGATTTCTAAAAAGCAAGTTGAAAGTTAATGGCTTCTTTGAGAAACAGTGCTTGAGTAACTGTGACTACTAGTATATGTAAATGAAAGATGAACTGTACAGGTGAGGCACAGAGAAATGAAAAATCATTTGACAGCAAGTCATTGACAACTGAAATAGTGAAAGCCCTTTCTCACTGTACCAAATTTTTTTTATCAAAGTCAAATTGTAGGAAATTAAATTTCAAACATTGTAGACAAAAAAATAAGTTGAGATGGAGGAAGTGAAATATACCATTCTGCTTGTATCTATCCGTCTTAAAAGGATAATTTTCAGATATATTCTTGGGTGTTTGTTTCTGCCAGCCAGTCATAGCTTGTTGAATTACATTAGTTTTTGCTCTTGCTACTCATATAAAGATACTAGGGATGCAACAGAGATTTTAAAATACTAGTTCAACAAAACTTCTCCCTCATCTTCCAAATTAAAATATAGCCTATATTGCAGGAAAATCACTCTTTCCCCTCTCCACTTTGGATGACATTAGAAATTTCAATTTACTTGCATTGAAGAAAAGAGAACTAAACTTCTAAATGTGTACATTTAGCCAGCTATGAAGAGGTTTTTATATAGTTGTCTGGGATGGGGATCATAGAAAAGGAATTCAGTCCTGTTGTTGTGGGTTGGTTTGGTTTATACATGCACATGTGAAATGACAGGGCATATGTCTGCAATTAACAATTCTTTTTGGCAGTCTGAACAATTGGTTTTTTCCTAGGGAGTAAAACAGAATACTGTGAAAAATGCATTTCTCCAAAATGTTTCTGACTTTCAGTAAATGATAATCTAGTGTCCTTTATTCTTGCAAAGTTGCCCCAGCATGACTGTGTCAGCAGAACTATTTTTTTTTTAAGAAAGCACTATAATGCCAAATCAATGTTATGGGATAGGTAAACAGGTTATGTCAGAAAAGGGGAATGCAAAAAAGACAAGTATAGCAAGATCAAGTTTGGGAAGTACACAGGGAACCCATGTAGTGTGGACAAATGGAAAACATAGCAAAGAGGCATTGGTGGATTTCCTTGCATGTAGGCATTTGAAGATTTGGAAAATTATATAACACAGTCATTTTTTCCCTTCATTATTTTAAACCTTAGGAGAGAAACCATTTCTTATAGCAGATGCTTTGTTTTAAAAGTAATCTGATGGTAATAATTTTATTTTGTGCTTTTAAAAGGATTTTTCCTTGCAATTAAACTTAGCTAAAAGACACAATCCTTTTTAAACTGATTTTCATTGGGCTGGCACTAATTCAGCTGATAAAGGGATGAAATTTATGGACAGTCTAGATGTATTGTAGAAGTTTGTTTTATAGAGACTCTAATTCAAAGCATTCCAAAATATATTATACCCTGCTTCATAATAAACATTTAGTTATTGGCCAATGCACAAAGTATGGGTCTAGGCACTCCTAAACAGAGGTCTCAACTTGATTTTCCAAGGAAATGAGACTTATGTGAACAGACTAATTGTATCTGTCTTTGGATCTTTTGTGATTTTAGCTGATCTCCTCAAAGAGGTTGAAGGTAGAAACCTGAAGTTCTTTGCTTCAGAGAATTTAGTGCTGCTGGATGGTTATAAATAAGAGAAAGGAGAAAGCTTCTCAAAGCAACCCAATTGCAATAAAAGCAATGAGTCAGCAGAGGAGAGGCTCTTTTCAAAGCACCAGGAGAAGGAGCTGTGTTCATTCAGTCACACAATGTAGCACGTAGCACCATATCCTTAGAGACTTGGGCACACAACATCAGATCTTCTGCTTCCTTCCAGGAAGGGCATAGTTGTTCTTTTTTGTTTTATAAGCTTTTATTTTGAGAGAGAACATTGGCCTCCTTTCAGAGCAAAGTGATTCAGTATCCACTTTGGGGGCTTAAATTTTTTTGCTGCTTTACATGACCAAGTATAAAATGCCATGCAAGTGAGTTAATAGGACTCTACATGGAAGTCAGGAAGGAAATTGTCCACTTCTTAAATGGCAACCTTCCCTGCCACACAAGCAATACGGACGTGCCCAGCTGGGACATGTTTGTTGGTATTAGAATATGTGGGACTTGTTAAGGATGTGTTGGGAGTCTTTTTTTGCTGATTTTATGTTGAATTTGTTTTAGTTCGGGTTTTTTTGTTTTGTGCTTTTTAATGGTCTTATTCATCAGAATGTCCTATTGTATTTAAAAATTACCAGACTCTTAATGGCACTGTTTCCAGTAATGCCACTGCTTCAAATGATGAAGTTCTTTTCTGGCATGTCATAGTAAAATTGTGTGTTTATAAGACATAATACTAGTTACTAATTATTATTAAGAGACCTGTAAGAGTCTGTACAGTTTTGTAAATACATGGACCACTTCCTTTTACTTCAATGACTTCAAGTTTCCCTACTATGCCATGTTGTTGACAAGACTGAGTACTGGGATCTATTTCATCTTATTGCTGCCAATACTGGAGGGGTTGTTGCGTCACTCTTTGCATTACTCCACTGAATTTAAATAAATATGACAGGCTGGGTTTAGAGTTGCTTTTTTACTTCTTCTTTGGTAAATTCAGAGTAATGGGCTTCTGGTAGTCCTCCTTCTTAAACAGTTTCTAGACATATCCAGATGCAAAAGCAATAGTAACAGGGGTTTTCTTGTTTTCTTAGCATATAAGTTCCAACTACCCACTTACTTGTTTTCTAGCAGAATTGCTGAATTAATTTGTTCTTCAAAACAGGTGACTGTTGGTTAGAAACCTGTAGGTTTTTCTCTACGTTATAAAATATCAGAGCTACCAAAAATGTTACAGAGTTTTCTTCCTCACTTACGAATTAATTCCAAGTTTTGTGTCATCTTCATGTTATTTTGTTTGAGGGATAGGCCTGTTTTGCTTTATTTTGTGGGGTTTTTTTTGGTTCTTTGGGCTTTATACTGCTCTTTAAGTAAAATATTATGTTACATACATTTTCATTTTGCTTTGGTTCTTTGGCACTAGGGGAGACAGTTCAGCTTACTAGAAACAGAGTTAACCCTTCGAGTTATTTCAACTAATTATAACTGACTTTTAGATGCTTCTGGGAAAAAAATAACATAAAAAACTGTAACTGGAACAATATCACAAGGGGAAGAGCAGAAAGGAGGAAAAAGTAGGTCTTAAAAAGTGTACACTTCTATGGTTTCTCACAGAAAAATAAAAGATGGTAGAAGGACTGGTCTAAATATATTTATATATATATATAGGATTTTGAAGAAAGGTTGAACTGAACTGGCTTACTTGAGCCTCTAAACTAAGTTGCCTTTGTGATAGTGGTGATTTTTAATTTCTTACATGCCCATATCTTTGAGGTAGGTTCATAATTCCTTATTTGGAAGGAGCATTTTTTTCTCAAAAAATACTATGAAGGGCACTCATTCTTTAGGCTGGACTGTTCTTAAGAAAAGTAAATACTGGTGAATACTGAGGCAATGGGTGAAAATTGTGGGTTTTTTCCTGCTCAATATCACCTATGTATTCATAAATAGAAACATTTGAGGAGAGGTACACCCATAAATGTACCAAATTCAGCTCTGAGGTACTCACCAGAGCTGATACCTTGTTAGCCTTTCTCCACAAAATGTCATATTTATATCTCCTGGATATAGATATATATTTTTCACTTTATATGGCCTTTCATCTGAAATGTTCTGACTTTATCGTTGCTATTTCTATGTAGCATTAACATAACACACAAAGTTACACAAGCACACAGCACACAGTAACCCAAGGCTTGGGTTTAGTGCATTAGGAATGACTGGGAGGAAGCCCTTCAGCCAGCAGTGGATTTATTGCAAATTGTTCTCCTCTTACTTTGCCATGTTATTAGTGGCATAAATAGTACATATAGACATGTGATCTGATACTGAAAAGGGAGGACAGTAGTGATGGGAAAAATCATTAATGATGTAGAGCTTGTAAGTGAGGATTCCAGAATTAGTGCTGTACTTGGAAGTGGAGGATTGCATGTAACGGTTCACATTAGAAGGATATGTACAAGTGGTGAATATTTTCTGGCTTTTCAGAACAGACTTCAATGTACTGCAGACCAAATATCCTTTCTCTTCCCCGTGTTCCTTCCTTTGTAGTAAGTGAATAATTGCGTTGCTGCCTTTGTTGCTGCAAAAGAATGATTTATTGGCAAAGGGAAGCTTGAAAAACAAATCCCCTAAGGGTGCAGAAGATGGAACAAAGTCCAATCATTCTCTGAGCTGTGGCTTGAGGAGATTTAAAGTGTCAAAACTTTGCTATAGAGACTAAAATAAAGTCACTGTACAGAGACAGCTGTGGCTGAATATATTTTTTCACCCAACTTCTCTACCAGAACTTGATGCTTCTGCACCAGAATCTGGATGGAAGCATATGCCCCTGGTTCTGTTGTCTGGGTTCAATCTGGCAAATTCACATCTGTAGTAGTCACAACAAAATTAACCAGAGTACATCTCTCAGAGACCTTTGTCAGCAGAATAAGAAAAAAAACCTAATCAGAAGGCAAGAAAAAATTTCAAAATATAATTTAAAAATTATTCATCAAAGGCTCTAAGAAAATAAAGTTTAAAACAACAAAAGACAAAAGTCTGTGGTTTTAGATTTGGCATGAGGAGTCAGAGGTTGAATCAGTCCTGAGAGGAAGGTACTTGTAAATGTGTGTTGCAGCTAGAGAGTTTTGATACCTGCATACAATTGGCTGTATGAAACACATGCTCTCTGTGTGAAAACCATGTGACTGCTATCACTGATAAGTTTTTCCAGGTCATTAGGTTTTCTTGCACAGTCTTGCTTGCATACATCATCTTTAAGGTAGAAATGAGTGAATATGTACAGCTGAAAAATCTTTATTCTTAGAAGAGAAACATACTATTTTACAGACATTTACAGTAATACCTGAACAACTCCTTGCAATGGAAGATCTGAGGATTTTATTTTAATGGAAAGTTTAATGTGCATTTCTCTAAAGGAAAATTGGCAAATTTCTATTTTGCAGCAATTAAATCCCTTAGTGAATAAGAAACAAAGAAATTAATTGCATATGAAAAGACCAATTAGTAGCAACTCAGCCAAAATCATTTATATCAGCATCTGGTGTCATGTTAAAAATGAAAAGGCCACTTCAGAAAGAGAACCAGCTGGAAAGCTCCTCTAGGCCTGCTCTTTCCTTAGTGCTAGAGCCTGTGACACATTTTATGGATTTATGATCTGCCAACAAAATTACTGTTTGAAGTGAATTTTCCACAATGAAGAAAAAAAAAATCTGGCAAATTCAGACAGTGTTCGGAAAAAAAATTTAGAAAGTGTTTTTAGTGTTAATCTATTTCCTATCAAATGCCATGGTTCCATTTTAACACTCCTATTTTCCACTCCTGTATGTGTATTGAAACATGATGTACACCATTCTTTTCATGAATTTGGTTTAGATATTCTTGCAACATGTGAAGAGACTCTAAAGGCCATTATATTGATGTTGGTCAGCAAATCTGAGCATCTTTCTTGGAAGGATGCAGAGCATTTTGCAGGGCAAAAAAATGAAACTCTCATGCTGGATTTCTCTTTGCATTTTGTGGGGGTTTTTTAGTTTCATTTGGAGTTTTTTGTTTGTTTTGTTTGCTTTGGGTTTTGTTTGTGATGGGGTATCTTTGTGTGGATTTTTGTTTGTTTTTGTTTGGTTGTTGTTGTTTGTTTGTTTCTTTGGGGATTTTTTTGCAAGCCATTTCCACATCTTGTTTGACTGGGAGATTAATTCAGAGGCATGAAGACATGCCTGCTTGCTGCCTAGAGGCCACGCTGCCAACACAGAAAGGAAGTCCCTCTACACTAGCAGTGATCATGGTGCTATTTGCAAGGGCTCTGAGTAGGTGTTGTGGTCAGTAGCTGTCTAGTAGAGCCTACAAAGGCCCTGTTTACTTGCAAAAAAATATGGATTTCAATGGCTTTGACATTTACAGCAGTGTTTATCAAGTCATCTATAGACCATCAAGAATAGAGCAAGTTAAGGAAAGATAGAATTTGATGTGCAAACCTTATTCACTGTGCTTCATCAAATTGTATTGTTAGCACTCACTGGTGAATATTGGCTTTGAGGAGAATGTGTGGTAGACCTGTAGGGAAAAAACCTGCAGAGCTGAGAGCAGCAGCCCATCACAGGAAAAAGAAGCTTCAACAAAATTTTGTATCCTTTAAACAAAGTATTTTCCCTTCTGTCTCTTGATTCTTAACACCTTTACTGATAATTTACCCTATTTCCAGATAGAATACATTCTATCTGCATGTAAGATACAGTGAAGAAATACTGAATTAATTTTTTCAATTCTTGCTGTACCATGAAAAACTGTATTTCTTGGAAGTAAATAGTAAGTTATACACACAACATTAAATTAGTATATCGTGACATTAAAGAGTATATCTCACAGTTTTCAAGTATTTATATAATGCTATTTAAAAACGGATGGGAAAAGTGGTCTAATTTGCCCCTAGACTAGCATGTGCAAGAAATTTAATTGAAGAAACAGAATAAACCAAAGATAGGCAATTCACATCAAAGAGGAAAAAGATCACATCATAAAACCATAGAATCACACAATAGCTTGGGTTGGAAGCTGCCTTAAAGTCTGGCATCTAGTTCCACCGTCTGTGCCATGGAGTGGCCTCCCTGCCACCCACTGTAGCAGGTGCCCAGGGCCCCATCCAACCTGGCCTTCAAAGAGGATGTGAAAAGCTGTAAATTTGGAAGAAAATTCATTTTTATTTTGGAATTAAACTAATTTCGCTGTTTTTTTTTTTTTTTTCCACTTGGTTATTTTGTTTCTTAAATAAACAGGTCAGTCCCTCTGAATTCCTCTCTCAAGTTTATTGTCTGTCTTGGAACATAAGTATATCTGAGTGGCAAATATATTATTCTGAAGGAAGTCAGTATTAATTTACACAGACATTTCTGAACTTGAGAACTAATGATAAGCATTGCAGTAAAAAACAGAGTAATTGTATGTTTTATGGCTGGTATGTTTCTCTCCTGCTCTGTTTTTTATGACTTTGTGCTGCTGATTTTTCTTCTTTTATTCTTCTATTGCTTAGTGGCTGAGAAAAAAAAATTAAGCAAATCTGAAATTTTTAATGTCTTAGAGAATTTTTGTAATTTGCAAGTTTCTGAATACGTTGCCTAAGATACCTTGTGTGAAATTTCTTGGATGTTGACAAGCACTCTTTTAAAGCAGAAATCTAAGCCTAAGTGTCGAAAGAAAGAACTGTGTGCATCAAGACTTTCTTGGGAGAGGAGCTCAAGTAATATTAACCATTATGGCATTATTAGTGGAAGAGAACAGATACAAACTTCACACTCACACTACTTATCCATTCACATTGTGGCAGTGGAAACACCCTGACCATCTTCCAAGCCTTCTGCCACATGTGCTAGAGGGCAGCTACCCTGCCAGAATTCCACATAAACACTCGTACTGGCCCACCAGTGTCTGAGATACCTCAGCACTTCGCTTATGTGCTCAAAACATTCGCACTACCATGAGTTCAAGCTGTACTCTGGAAAAAAAAAAATTAAGAGAAGAGAAAAACCCAAACCAAAACAACAACAACAACAAAAAAAACCCAACCCAAACCAAAAAAACCACCAAAAATCAACAATAATAAAAAGACAAAAAACTAAAAAAGACAAAACCACAAAAAGACAAAAAACAACCCCCCCACACACATTTATGGGATAAGCAGTTGACGGCTAATGGAATAAAAGAGAATAGAATTCAGCTTCCTTAATCTGGGTGACCTCCACAGATCTCTTCCAACCTCAACCATTCTGTAGCTCTGTGATCCCTACAGGAATGATGATAGACAGACCACAGAGAGGGCACAGTCCCTGGGGCAGTGTGGGAAGATGTAGTCTGGGAGGTAGACAGTGGGAAAAGAAGGCCCATAGGAGATCTACAGCTTTAGTGAGGTTTTGAGCAGATATCTGAGAGGTCTTTTTGGTAGCTGGAGTCCTGACCTTCTTCATAGCTGTGAGCCATGAGATCATGAGGCCTGTGTTAGTTAAGAGCACAGCAAAGCTAGGAATATCTAGCATTCAGTTTGTTAGTCTGAAAGAGACTCGACAGAGATTTACCAAAACACCAGGCTTTTACCTTGTTTTCTTTCAATTCTTTTCCTTTTACTTAAAGGGGCAATTTTTGTCTGATGAGCAGAACCTAGGTAATTAAGGGCTACAGATGCTGTGGTGTAACAAAAAGAAAACTGAAAGTTAAGAGCTTCTTTCTGCTTTACCTGTAGAAAAATAAAATTGATTATTAGTAGAAAGACTAGAATGACAACATTCTTTATTTTCTTTTTTCCCCCGAAGTCACAGTAGAGGAACTAAGGAATTTTTCAATTATAACCCCTTTGACCAAAGGGTATGTTACAGCATTCTGGTGCAAAAAACCCTATTTGGGATAAGGGATCAGAAACCAAAATATAAAGCTGTAGGAAGCTCAAATGAAACAGGGACAAATAGTGAGCTGGAAAGTGGAGTAGGAACTCAAAGTAAAACTTAGTATTGTATGAGTTAGTATTTTATTCCTAGTTTTCCTCTGTTAAATTCATGTTTATTTCCTTTTCCTTTTCACAGAATTTCAAAATATTGTGAGTTGGAAGGAGCTCACCAGGATCATTGAGTCAAACTCTGCAGTGAATGTCCTGTACAGGCATCGAACCTGTAACCTTGGCGTTCTTACCACCACGCTTTGATGCTGGATATGCATATTTCCCTGCATGCAATTTCCCTGCTCAGCTGGCTTCTGCTCTATGTTCCTGTTAGCGACAAATCAAATTAAATAAATGGAACGTAGCACACATTACTCTGAATTTCAAGAGATAACATTTCTTAGAAGTCTCTCAAAAGCTGGCAGCAATTCTTTTGTTATACCATGTCAATAAGCCCCAAGATTGCCCGGAACAAAAATGCATTATAGATTAGCATAAGGACTAGAGAGATGCTGCTGCAAATTTCTGGTCTAATTTCCTGTACAACACAGACCATAAGGACTTCCTTTCATCCCAGTTTGTCTGTTTTTCTAAAAGCTATGCTCCAATTAAAAATAAAATGAGAGCCATTATAATAGTAAATTAATTTCAGCTCCTGGTAAAATATTCCAGTGATAGGTTATTCGCATAGGAATGGGTGGAAAGTTTGCCTTGTTCTGTTCCATGCCAAGGTTCCACTTTTGATGTGTGGAAATTGTTACATATTTGTTGGTTATCTTGAAAAGTCATCTGTTACTTTCTGTTCTACACTTTGTGTGATTAAGTTACTCATGCTTATTCTCTTTGATCCCTTAAAAGTTTCAGTTCTCATGAAGACATACATTAGGCATGGCTCCAGCCCTTTAAACAGTATCAGTTCCAAGTTTCTTCATGGTGAAGGATAAAAATCAAGAGCTGACTGGCTAAGCTAGCTTTTTCCCAATTTCCATTGGCAACACCAAGCCGAGCCTGGCTCCATCCTCTTGACACTCTCCCTCCAGATACTCACAGACACTGATGAGGTCCCCTCTCAGTCATCTCTGCTCAAGCCTGAGCAGGCCCAGCTCCCTCAGCGTTTCCTCCCACGAGAGATGTTCCTGTCCCCCCATCATCTTTGTCCCCTCCACTGGACCTGCTCCAGCAGCTCTGTGTCTCTCTGTTTCTGAGGAGCCCAGAACTGGACACAGCACTCCAGCTGTGCCTCGCCAGGGCTGAGTAGAGGGGCAGGATCACCTCCCCCAGCCTGCTGGCACTGCTCTTCCCAATGCACCCCAGGACACCATTGCCCTTCTTGGCCACCAGGACACACTGCTGGCTCATGGACAGCTTGCTGTACACCAGGAACCCCAGGCCCTTCTCCTCAGAGCTGCTTTCCAGAAGATCAGACCCCAGCCTGTGCTGGTGCCTGGGGTTCTTCCTCCCCAGGTGCAGGACCCTGCATTTGCCTTTGTTGAATTTCAGGCAGTTCTTCTCTGCCCCTCTCTCCACCCTGTCAAGGCCCTTCTGAAGGGCAGTCTGGCCCTCTGGCCACTGCTCCCACCATTCTATCAAAAAAAAGTCCTACCTTAGGCAGGTTGTGTAAACCATATTTATTAGAAGGCTGTGGATTTTTCTATTTTACTACTACCACTGCTCTCAGATGTAAAGTTCTATGATGGTGTCTTCTCATTCTTAAAGCAAAATTGAATCACTGATAAGTAATAAATGAATCATGAAACACAGCCAATTGTCCTGCAGAATTCTTTAGAAGGCATTTGTATGGCATTTTCATTTTTATGAAATGCATTTCATAAAATTTCATTTCATTTTTAGCAGCATTTACCATTTTTTTCTTTTCATATCTAAGGTAGCAGAGGCAAAGAGGATAAAAAGAGGGTCTGAACTGTAGACACCAAATCTTGCAGGTGCAGAGTATTCACAGATTGAAAATAAAATTATATACTCTGAAAATACTGATCAACATGGTATTCTGCTATTCAAATATGGTACTGTTCTCATAAGTGGAAACAACTCTTTGGTTTAAAATTGGATGTCATTCATTTTGATGACATTTGTAATAAGTTATTTTAAAAGGAAAAAAGTATCATACGGTAAATGTAAATGTAAATACAGGGTTTTAAGCAATAAATTGTAAGTAATGACCTCTATCACAAACAACATATTATTCACATTAATATGCAAAATGAAAGAGGTAAAGTTTACTACGTGAACCCAGAGAACAGCATAGAAAACATAAAAAGTTCAGCAGAGAAAACATAAAAAGTTGTCATGTACGTTCCTTGTGAAATGTTTTTTAACCATTTTTCTGGAAAGGTTTACAGCACCAGAACACAGGCTCATTTCTTTCACACATCTGAGTCATAACAAAATTAGAAAACCCACACCTAGTATTTGCAATGCCTTTGACAAAGCTGATTTGTATGACAAATAAATATTCATTCACTCTCCATCTCCTGTCCCGGTGTATATGGAGTGCTTGGAAAAAAATGCCAACAGGAATACATCAGAACTTACAAGCTAAAATTTTGGGGAGCTGGTTTTTCCATTTGTTTTTTATCACTTTAAAAGTAACAGTTATCTACAGGGTAGAGGCAAATGGGTTTTCTTAGATTCCTTGTTGACATAATTCAGTACTAAACTGGACAGGCATTTAAGATGCATCTTCTGTCTTGGCATATCGGTCGTGTCAGGGCAATCCCAAGCACAAACACAGGCTGGAATGGAGAGCAGCCCTGCCAAGAAGGACTTGAGAGAGCAGGTGGATGAGAGGCTGGACATGACCCAGCCATGGGCACTCCCAGCCCAGACAGCCAAACGTGTCCTGGGCTGCATCCAAAGCAGCGTGGGCAGCAGGGCCAGGGAGGGGATTCTGCCCCTCTGCTCTGCTCTGGTGAGAGCCCACCTGGAACCCTGCATCCGGCTCTGGGGTCCCCTACATAACGAAGACTTCAACCTGTTAACCAGAGGGCCGGGAAGATGATTCAAGAGCTGGAGCAGCTCTCCTCAGAAGACAGGCTTAGACAGTTGCAGTTGTTCAGGCTGGAGGAAAGAAGGCTCAAGGGAGACATTGGAGCACTACCTAAAGAATCTCTACAGGAAGACTGGACTGTCCTGGTTCAGGGCAAATTTTGAAGAGACCCTCCCAAAGGGGCTCCTCTAGGAGAGCAGATTCAATTGCCCCCTCCTCACAACTGGTCTGGGAGAAAATAACTCCTTAGAGAAAAGTGGAAAAAAACTGTTTATTAAACAATAAAACCTAAACATTAAACAATAAAACCCCTTGCTGCTCCAAAAGAGATGACAAACTGAGAAAGTCCCCTCCTCGGGCTGCAGCTCAGCTCACTCAGTCTCTGGTCAGTCCCTCGGGCACTGGAATTGCCGCGGCCCAGGCCCGGCCCGGTGGGCCAGAGGTGTGAGCTGTGGGTGCTCCCCTGGGTATTCAGTCCAGAGCAGGTTTAAACAGGTCTAAAGAAAAGGGAAAAAAACCCCCACAGTCCAGGGAACTTCTTTGCCTCAGCTGGCTAAACTAACTAAAAGCAAGGGAGAGCTCTGTCCTGCTGTCTGTCCATCCACAGACACCATAGTCCAGGAGCAGGAATGTGGAGGAGTGAGTGCAGTGTCTGAAAACAAACTGTGCACTTCTTCTCTCCCCTCTTCACTCTCTGCAACAAGTCTTAAAGGTGCAAAACTTATTATACAGCATAAACAGAACAAGACGATTGGGGATAAAAGCATCATGTCCAGCCTAGGACATGGACAAAGACTTCTGGCAATGTCATAGAGTGATAGGACAAGGGGGAATGGCTTCATACTGGAAAAGGGTGGGTTTATATTTTATATTTAGATTTTAGGCAGAAATTCTTTACCGTGAGCATGGTAAGGAATGCCATGGCACAGGTCATCCAAGGAATCTGTGATTGCCCCATTCTTAGAAGTGTTCAAGGCAAGGTTGGATGGGGCTCTGAGCAACCTGGTCTGGTGGAACATGTCCTTGCTCATCACAGGGAAGCTGGAAGCAGGTTATATTTAAGGTCCCTTCCAATGCAGGTTATTGCATGGTTCTATGTTTCTATCATTCTGTGATTCTATGATTTGCTTAGAGGTTGTCACTACTTAGCAAGCCAATGACAGTTTATATAATTTCTTTCCTTTTGTCTTTCTGTGGTTAAAACCAAAATACAGAGTGGTCTGCTTCCCTATGTTTCAACACATGAGAGAAAAGGCTTTTGCGTCTGTGGATTTTAAGAAGCTCAGAGTAATGAAGAAGAAATAAGGAAATTGCATTCATCAAAATGTGAAGTTAACTTCTTAAGTACAATTCTTTGGGTCTATTCAGTACTTAAACTGATAAATTAGTGAATTAAACAGAAGCTGATAATGCAAAATATTCAGAGCTTGAGGAGAGATGTTTCAACAGAAGTCTAGCAAAGGATTCTCCTTATCCATGTTTGAGAATACAGAGATATTTTTTAATATGGAAAAATAATAATGACATGTGTGTTTTACATTCATCATCACTTTCTTTTCTTCTGGGTACTGAAACAAATAGCATATCTGGTACCCTACATAGGTTGAAGGCAAAAGGAGAAATTATTTCTGACTTGTATGTATCCAAAGCCATATTTACTTGAGCTGTGCTGTGAGGTATCTGAAGTGTGTTTAGAATGTAGTCTCTCAGGGCAAGGTCAGGCTATATTTGGCAGCATTCACTTTCTGTACAACATGATACACCCTTACAATCCTACATAAGATAACATCCAAGGAATTCACTTAGCAAGGAAATTAGACATCTGAGTAGCTTGGCACACTGGGAAAGCATCCACTTTCAAGGACATTGTCCCTAAAACCAGTCCTTATTAATGGGTGAACATCAAAAAACTTGAGAGTTCATTTTAGTTTAGATAGCAATGGCAGCTAAACTAATTATGTCTACAGATACAAACTGGAAATATGGCAAAGCAGATTGTTAGATATTGTTAGATATATGGAATTTTCTGTGCTTAAACCATTTTAGAAATTCAAGTCATTGGTTACTTCAAAGTGATGGAAAATTTATTATTTTTGAAAAGAAGATGGGGAATGTTTGGAAGAATCAGTCTAACATGCAGTGCAGTGTAACTGTTAACACTCAAGTGTGAAATGTTAATCTCATAAACTAATATATTCTGGGGAATCACCTAACATCTATTCAGATTATTTTCAGTTGAGGCCTAAATATTCTTGAAGATGTATTTTCACATATCTTTGTACACTGAATTAACAGAAGTATTTAATACATGATGTCTGGGCATTCTACTGAACAGAACATGTACACTTGCAGTAGAAGTGGCTGAGAAGGCTGAGATACCCCTGAGATACCCTTCTTTGCATCAGTCTTCACTGGTCAGCCAGCAGGGGAAAATTCTGGATCATCTCTACTTGATGAAGCTCTTATACATCTTAATGCACACACTCAAAAACAATGTCCATAATCCAAAACCTTCTCTGCAATAAGTTTTTATACAGTAAATATACTAGCAAGGCTGCCAGAGAGTTAATTCTTGAGAGGTGGTGTGACCTGTGAAATACCTTTGACATGTCTATCTCTATTCTAAAAAGAATACCAAAAACTTTGCAGAAAGTGTTAGGTAAATGTTATACTGTTTTAAAGTACTGGGTAATAATGAAGATGCAGCATTGTGTCCTGAAAGGAATCAGTGGAACTGTACTGTATTTGCCTCTTTTTCTCCTGTGGTATATTGCAAAAACTTAAGGTGGCCAGAAATTTAATTTTCTTCAGATGCTCTTAACATGGAGTCTCCAAGGATACGGTGTATTTCTTGTTATTTTCAATTCTGATGTTCATAAGTTTCTTAAAAAATAAGACAGTATGTAATTTCATGTCATATGGTTGCTGATGTCAAGAGATGTCCTATGTTTTCTTTATTCAGATCAGGATTTCTTGTGTCAGAAGTAATGAAGACAAAAGTAAAAATCACCAGGGATGGGAAACTCTGTATGAGACCAACTGAGACAATTTCATTCCAGGACAGTAATTAGTTTTCAAGGAGGGCTCATTTTATTGACACTCTTAGTCCTTCAATGGTGCAGAGACAAAACTGCTCCTCTGTCTAGAGCTGTTTGAGAATAGATAACCAATAGCTCTTGGTTTCCCATGTATATTTTCTTTCTATGACACAGTCCTAGGAAAGAGAGACTTTCATCTTTCGAGTTTTTCCTGGTTCCGTGGTACAGTCTAAATTATTTGAATGTTGTCTTCAACTGCCCGTAATGCAGAACCTCTATACAGTCATTTAAGAAGATGGAGATAGAATGCATGAATGAATTCCTGAAATTTTGGTGCAAATATCTGAAATAGTTATTTCCAATTATTGACTGCATAAGCTCCTTTTCACAATGCATTCTCATTCTCTAAAGTTGAAGAATTTTCTGTTTCCAAGAGATTGAGGTATTTGCTTATACAACTACAGAATTAACTGAGAGGAAATGAATCCTGCAGTATCAGTGTTGACTCCTGCAGAAATTTGACATTTTAATAGGTGGAAAGGTCTGTTGTTTTGACAGAAAAGAGGAAATCTAGAGAATTTGCACCAAACTGTAGAAGTTAGACATCCCCATTCTTATCCTTTTCTATTTTTTTTCCTTTTTCTGTGTGTGTATGTGTGTACGTGTAGCTTCACCTGGCTAAAGAACCTCTTTATGACTTCAGTAGCTCTTACTTATATAATAATCACATATTTAAAAGCTTCTTAATGTCACTTTTGTGCTACACCAGCTAGTTTCCACTGTAAAAATTACACCCAGAAGTATGAAATTATGTGCAAGCTCTGTCCAACTCTTTGTTTTTTCTGAATAATATTTTAATTTGTTGCCTTGTCAGAAGATAATTCTTTTTCATCTTAATTCTTGCATTTTGTTTTATTTTCCTTTCCTGACTCTGAATTCACTAATTGAATCTCTTCCTCAGTCTAGGAAATTTCCAAGTAGTGGAGTGCCCAGAGTGCCCCTGTTCTCCCGCTTGAAAAGTCTGCTCCACACATAGGGCTGTACATGGAGGCTTTTGGGCCTGTGAACCTTGTTACTTTCAAGGAAGGAAATCAAGGCATGGACGAATTTCCTATTCCTAGCCAGCTGCATTTTTGTGGTTTGTTTCAATTTGATATGAATGTTATCTAATCACATTTTTTTTTCTCCCTGAATTTGTTTCCTTCCTTTCCGGAATCTACACATATTGTACCTTCAGAGACCTATTCATGTTTATCCCGATTCACTATGAATCTGAAAGAATTCCATTACAGTCAGTGATGGGATACAAGTACAAACCAAGTCAGAAAACACACTAGAAAATTTCTCCCTGATTTGAGTACATACTTAGTGAATATTGTTACTTGGAAACATGTTTTCTTTTCTTCATACAATTTTTCTTTAATGGACTGTGACTAATTAAAATGAGGTTTTTCTATTGTTATGTAAGGCCAGAATAAATGTAATACGTATTAAGTCTAGTTCCTTAAACAAGAAATATTCTGTGATCACACTGTGCATGACTGCCTTCCTTCACTCTTTGTAGGTTTTAAATGCATTGACAAAGTTACAGAGGAGAGAGATGTCAAACGTGATGAAGTTCTGGCAGATTTTGTGATAAAATTATTGAAAGTGTATTGGTGAAGGAAAAGGAAGTGACAAGAACAAAACAGACATAGTTTTTGCATGCCTAGACCTATTTCTCTGATTTAACTTTTGAAAAAATTATAAACATTAATTCCTATCTTCACTAAACTTGGTTGCATTTCCTCATAGTATACTGTAAGAAAACCAGAAGCTAGGCAGGGGATTAGCTGGATTAAATTCTGTGACTAGAAATCAGCCTACATTCCAGGGTTAGATAATTAGAATAATTTATTCAGGAATAGAGACAGTTACTGTTATGTATATGTGTACTTATATGTTATAAGAGTATGAAAATTCCATTTCATTCATTTTTTTAAGCACTGCTAGAAAAAAAAAGATAGAAAAATAATCCCTTTAATTTTTTCATGTCTGTTGACTCAGCAATATTATGTTACTGCATTGCTTACTATATATGGTTATTCCTATGTTGGGTTTTTTTGCTAGGTTTTGAAAGAGCATGGATTGAAGTCTGTATTACTGCTGAAATTTGCTAGGGCCATTCTAACTAGAATAAAAGTAAGAATAAGGATTATCAGAATGTGTAACTTTTTAACATGTCTTTCTTCTGATTTTCTGGAAGCCATCCATAAAGAGCAAATGCAAAAGGAATGGAAGATAAAGTTATCTCTCTAGAAAGCTTTAATACAAATAGGATATAGACATATGAAATTGATTCTTCTTATCATCATTGTCTAACATAAGTTATCAAATTCAATTACAGACTTTGGCATCACAGACACAAATATTCCTGAATAGAACCTTCTCAAGTAGTTGACATCTTCTTGACATATCACTACTTGAAATTGCTGGAATGCGCTCAACTGGAATCAGAGAACAGACTATCTGGGAATGTCAGAGATGTTTCTGAGGGTAAAAACTATGGAACAAATTCCTCAAATATTTACGCACAATATGAATAGATAATATTAATGTGAAATGGCACATGTGACATATCGTGACCTTTCAATAAAACACTATTTCTCTCCTTGTGAAAGCTGCATGCTCTTGAGAAAAGATGTGGCATTACTAGATGAATGACATCTGTCAGATTCTGCACCTGGGATGGGGCAACCCTGGATGGACAGACTGTGGAAGGAGAATCTGGAAAGCAGTGCCATAGAAACAAACCTGGGGGTCCTGGCAAGTTGAACATGGGTCAGCAGTGCCCTGGTAGCCAGGAGGGCCAACCCTGTCCTGAGGGTGCATCAGGCACAGCATTGCCAGCCAGGCAAGGGAGGGGATTGTCCTGCTCTGCTCTGAGCTGGGGCAGCCTCACCTCGAGAGCTGGGGGCTGGTTTGGGGGCCACAATATTACACATTAAACTGTTCGAGAGCATTTACAGGAAGGCAACAAGGATGGTGAAGGGCCTTGAGGGAAGCTGTGTGAGGAGCAACTGAGGTCACTTGGTCTGTTCAGCCTGGAGGAGACTGAGGACAGATCTTACTGTAGTTACAACTTGCATGTGAGGGGAAGAGGAGGGGCAGACACTGATCTCTCCTCTATGGTGACCAGGGAATGGCCTGAAGTTGTGACAATGGCCTGAAGGGGAGGTTTAGGTTGGCTATTAGGAATTCCCCAGACGGTGGTTGGGCACTGGAGCAGGTCCCTGGAGAAATGGTTACAGCATCAGCCTGACAGAGCTCAGGAAGTGTTTGGACAACATCATCAGGCTCATGGTGTAACTCTTCAGGCTGTCCTTTGCAGAACTGGGAGCTGGACTTCAATGATGATCCTTGTGGGTCCTTTCTGACTCAGGATATTCTATGATTCTATCTTTTATCTTTATTTCTATCAGAATCTGCTAAATTCCTTACTTGTGAGCAAATCTGTACTAAAGAAGGAGTCTTTTTTTTTTAATATGAGTTATTTAGCAGTTGAAACAGTATTAACTGATGTGTAGTCAAAATAACACTTGATACCTCCACATTTCCACTATTGCAAAAACACAGTGGCAGCAGAGTAAAAACTAACCTAATTCAAGCAGAATATCTTGTAAGAATGCCAGTGTTTGGCATTGGTCAATGATAGGAAACATCCTTTTTGTGCTTTTTCAGTACTATTACATCTGATGCTGACTAGACAGGTGTGGAGGGTTGACCTTGGCAGGATACCAGGTGACCACCAAGCCTCTCTACTGTTCCACAGCTGAACAGGGGAGGGAAAATCAGATGAAAAACAACTCATAAGTTGAGATAAGGCAGCTTATTAAAGCAAAAGCGAAGTTTGCATGCACATAATCAAAACAAAAAAATAATTATTTTCCGTTATTTGCCATTAGGAAATGATGTTCAGTGTTCAGCCCCTTCTCAGGATGCAGGGTTCCAACATGAGTAGAGGTTGCTCCAGAAGATAAATATTGTAAATAACAAATGCCTCCCTTTCTCCTTTTTCCGTTAGTTTTATATCTGAGAGACATCACATGGTATGGAGTTCCCTTTGGTCGGTTTGGGTCAGCTGGCCAAGTTGCATCCCCTGCCAGGACCACCCCAGCCTGCTGATGGGGCACAATGTAGAGATATGGCTGATGCTGTGCCACCCTTTTACACCCTCCATTCAATAGCTGTAAAGACTAAGGGCTCTCCTGAGCCTCTCCAGGATAAACAACCCCAGCTCCTTCAGCCATTCCTCACAGGATTTGTGTGTCAGACACTTCCCCAGCTCTGCTGCCCTTCTCTGGACACTCTCTACCCCCGCTGTCCTGCAGTGAGGGGTCCAGAACTGAGCACAGGATTTGAGGTGTGGCACTGTCAGTGCCGGGCACAGGGCAATGATCCCTTCCCTGGTCCTGCTGGCCACACTGTTGCTGGTGCAGGCCAGGATGCCACTGGACTTCTTGGCCAGCTGGGCACACAGTGGCTCATATTCGACCACTGTCAACAAGCACTCCCAGGTCCTTTTCTTCTGGACAGCTTTCCAGCCACTCTGCCTTCAGCCTTTAGCACTGCTTGGGGTTCTATTTAATATTTCGTTTCCTAGGAAATAGGATAGAGGTGCAAAGTATCAAAGCAGATACTATTTGTTTCCAAGCATGGAGATCCAAACCCTCCAAAAGAGAAGGTTTACTGAAATAATAGCATTACATGCAACAGCTGGAGAAAAAAATTTATTCATATATCTTCAAAAAATTATTTTTTACTTGCGGTGTTATCCATTTGTTGCCTGACAAATATTTGTTTTTACTATGGGTTGTATCCCATATACTCATTCACCTGGCATTTCTCCCTCTTTCTTGTCACTTTCATGAAACAGGGGAAGGCTGCTTCTACCTAGTGCTATTACTGATTGAAGTGAAAAATAAATACTCAAGATCTCTCCTGATTATTTTATTTCTTTTTTATATCACTTTTTGATTAACGGGACCTTGCAGTGGCGCCTCTTATTCACCAATTGCCCTTTTATTAAAGAATTAAATTTGATTCCCACTGGACAGTAATATAACACATTTTAAAGAAAGTAATAGATTTTTAGTATTCACTTGAAGTTAGATAGATGTTTTGAGGTTTTTTTGTTAAATGATTTTGCCACTGTCTTTATTATACATGATCAGTTTTCCTTCCAGGACTATAGGTTTTGAGGATTTTGGTCTAGTTTTGTTTCTCGTGTGTTTTTTATTTTTAATGGGACAAGTATATTCTCCTACTTCTGTGTATTCAAAACTATTTACCCTTATTTTGTCTTCTGCACCATGCACCATGTCATGGAAAAGTAGAGCTCTACAAAAAAGTAAAAAATCAGCCTGAAGTAAGGCAACTTTGGCATGGACATATCGAGTATCAAAATTTTATAGCAAGTTACATGTAACTCTTGCTGTTCCTGCTCATACTCTGTTTACAGAGAACATGATATATTCTATGTATTTCAATGAAGAGTGAATTCTGGATTTAATTTGTGACTTGTATTTCATGAACAAAATTTTCTGCCAAGAAGCAACATTATCATGGACTTGTGATGTTTTGTATTTTCCTTCTTTGTTCCTTAGTTTGCTCTCTAATGATTATGAAGTTTTTGAACTCTTTGAACTCTTTCTGTTCTTTCCGTAGAGCAGCTACTGCTCATGTGTTTACAGTTGCATATTTCCATTTTGTCTCTTGGGCTAACTTCTTAGTGGTGTAACTCCTATAAAAATCCAATCTTGATGTAAATTTTCAGGATGTTTTCACTCCTTTCATGATACACAGTCAGAAATGCCAAAAGATATTTGTTAAATGTAAATTTATGTTATTACAAAGTGCTGACAAGATTAAATAACCCTTTTCTAGATTTCTTAGTTTTAAGATTCTACAGCAAAATAGCAAAAAGCCTGCAAGCGTTGTGGGGTATCTTATCTCATTCAGTAACCCTTTAGAGTATTTAACAAGGCGGGGGGAGGGTGTGGGAGAACATTTAAGCATTTTATCAGACTAGCCTAAAGAGCTATAGCCACAGTAATAGCTAGAGCTATTGATTCAAAGTCCACCTATTCACAATAATCCTCAAAAACCCTTCAGTGGGAGAGATACAACAATGTTTAAAAAAGAATTGGTTAGCAGAATTGGTTCTTATATACTGCAGGAGCTGTGAATACAGCTCGGGTGTTTACTTAATTTTCCAATGGTTTAGAGATTTTTCAGTTCAGTTGCAATTATTTGTCTTGACCATGAATGCAATACAGAAAATCTGTAACTCAGTTGAAACTTTTATCAAAGTCTGATAATAAATTTTATTTAAAACTAGATCTAAAACAAACAATCAATTTCCAATTATAATCCTATTTTTCACTGATCTTTTCTAGCCTGCCAACACAATTTTCTAGAAAAATAATTTCTTTCAATCATTGGCTGATTCAGTCAGGCCGAATCAGCTGGTATTGCACTGGTCTTACAATGAATGCTTCTTGTTTGTAGTAAATCATCACAAACATAAGAACACAAACACAAGCACTCAAACAAAGCCCTGTGACACCTGCCTCTTTGTTAAAATGCTGATATTTTCCAGTATAAAAAAACTACAGGACTCTCTGGCTGTCCAGTTTGAAGGACTTTCCGCTGCTTCTAAGAACACTTTAGACTGTGTTTCATGTTAATCCCCTCTTCTATCAGATCCTGGCTGGGTTATTGTAGGCTGTCTCCTAGTGTTAGGCATACTAATTTATCCTGAGAACTGCATTTCAAGGAACATAAAAATTCCTGTACCTTGCTTTCATATCATGTTATCCACCATAATCCACACCATAAGTATTTTTTATTAGCAACATGCTTGTTTACTGAGAATGAGGAAGATATGCCCACAGCTTTATACTACAATCACTTTGTGGTTTAAGTAATGTTTCGCTTCGTTGTAAGACTTTGCTTTTCTTTGAATTATAGCATGAGACTAGCTGTCTCTGTCAAACTCCTTTTTTTATACTCTGTCAAATTGATAGTTAATCCTGACGTTATGTGGTACTTGGCCACATCAGGTGACTGAGGTTTGCAGATGCAGATGCTTATGAAATAATTCTTCTCACAAGACCCTGATAACAAAGCTAGTTTTGCAGCTGCAATTACAATGAAGCCAGAATAAACCCACAGTCAAAATGCTGTGAATGTGCCTTTTCATGACATTGCCCTTTATTTTCTCTACAAAAAGATGTCTGTTCTGTGTCTTCAGTAAATTGATGGAACAGTAATTCATAAACAAAATTACTCTGCACATCTTTCCACTGGTAAGGTTGAAAATACAGAGAAAGTGTACGGTCAGGACACAGGGTCTCTAGCCTTTCTAATCAGTGCTGATGTAAGAGATGGTTTTGTTACTGCTGAGCAGGTTTTACACAGAGACAGGGCCTTTTCTGCTTCCCATACCCCCACACTGGCAAGGCAGTTGGGAGGCTGGAAGAAGACACCACCAGGACAGGTGGCCCCACCTGACCAAGGGGATGCTCCAAACATACAGTACCATGTCATTTTCTAAATTTGGGGGGGAAAGGAGGAAGGGGCAGTTGTTTGGAGTGATGGCATTTATCTTCCCGGGTCACTGTAACAAGGGACCCTGCTCTCCTGGGGATGGCTGAACCCCTGTCTGCCCACAGGAGCAGAGAATTAATTCCTTGGTTTGCTTTTCTTGTGTGCATGGCTTTTGCTTTTCCTATTAATCTGTCTTTCTCTCAAACTGTTTTCTACTTTTTACCTTTCCAATTTTCTCCCCAGTCGCCCTAGTAGGGAAGTGAGTGAGTGGTTGTATGGTGTGCACCTCTTATATAAAGTAGGTATTTCACACCATTTTGCTCACACACGCACAGCCAGCCCTTTGGGACTCTCCTCTAGGAGGTAAGTTGTTGGCAGAGGGGATGGATTGAGCAGGAGTCTCAAGGCAGAAAAATAAGTTGGCTCAGCACAGTGCCATCCCAGCTCTGCAAGACACTCTCTTCTAAGCACAACTGTCCTGTTACAACAGTCAGAATGTTTGAGAAACAAGACGGTTATGCCCAGTCCTCCACAGACCCAGGAATTCACTGCTCCAGATCCAGACCAAATCTGCATGCAGCACTACCATTTGTGTCCTCAATAAGAGGTAGGCAGGACAGCTTATTTCATTTTTACATTGGATCTAAGTTAAAAGGTTTTGATATCTATCAGTGTACTGGGAAAAATGTAGGCCAGCTGAATTTACTGTAACCAATTTATATTCCACCTGCTAAATAACTTATTAAAATATGAATTAATTTTAGAACAATTCTTTTGCTGACTCCTAGGGGTACTGGCAAACATCAGTATTTACCAGTTCAACAGTTACAGAGAACAATGGTTCCAATCACAGAATGGTTTGGTTTGGAAGGCACCTTTAAAGATCCTCTAGTTCAACATCCTACTATGGCGGCACTTTTTACTAGACCAGGTTGAACAGAGCCTCATCCAGCATGACCTTAAACACTTCCAGCGACAGGGTATCCACGGATTCTCTGGGCAACCTGTTCCTGTTTCTCACCACCCTCAACATAAAACATTTCTCCCTTATGTCCAAGCTAAATCTACACACTTTCAGCATAAAGTCATTGGTCCTTGTCCTTCCTCTACAGACCCCTGGAAAAAGTCTGTTCACTGGATTCACTCCAGTAGGTCTTTCTTGCACTCGGGATTCCAGAGCTGTATGGAGTATACCAGGACAGGATCTCAAGAGATCTCTCTCAACCTGTTGGCCACACTGGTCAGTCGGATGTAGCTTTTTCTGGGCTGCAAGCACACGCTCCTGGCTCATACTTAGTCATCTTCCAGTATCCCCAGTAGTCCTCTCCTCAGGGCTGCCCTCTCTGTGTTTTGTCCCCGCGTCTATATCGACGTAGGAGACTGCCCCAAGCCAGGTGCAGGCCCTCACATTTGTCATTGTTGAAATTTGAGAGGTTCAAACATTCAACTGCTGCGGTGCCGGATTTCTTCTCCCCGACCAGCTCCCGACACCAAGAGCACAGGTGGGCTGCCCGCAGAAAGCTGCCCGATCCAGGGTGCAGCTGCAGGGAACGGCAGCTCTACGGCTCAGGTGGGCTGCAGAACTGTGCCAAGGGTAGGGATAAGGATCAGGGAGAGGCCCTCTGTACGGTTTCCAAAAGAGTTTACCCCCAAAGGTTCCGGGACAACAAAGGCAAACTCAACTTGTAAGAGGGAGGAGGTCCAGGGGAGGATACAACCTTTGACCAATTGGGAGAAATTGGGGGTGGAACACAAGGTGGGGAATACAATGTTTAAACCAATAGGAGACTGCAGGGGAGGAGAATAACTTAAACAAACCAATGGGGTTTTGAAGGACACAAAATTGATAGGGAAGTTTCTAGAGAAAGGGGCAGGCATGGGGAGGGATTGACATTCAATAGGTGGAGGAACAGGGAACAGAGGGGCAGATCTTTGGGGAGATGGACAGCTAGGGCAAAACCAACAACCCTGGGGGGAAAGGAACAATCCATCAGTAATAAAATATGCTGTAACAATACGAAATAGGAAATATTATAAAACCGACTGCTAGAAATGCATTACAATCAAAAAACACACTGCCACATTCAATAGCACTCATTTGCTTGAAACTAAAGGCATTCAAGGATTGAAACTGCTGGATTTCTCCTAGGTTCCTTTGTGATGCCTAGGCTCATTGATGGGAGAATATAATAAGAAAGGGGGAAACGTGCTGCATTGCGTGCCAATAGCAATCCTTTCTTACGGTTGTGTAATAATTTAATTGACTAGATGATGAAAGAATAAAGTGACATTGTTGGAAAGACAAGTTGTGGCAATCAAGGAATTCTGGAGAGATTCAGGAATTTGGACTAGGATGGAGGAAGCAGCTTTAAACTTTCTTTAAACAGCTTTAAAGAAAGTAGATTTAGACTTGATAAAAGAAAGAAATTGCTGAGTAGTTTGTGCAACTCCTGTGCCTGGCCTTCAAGGACAGGCTGGAGGATGTCTGAGCAGCTGGGTCGGTTGGAAGATGTTCCTGCCCATGGTAGGGGTGTTGAAACTAACACATCTATAAATTCCCAAACATTTTTAATGATTCTGTGAATTCAGGAATTCTACAAGAGACAGAGGGAATAGCATCTCTTAGATTCATGTAAGCAGTAATGACCATGCCTAATTACAGCAACAAATAAGACTTAGAGAAGTTAATAATAGAATTGTTTCATTTTGAAAATACCCTTAAGATCATCACATCCAACCTTTAACCTAACACTACCAAGTCCACCACTAAACCATGTCTCAAGGTGCCACTTCTGCACAACATTCAAACATCTGCAGGGATGGTGACTCAACAACTCCTTTGGGCAGCCTGTGCTCTGAAAACACTTTCGGTTAATAATTTTTTCCTTAAATCCAATTTTTATCTCCCTTGGTGCAAATTAAGGCAATTTTGTCTCGTCCTGTCACTTTTTACTTGGAAGAAGAGGCCAACCCACACCTCACTACAGCCTCATTCAAAGGGATGTAGACTGCAATAGGGAAGATATCCCCTGAGCCTCCTTTCTTCCAGGCTAGACAGCCTGGTAGAAAGCTGGATTTGTGCTCAGACCCTTCACCCCTCACAGGATTTGTGCTCCAGACCCTTTACCTGCTCTGTTCCCCTTCTCTGGACATGCTCACTGTCCTTCCTGTAGTGAGTGAGGGGCCCAAAACTGAGCACGGGATTCAAGGTGTGGCCTTCACAATGTCGAGCACAGCTGTCAGTCCCTTTCCTGGCCCTGTCATCCATGCTTCAAGCCGGAATGCCTTTGGCCTTGGCCACCTGGGCACATGCTCTGATTTTATTAGTTATACCTGTCTCTATGCTGAGGTACCTCTCAGTGGTATACAACAAGTTTTAAGCTGGAAAGATGAAACTAACTAATTTTAGGCATTCTAAACATTCTTCCTCCAATTCTGAGGTCAACACAGCTTGTACATAACTGAATTTCCCTTGGGGAAAATAATGAAAAACAGCTCTACAAAATATACTAGCAACAAGCAGGCAGATCAGAGAGTTCAGTTATATGAAATGTTTTGCATATAAATAAGAATGAAGATAAGTTTCTCCCCCAGTTTTCAAATAATTTAATTGGTGAGGGGAGAAGATGGAGCAGGGAGAGCTTTATTCTGATAACAGAAGAATTACATTTCTATTTCTGCCAAGGCTGAGAAGTAATAGAGTTAAATTTCAGCAAGGAATATTTAGATTATGCATTTATGGTAAAATTTAACTCAGAGCAGTTACACATAGGCAATCTGCTCCTGTGTGTCAAGCATTACCATTCTTGTCACATGTTTGTCTGCGTTTTCCTTAAATAATCTTACACTGAAGAAAAAGGATGTCATTTAACAGTGTACTATAGCCTCATTTTCTAAGAAATCAGTCACAATCAGTAATTAGTTTTATTTTCAATTTTATTAAATTTTCCTTTTGCTGTTACTTATAGATGAAATCTCAACAATAGTTTGCTACCTCACTGAAAAGGATGAGTTTTCTTACTCTTGAGAGAATAAAAAAATTCATCCTCTGAGCAAGTGGTTACCTTGTAAGTGTTTTTTATTCTGAAGTCCAAATGTGAGGGATGCTGGAGCAGCAAGGGAAGAATGCATAGAAGTCCTTGTTTTTCCATGAAAGGAAAAGAGAGAGAGAAACTAGTGCTTAAATAAAGGAAGGTTTGTGCTACAACCATGGTGTAGGATTTAGAATACACCTCCTATCTTTTGTTCTAACCCTCCTAGGACTTCTACCCTTCTTAGGGTTTTGGATGATCTAACGTTGACGTCTAGTGGTGGGAAGGTAGATTGCAGAGAGCAATCCTGCCCTGCTGACACACAGACACATTATACCAAGGCACAGAAAATGTCCTCCTAAAATTTAAACCCAACCATTAAAACTATAAGACTTGTGGAGCTAGGAAGAGTAAGGTTAAGAATAACTGCACAGTCAGACGAGAAATGAAATGCCTCTTCATTAAGTCTCATGTTTAAGTCTGAAGCATTCTTGTTTACAAACTTTCATTTTACTGTGCTATATAAATACCACAGATTAAGAGACTGGTGTTGGTAAACACTATAACTAGACTGATATTTATATTTGTCTTCAGATCTTAATCCTTATGTTTATTTTGGGGTAATAGCAAAGATTATTCAAACAAAAGTTAAAGGGTTTTATTGTTTTATGTCAGCAACAACTGGGCTAAGGCCATGTACAAACGGATTCTATTTAGCTGCTTCTGTGGGAACACTTTCATGATTGCTGATTACTACTCTGTGTTTGAGTCTGTGTGGTTCATTTATGATAATACCTTCATCTTGTTTTTGTTGGGTGACCTTGGTAGTATTGTTATGTCCTCATTTGTGCCAACTTGTCAAGATATTCTTAGAATACTGGTGCCAACTACAGGAATTACTGAGTGTCCTTTTTATTTGAAAATATTGCATTTAGGTAAGATGACCTGCCAAATGATTCAGGATACAATTGTGAAAGTAACTGCTGCAACTTTCCTTCTATGATCCTTTAAGCTTTTGCATTCAATGAGTGTTGGATATATGTGTTTCCATTCCTTTTATTTTCCAAAGTTAACACAGTAACGTGAATGGTGTTTCAACACATGGTTTTAGAAGATTTATGTTACATGAAAAAAGCTTTCCAATTCAAGCAGCCTGATTACTGTGCATGCTGAACTACTATTTAATTAAGTTTTGGATGGGGGAGGTGCAGAGAAAAGGTGTTTGCAGTAACTGGAGTGCTCCTATTGCAGTGTAGTTTAATTCCATTTAGAGCTAACAGTTTGTCTCCTGACTGTAGCTGTTTGGAAGAGAGGGCCCCCCTAAAGTATGTTTACAACATCCAGTTAGATAAAGTTATGGAAGCAAGCTGGAGACACTGAGAGAAGGAGGACAGGGAACTAAAAAAGCAAAGGGTCACAACAGTAGATGCTTCTGTTCTTCCTACCACATAATAGAAATAATTAAAAGAAAAATTTTGTTCAATGGATTTGAGAGAAAAAGTCCAAGTTATAAAAACAGCCTGAATAACTTTCCTTAACAAATGTTACTGATGCTTTACATCACCAAAAAGATGAGGTATCCTATTACATAGTACAGGCTTATATTCTACAAGACATGTATAAAGCTTCAACCTACACCAGGAGAGCTTCAGGAACAGGCTGCCACGGATGTGGTGGGTGAAGTCAGCATCTCTGGAGGTGTACTCAAAAACAACTGGATGTGGCATGTTCTGGTTGACAATGGATTTGATGGTTGGATTTGATGATCTTGGAGGTCTTTTCTAACCGAAATGATTCCTTGGATTCTATGCTGAATCCTATGATCAGAAATTAGAAATGTTGTATTAATTTATTAGCAATAGAGGAAACACATGTTCCCTTCTTAGCAAAAGAGAATCCTATTTACTCTGTGTGTTTTAAAAAAATTAATTTCTTTCATGGTTATTGACAAACTACGACAGTGTGGTGAACTATTAATATATGCTGCATAATTTCAGTGGACTTTTGGAAAAAAAATGGTTGACCTGTAATGTTTACCTTTGAAAAAAGCATACTCCACACATTTCAGAAAGTAATGTTGCAAACAGCTTTTATTCCACTAACAGATGAATGAAAAAAACCTAACAGGGGACTTTGTCTTTATGGTAATTTGATATTTAAATACAATATTAGCCTGTTTTGATGCTGTCCACATTTTTCTTCCTTAACCCATAGCTTTTAACTGTTCAAAACCAAAAATTGTGCTTTGAACTATGATTTAAACAAGAAGTCAAAGCTGTCAGAGACTTCATTTTGGAGCTGTATCAGGATCAGTATCCAGGCAAGAAGATAATCTTTTCTGCTTGGGCCTCAGACAGAAAATACTCATTTTGTCTTTGCTGTTGTCAAGTCCACTGAACCTGAGCGAGTTTGTTCTATTTTAAAGAAAAGCATAGTTGCAGCCACAACTTGCAGTGGCTTGCTCATAATACAGCCTGTGTTCATTTTAAAAAGGGCGCCTCTTGAAATACTGTTTACAGAAATGGAAGAGGGATTTATATTTACTGAAGAAATATGGATTAAAAGAGTTTTAAAGAATTAATTTTCACAATTCATACATTCAAAATATTGTGTTTATATTTCCCATCTCATTTTTGCCTGTGAGTTATTTTTTGACAGCTATATAATCAGGTGTATTTAGAAGGTTGTACATAGCTACATTGCTCTTCAGTTGGTATTTTCTTCAGATTTTTTAAAATTTAGTATTTACAATCATAGCTTATAAAATTTGAAACAGTAGTGCCCTAAAAATAACAAGTTAGAGTTTTTTAGGGTGCTAGATATTTTTATATTCTTTTTCTGAGCAATGTCAATGAAAGACTAGGGTAAGCCTATTATGTTTTACAGAAGTACCTCTCTGTACTCTTGATAGACAAAGTCCTTGGATGTTCCAATAGTAATTACAATCTATTAATTACTGGTGACTCTTGCATATCACTACATTTTTGTTCAAATGCTTTACAACACTTTTCTTGGAGAGCAAGGCACTTAACAAATGTTACCAGCATTCACTGCCATGGGAGCTGAAAGATTATCCACAGGTACTTGTGATTAACTAGGCCTTAAATTCCTCCAAGTCACTAACATAATCTGGTTTTTGCATGTTGCATTCCCCTTGCTATTAAGCTTCATGGGTAGTTTTCCATGGTTTAGAGAGCTGTAATGGTCATTCTTTAGAAGATTTCCAGCCATTTTCCTACCTCCCACATTTTCTGCCCAACTACAAACCCCTCCACGAAAAATGGCAACACCACTAACAGCACATTCAGTTCTCCTTCACTGTGGCAACAATTCTCAGACAAAATAATAAAGAACATGAGGGCAATTTTGAAAGCTGTTCTTACCATGCAAAACTTGCAGAGGTTACTGGCACTTATCAGCTCTCCCAGCAACACTGGTGAGTACAGCATGTTAGTAGAACAGCCTCATAATAGCAGTAATTAACCTCAAAAGATGTGCCAAGTTTCTCCTATACTTAAATACATCAAAATGCCATATTTCTAAGGGAAAGTAATATAGCAATAGCTTTTACTATTGGCATAAAATAACAATTTCTGTGCCGCATATAAAAATAAAAAAGTTCTACTGACTTTTCAGTGTGAGTAGTTAGTGCTCTTGTGTATGCCACCAGGTGACAGCTCTCACAGCTCAGTCCTGGGAAAAGCACACCCTGACCTTTCCCTGCTCATAAAAGATGTTTGCAGTTTCACATATTAAACAACACAGTTCCTTTTTTCCCCTGAAATACAGAAAAAGTAGTGTTTCCAGAAGAAAACAGTCTGTAATGTTTGACTAATCTACTTTTTCTTTAGTGCTGGAAATCAGAAGCCCCTTCTTAACAATGCTTTTATGTTTTAAAGGAAGTGAAGGACACTGACCTGTAACACTGTGTCCATATTAGTGAATGGCAGTTCTCTATGCTGAGGGAACAGTGAGAGCACCTGAGGATGAGGCACAGGACACAAATCTACTTGCTGAAGGAGAGGCAGCCAAAGGGGGGTGGTGGAAAGCACGCTATGCAACAGCCCATCTGTGTATCATCCTGTGTGAGTAACATGTTGGATATTACATCCATGTCATCCAACATGTCATCTGAATCCTCCTTTAGAAGTATTGAAAGAAGTACTTAAACCTACTGTCATAAATTAACCATTGTTGCTCAGAGAATTCAAAAGCAATTCTTGTCATAAGATCTGTAGACAATGGAGTTTTACTTTAAAAATTCCAGTCACATGAAAAGACATCAATGAAATACTTTTCTAGGGCAGCAGATTTATTAGAAGAAGGCATATAAAATGCCCAAATGCCTTGACTGCTTGATCTAGTTTTGAGCCCCCTGGAACTTCCAGAAAAATATGTTTAAACTCTCAGAGGTTTTCTCTGAGAGTCAAGATTTGCTGTGTATGTGAGCAGCATGTTTGCACCATGAATGTGGGAGCCTGGCTTTGCTGGAGTACAAGTTTTGTAGATGTTGAGACTGTTAGCATTGCAGGACTCATCAGCACAAGTTTGCTTTGTTGTCACACTTCACAACCAACAATCAAAAGCATACATGAAGTTGCTTACCAAGACAAACCTCTGCACATAGTTCTCAATCTGCTTGATGCAACAAGAAGTGAAAATGTACAAAGATAAAAAAAAACATTTGAAGACATCCAGCAACAAGAGAATTCCTTTTTCTCCCCTTTTAGTGTATTTCCTCATCATGCCTGTTCTGGCAGCCCTATGTTTCAGCCTTTGCCGTACCATGACAAGTTAAAACAAAAAATTACATATAACATTCTTTTACTTCTTGTTGGAGCAGACTTAAAACAAACTTACTCTTCCCTTGAGGTATAACAAGAATATTTAGAATTCTTGTTCCAGATTTGCCATGAAGACAATCAAATCCAAATTACAATATCTTGAGTGCATAGTCAGTGAACTTTAGATTTTTGCAGCCACAAAAACAAAAATTGTGACCAAGACCATCATTGCACAGATTAGATAAAGCTTTGTCTCTAAGGTGATGCATAGATGTACTTGCATATAGTGGGCAGAAAATTCCCAAGTCTGCCATTAAGAGTAATTTTGTAAAACGCTAAAGATAACAAATAGATAATGGCATACATACACAGTCTTTATGATGAGAAAAAAAAAATGAAAAGAGGATTTCACAAGAATGGAGTTATTCTAAGCGCAAGTACAGGCTCAGTGGAGAATGCATTGAGAGCACCCCTGAACAGGTCTTGGGGCTGCTGTTGGATGAGAAGACGGAAGAAGACCCAGCCAACTGCACTTGCAGGCCAGAAATCCAAATGTATCCTGGGCTGCATCCAAAGCAGTGTGGCCAGCAGGGTGAGGAGAGGATTCTGCCCCTCTATTCCAGTTTCATAGAGTGCACCTGAAGTGCTGTGCCAGCTCTGTGGTTTTCAGTAGAAGACACAGACCTGTTGGAGATGGTCCAGAGGAAGGCCAGGAAGATGGTCTGAGGGCTACAGCAGCTCTTTTATGAAGGCAGAGTTCAGGAGATTAAGTCTGAGAGGGGAAGGTTCTGGGAAGATGATGTAGCAGCCTTATGAACCTAAAGGGGGCATACAAGAAAGCTCAGGAAGAGCTATTGACAAGAGCATGTAGTGACAGGACAAGAGGTAACAGCTTCAGACTAAGAGAGCAGGTTTAGATCAAGATATCAGGAGGAAATTCTTTCCTGTGAGGATGGTGAATCACTGCAATAGGTTGCCCCAGGAAGTTGTGTATGCCCCATCCCTGAAGCTGTTCAAGGCCTGGTTAGATGGGGCTCTGAACAACCTGGCCTAGCTGAAAGTGGCCCTGCCCAGAGCAGGGGGACTGGAACTAGGTCATCTGTAATGTCTTTCAACCCAAATCATTCCATGATTCAATTGTCTGGCAACATCGTTATGTCTTTTTCAATACAGCAACACAGAGGGAAAAAACCAACCAAAATGAAGAGCCAAAACCCCCCCACATTTAAAAAAAAAATTTAAAAAGGAACTGATACGTGTTAATCCAGTTACTAAAAACTTGTCTTAAAATTATAAACCAAAGGTAAATTCTAAAATCCATAATTCTCTTTTCCTAGGATGGCTGCAAAAGAAGTTTGACCATGTGTTCTCAGAGACAGGATTTGACTTGAGCTATGAAATTCTGAGTAATGAATGGTATTATCTGTTAATTAAAGCAGTACATAAAGAAACAAGTAATAATGACATTTCAGTCAAATAAAATTCAGTTTCACTTTATTCAAGATTAAGAAGGTGGGGGTAGGGTAGGTGTGGAAACCAAGAGAGCCATGCTATGAAAGCCATGCAGCTGAACAAAAAGGAAGCGCAACAATCAGACTTATAAATGTTTCACTAATTTCTTAGAGGTAATTGTAACCCTTAGCAAACTGAGAACCCAAATGACATTTCTCGAATGTTCTGAGTTTACATAACAGTCATATAGAAGAGGAGCAGTTCTTCAGCATTTCAGTAAAGGCCAAGATACACTTTTAAACACCACAGTGGGCAGAACCAAATGCCTACATTTTAATGTTTATCAAGATCCCCTTTTCCAGTTGCATATACACTTTCAAAAAAAATTAACATACCTATTCAGCCTTCTTGTTGAAAAAAATATGCATATTGCAATACAGAATGAGGCACAGCAGAGTAGACATCTCATACAACCTGCAGTAATCCAGAAAATTACACGATGGCACAAGTCTAAATACCTTTCTCTTCACTCTGGGGTGATACATAGTTAAAGGAGAAAACTGATGTTTGCCAAGAAATGGCAAAATTCTTTCATGACTGAATGGAGAAAGCTTTATTAAAAAAAACTAAGTCAAAAGACAAAAATTACGGGCTAGAAAAGGGACCTATAGAAAATCATATTTTCATTACAAGTGGAAACTAAGGGACATGGAAGAGAAGTCCCACATTGACTTGTGGACATTTCAGATCCTGTCTTAAGGCTTTTAGTTAGAAGAAGATCAAAATATTTTATAGTCTGTAAGAAAAATTCCATTCTGGGGGAATTGTTATGTTTTCCAAAACATCAGCTGCTTAACCACAAATATGCACATTTAAAATAAATCCTTCAACATTAAGAGTTAAATTGCTTTAGCATTACCGAAGAGCCAGCTGAGATTTGAGAATCAGAATTTGTTGGCAAAATAAATGTAAGAAATAATTAAAACAGAGGCTCTGTGGAGAGAAGATATTTTGAATCAGGTAAATGGAAAAGCTACACAAAATGGGAATGTACAAAGTACACACACAATGCATTTCAAGTGAAATTTGCAGCAGGTAGTCTGTAAATTCTGGGAATGCAGAGAAGACCACACACTTTATCAAGAACATTATGAGGCTATTAAATGAACTATCATGCCTAAGACAGAAATGACAGATGAAAAACAAGAGACAGATAAAGAATGGTACTCAGTGCACCTAAAACCACTACTTATCTAAGGCAAGGTATGGAAGTTTGGCGTGATATAACCTGAGTTAATACTCTTGGTATGTACTTGGTGTACAAAATGACTGAAGTAACACCATCATTGTAATAGCTTTGAATCCCCTTATAATATTTTGATTCCATTTACAATTTATAGGGAAAATTGCAAGATCACCTGTATTTTGTAACCTGCTAAATGGTTACTCAACACCAATGGCAAGACTTATGGTAAATTAAACATCTGCAAATATAAGTTACATGCTAGTTGTTTTAGATTTACAATAACGGAACAATTTGGATACTTCAAGCATCACCAGCAATGTTAGATTTCTATCCTGTAGCTATAAATATTCCAAACTATTGTTTGGAAATAATGTTTTGGCAGTAGGTGCTTTCTATATGTACAAGATATTTTGAAGACTTTGATATCGGAATTTATGGAAACCTTCATTAACACTGTATTGTTTCATGTACTTTTTGTATCAACTGCAGTAAACAGCCACTCAACAACAAAATGACTACTACATCTAAGAAATAAACAGAATTGCAGACATTCAAGCTAATAAAATGCTGCTGTCTGGGTATGAAACAAAGAAGTTTCATTGGGTAAGAAAAGTTAATAAAAGTAACTGTGACATATATTAATTATTTAATAGAATTTTGACTCCACTAGTCTTTTGCTTAGCACACAATATTGTGTAATTCAAGGCATTTATATTTGGTATGCAACAGTGCACTTATAACCCCAAAAACTCCTTCTTGAGTTGCAAGACTAACTATCTAATAGGCTTTTACTAATATTTGTAGTGCAGAGTTAATTCTCCCCAATACGCATTTTTGTAAACTGTTAAATTTTAATAATTGATAGAGGTGCTGCAACATTTCCTTGAGTAGGATATAAAAAAAGTTTACACCAAAAGCCATACTGTACTGTATAAATTAATTGTGACCTGGTCCTCTCATTTACAAAAAGCCCTATTATTGTCAATTAAGCAGCCACTTTCGACTTCAATTCAAATTCTCTGACCAGTATCTTCCTTATTATATTTTGAGTTTTAACACTAGTGATTAAGTTAACATTGCCTTTGACAGAGAAATTTGTATTTCAACACAGCCTCAAGTCACATTAAAACCAAAACATAAAGTAACTACTGATTATCACAATCAAATCAAAACTGCAAGACTTGCTCCAAATGCTGTCATAAGAATTATTCCAGAGTTCAGTTTCAGTATCAAAGGTTAAGACAAACTCACTTTATACTGTTTATATAAAAAATGAAATCTGAAATTCTTACATTAAAAAACCAAGCAAACCAAGACAAAACTTGGCAGATTTTTTATCATTACATAATTTTTAATCTAACATCATCTACTTTTCTGATATGGACTGTTCTGATCATAATAAATAATTGGATAAATCTTCCCTCCTTCCTGTTTTTGCTTCTGTTGATGATATTCAAACAGTTCTGTTTGTGAAAGAGGAATTAAAAGGTAGCTGTCAGTGTTCTTCATCTTGGTGCTTCTCCATTCATTACAATTTTGGCTGATTCTCTCGTACTTCTTCTAGTTTGGAAAGGATCCACTGTGTAAAGAAAAAAGAAAAAATTAAAATCTTTCTGTGGTACAAAACAGACAAAGCAGCTGAAAATTGGACTGGTTTTTGTCACTGTCTTTACTACCTGCTCTTTTCCTAAGTTTTAACACAGTGTTAAAAATTCTTCTGTAGAGTAAAAACCCCTGTCTTTCTAACATGAGAATGGAGCCATTTAAGCACCAATATTCAACATTTGATACCATGTCACATTGAACTTGTTTTCTGGTCTGAACTTCAAGGAGTAAGATTTGAAAAAAAAAAGAAGACAACATTTAACCCCCATCCTGGCTCTGCTTTTGTCTACAGCTCTATACAAATCACAGACGACAACAGAGAAGCAAGGGTCACCACAGACAGAAGACAATAACAGGTCACAGCAGAGTGATAGGTTACTTAGAAAAAAAAAAGCTTTCTTTAACTGTATCTTGTTTCTTTTAAGGAATGTTCATATAAAAGGGAAATTAATTTCCCAAAAGTACTAAAGAAAAAAAAAGGAGGGTTGGGGGAAAGGGCAGTGAGATGGAAATGTAGAGTAGGACATGAAGTTATATTGAGGGTCTGCCATAAAAGGCGTGCATACCGCTTTGAAGAAAGATGATTGGATTACTACAAATCAGAACCTGTTACTGTATCGGGTTCTATCTCCTCATATGAACATTTGTGCTGGTTTTGTGTTTTTATTTACCACTCTAGGTAAAGAAACACCGCAATATTTTTGTGAAAGGTGTATTCATTTTTTTTTACATTTCCTTCCCTTACTTAAGACTTGTGGTATATGTAATATGGTGTACTAATTTCACTTTTGGAATAGTTCCTGATTTAGCTGGGGCATAGATGGGATTCCTCTCCTGGAGAGACTAATGGATCTCAGCACTGCCCACCCCCGTTCCACACAGCCAAAAAGAAAAAAACCATAAACCTCAGCACTTCCAAAGATTAGAGGCAAGAGAAATTCAGCAGAGGGCCCTTACCTTTCTGAGGTAAGAGTTAACTACTACCATTTACCTGTAACTAGAAACTACCCTCAAAAAGACAAAAGCTGATGAGAACCTAACCTGATGAGAAGATGCAAAAGCAACTTAAATTAATAAGAGAATGCAACTTTTGCAAGCTGTCTCAAACCATGATTCCAGGGAACCACACCCCTCTGAAATACACTCAAAATTCATGCATTTTTTGGTGAAAATTACTAGCTACACTAGTTAAAAACAAGGCAGAACTCTGACAAGTAGCTACCTTCTGGTAGCAGATCTGAACTGCTCCTACTGTCTGTTGCAGTCAAAACTAATGATGTCAAAATGAAGATGTTATACCAAAAATGTCTATAAAAATAGCTGCAATATCATATAGCACATAAACTACTGGTATTTTTGTTAAGGATTTTCTTCATTCTTCAAAAAAACCTGTATTTTAAAGAACAGAACAGTAACACCCCACCCCTGCCCACCACCTAGGAGTAATTTACAAACAATTTTGGTCTATTAAAATGTACTATTCTAATTCATATTCTAGATTTATTTAGTTTTTGTTAGCATTACTGTTTAATCAATCTTTTGTCAGACTGTTGTAATTCAGAAGATCTATGTAGAGAAAAGTCTGGTGTTGGAATTGACTATTTTTGAAATTCAGTACTGAGTAGATAATTGCTATTTCCATGTCTGTAATGGATATGTGGAAATACTGAATTTTAACTATACATAGTTTCTGGTTAAGAGTATTTCTGTTACACTTTTTAAGTTAAATTTACCACTATATTTTGAATTGTATTTTGACTTTACCTTAGCATCCTCTGGACTTCTAAAATTAATAATTTTTCCAAATTCTTTGGCATGGAAGACAGACTTAACTCGTTCCTAAAAAAAAAAAAAAAACCAAACAAAAAAAAAACAAACCAAAACAGTAATTCAAAATTGAAATTAGATACTTCAAGCTTTAAGACCACGATGCTATTTAATATCAAGGCAGCTATAATGGTTCAAACAGCCATGTGTACCAAGAAAGGTCATCTGAGTATGTTGGCATCACATGCACATACCCTGAGAGAGACCATTTTCTGCATGAAAGCTCAGTAGGGTGAACACTCCTGCAGTAACAGAGTCCCCTTTTTACCATGGAGTCCCTGGATAAGGGCCTATAAACGTGTGTAGGAATGGAAGGCAGACAATGTACATGTAGTAACAAAATCCATTACTCCCCAAGGTTTTAATTTGCATTTCTCCTTCAAGTCATTACTTGAGTGGACATTCCACCAATACTGACTTGCAAGTAGTGGACATAGGTAGTGAAAACAACGACTTAAGCTTCAGAAAGAAAAACGTATGGAGTTATTAGCAAAATACAGTTTTCAATCATAGATTTCAATACAGAGCATACTGCAGACATGTTAATGGATTCTGAAATGACTGCTGTGTAGGGGTAAAGATGGATATGTTATTCAGCATTGTCTGAAATGGCAGAAAGGCTAAGAATTATTTCATCCTGTAAAAGTTCACTTGCAGTCAGAAATCCAGTTTGGAGGATTCCAAACCAATATGGCTCTGCCTTTCATGCTCTCTGCAATAGAAACAAATAATCTGAGTGAAAAACTGAATGACTTTTTGCACCATCAAGACTGTCCTGATAACCAATATGTGTAATTGCACATGTGCAGCTTATTAAAAACAGAAACAAAATACTGGCACAGAAACTTACTGAATGAAGTCCAGTTAACTAAGTTCAGTTAACAGATCAGTAAGAATTTAAGATTTTTTGTTAAGAAAGTGCCTCTGTAAATAGCCATTAGTAGTCACCTTTCTCCTTATGTCCTTTGCCAGCTTACGAGGGAAAAGAATTTTAAGGATTTTTTTTTTAAGGAAAAATTGCAACTAAGAGCAACATTCTTCAATTTGTAGAGAGAGGGGAAAATATATATGTCATTTTGGTCAGTTTTGAAGACAATAAAACTTTATCATATTCCCCAGAGAGCATAATAAAAATATTCTGCAATGTTCTGAGCCTTTTGTTGTATCACCATTTTTCGGACTATGAATACACCATCAACTGGGGCATACAAACAAAAAATTCCTACAGCTCAAGGAAAAATCTCATCTGCAAAGACCAAGTCACTATGCTGCTTAAAACAGTCAGAGACTAGTTATCTGAAGAGTTCACTCATGACAAGTTTCAACTCCTTTCTCTGAGTACATCTCAAATACAAAGGAGATCAAGAACTCAGAGAAGAGTGAGCAGAAACTCAAATTTCAATTTCATAAACAGTAACAAAGAAGGACAACAAAACAATGCTAAGAGTAATGTACCTTGGCTTCAATGCGCAATCTTCGACCATCAACGATGAATGGTTCTTTGGTAAATTCATCATAAGTGTATTGCCATTCACATGTCAGCTGTCCAAATGCCCCCTTTGTCACAAATAACACACCACTAGGCACCAGAAAATAAAAGTAGTTTTGAAAATTAATGAAAAAACACTTAGAAGTTGTCATGTTACCCTTTCTCTAGTGAATTAATTTGTCATTGCAAAATAAGTTTCATTTCATGATCTCTATACAGCACACTTTCCAAAAGAGTGAATTTTGAAACTCCCTCTTACATGTAAAATACTGGGTCTCATAGCAAAACTGTAACACTACTTCAAGCTGTATTTGAGAAGAATGCCCCATACTCCACTGCTAGATATGCCTGTTCCTATATTATCCTTTATTTCCTTCAATACACCTATGTAAGTGAATCCCATAGATCAGGTAATTTTAGCCTAACCCAGTTTATAACAAATCCTTCTCAGCTAAAGCAATCTTAAAAACAGTACTACTTTCCCTTCTTAAATAGGAGAGAAATAACACTGAACACTCTCCTACTACAAACATTGACATTGTTTAAGATTATTACCAGCACATGAGGCATGCCTCCCCCATTATTTTGTCTACATATATGGTGACAGTGCAGTTACTGATCAGCAATCATCAAGGCATGCACATTTTTATGATTGTTTTAACTACATATTATTCAGAGTCAAAACTGTTTACCTTTTTGTTACCATTAACAGATCTGTACTGTTGACCATAGCATGTGCAATATATCTGAGTTTTGCAAATCTTCCATTTTCAATTTTCTAAAAGAGATAGAAGTTTTATAGCTTTGAATATGCTAGTAATGTACTAATTTTGTGCTTAAACGTTATTTATGCTCCAAAAATATAAATTGCAACAAAGCACAAAGCATAGACTTTTAAATAAAAGGCTACTTTCTTTAAGTCAAAATATAACTAACATCTGTAATAGCTAATGTTCATAACTACTTGGTTGCAATTAACCCACCTGTGTAAATAAAAATCAATCCTAGCCAAAACTGACAAGGAATAATATAACTTCTCTAAAAATGTCAGGACTCCGTCTTCTACATACTTTTGATATACACTGAACTTCTGCTAACTAATACATTTCTGAGACAATAAACAAAATAAAGATTCCTTTCCTACTTTATCGCATTGCCTCCACAAGACTGACTGATTAACCCTGAGAATAAATCTGTACCTAGCTGTATATAAGCACCATTAATTATCATGTAGACAGTGGGACTAACAATAATGCACTTGAGGTAGTACTTAGCATTCCTCTACATTATTTTGTTTATTCATGAACTAAACCATTTCCTACAATTAATGTGAATACTGTAGCAGAATACTTCTAATGAGCAATATATTTAAAATATTGATGACAGCAGATAAGTATTTTTTTAAAAACAGAAGTCCTGTACCTCTCACATGACTTGGCAACCATTGGACTTCTGACTTCCTGAGCAGCGAGCGATTAAACTAGTGGTCAAATCAATATTGCTGCATCTTGGCTGGGAATAGCAACACAATTGCTTGCATGTTTCCCAGCTGTTACAATTTGGAAGCAACACCAGATTAGAACAAACTAGTATGATTCAATAAAGTTTCAACTACAAATATACAGCTTCAGATACATACGCATAAGTTTTAAAAATATCTAGATTAGTTCTGAAAACAGTTAAAGCAAAGTCCTTTAATATGTGTTCCCCAACACAGTAAAATCATGAAGATATTTAATTAGTGTAAAAAACTTCAAATTTGACTGTGTGGATAATTCCACTTGCATAGCCTTTTTAAAAATTATCTCTTCCCCAAAGATACTGATTCTTTCGTGACTAAAAAAGCATGAATATTTGAGTAGCAGGTTACCCTGAGGAGAGCTTTCGAAAAAACTCTTAGAAATTTCCAATTATTCCTCTTCCCCCATCTCTTTCAGGCTACAAAATCACAGCTATTGGTCACACGCCTACTTACATAAGTTGCTACTTGCATTTATTGCTGCAAAAGCTGGTGTCAGGAGTAGGATGAATTCCACAACAAGAATGGCATAAAAAAATGAGGAACTAAGGGCTTGGAAAATAAGCTTCTTTTTTTTTTTTTAAATTTTTGTAAACATCTTATTCAAGTTTTATCAAGGTGTTGCTCTGCCTCTGAAATGTGTCTCTCCCTTCCTCTTGTATTAGAAGCTTGGACATAAATAAATAACTGAAAAAACCTCTCTAAAAGGTAGCCCCTACTACATTCCAGTACATAACACACTGGATGGTTAGAAGACAAAGGAGGCTGTATGGGTAGTCTATGGACAGCATGAATAGGATACATGATCCACAGGTCAGCCTACTGGTCTAGGTCTGTACACTGATGGCCTTTCATTAGTGGCCTAGAAAGAATGACAGGGAAATGGAAGAGAGGACTGACAAGAACTTAAAGAAACATGTAGGAAGAGCAAGGGTGGTTCAGAATACGTATATAATATACTTCACTTAACTGCAAGACACTTTGACGATGACACAAATTACTCTTACTGACCGAATATATAAATATCACACAGAATAACCAGTATCTCTGTTCTATTCAAAGTGTACATAAAAGCATTTAGCAATTTAGCCTTACTAGGATGGAGATTTCCCATGTTGGAGAAAGTAACCTTCTTATACTTTGCACAGCATAGAAGTAAGGCTCTCAATTCAAATATTAATCCCCTTTAAGTGGGATTTAGGAAAGGAGGGTTACCTCTTTATATTTTCTGATTAGATTGCTAGCTAATTTTCAACTAGTCAAGTCCCCCTGCTGTAATTTTCTCAGCTTATAGGTAACAGATTGGGAATTGTGAAAATTACTATGCAAGTACAGTACTTAATTATTGCACAAGCAACAACCTTAAACAAAAGCTATTTAAACATATACCAAATTCTACAAAAAGTGTTTCATTCTATAAGATTTCCAAATATGTGACTTGTGGAGAACAAAAACATTGTTGCCATGTGGCATACACTGAGATAACTAGCCCTCATTGTTGGCTATGAGTCAAAAATCATAAACCATCTGTGTTTATAGTTTTGTAAACAGAAGTTAACTGGGAAATAAAACACAAGGAAATGCTGCGCAGACTATTTAAAAAGGGAGCAAACACTTGCTAATGTTAAGCAGTAACTACTTTTAAATTTTCTGCCTTTGTATTTTTCTACCTTTTATTTCCAATCTTCATCCTTTTTAGCATTAGACTTTTACCTATTCGTTGGGAATACATCATAGAGGGAGACTGCTGACAATTCTTGTAACAAGCTCACTACTGCACTCTACTACCAAAGTGCCTTATACCACTCAAACATAAAACGATATATAATTGATCACTCAATACAGATGCATAAAGAGTTCTTAAAACTTTTATGGTATGTAGCTATTGTTTGGAGAAAGACAGCAACTTGGACCACTGTTTGGTGATGGAAAACTATGAAAAGTAACATTAATCAGTCATTATTTGTTAAATGTTAGTTTCAACATTGGAAGACAACACATACAAATCTTTAAAATGCAATGTCTGTATTTCAAATTAAAAACATTTTAATCACCTGATTAAGTATGTGCAAATCTATTTAAAAAATCACACTCCAGATGCTGTAAAGCATGAAGTTACACAATAAGAGATCCCCTCCTTTGCAAATTCTTACCTGCAGTACAATTACTCAAATGTCACTGCAATAATCTAACAGTAAAAGTGATCTGTTATGCATATATATGCAAATATGCTCAATGTCTTAAAAGTGATATCTATGCACCTGGAGAGACTCCTAATCACACCACACCTTCTTAATGTAAAGAGAAGCAAGCCAAGAGGCCTTTGATAAAGTTAGAAATAATACAGAGCAAAATTAAGTAGTGGAGACAAAAATTAAAATCTATGAATAAATTGGTAATAGTTCTAAAAAATTTTAGTAGTATGTGTGATACTTAAGTCAGAATGTTTGACAACCTTCTTGAACTCACTCAGATGAAATAGTATGTAAAAAAATACTGAAAAGGCTGTTACTGCTTTAAAAGTGGTTGGAAATCTGTTGTCTCTTGATGTTCAAATTAACTTTCATCTGGAATACCAGCGTATTTCCCTATGAACTGGTTACTGTCCAAATGTGTGAATTCTGAAGGCAATCCACTGTCATTGCTAGAAACTCCAACCCTAAATGCATCTTTCAGCTCAAATTACAAGGTAACTTTTTCAAAAGCTGTAGAAATGCTAATTTCAGCAGGCTAACCTGGTATTATTATTACCTATCCAGTCTTCCTCACAGATACAATTAAAAGTTCTAACCAGTTCCTAAGTGACTTCATAGATGTAGCCTGAATGAGTGTGAAAAAAGGGGAAAAACTGTTAAATAAGAAGTAACATGTAAAACATTCATTTTTCACCATGCATAATTCTTTCATCATTTATGAATAATAACCACCAATAATCCTTTCTTACCTACTTCCTCTTTCAATTATCCTAATGTGCAATGTCATTATACAAAACACAACGCAATGTGCAATGTCCATGATGTGTTAGTATCTGTATTCAGATTCCATTTAGCCATGCTGAACAGTAACTCCAAAATCCACCTGGTTTTATTAAAATCAGTGGAAATCTGTGGTCATAGTTAACATTTAAATCTAAGGCCACAGTAAGACAATAAAAATTAGGACAGCAGCTTTTTTTCAGAACGCAAAACTTCTATTTCACAGCAGAAATATAAATTGCCTATGATGACTGGCAGAATTATCTTAATAAATTTTTGATCTGAATACACAGGAGAATTTGTTTGAGCAGCTGAGATGGAGAAACTATACTGATCTACACTTTCATCATGATGACCACATCTAGATGTTCTGTTTCCTGCCAATACAACCAAAACTCTTGGATTAATACCATTTGAAGCATGATTCATCAGCAGGGAAATTAAAGAATATTGTCTTTACGTTTCAGTCACAATCAAGTAAAAATGAAATTGAGTAATGTAGGCTTCCATATTCCTCTGGAACAATCAGTGTCAACTGGTTTCAGACAGCTTCCCATAACTGTCTTCTATTAGGGATTTGGCAATGGCTATGTAATAGTACCCAGATGTTGCATATTTTAGTGGTAAAGATCCTGCTTTTTCCTTTAACCTAGGTTAAAGGAAAGGTTTAACAAGGTTTTCCAAAGCAGGACAGATTATGACATCTGTGAGTCAGTAAAGGGACCAGCAAGCTAGACAGCATGTATGAATACCTGGTAAGAGTCTGGACAATGTCAATTAAAAATGAAGTTATTTTGAACTTCATAAAGAATGTAATTTTGCAAAGTGAAACTTCAGTTTTAGGGTACATCAAGACATGGATGTTTATGTTTTGATTTGAAATCAAGCCCAAGAACAGTGAGGGAAAGACAGCAAGAATTAGCGCGACATACTTTTCTGACTCCTCAGATGTTCTTCCTGGCAGACCAAAGTGTGAATGCTGAGGAACAAGGGGCTGCTCAAATCACTTCAACATCCTACCTGATACAAAGCTCAAGACCAAAAAGAATCACTAAACCAAAAGCTGAACACCCCCAATACAAGAGAATATGGTAATGAAGCACAGCTTTGAAGGACTGTCTTCTCTGAAGCAACATAATTGTGCAGCAACCTTATACAACCCAGTATAAGCATCATCACAAACTCACTAGTTATAAAAGAAAATTAAAAATAATAATAACAAAACTATTTTGCATGTTTTGAAGTTGGGTAGACATTGACACAGAGAACCACTGACTGCACAGCGCAACTGCTAATGACTCAGCTTCAAAAGCACAAAACAATTCCTTCAGCTTTATTTTCTGGCAGGCCAAGACCTCCCACATCTGTTGCTTCTGGAAATAACTAATAACAATTTATGCATAAACAGTCTATTAAATGATCCCCAAAACAGCCTAAAGTATCCCCTGGCACTGACCTATGCCTACAGAGCATCTTGAGAAAACCAGACCACCAAAGAGGTCTGAACAAAAGGGATATACTGGATGACATCAAAGGTAAAGAGCACAGCCAGTTATTCACCTCAGCAAGGAGAAAGTTATACAAGTCACTGTAAGAGTAAAACTGAACTCTTGGGAAAAGCTGCATTGTCAATTTGTCAACAGCACAAAATTTAGCAATCTGAGACAAAAGGAGGACACTTGGACTAGGAATTTTCAGGGACACACTGCAATGTGTGGACTTCAAATTCAGTTCAGCAGTTAAAAGGAACGGGATGGCGGAATTATGCAGCCAAAAGTTCAACTGTTAAAATACTTTAAATTAAAGAAAAAAAATTGAAAATGTGGTCTCTCTTTTTTGCCACGATATTTCAAACCTCCTCTAACTGTTTCAGTGTTTTTGTTTTAGTTCTAGGGATTCTTCCATCCAGAAAGAACATGAGTTTCTGCTATTAGTTTTCACAGCTTTTTATCCCATAACCTAAAGAGAAAGTAAGTACTAATATCCCAGATGGTAAAATTTCTTGTTATCCCAAATCCCCATATCCACAGATCCAATTTATTTCTTTTTCTATGTATGTTCAGAGAAGCCTAGACTCAAGAGAGAAACAAGTAAAATACTTGCACAAAGTTACTATATTTTCTATTAACACAAAAACTTCAAAAATAGAAAAATAGAACTATACCAAAGAGACAAAATATTCTAGGGCATATAATCATGTTTGCCAACTTCAGCTGAAGCTGTTAGTTTTGTTGGGCTTTTTTTTTTTTTTTTTTTTACTTAGCATTCTACAACCCTTTAATCTAGCAAAGTAAAGAACAAATTCTTCTCATTTATACTGCACTGTAACTTGAATTAGTAATATCTGACCCAGAAATACTACCATTCATGTACGAATTTTACCTCCATGTTCTGCATAAACTTGTAGGATTTTAAGTGAAAAAATTTAAACCTAGTTCAATTTTTGGGGCAAAAATTATGACATTTCTAATGCATTTTCTAGTAAGATCGGTCATTACAAAAGAAAAACAATTTTTTAGGATAAAAAACCAAATTACAATAAAGCAGCACAAGTAACATTATTCCAAATTTTCAAAACCTAGTAAAGTTAATTAAATGTCACCTTTCCATTATGTTACACCTAACAATTTCCTCAACTTTTTGACATCATGTGTCTTTTTTCAGAACTGAAGAGCAAAATTATTTCTTTCTTCAAAGAAATATGGCAGATCCATTTGTACCTGAAATATTCAAAATCCTTTCCACAATGCTTCAGGTAGTAACACACTGCAATACAGTCTTGCACTTGTTTCTGCAAGGCATCCTTTTGAGACGACAGCATTACAAAACAAATAGGAACACATGACCTGTAGCAATCATAAGCATCAGCAATTTCAGCTAAAACCATCTCCCAAACTTAGTTTGTCCCCCTTTTTCTCTGTGGCATTAAGGGCAAAGGGTAACTGTCCAAGAGATCACCCTATATAGCAGTTTTTGAATGCACAGTGCCAGAATAAGCAATCTTAACAATTTTAATGGTTCTTCCCCCAGAATTTTGATAAATCAAAGCCAAGAGACAATGAAAAACATAACATTACCACATTGAATATGCTAACATTTCAGAAGCTCTTACTGTTTCAGAGCAATGCCAACTGCCCAGATAGTGGCAGAAGAATTAATTTGCATTATAATACAGGTTCAGAATTATCTATTACAAGATATCTTTGAAGTGCAACACAAAAATCTGAATTTAGTAACAAACCACAAAAAAAGAACAAGAAAACTGTGCAAGCCTTTCCGTGAATATAGAATAAATACCTTTTTAGAGAAACCAGAAACTTGTAAAGGTAGTTGGTAGAATTTATAATACCAAATTGCAGTTGATCAGTGTTCACACTTTTCCCTCATCCCCCAATGTCTAGGTAAATAAAAAACTAAACACTTTTGCATATTATGTATGTTTTATTACACAATGTCTTGTAGAACTTCTGGTATTTTTTTACAACTGTCTGTAGTTTTTACACAGAGTTTAGTTCTGGGGCAGATTTTTTACTTTTTTCTGTTGCTATGAAAATAAAAATATTGACTTACGAAATAAATAAATAATCTGTAGTCAAAATAAAAACCAAAATAAACCGTTATTTCACATGCTTAAGGATACCAAAAGCTACACAAATTAAGTATTAAAAATTATAGTAAAACAAATGATAAACGAGAAACTAAAAGTTTATGATAACATTTCTTGAAAAATGTATGTATTTTATATATTAAATATCTTTATAAGCCATTTAGTGGTCTTACACTATCTAGTTCCAGGAAACATGAGAAATAATGTTGGAACAGAACAGATGAATCCATTTTAGATATACTTTAGACATGTTTATTGTTTAGAAGAAAGCAGACAAAATACTTTTGAAAGAGTAATTGAATAAAACAGTCAAACAGTATTTTAACACCAATAAGGACTGTACAAATCAGTAAAGTTTTACTAAACACATTTAAAGCAATAGTAAATAAACCCTGTTAAACACTTATATAAATGCAAAAAAACATTAAACACAGCTGATAAAAATACATCTGGAAATAAATTCTAAGTCATGGTATTACTTATTTCTTCATATTATTCAATACTATTTTACCTAATGTCTGGGTTTATCTGTAAGACTATCTTTATTATATTATTTGCTTGTTTGCCTAGCACTCATCATCACACTTTTTATTATCCCCACATTTTTTTCACAGTTTAAAAAGTAAGAATTTAGTATCACAAAACCCCGATTTCTCAGCGGGAATTATAGCAGCAACATTTAAAACTTAAAGGTCAAAAGAATGTGACAAAGGCCATGTATATCTGTTACAATTCACATTATCCTAACTGTCATCATCATCACTACTACTGTGAGCCATAGTCCACTCTTTGTAGGCCTGCCTTTTCTGAAAGCATGGTAAGGGAAGAAGAAAGCAGAAGTATTAGTTTAAAAGTACTAGTTTGCCTGGCAAGTTTGTTAATTAAAGCAAAATAAAACCACAGAAAACAGAAATTCAGATGTGACAGCCTAAGTTTAGGGCACAGTATGAGCACACAAAATATCCTATTTCCTTTGATCAGCATATACAATCTCTAAATCACCAAAAGAAGTTTTATTCCAACCTAATCCTGCAATCTGTTGAAAAGCTACAATACAGTGGCCACAGTGTGACCAGTCACCAGACCTGTATGCAAAGAAGCATTGCAAAAGGGGAGAGAAATCTTTTATCCATAAGAAAATATTATTCTATTCAAACTCTTTGAAATAGTGGACATGCAATACACTGAGTCTCATGCAAAACAAAGTAACAGCTCTAGAACCACAAACACTAAGAACCAAAAACATTAGTATACTTAAGGGTTAAATTAAGACACCGAATATCCTATAGCAGAATTTAATGACTGGGGAAAAAATGCAAATCTCTATTTTCTTATTTGACTACCTATAGGAAGACCTACTCTGCTTGAAGCTCTGAACTTCAAGAATAATTATGCCTTAGAATCATCAATAGCAAAAACTAATAAGAAGCTATCAATCCTTCAGTTTTACCTACATTCAAATGGTGGCTCCTATCACAAAATATCAAAGGCATTACACAAGGCCACACCTTAATGTATTTTAAGTTCTATAATGGAAGGTACTGTACTTGGCCATACAATACAGAAAAATTGAAATTACAAGTTACCTGGCAGATTTTTGTAAAGGTTTCTCAGAAAAAACCCCAAAATATAAAAACGTACAAATCTAAGAAGCAGAAGCAATGTAAATTCAGCTCATTATTAGAGCTGACTGTTTGCTGGCATTTGTTTTAGCAATATGCTTTAAAACAGACAAGGGGATGTTTGAAAATTTATTTTCTTAACAAGAAGAGGACAAAGATTAGTAACAAATTTATGTTATCCATCAGTAGAAGCTTCTAACTACCAGAGGGCAGAGGGTAGTTAAGGCTTAATGACACCAGTTATAAATTGGAGAGCACAGGTTAAAGCCATCTCATTTACAAGAAAGGCACAGGTATAGTATTTATTATCAAAGCACTTCCACAGTTGGCTGAACTACATGACCAGTAAATGGAACAATGAACATAGCTAAGGTATCCCCAACAGATCAATCCTGTTTTACCAGAAAATGAATGACAAACTAATGAAATGCAGGAGAAACCGAAAAAAGAGTAGAACTCAACATGGAACAAACAGCTGTAGCAATGATTAAAATTAGTCATAAAATGCTCTCCAAAGGCTACTACCTTCTCATTTACTTCTCCAGAAAGGTTATTCTGTTACAATATTTTTGTAGCACTATGAATCCTTCCATGCATATTTTAAAAATTCTGTTTAAATTTATGCAATCACTAATTGCTACTTTATTTGTTATGGTTGAACATTTTTAGAAAGGAGTTTTATTTCTAACAAAAAGAAAAAACAGAAACTCAGTAAACTGTGTAAATTGAGCTTTGAACAATTGAAATTACTTTCTTTTCTGAGGAGAATTTTTGAGTCAAATTTGCTTCAATGGCAGATGCATCATTAAAAAGTAAGGACTGTTCAGTATATACTTCCTGCAAACTATTCAATTTCAGAACTGGTTATGTTCTTTCAAAGGCTTCAGTATGACATATATACAACTATTTCTAGTGTCTTAAAAGTGTCTTTAAAAAGCTGTTTTACACAAAATTGAGATTTAAAAGTCACTGTTTAAGCTACGTAAACTACTCAAAAAACTATGTGTATTTATCAACCATTTTCACAAAAAATAAAATTTAAAGACATAACACTTTTCATTTGCACATATAGACCTTTTTCTTTGTTCAGAATGCTCTGTGCAAAAACTTTTATAGATATACTGATTTACTTTATGGTGTCTCCCTCAAAAATTGTAATACAGCAGCCAAATCCCCAGTGTGGTTACGTGTGTAAAAAATTAAATTCTTGGCTACTGAGTTACTAGGTAAGAAGTGAATGGGGATTTAGGAAGAGAAAAATTCTAAAGTATTTATTTCTATGTAAGATGAGTTTAAATTTATGTCAAAAATTTATCTGTCATTTTCTTCACCTGTAACATTTGACTTCCAGTTCCATCTCTTAATCTGTAAGGTCTAATAACTCCATCTTCACCAAAGAAGCGAGGTGGTCGCAGGCTTATCACATCTTCTGATGAATCTGCAACCCTGACAAAGCAGAAAATTTAAGATACATATCAATATCTCTACTCAACTATACTATTTAGCTAAGGAACGAAATTATTTTGTATACAAATTAAATTCAAGTACTTGTATAACAGCTATTGTTGTCTATACATGCACTTTGGCATAATAACAGACATTACGGAAATCGGTTTTCAAGAATAACAATTATCAAATTAGATGACACAGAGCAGCACAAATCTGTAAATACCTAATTAGTGTCTAACTACTGCACTTCAAAACTTCAAAAGTAAAGACAACTGTACCACATAGAATAGAACTGCTGTACCATATAGAATAGAACTGTACATATTTCTCTGATATTCTTCTTGAATTTCTCTGCCAAAAAACTTGAACAGGAAAACAAGAGACTGGCATTCTTATGGTAACAGAAATTATCCAACTCACTAAGAACAGGGTCACTGAACAATTGTATTTAAAGATATCAAGTGCCTCTTCAAAACTGTCTCCTCCTTTATTGCACATAACAGTGTGGAATAATCTTCATCAATGAATTTATTAACTGTCACAATATTTAAATGTAGTCTTAACATAGTTCTGAGACTGGCATCCACCTAGTGACCTTGGAACTAATTTCATAAAGGAAAAATAATATATAAAGTAACTTTGAACACATCTGAGAAGTTCTTTTTTTTCCTGCTTATTTGAGGTAAAAGTTAAAAATCATCAGCTGAAGGAAGTCTGATTGCTGAGACATTTAAAATAGTTTTTTTCAGTAATGCTAGAAATAGCTGAGATTTGCGTCTGTGGTTTTTAAATTATATCAAGTGTGTATTTTGCTAAAGAGCCACCTATTTATTATGTAAATAACATAGAAGTGATAAGAAGACACAAGGTACTACTAGTGTTACTATTGTCTCTTTCATGCCATATGATATTCTGTACACTTATTTTACTTACTTTTTAATACCCTGAAATGTGCTGCTTGCCATATCTATGATTCCACCAGTGGGCCTAGCTACTGCTCCAACTAAGCCTTTTCCAACACCTTTGAAAAAACCGGCTGCTCCTTCTTCCTGAGCTCCTAAAAGCATTAAAAGGAGTAAATCATTATAAACCACAGAGCTTCTCTTAAAATCTTAACAAGTTTTATAACCATTTAATTACAAATCTTATTTGATACACAACTACGTAGTCTCCACACAAAGTTCATGTAAACTACATTTAAACTGTAAGTCAGTAGAAATATAAAATCTTGACAAAGAGTTTTATAACTCTGATTTACAACACCTCATCAAAAATCAAGAATTCACCATTATGTGAACAGTTAATGCATCAAGACCAAACTTACCTCTTATTGGTTTTGTAACTATTCCTGTTATGCCACTGACAAAACCCTACCAGGATAAAGAAAACAGACATTACAAATATGCTTCCATATAATATTTTTCATTTTTAACATTTTTCTTCCTACTTCATTGGTGAATAGCCTAAAAGTACATATGTTGGGAGTATTCTAGAACTCACTACAAGCCAACAGAATTAGAGGCACCTGCTTCACAGTTTCTACCTTCTTTTCTATCCTATTGCATTTTTCTATAAAACTATAATTTAATTGCAGCTATACACCTGCGAAACTAAAATTAAAATTAAGAAACTAACAAAAAACTAACTCAAAAAAATTGAAAACCAATAACTCTCCAGGAAACACAACAAGTGCATGATACTCTTGCCTGCATAAAATTAATTAATTTTTGTTTTCCTCCTTACAGAAACTAATCCTTTTCCACCACGAGTGATACCCTCTCTCAGACCAGTGGGTTGTTTATTCATGGCTTCTCTCCTTTTTTGCTGGTAATCTTCATCCATAGTTATTGCAGCTACTCCTTTTGCCATAGCACCTGTGATTCTTGAGGCAGCTCCTGCTAATCCACCTATTGGAATGTAAACCAAATTAAAACTCTAATGCAATTTACAAATACTCATCTCTATTGTTTACTATTAGGCGAACTACCATCACAGCACTGAAACTTACCAACAGCTCCCCCTACCAGTGCTTTAAGTCCTAGTGCCATTCCCTCTATAAATTCCTCAGGACCCTGGATGGCTCCCTATGAGAAAAAAGGATACACTCATAATGAGCTTTGAATAGTATGCCTTATATATGTTTTAATCGTACATTTTTATTGGGATCTATATGTAACAAAGAGAAAAACAGGATGACACTGAGTGATAACAGTGTGAAAGCACCCACAAAAGCTCCTGTGAAAAACAGACAATTTAAAAATAATAATGAATTCCATGAAGTTTGCTTATTTTAAGGAGAAGCAAAATATTTATTTTAAGGTGTGAACTGTAAGAAATGGCCTTTTGATAGTTAAATTAAGTAGACATCTCTGTCCTTTTTACTCTCACTTGAGTTTTCCAGGCATTGTTACTTGAAATTTTCAATTCTAAATCTAAATTTAAAACAAAAAAGGTATTAATATAGATTTTCAATACAAAGTCTATCTATCTACTTGTAAAGGGGCAGCAAAGAATTTTACCTGATATGGTTCATAGAAAAAAGCTTCTACTCCTTCAGACAAGCCTCTTATGAATCCAAATGGATTACCCAACACATCAAGGCCAAGAATAAGAATATACATCTGTTTAATAGCCTAAAATGAAAAGAGGTATTAGAGAAAATATATCCTAAATTATACTAAAACAAACAGTGTAGTATCTCAGATTAAAACAGAGAAACATTACTTCACTATAAAGACCTCAAAATTGTCCAGAAAAGTAGAAGTAGTTGAAATAAAAAGATGAGAAAATCAGTGACTAAACCACATTATGTCAGCCAAGAAACGACATTACTTAAAAGCATTACAGTAGCTCCTCATTATTAATGATGGATGGAGAGGACTAATTCTTTTATGCAAAAGTATTTTTGTTGGATTCTCTCCACTGGATGACAGGACTTTCAACAGTACACAAAAGCCAAAAAGGTACTATGATTTGAATAATACTAATGTCCAAGAAATTGCATTTGCATTTTAATGCCAATCATGCTCTATCAGAGCTCCATCGTGTTTGCTTCCCCTATCTATTCCTGTAAGCTGTTTTGTTATCCATGCCACCTGGCAAGGTAATAAAATCCTATTAATGAGTAATTGGCTTGTATGCATTTATTTAACCTTTGTATATAAATACAAGGATGAAAGTAAATTTTATTTTGTTTAATAGAATGAAAGTGCACAGTAGCAGTTTCAAAATAAAAATTTATTAGAATGTTGACATTTTCTTATTCTCACCTGTTTTGAATAATGCTTTACAACTGATGATTGAAGCTGCTGTGTAGTACAGAAGTCATACCTGAGCTCAAAGAATGCCAACCTAAAAAAAGAGACAAGAGAAAAAGTAAATCCTTACTGCACAGAACAAAATAAAACTCAACATATATAATACTGGTATAATCTTTGTGAGTGATTTTTACATTCATATTTTTAACCTACTTAAAGACAATATCTTGTACATCTGTAAGGGTGGCCCCTATACTCTTCAGCAGGAGATTCAAGGACTGAAATGGTATCAATTCATTCTTTCTTTCTTCTTTGTTACTATCTTCTCCACCCGTACTGAGTGAAAAGCTCAGGTGTAACTGAAGGATAAAAATGAGATTGGGAAATAACATGGTTAGTTAGCTGTATGATATTTCTATCTTTATAATCTTTTAGATTATTTAAAAATTGAGTTAGGACATTTCTAGTCTGGCTGAAACCAGTCTGACTTTGTAACAGAGTACACAAATACATAATGTAGGCCAAAAAAAGCCCACTGACATTTAAAGCCAAAGTGAAGAATTTAAACTACCTTTAAGAAAACAAGAACTTGAATCTGCTTACTTCTGTTTTCAGATATGGTCTCTGGATTCTTTCAAATATAATTTAGATTATTAACTAATCTTAAAAACATTTTGTTTGTCTAAGTTATATCCAAAATCAAAGCAGACAGAAAATGACAACACAGCATAGAGTCCAAGCAAGAATGAAAAATAAAACCTTGAAAACAAATAATTACTAACACAAGTTTTTCAGGTACCAAATAATTACTGGAATATGCATACAGGAAAAATCCTATCTGTGCACACCTGAAATAACCAAAGCATTTGTTTCAAAGAAATCAGAAAAGAACAACATTCAGGAAAATTGCTCAAATGGCTTTCAGGCACAAAATGGTAGAAATCTATCCAGCCATTTTCAAAATCAGATTAAAGGAAGTTATGCCTGTTTCTGACTCTCTGAAGACAATATCACACAACATTCATTATGTTATAACAGAGCTTAACTGTAGCTCATTTCAGTGATACACAGCTTACCTTGCAGAATCATTGTCACTCAATGCATAACCACTAAAGACTAAGCTCTTAGTAAAAACTCAAGCCCATTTATTCCATCCCATTTCCTCCCTGCATTTTTTCTTGTCAAATATAATTTCTAACATCTCACAAGATACTGCGAAGAGGTGCAACTCAAATCATTCTTTGATCTACTTCCCATGGATAGATGAGAGACTCTCTTAACAACTGTCCTATCACAGTTGTAATAATGTTAGCTGCACACTAATCTCCTACCCTTGCTATACATGTTTTTTAGAAATTACATCATTTTCCAATCCATAATACCCTGTGTGTACACAAATGAGCATTGTGAAAGGAACTCACAAATAATAAAATGAAAAAAAATTACTCATAAAGTAAGCCATAAGAATGCAATAGTAAGTTAGTGGTTACAATGAAAATACTTTCTTGGCCCTTTTAATCAGCATGTTTCAATCTTTATTTCCACTGCCTACTATCCTGGATAAGACAAAAACTTTCAGAGAGCAAACTCAGTCTATAACATGAAAAAGGAATACCTTAATTGGAGAGATATGGAAGTATTCATACAAGCTGATTTGTGACGTATCCATTGATGACACACTCATTAGCTCTTCTTGAAGAGATTCAACATCCTTTTCGAAAAGTTGTAGCTGTAAATGCATTTGAAAAAGATATTTCTTCAAAATTTGGAGTATATAAAACTACTAGTCATTTTTCACTGTTGACAATACATTGACTAATACTACTTATACTCCCATGTACAAACTCCTCTCATTGTCCCTGTACTACAACTTTTAAAGGCCTCTTTCCATAGCATACAGGATGAGCATGAAGGAAGGATTCTACTATATGACTCGGGTAACAGTAAATGAAAACCTCATAGTTCCATACTACTATATCAACCATTGACACGGACACAGAAAAACAATTTTTAATTTTTTTTTTAATACAAGTTGAATTGTTACAGATTTAAAATCTATTTATCCTCAAACAACAAAAGGTTTCTACCTCTTGGTCACTTGGCACATCAGTCTGTGTAAAGAATTCACCTACTGCATACAGGAAGCCAAGATCTAACCTGAGATCCATCTCTTGAATCAGAACCTTAAAGTACCTGCACATGAAACAAAAAGTAATTATTAAGGTGTTCTACAAAAACATGTAACACTCAAAGTTTAGTACAGGTTAGACCACTTACACAACTTCTGATACTGGTTTTGGTGGGTTATTTTGGTGTGAGTTTTTATTTTGGGGTGTTGGTTTTTTGTGCATGTATTTGTTGTTGGTTTTCTTTTTTTATTTGTTTTGTGGGTTTTTTGAGGGATTCATCATTGCTGGTGAAAAGAAGGCTTCCCACTTAGGTGTAAAATAAACACATTTCCAATTAACCAAAACCATTTTAAACACATAGCAGCATTTAACACTGTATACAGCACAACTATACACAGTTTCCTTTCTAAATAATGATGACTAAAAATACGCATTAAAAAGACATCTAAAAATCCTTGATTTATTCTTCAGTTATGTGGATAATAAAGGACACTAAGCTTTCCACCTCTGTTAAAATGCTCTGAGATTCCAAGACTGAGTTTGTGTTAAAATTACTTTTTATTATGTTTGCCTCTGTAATATTTTTAATTTTAAAGCTTGATAACATATCCAATAGCAATAGAGATGGAACATGTCAAAATACTTACTTAATATGTGATATTTGTGAGTGTCCTGCAGTTCTCATGACAATACTGACGTCAGTAAATGGTTTAGGTGCTATAAAGTTGTCAAATAAAAAGAGATCAGCACAGATTGTTATATGACATACATAACTTCCTAAGTTTTTTTATGAAAATGTCATATACATTCAGGGTTTTTTCAATCCTGCACAACAGGATTACATAATGGATATGACTGGTAAACAACTGAGACAGGGAAAAGAGCAGGAACAGAAAGTAATAGGAAGACAAGGATGAAATGGAACATCAAAATGCCATTTAACTGAAAATGCACCATTTTCATTTAAAAGCAAATTAATATTGATATAATATTAGATTTATGTCATTTCTTTAGTCATGGAATACGATTTTCCAATGGCTGATACAAAAATGTAAACTAAACAAACAAAAATGAATTCTGCAGATTCATGCAGTGTAGCTTAAAACCAATCATATTCAGAATGAGCAACTGACATTCCACTAGCTTCTGAACAAAATTGCAAGCAGTATTCTTTGTCTCTATCCAGAATCCTTTTTGATATTACTTAGGTTTTCCAAGTGACTTCAGTGTGAAAAAATTAAAGAAAGACTCCAGTTCATCACGTAGTATAGCAACACTGAGCTCTATGCTCTATGCTCCAAGCAATGGGGAAAGCTACCCAAAAACCATACAAAATATAATTTGCCAACTGGAGAGCTTATAAGCCTCACTTAACTTAGGCACACTGAGCTTAGGCACATTTCTTTTTTTGGTAGCTAAGATTACTTCAGATAGATTACTAGGATATGCACGGCATGATACTATAGCAGTAGGAAAATAGTGGAAGACTAAAGATGACAAGTGAATCCTCACTGCCCCAAAACTCCAAATGTAAGTAGCACAGAAAGAGTGCAACAGATTCACTACCATCAAAACTACCAAAACTTATCTTATAAGCAGAGAAGTCTTCTCATATATTAGTCAGCATTAAATTTTACTGGTGGTTTGAACTGAAAATCTCCTTTTAAATTTATTAAGTAACTTTCATGCCATATGTTCTCCACAATCAATTAAGTAATGTGCCAAAAAGATGCTCTTAAAAGGTATGATAATGACAAATAAAAGACATTTTCTTATTTTCTGTTAATTGTTAACTGTTGAAACAGTGCTCTGTTTATCTTCTTTGTAGGTGACTGCTTCCTTACTTCTACTATTATTATTTGTATTGTCTGTAGTCAGAAAGCTCATGCAGACTTCACCTGATAAAAGTGAAAAATCTGATAAAATTATTAACTTCAGTACAAACAAGTTATCTTTTGTTTTAAAAGGAAGGATTATGTTAAACTAGAACAAACCTGAATCCAAGGTGATGGACTTTGGAGGTTTAATAGGATAGAACACAAAGGGAAATATGGCTCCAGGAATCTGGTTTTGTATCTAGTAGGGGTAAGGACAGGACAAGGTGCATCACATTAGCTTTTCAATAGTGAAATATTTTAAGACCAGGACAAACTCTAGAGATACGATCTTTACCTGTGGCCTTCCACCAATCCAAAAGCAGAAAAAAGCCACTACTGTACTTAAAATATATCTATTTTCAAAATATAATAATCAAATTCTAATAATTTAGAAAAGCCTCTTCAAATTGGTAGTAATAAATAGTCCACAAAAGATTTGCAAAGGATTTGTTCTTAAAATATTGAGCATAACAAGACTAGAAATGTGACCTCTCTTTTTGCTTGTTATACAGAAATGCTCCAAGAAAAAGCAAGTAAGATGAATGCCAAATATTTTTTTCCAAACAGTCATATTTGTCTTCCTTTTTTTCCAAGAAGCACTTAAGCAGTATTTTCAAAGATTGAGAAGCACTGATGTAAAAGCCAATGATTACTATTAAACTGAAAACATGAGAAATCCAAACAATTCTAGAAATGAACTCAAGTTTCCATAAAAGTTGTTCTTCAGAATAAGTAACAACTACTTTTTGACATGACTCACTTGTATCCTGTAAATTTGAATTCTGAAAGACTTCTGATGTGCAGAGGAACTGTATTCCACTTTTAAAGCTGGCAGATAATTTCTTCTGATAGGAATCTCATTTGGTTGTTGAATTGTCATGTTCATTCCATTAGGAGTTAGACATACCTATTGTATTATTAAAGAAAATTTAGTACACCAAGTGTTTTAAAATCCTGCTTCATATACTTAAAAATTTACACTGTTCACCAATATTGTGAACCTTAGCAGTAAAAGTTCTGAACCTTTTAAGTTAGATGTCATAATTTCCCTCTATTTAAAACAAACAAATTTTGCCATAAATTAAAAATAGAAATAAAATTACAAAATAGTGCATTATTTGGGGGCTACTAGCATTTACCACATAGCTATCTGGAAGAAAAGCTGAACAGTGTAATGGACTATGACTGGCATAAACATTGGATCATTTATCTATCCAGTGTTTATCTTCCTGCTGCACATTTCTAATGAGTGCCTAGAACTCATCCATACACAAGGACTGAGCATTTGGAGCATAATGTGCTTCTACATTCCAGAATAATTTCTGAAATTTATTTTTCAATTTTATGTGGTTGAATGACAGTTAAATCATTCCAAAACAAGCCGTTTTAAAAATACAGGATTTCAGGCTAAAACAAACAAACAAATCAACCCCAAACTAATATTTACTGGTATAATATATGAAGCAAATGCAAACCTTCCCCACTGCAGTTTTATGCATATTTAGTACTACAACCTCCAAAAATGGTACACCTCAATTTCAAAGTCAGGCACTAAAAACAAAAAGTCTGTAGCAATATATCAACTTTGTGGAATATTTCCTGCACTTTTTAATACAGAAATAAAGAAGTGTTTTCAAATGGAGTAGGTAAATCAATCATCTCAAATTTTACTGTAAGTTGATATATTATTTTTTTTCTTGCACATACATATAAGCAATAGAATTAGAGAACTATCAGTATTACCAAAACATTTGATTCCAACTCAATAATCTTATTTTCTGAAGGGCTTAGCTCACTGTAATCTCTGAATTCTTGTTCTAATTTATCAATTTGCTTAACACTCATTGGTCTCCATCTTGACTTCTTCTTGGGTTTTGTCTCCCACACCACATCAGAACTTTGAAAACAAAACAAAGAAGCAAAAGAGAAGGATTAGCTTTTTGAAAACAAGTTTTCAAGAACACAAAGACCACACCTACTTCAGTGAGACTTTTAATATGTTGTAACTAGGGAATGAGAAAGCACAACACAAAGCACTACTGTAGCAAACAGAAGTGACCCAAATCATGCACTGTTTTCTTGGAACTAAAAAGAAGCCAGTCTCTCCACTATGATGGGGGGAAAAAAGAGTTAACAAGTCTATTTAACTCCCCACTTTGATGAAGATGGGTATGTAGTGATACTACGGAAGCTCCATCAAAGAAGTAGTACTGCCATCCATTGTCCTACAATCTCAATGTACTTTTCTGCTTATAGTCTTGCATTTACTTTGGCATTTCAAATTTACTACAAATTGAAAAGTTCAAGTCAAGATAAAATGCCTCCTGCACTGCGTCTTATTTTTGACAGCTTCTTTATTTAGTCTTTCCATCTAAAATCAAGAGGTGGTTTTGTTTCACATGTTTCTTCTACTGATTTCATGGTGGGAGTTTTGGGTTTAGTTTCTTGTTTGTTTTTTTTTTAAATGCTGTCCTTGCTTCTGTCTCTCAGTTTTATTAATGCAAATAATTAAACAACATTAAATGGCATTAGATGTTTTTCCCACTGCTTTCTGTGAAAAGCTCTGTGCTTGACTTCACCTTACACTCAAACTTAAAGCATAAAATAGGGCACAAATCAACACTATCAGGCAGGTAGAAGATACTTCTTTCCCCAAATTGCTCTCTACACTATAAAGATACGTAGCTTTCCAGACACAGCCACCTAACCTCTTATACTATATCTGTGTCTGTATTGAGACACATCAATGGCAGAAAAAACAAAGGTGAGCTGAAGTTCAAAACAACTACAAAAAAGAGTACTATATTGATTGTTGAGTGGTTCCTCCTACTTTTTTTTCTTTCCACCTTTTTTGGTTTTGTTTTTGGGTTTTAGGGTTTTTTTCTTGCTCCTAAAAAAAATTAAGCCAATTTCAACAGTACTGCCATCCATTTTCAAGAAATCTGGCATCTCATCAGGGTTTGACAAGAAAACAAAACTAACTATAGGCACTACACAAATTACTATAGATGACTGCTTTCAAAGAAAAACAAATTAAGTGAAATCTCAACACTATTGTGAGTCTCAGCAATCAGCTGCCACTTTTAATGAAGTGTTTCCACTGCCTAAATATCAGAGCACAGCTTCTCAGGTGAGGACAAGGACTGGAATTTTCTTAGAAAATGATGGATATGATTATGCGAAGCCTATGCGTATGAGAAGTTCACCCTTGTTTGTTCTTCAGTAAAGTGCAAAGAATTAATCAAGAAAAAACAACTCTCACTCTGTCAACCTCATAACTGAATAAAAAGAAGTGTGTGGATTATGGCAATTATATTCAAGTGTCCCTTAATGATTAAAAGAGCCTCTGTTCAAATATATGATAGCACACACTTCCAAAGCATTACATATTTTCTTTTCTGCTTCCATCTGAAATGTATAATTATAGTAGGAAACCCAAGCAGTAGAGCCGCGAACCACCATAATTAATCAACCAAAACTAAAGGGACCTACAAGCTTTTGCATCAAAATTTCCAATGCAGAATTCAGCTGCTTGTGTAGTGAAGATAACAAAACCCATGGACACAAACTATTTGCAGACCTTGCTCCTTAAAACTCTATTATCACTTCTCAAACTACCTGGACAGGAAATATTTTCTGTCCAGTGTACTGGGAAGTCTGCTACACAGAATTACAAATACTCATTCCAAAACCACATACATCTATATACAGTTAGCATATGCATTAGAACAAGACATAGTGAAAGCATTTCTCTTGGCAGCAGGAAAATGTAGTCATTAGGTTTGAACACTGTTAAGCAGATCTTTATTTGCTCTTTCAGCACAAGCCAAAATGAAATACATAGTGTGAAAATACCTGAAGTTAAACATTTTATACTGTTGCACACAAAGTAAGTTACCTTGTAATTCCAATGTAGGACACCTCTTGTTTTGTATAATTATTAACCAATGAAATTCCAACATCTTGCAAAGACAGAACAATTTCTTGTTCTGCTAGTTCAGCTTTTACACTTTCATATGTCAATTTAAATACATTCTCATCTTCAGTGAACAGGACAATACGCTGCAAACCTTCATAAAACGACATTAAATAGACCACTTTCCTAGAATCCACACGGAGTACTTCCATTTTATCCTACAAATGAGAGAAAAAGTTTTTACAATGCTATTATCAATCTACTTCACAAAAAAAAAAAGCCACAGTCATAGCAACACAACAAAGGAAGACTTTTTTTTTAAGGTACAGGAAAAAAAGTAGTTACAAAGTTTTATGACAACCTCTCACCACACACACACACTCTTGACACTTTTTAACTGAAGACTGCTTATTTGAGCAAGCTCCAGCAAACAAAGTGTTGTTACTGTTCTGTTTGGAACTCATGTATGAGACTGCTGATCATGCTTATTAAATATGAGTTTCATGCATACACTGATAATGGACATATAAAAATAAAATTAGACACCATTAAAAGAAGATTTTGATAAAGAGAATATACCTCTTTTGCAGCAATTTCCTCGGTTCTATTTCCACACCTCCATTTTAATTTCTTAGATCCTGTTGGGTCTGCCCAAGTATACAACACCGCCTTATTTGGCTGAAGGCAGTCTTCCAATTCACTGAGGGAGCTAGAACAAAGTAATTTTAAATTCAAATGTCAATGAATATTTTGTGTCAGTGACCTTTGCATTCTAGCATTTCAACAAGAACACTAATAATATTTTCAAGTAATGAGAACAGAACAAAAAAACCATTATGCATGAATAAACACGCACATAATCATTCTCACAACAGCAATAAGAATGAGGATTTGTACTTTAATATACATATATATGCTTTAGAAATAAAGTATATACAGTAGATTTTATATACACATTTTCTTCCCCCTTTGTGATCAACATTTTCAGACAAATGTGCTTTAAACTCCATTCCCTCTCACATATACTTAATAACTTGCAGAATTGTCTTCTACAGCTCTGTGAAAGGAGAGGAATTGGAGAGATGCTCATCTCTGCTTGCTAGGATCCAGTTATTTGAACCATTCCCTTGCATCGATGCTGTGCCAGGGGAGGTTTAGACTGAACATTAGGAAGATTTCCTCTCAAAACAGTGGAACAGGCTTTCATCAGAGGCACAAGATGCCACAAGCCCATGACTTAGACAACACCCTTAATAACAGGCCTTAACTTTTTATCAGACCTAAAGTGGTCAGGCAGTTTGGGACTAAATGTAGCCCCTTCCACATATGAAACATTGTACTCTGTTCTACAATAGGGATTCCCACAATTTATCTAAAAAGATAAAAATTACTAATCCTTACAAAGAAAAAACAAGCCAAACAATCATTCTTCAGGCAAACAGGAAGCAAACAGGATTTGACTAACAACTCTTCCACCTTCCAAGTAAAAATCTTTAAACAACACTGCTCTGACTGACTGAAGGGAGAAAACAATAGACTGTTTGGCTTTTAAAAATAAATAATTCAAGAATGATGCAGGTATACACTTCACAGCATTGCTCAGTATCTGCATACAGTGGCAAAGTGTTACAAAAACATTACTGGAGGAGAAACGTGTAACAGGTGCAGAAGTAAATATTTACTCACTGCAGAAGACTAATATTCATTAAAATTATCTTAGTTTTGTCCTGCCTTGGCAAAATTTAGGTAACTACCTCTCATCCCCTATCTCACATAATTTGAACCCATTCTTTCAGCTAAATTTTCTTCACTACTTATTCTGCACAGTCAGGACCTGCACAGTTCCAGAAACACACATCCTTTGCCCCCCACCAGGAATGTAGATATCACAAGGCCACAAAATTCATATAAAAAGACACCACAAAACAGCTCACTTGTAAAACTACATAGTGGTATTTAACATTGCTAACAATTCGTTGCCTTCGATTTACCAAGCAAGAAATTTTTGGGTGCCCTGACAAAATTTGACAGCCATTTCCTCAAAACAGGCTTCTTTAGAGAATGCATGCTTACAATATACAAGACCACAGTTCATAAGTCTCCATGCAAGCATCCACACTAAAGCTCTTCATACATACCTTTGTCCATACTCAATAATTTCCTCTTTGGTATGGTTTATCAACAGAAATGGAGCTGCGCCATCGTGGTAATTAGAAAAGGTAATCACTGTAGAATGTTCAGTCAGATTAACATCCACTGCAATTCCTCCAAGCTATCAGTTGTAAAAATTTTGAAGTAAATAACAGTGGAATGGATTTCCAAAGCCAATGTAAATGCAAAGCAAATGTAATTTAAATATTTTGAAGAACTTTTCTTCTCATCCTAAGATAAAACTATCATGTAGTAAAACTAGCTGTTTTACCATACCTTCAAAATACTTCCTTGATCTAAATACTAGGTAGCAGGTATTATAATTTGTAATTAAAACTAGGCAGGAGAGTTCTGTACCGTGAAAAGTTAGACTGGTAGTAGAGTAACCTTCCTTATTACAAGCATACACATTCATGGTCTCAAGAACATTATACTACAAAAACCACTCAACTGCTTAAAAACTACAGCTAGATGAGACTATCTGCAACATAAAAGAAAATTTAGTGAAGTCAAAGTTATTCAGTTTTACTTTAGAACTAATATTAATACTTCTCAGAAAGAGTATTTGCAAAACAATCTGCATTTTAGCTCCTGTAGAACTGTTCCCCAGAGAAGCACTTAAAACAGAATACCTACTTACATCTGTTTGTTCACACACAAAAGAGAAAGCATGAGAATGCATTTGCATAAACGTATTATTTTCTTCAGCTAAGGTTTTGCAAGAGTCGATAGCATGGGAAAACAAAGTTTTGAGAATGAAAATTAAAAAGTGATTTATACTGTTTTACTTAACATGTAAACATGGAAGGCAATATGTTACCTTATTGTCCAAATGCAGTAAAAGACAGTTTTCTTGCTGATCAAAATTTATCTTCTTTGGAGGGAGATCAGAATTTTCAACTCTAACAAGCAGTTTGTTGGCATCATTTTCAGGCCAAAAAGGAATGCACTAGAAAAATCAGAAATTTCAAAGTCAAAATACAAATCAGGCTTTAAATGCCATTCACATTAGCCCAAATTCATCTAATAAAGTCTATCGAAAAGTGTATCAATTAGGATCAGAAATTCTATTTAAAAACCCTGAAAGCTATCACTTACCTGAATACAGTAAACTGAAAGGAAGTCAAGAAATAATTCTGACTATAGTGAAGAAAGTGAGGAGTAAGGAACTAAAGTGGAAACAGGAAGACTTCATATGCACAAAAAGAAGTACATTTAAAATGGAAAAAATACCAAAGTCCAGAGTATAAAATAACTACAACATTGAAAATGCCAAGCCTGGTAAAATAAAAAAGATTAACCTGTTCTTCCATTAGCAGGCCTTTTAAAAAAAAAGTATAAATTTCAAATCAATTTTACAGTGATAATGAATGACAACAAAATGGGACATTAGCATATGCTACCACAGGGAACTTGAGTACACAGGACATCAGCTACTAGCAGTCCTCCTAAAAGCGTTTCATATCTATCTAAAAGTACATATATACACACATATGTATATGGACATAAAACACACAGTATGAAGCATTAGGCAGCTAAATCAGAGAGCACCTCCTGCTATTCATATTCACAGCTGAAATCATAACCATTGTGGATTCAAAAATATCAAAGGCAATCTCTCTTCAAGAGATTCCTTGCTAAATGGAGATAACAGGAGACAGAGAAGACAAAAGTTTTAATAGTAACTAATGAAAAGTCTCTTAACTGAATCCTGCCACAAGAAGAAGCTATGACTAATAGTAACGCTCAGCTATCAACAGGCTAAGTCTTTTTAGATAGACCATCTTTCCCATATTTCAAACTGTTGACATGCAGCATCCAAAATTTTAGAACCATTTTTCTCTAACATAGTTTAAGAAATGAGACGTCCATATTTAACTGCATCTGAATCCTAAAAGTAATTCTTCAGTGGTGAAAGACTAGTTCACCAACTTACCATGCCACTAAGTTCCCTTTCCCATTGTTTCTCACACCACAGGAAGCAGGAAGACAAAGGAAAAAAATATAGTTAAACGGTAAGATTGAAGGTGTAATTTACATCAACATGCATCCCACAGACAAAGGAAATTTAAATTGCACTGTAAACTATAATAAAACTCAGCATGTAAGTGTCAACACGAAATTAACTGAGTCCGGAAGAAATTCAAGAAGAATCAGTCAATAGTAAAGGGAAGTCTAAAATCCAAACCAAGTAAGTAAAAAAGACTTGCTAAACAAGACATTACAGAATCAACTATAAGGAACTGAAAAATTTTTGTAGAAGACTTTAGCCAGAGGTTGTGTCACATAATGATGTAATTTTCAAGCCTTTTACCACACACTTGTTAAGTGCTTCACCAGATGTTACATTTATACATTTTTTCTTCCACAGTGGGATCTTTAATTTATATTTAGCACTGGTCTTATGAACAGTCTTCAGCAATGTCTTCTTTCTATAAGGATAATTGTTGATCAATTGCCTTGCACTACGCATAATTCAAAGGACTGTCCTTAGCAAACCACTGCACACAAATCACTGTTCAACAAACTCTATTGGAATCTTTGAAGAACAATGCATTTTTCTAGAAATAGTGATTAGGGTTTCTGATATATTTAGTACTTTTCCAGAGGGAAAGATGGGACACAGAAGATGTCTCAGAGAAGATCAGTTGTACATAAGAATTGCTTTCTTTCCTGAAAAGACAAGTTATCTATCACTAAGAAAGAAGAGTGCATTTAAAAAAAAATCAGCAAGAAAGTCTCCGCTCAACTTAAAATGACAAAAAAATAGAATAGTGGGAGAAAGGCGCAAGCCAAAATATGCATTAACATTTCATTAAGCCGCTTCATTTTTTTAAGATCTCTTACCTAATGTAAGAGAGTAATGTGAGAAATACTCCAAAGCATTATAGGCATTAATTTAAAAAATCTAGACTATCAGAATAGTAGAGGTACCCATCTTAGCAACAGCATCAGATGTAGACTTGCTCCTGGAAATTGTTCTGGATTAAGAACAGAGATAAATCAAAGACAGACCAACAGAGGCTTGATAATACCTACATTTAAAAGAGATGAAATATTGGATATTGTATTAGGCGACTGAATTACAAAAGAACAACCCTGGCAGACCAAGGTTGTCACAACATGGATTTTTAGAGACCTTCTATCAAATGGAAAAATATCGACACAATGCAAAAACAGGTTTAGAAGGGGATACAGATTCTTCTGTTGACTTGTACAACTCTGTTTGGTAAACCACCATATCTAACTTTTTAGAACTTTTTAGGAGTGATCCTAAGATCACTCAGGATCTTAGTCTTCCCTGGATACTTTATTACTGAAAGAAGACTAAGATTTAATCTTAGTCTTCTTTCAGTAATAAAATAATCTTCATAATCTTCATAAATAATCTTCATAATCAATTATGAAACACCTAAGAAACACTGACATTTGTGGGACAAGCTAGAAAATCCTGTAGGCATACAAATAAAACAGCCAACATGGAAACCTAGGGATGATAAACGCAGAAGGTATTTAAACTACCAAAACTACTACCTTTGAGTAGTTTTTGCAGAAATTTCATAACTTTTTGTAAATATTTTAGCTCATTCTAATAGCAAAGATATATCAAATATAAACCACAAAACAAGAAGTAATACCATTTGACCATATTTCCTAAGAGTAAGAAATTAGATATGAAGTTGCCCATACTACTACACATACACTACTATAGTGATGTAGTCATTTCAGACCTTTATCAACAAACTAGAGGAGGAATCATACATGTAAAGAACTCAAAAACTATGTAAGGCCAAGCAAAAAACCTTGGTTCAGAGGAACATAAGAATATTAAGAAATAGAACAAACAGGCAGACATATGACAATCAGTCCATTGTTGAGTAAAAGCAAAGAAACTTATTTTGAAAATGATAAGCATAATAGGAAGCTGAAGCGACTTCAAACATCTACAGATCTAAACTTTTATGCACACTTAACAAAAATCACAATGGAATAACATATCAATTTCATTAACTGAAATAATGCTATTTAAGTGGTATATCTTTATTGACTGTATCATTAAAGATAATATGCACAGCTAAGCTGTACTGAAGGTACCAAAAAAGTAATAGAAAGATCTGGTTAGGAATCTCATTGAACATATTTTTTTAACTTTTGCAATTTGGTTTGCAAGCATTTTTAGTAACCACTTGGAGTATTTACAATGGTGATATTGAGGTGATGGAGTGTGTCCAAAGAATGGCAATGGAGCTGCAGAAAGGTCTAGTGCACAAGTCCTAGGAGGAGTGGCTGAGGGAGCTGAGATTGTTTTGTCTGGACAAAAGGAGGCTCAGAGGCCACCTTATCATGCTGTACAACTAGCCTGAAAGGAGGATGTGGCAAAGGGGGAGCTGGTCTCCAAGCATCAGGACTAAAGGAAACAGCCTCAGATGGCACAAGAGGACATATAAAGTGGCTATGAGGAACAATTTCTTCACTAAAGGGAAAGTCTGGCATTAGAATAGACTGCCCAGGGAAGTGGTGGAATCGCCATTACTGGAAGTGTTAAAAAAATTGTGGATGTGGTATTTGGGGATTTATTTTTGTGATGGTTTATTTATGGTAGTGCCAGGTTTATGGGTGGACTTGATACATTACCTTAAGAAATCTTTTCCAAGCCTAACAATCCTGTACTTCTAGGATTTTAAAGGAAATCAACTGGGCCTTCAACCACACTATTTTTTAGGCTAAACTGTTTCAGATAAGGCTCTGGGGAAGAGGAAGGATTCACTCTTCCCAGAAGGCACTACAGATCACTTACAGCTTTAAGAAACCTCCAACAAGTACTACTACCCCAAACAAGTACTGCTACCCCAAACAAGTACTGCTTTTCCTACATGTCCTGAAGGAAGGCATGATGGTCCCAAGACCCAAAAACACATAAAACAAATTGTGTGATACTGCAGTGCAAACCGCCAAGATGCACACCCAGTCTGCAAAGTCTCTGCAGCACAGACAAAAGTCCTAAACCCATTTTCACACCACTTGGCCTGAGGGTCAGGGATCTCTTTCTAGGAAGTATGCATTGAGCACTTAGTAGCAGAAGTGAGCCTCAATCCAGAAGAACCATTTGGATCACTCTGAACTGAATCACATGAGGGAATTTCTCCCCATACCTAAGTGGCTTCATGCAGACCAGGTCAACCAAAATATTCTACCACATACCACTGCTAAACTGAACAGAAGCTCCAGTGCCACTGCAGAGAGATAATACAGTAATAATATAATATAGCAGAGGTCTTTTTCTCATACTATTTATAATACAAGGTGACTGAATAAAAAATTCTAATTACAATGTAAACCAGCTTTATAGTATGTCCTAATTGAATACTGAGAAACGGTAAAGGATACAGATCATTTATTGAAAAGGCATGGTATAGTCAAGCATTGTCATGGAACACTACATACAGCTCACATTTTCCATCAGAGAGAGAGTGCTCAAACCAGTTTTTTTCCCCTTAGTGACACAACTTGGAACAGGTTCCATTATAAGTTTACCTGTTGCAAAACAATGGGAATCCACTTTTCCTTGCCCTCTTCAGCTACTTCCAAAGTGTAATTACTTCTATTTGAAATCATAAAAAATGGAGTGAAGGTTACAATTCTGGTAATATTGAAACTGCTATTGTTTATGGTGATACCAACCTGTGAACAGAAAAACATTATTTTAAGTACACTTTTTAAACCCCCTTTGTATCTCCTGAAAATAATTAATTTGAAAGATAAATTTAACTCACTTGATATTCCTTTTTATGACTCTTGCATTTCACAGAACCATGACTTCCAACAGTGTCCAGTGAAAATGGATCAGACAGTTCACTGTCAGTTACCCGAAGCTGCGCCTGTGAAGAAGCACCAGGAATTAATTTTTGGTTTACAAGTCACTAACAACATTTAAAATTACATATATAAAGTATGCATAAAGATAAATGGAAATACTGGTGTTTCTATTAAAAACTCAAGACATAACAACTGCCAGTATCATCTCATAGATGTATTTTCTACCATGCTTAGTTATAACCCATGTGGAAGAAGCATTGTAAGTATAACACAATTCAGAGGAAGAAATCAGATAAGGATTCTTTAAAAACCATCATAATTAAAACTGCAAAGGAAAATCAATGCACTCTTGTAATCTCTTTCATATTATTCATCCATCAGTAACATTCAAAATTAAAAAACTAGGGAAATTCAAATGGTGAACTTAACCTTGGCATTCTACATACCCAGAACCAATCTACCAACCACCACTGCAAGTATTAATTTTTCAGGTAGCATTCATTGCTCCAGTACCTCAGCATTACATTTCCTATACAATTTCTCTGACTTATTTGGAATAAGAACCTTTATTGATGCAGTTTAAATGTAAGAGGAATTTATTTTATTTAGAAAACAACTTCTCTGTGAACTACTTCTTTTGAAGTGAGGATCTCTTCCTTAACAACACCTCTGATGATGTAAGTTTCCTATCTCAAGCATATTTGACTACATGCTTATTTAGAACACTGTTTTTAGACAGAGATATTATAGGTTTCATGCTGTCTACAGAGCATAGGGGATAGAGGATAGAGTAAACACATTTTGAAGTGTAAAAATGCTTTCATACAACAACATAAGGGAGTACAGAGTTCTCAGGTTTGCAAAATACAATACCTTGTTATTTTGAAGGAAGTTTTTAGGCTGGAAAGAAAAAAGGAGGGGCTTTTTGTAATCTGGAGGATGCTTGCGGTGAATACCATCCGCTTTGTATTGTAACATTCGACCAGTTTTATTCACCATCCAGTAGGGACTGTGAATTTCTATTACCATCTGCCCAGTTGTGTAGGTCACGTGAACAGCAATATCCAGCTCAGTCTTATCCAGCTCTGTGACACACTGAAATGTTGTGAAGCTGATATCAGGTAGATTGCTTTTTATCTGGTACTCGCTTCTCCAGTCTTGATCAAGATAGTTAAGCAATTGCAAATCTAGTTTTGTTTGGTCCAAGACTGCGTTATGAATCTGGGCAGAACATCCTTCTTGTAGAGTGTTATATTTGTTCCCATTTCCCTTAAAAAGACAATCAGACACCAAACAGGATACATTCACATGAATCATACACAAAATTCATATCAACTTTTAGTTTTTAGTTAGCTCTAAAAATTAGAATGCAAGCTATTTAGGCACAATCTTAAAGTAATTTCTGTACTATTTAACTATGCTACTTTCCTGAACATCTACCTTAAAACAGTATTTCGCAAAGAGAACCTTAATGCATGCTCATCAATATTCAAGATCAAAAAGCCCATCTGTCATCAAATTCAAACACACAAATATTCTTACATGACAAATTTCCTCAACACAGTATTTTCTTCACTAAATTTAAATTTGTAAAAGACATACAGAGCTTGTTACTTCCACACATTTGGTATAAGCTACAGTCTCCAATCCTAGTAATTATTTATTTGTGATGAAGTTTTACTATTAGATTCTACTACTTGAGTTCAAATACTAAATATTAAGACCATCTGAAAAAAATCTGTCTCCCAACCGTATTTCCATTATCCTAAGCAACATCAATAAGGAATGAGACACAATCCAGATCCTTACAATGAAACCTACAGTGCTGAGGAATCTGTCTATACTGCATGTTTTAGGTATTTTACTCAAGCCTGTCTCTCATCTGACACTGGAAAGAATGCCTATTAATAGTCTAACTGTACCTAATTGTTTAATTTCATCTGGAAAGAACTTGAAGTTCATCAGTAGGCTGCAATTCAAGCCAAAACCTGGTAAAAAGGCAGGCCTGAGAGGATTTGTTAAAAGCATGCTACTGCTGAAACACTGACTGCACATAAAATGCTAACATAGGGTGATCCACCTGAGACATTTTTCACAGAAAAAGCTGCACTATTTAATTAGGCTGAAGTTGCACTTGAGCGACTCTCACAGGGCTCAACTTGTACAGTGTTAAGTTTTCTTTTGCATATATATCTAAAGTATGGCTTAATAACACCACTTTTCACATTCTGTGATATTTCAATTCTGGAAATACAGACTTTATTAGACTATATAAGACTTGCCTTTATAAGATCTTGCTTAAAAAATACTCCATCAGAATCCCTTTGTTCTAATCTCCAGTTCAACCAGCTTTCACATTTTAAGTGGGAAACATCACTAAAATTCAAGCATTATACAATTACCTCTACAGAGTAAGTTATTTGGTAAGGAAGAAGATTGCGGAGAAGAACAGAAGGCCATAAATGAACAACATATGGAAAATCCCATTCATCTTCTGCACCTAATGAAGTGGTCAATGCATCTTTTACAGGAACAATATTGATGATAAGTGACTGGTTAGTTGACTTCACAGACTGGCATTTCCTTTGTAATAAACTGTCAACATTTTTCATAATTTCATCAAAAGTAATTCCTTCACACATATCAAATTCTCCACCCACTCCATTTTCATTGGCTAGTGGTTGCAAACTCAGTATGGATCTGGAAATGAAAACATTTTTAAACACTTAACATGTGACTGAATGTTTCAATTATAAAAAAGTACTATGCAACAGGGACATTCTAATATTATTTGTATTTAGGAAGATTTTTAGCAGTAGTTCATTGCCTGCCTCCATCTTGATTAAAGGAGGAACCAAATGATGGACTGGATCCCAAAATTTCATACTATTTTAACAGTTGGGGTTTTTTGTTCCATACCTCCACATGTTCCCCTTACAAAGAAAGGGTAATTGGAGATTCTTATGAAGAGACTACTGAATTTCCTTACACGTGCTGCTCTGTCCCTGTTCCAAGCTAAAGGTCTGGATCAACAACTTACTCCTAAAACTGACGGGCAGAAAGTGCCCTTCTTTTCAGTAATATAAAGCACCAAGTTAGTTCATGGATTATTTACACCCATGGCTTTTATAAGGCAATGGCTTTAATTTAATACAGCTGCTCTGAACAAAGTTTTTTTTGGTTTTAACACATTTCCTGACTGCCTAGTGGAACCCATCTGTGCAAGGAATCAGAACATCACTAAATCTTATACAGACGGTTAGATATATCAATGAATTAATGAATCTACAGTACAACATAAGTAATGAAGGAGATATATAGCTTTAACTATTAAAAAGGAGGAGAGTGTTTGGGAGAAAACAGAAGGGAAAAGTCTCTACAACCATAAAAAAATCCATCAAAGCAAACCTACCTACCTAAAACTTCGTTACAGTTCAGCTAAAATTTACATTCAAACTCATTGCAGTTTTGCTATTAGCCTGTGATAATAACATAGCTATGCTATATGCCAAGTTTTTCTAAGGTTGACGAGTCTTTTTTTACATATTTGATAGAGTCTAAATGTACACCTTTAAATCTCTTACTTCAGAAAAAATCAAAAAATCAAAAGAAGACTTTTCAGAAAAAATAAAAAAGCTGCATTAATCACCAAACATCATCCACTAGGAAGCGTACTATGTGAATTGCAATCACTGTGTTCCAAAAGTACATGAGCTCAGATTTTTAAAGTAGCATAGCTAATTTAACTTATTCATAAAAACTGATTTCAAAATCCTTCCAATTCAACAATGAAATAGCAGTGTTTAACTTATACTACGTGCCCTGAAAAGATCCTACCTAACTATGACAGCACAGTATTATTTCAGTATTAGGTAGCAAGGATAAACAATTTTTTTAGCATAATTGTATAGATACAATAATCAAAAATGTATAGATGCATTCTACAATAAAAGAAAAATACAGTAAAGTACCTGTAAGAGGAAAAGGGTATGTTGAATTCATTCGCTGGTGAAGCAGTCCCTAAACATCTTCCTTCTTCAAAAACATTTAAAGGGATTGAAAAGTGATTCCTTATCTGTGTAAAATAAAAATCCAGCAAAACACATTAGGAAAAACTGTAAAGACAAAGTATTTCAAGCATAACAAAGCAAGTATGGGAAGTTTTGTTTTTCATCTCACCCAGACACCATTCAAGGTCATTATTTCAGAAGAACTGTCTCTAAAACAGCAAATATTTTTAAATGACCTGGTTGTGCAGTTTAATGCTATATTTTATTTATGAAATAGATATATTAACCGCAAAAAACTTTTCAAGGAGAAACACAAGACTCTAAAAACCCAAAGAAAAGTAAATCCCAACTATATGGTAACTTTCCAAACAGTGGTCTCCTAAAAATATAATAGATACAAGGTTCAAAAATCCATACAGTGGAAGTGTAAGGGAAGTCAGAAGTTGTAGGTTAAATCCTTAACGTCCTTTCCAGGACAGTTATCTTTCTTGCAATTTATTTATTTTTATTTATTTTAGGGTTAATTTAATGGCATCAATTATCTCCTAGAAAAAAATAATTTAGAAAATAATAGTCAATTTTGCTATTAACCAAGTCATGAACCATTTTGAGTGAAAAAAAGCAACCACAATGTAACAAGAACACTATCTGTATAGAACTGTAATATCTAATTTACCACTGTAGCTATAAATGATATAGTGTCTATTAAAAATACTATGCAATCAAAAGACATATATACCTAAAGGTCTCACTTTTCAACTGACACTCTACTAAATCTGAAAATAACCTATCAATGGTACAGGACAAAGAAAATGAAATAACCTGACTGAAGGATAACTTTTGGAACCAAGGTAAGATTAAAAGAAATTTGATCAGTTCATACAAAACAAATAGGTCAAGACCAAAATTACAGCCGGTATTAGTTAACATTACTAATTAATTATCCTGATACAAAGTCTGATTGATGTCTACATGCATCCAGTCCATCTGTCACTTTGAAAATGGTTTTTATTCTTCAAAAATCAAACATAAAACAAAGTTACATGGACCATTCAGGGAAGTTTTGAAGTATGTTTTTTCAATGTTTTTTTAAAGACTACAGGATTATTTTCATTCATTAAAAAATTAAATGGATGGATATATAATGACCTGAATAGGGGAACGTATTGTTATCATCTTGCTTCCTTCAACAGTGTCAATTTGGCTGACGATGGACCTCTCAACACCTGATTCCTCGTGTCTCACTTTGTAAATACATCGACCCACTTTAGTCAACGGAATCTTTTCCACAGCAGAATGATTATGTGGACCTAGAATTTACAAGAAAAGACATGAAATGCTCAAAAGGAGCATAAAGAAAGAGTTGAAAGACAAAAATGTGTATTTAATAGAACTTTCTGTGTCATTCAACCTAAAGAATAAAAAAAACACCCGCCTGATGAAAAAGTACAATCAGCACTCTTAATACACTGCTCTTGCAGTGCTACTAAGGAAACAGCAAAGATTCTTTTCTTGCCACTAGGAAAAGAGTAAATGAGTCCATCACTAAAATATTTAAGGGGTTTTGCTACTGCAAATAAAATTAGTGCCTCACAGGAAATGTTTACAAGATGTAATAGCTTATTAACAAAGTACAGGTATTATACTGTAAAAACAATTCACCATATGGTCAAAGTTTGAAAAATTGCCAATTGCTACAATACATCAATTTAGATTTTAAACAAATACACCATTAAAAATAGCTGAATTTTAATTTTAGCTTTAGCTATGGTTGTTCAAAATTATTTAAAACAATCTTTTTTAAAAAACATTCATCTTAAGAGTAACTTCCATAAACACACATCTATATGGAACTCAATTTTAAAACAAAAATTATTTTCAGCAGCTGAATCCTGCAATAAAATATAAATGCAAACAAATATCTGACTCAATAAATATTATTACATAAATAATTTATCACAGCAGAAAACCTATGCTACAAATATTAAGAAGTATGATTGTATATATAACTTTAAGCTGTAAAGGCTAAAGCAGGATTTCAAATACTGTGATGCATCTAGAATTCAAAGAGACGCTCCTTTCATGTTATGTTGCCCTCCAAAATTGATTGACCTGAACAAGACACTGTATTAAGGATGATAAATATTTACAAAAACATAAAATGTATGAACTTTGGAACTTACATATCTGAATGTAAAATCTCTTGCTACTCAGTGTTGTCATTGCTGTGAACTGGTCACTCTCACTTCTACTTCTGACAAAATCCATATTTAAACTCTCTTTGTCTTCTAAATGAAATGTTTTTGATCCAAATTCAACATTAAGGACACTAAAGGAATCACTAGGCGAGACTGTGATGGGAACTCCTAAAGAATTTATTATTACAAATGGCGCTCGTTCTTGTTTGAAGATGTCTGAAGTTTGACTGGCTGCTTCAGCAAATGCCTAGAAAGCAAAGAATCAATACAAAACATAAACATACTGAGTAAGACTTCACCAAGATGATCTCTGCAAGTATTCATCTAGCAGTTCTAACACCACATAGTTAAGAAATCTTTCTTACCGTGCCCAAGTTACTCAACATTTGCAGTCCTAACTTGGAGAGCGTAATGTTGAGCTGGTCTTTTGAGGAAACATTTATTACTGTTTTATATTCTGGAACTTTGTAGTTCTCTTCTTCTTCATCATCTGATTCAAACAGTACTTTTTTAGCCTTCTTCATCTGAAAGGAGATGTTTTGAAGAATTCTTATCTTACCACTCATTCTGCAGAAGAAAGTTTCACCTCAAGACTTTCTAAGTCTCCCTTTCCCATTTCTATGTCCTGCCACAGTTTTCCTTTTTTGTGGTTTATGTTTTTATTCTCAAATAAAATCAAAGTGGGAGAGAAGAAGACAAGAGACAAATTATATATTCAGGAAGTCAATGAAATTCAAGTAAGAGTAATGAAATTTATGATTATTCCAAAGTAAAGAAAATACATACTAACTACTAACATATGCAGTAAATACTGATAACATTCATCTTAACCTCTTGAGCAACACTGTGTAAAATGTTACACATAATTGCCTTCCTAGTGTTAAAACAGTCTGCAAATTTAGTCTTTTTGTATTTCCATAAATCAAATATCTGTTTGTTTTCATTTGATTGAAAGAAAAAATTAAAAGCTCTGATGGAATATGTTTCTCTAGCCTTCAACACTTTTGGAAATTATGTATTTCCAAATGTTTTATTTCATATCAAGGTAAGGTGAGAAGACATGAGGTTTGACTCACTATCTTCTACCTCTTTCCTATATTATGTCTTGTACCTTTCTGGAAAATTGTCGGGGGTACTTCTAATAGCAGTTTCTTAACTGCAGTATCTCAGTCCATAGTCTTTATCCTTCTGAGGCTATCACTGTAGAAAGTTTTTGATAATGATAGTCCTAGGAAAAGGGTAGATCTTCAGTTCTGAGCAACCACTCAGGTTAAAAATACTTGAACAATTTTGAAAAAGTCAGGAAACAATTAAATGAAACAGTAAAGATGGAAGGAGGAAAATAAAAGCTACTTCCCATCCTTTGATAAAGCCTTATTTAGTTTGAGACCAAAATCTGGACTGTTTCCATGGAAGATGAAAATTAGGTGGTAAGAACACTACTCCCGCAGTACTCTATGTGCTAACCAGCAGCTATCAGTTTTTCCAATACAATTTTGCTATACTACTACTGTGGAACAAGAGCAGTGCCTTGTCTTTCCAAAATCACTGAATGCATCATTAGCATATGACCTAACAGGACAAACTGATATAAAGCTGTTATGATTACCTTATGCAACTAGAATAAAATTTTGCCTCTTGAAAGACAGTATGTAACAGATCTGAGTGTCCGGATCTTTCCTCATATAAGAAGTGATTTCATTTACTATTTGAGAAAAAACTCTCAGTAACCAACAAGGGACAAAATTGTTAGAAGAGTCTCAGAAATGAAAGGTGGAGAGGATTTGTTTTTTTTAAGGCATCATAATGCGATATCTGAGCTCAGCTTTGTAAACTATACCTTGATTTCAAGAGTCCATGGCTTGAATAAGTCAGTCTTCTCAACTTCTAGTGGTTCAAGCAAAGGTTCCCACACGCCAAACATCTCATTAAAATAATGTACCTATCAAAATCCAGAAAGCAGATAGGAATTCACATAAAACTTAAATAAAAAATTCTGATTTACAGTATATTAATTATTTTGGTAATCTAAAAGATTCATAATCAGATTGCACTTTCAGCTGCTACCTTAAGATGAAACAAACGCATTAGAAAAATAAATGAGGCAGCTAAGTTTCTACTGCAAAGTCCTTTCAAATAAGTGATAAAAATTGTGCCACTTAAAATACAATTTTGGCTTAAATGGTAGGTGCACTGGAATTCAAAATCACTACAAATAAGGAAGAATCTACCTACAACAATCACTGAATTTTGTTACTAATTTCCAAATATGAGTCCATTTGGATGTTTTATGAACAAAACTGTTTTATAGAGACAACATACTATATATTCTACTGTAACATTAACAGAAGATTATTAGAGACTTTTAGCCAGCTGCCATTCCAACATTTAACACTGATGCAACAGGTCTTTAAGAACTTGCAAAGACTGTAAATGTGAGGCTGCAGAAAACCAATTACTGTGCCATTAATTAACATTACATCTAATGCATTAGATTTTCATTCTAACTTAGCTATCTTAACCCCTCATTCCCATCATGCTCCCACAACACATATTTGCAGAAGTTTAGTCACCAAATATATGGGTTATTTTTCTTTCATTTTCTAAATAACTTGTATGTAAGATTTAGACAATGAGGTTTAGCATCCTAGGAAAGCTTCTGTTTATTTATGTAGGATTCCTTACCTCTAGCTCAAGACGAGAATGTAGGTTGATTAGAGTACTCCAGTTCTTGACTTCTCCAACAAACGAGGACTTGGCTAAAAGCATTGGCACTGTTCTGTGCCCAACCCCAGCTTCAAGTGTTATAAAAACAGATTCTATATTAAGTTTCAATGACTCTCCTGTGGGAACCAGTTCAGTATTAGGATTTTTATCTTCATTTTCATTAGTCTCTTCAAGAAACCACATTTTCAGATTTTTTATATCTTTCTTATTCCACAAGTCAGGAGGAATTTGACTAATCTCTTCTTTCGTTGTTTCTGTAGTTTGATAAAGGGCTGATGTAATAGTAATTACTGTGTTTATGATTATTGGTGAAACCTAAAAATAAGAAATTGGAATAACTGGAAATGAGAATCTAGTACAGAAATAGCTAGATTCAGACACAAAAATATAATAAGTATGTTACAATAACAAAACACTTCAATTTTCTACAGGACTCTCATTCGAATATACTTCCCTTCCACAAGCAACAGTTTAATCTTTTCACATTTGCTATCCCTGCCTTATTTCCAGATGGAGGTTTTCTAAACTACTTCATTCAATGATTTATCCAAACACTTCAAAACTTATCTCTGCACACCAGGCATTTTATAAAACACAGATTCAAAACTGAAGCGTAGTGATACAGTTGTTTATTTTCAATTTTATTCATTTTGACATGCTTAACAGGTAGGTGACCCAATGAAGTACAGGAACAATTCCCCACTTCAGTCATTCCTGAAGCAACTTCATAGCCTGCTGAGTGGGAAGTAGAAAACTAAAAACATAATACAAGTCTACTTACTTCTATTGTTAGCGATTTAATGGTTAGATCAGCTGTTTGTGGATCAGTACCTGACTGTTTCATTTCAAAGAAGAAGTCACAAGGCTGCAATACCTATACAATAAAGTAAAAACACAAGTCATACAGAGAGAAAAATATTTTTTAAAACTTACTTTGAAATCATACACATAAAAAATAAAGTTTTTTATGTTAATGAAAGGTTTTCTTTCTTTTTACTGAAAGAAAACTTACCCATGTTTGGTTCTTCAAAATTAAGAGAAATCTGAACATTAGTAATATGATGAAAGAAAAAACAAGCATCCAGAAGCATCACCTCAGCCATTCTCAATCATTAAAGTCTGAAACGTCAACTACAATAAAATACATTACACTGCAGTAACTCCATTCTTAGGGTAAAGTCTTCTGATACCTTCAATGCCCTGCACCATCATGTCTCTCTGACTTTTGAGGAAAACCCGTTTTTCAGTTGCAATGCAACAATGACACAGTTACAGTTTCCCTGAATAACAATATAGCCATTTGAATCACAATCACTCAGTTCCAACTTTGTTTTGCAATCAGTCCCTGAACGTTTTCACTTGCCAAAGTTTACCAAATTAGAGATATGCTATAGACACAACCAGTGCAATGTTATTAATAGAGGACTCAGAGGCAATGAGACTATACTGACACTGTGCAGACAGGAAAATTTGCTCTCAAATACCCATCTGAGATGGTCAGCCTTTCAAAAACTATAATTTCAAACCATATTGATGCAGCAATCTTTTCTGACATCTCTGTCCATATCTGAATCAGATGCTGGAGGCATAGATATACCCTGAATTAGTCTGACCACACTTTTCCCAAGTAAGTTTGATCTAACAGAAGTTTTGTCCATAATATTGTTTTTTACCCTATTGCTCAAAATACCTTTTTTTCTTACTCTGTATTACATTCAAGAATGAAAAATAACAGATTTCTATTTAGACCAACACACATATGAGAAACACACAAAAAAATCCTCATAATTCATGCTATTTTAAATCTAGAGGTTAGTTTCCCTATTTGGCATTTGGACATTACACTCAGGGATATGGTTTAGAGGTACTATGGTAGTGCTGGGTTGACAGTTTGACCAAATGCTCCTAAATGTATCTTTCAGTTTTGATGATTTTGTCATCAAAAGGATGAATTCATCCAACCTAATTACCTTCTGTCTTAGGTTACAATGTAGGATGTTCCAAAAGTATGTACTCTATCGCCATCTTCATAAACTGTTAAAACCAGGTGGGGCAGTGTTCTTTATCTCCTCCACAACTCACCCCTCTGGGGTGGAGGGCAGGGGGGGATGGATATATTCTGCTAATGGACCATCAAGCCTCATTGCATGACTGATAAAATTACATCATCCCACTGCGAGATGCTGTGCCCAGGGAGAGGCGCCAAGCATTCCTACCTGAATATAATCTGAGGTTTGAACACCACAAATGCCTACTGGATTCCCAGAGGACAAGAGCTCCATAGCCACTACTAGACCTTCAGAGGAAGATCAAACCCTTCTACAGGATCACTGCCTTCAACAGAACCACATCTGACACTTAAAACGATTACAACCACCAATTAATCAGACTGCTACCAATGCCCTGACTAACAGGGTGTCAAGTTGTATTCTGACTCCATCAGTGTTTCTGTATTATTAAATGTATTTTAGTTCTCCTATTAAATTGTATTTCTGACTTGGGATCTCCCGCTGGTTTGCTTCCTAACTAGTATACTTTCCCAGAGTAAAACTAGATTGCTTACAGAAAAGCCTGGGTTCAGAGGTTTGCTTACACACACTTTCAAAAGGAGCAGTTATGCTCCTACCTGCAGGTAATACATAAGTTTTTTGGTGTTTTTTTTGAATTTTTTCAAGAACTTTCTGAATCTTTCAAGGAAGGTATTAAGCACTGAAACTAGTGTCCTCTGAAGTATTTTTCCCTATCTATAACACAAGCAACCTGTCAGATTCAGGCCTTTTTCCCTGTTTCTACAGTCTGAGATAAGAGATTCCATCAGAAGATATTCCCGTAAGAGGGAAAATTTCATGTCCAATAGCTTTCTACAAAGAAAGTAACATTTATCCCACATTTGCCTGCCACAAAACCAGAAGTCGAACAATTTTGCATTGTGGCTATCAATGCTAGTGCATCACTTTCGAAATGACTAGATAAACATTTTAGTGGAATTAAAGACTGTGTAAACCCAAGGAGTAAACTAAGGTGTTATGATTCTACCTGAAACTCAGATGAAAAGGAAGATCCAGTTCTTTCTGCTTACAGCTTTGGTCTTTCCTACATCACTCCATAAGTAAGCAGGCATTACAGAGATCTGAAAAGTTTTGCTCTTCAAAATTCATCTGTGGTCTGAGAACATGGGTAACTGTTGTATATACAGCCAATTTTAATTTTTTCTTTAATGCAACGATTTCATCACAGAGTTAACTGAGGAACAGTCTGCTGTAGAGGCAGGAAAGCTGTAAGAAGCTCCAGCAGTCAGGGTAACTTTCACCTGGTCAGTAACTAACAAGTCTGATTCTGTTGCCAAACATAAATAGGCAGCTTTACTATAACAGATTTATAGACCTAAACATAAAGGAATTTATGAACAGCATACAGTAAGTAAATGATTTCTGAATATGCATGTCCCTCTTTTTTTTGTTTCTGACACTGTTATTCTCTTAAATATTCTCTTTAATACAAAGTTTTAGACTGATAGCACTCCAAATTTATTATAAGCATATGCTTACAAAATTCTATTTATTGGACTTACATGTGATATGAAAGATAACATTATACGCCTTGGGGCGCTGCATTGTAGCTTGTCATACAAAGCAAACCACAATGCCACAGATCAAGATGATGCTTTAGAGGTATAGCAGACAAAAGAGAATAAAATCAACAAAATGTTAGCCACAAAATTTTACTCATACTGTAAATCTATAGTACTATATTGTAGTATACATTTTAGTGATGAACACTGCAGAAGGTATCTGCATTTTAGTTACACAGCACCTTTTAAGTTACATGGCACCTTTTAAATACACAACATGGTTGCAAACTCACCGTAGTAATGCTCCCTTTCCTTTCTTCTGGAAGAAACGGACATGCTTTCATCTGTATTTCTCTAACAGCAGCTGTCATGTTGTACCTTTCAGGACTATTTTTAATGAAGACCTCACACTGTGTTGTAACCACCAATGCAGGAGCATCACTTCTTGTTAAATCAGCCACAAACACAATCTCTGGATTTTTAACAACAATGTTCATTTCCATTGTAGATACAGGCTGCACAGATGCTTCAGAAATATAAATAATATTAGTTTAATTGTTCAAATATCAAATCTCAATTATTTTCTTGTTGATTTAATTATTAATATAATTAATTTTTATAATAATAGCAATAATTACAACAATTATTTAATTCTTGTAACTTATAGGGAGGCACTGACTATTCAGGGGTAAGACCTAGCCATGACTAGTGTTAGCAAATCTGTAAATCCCTGCAACTGACATTTCTAGCCTCTTCATAGCAGACACAAAACCACTTAATATCTAATTACTATTGGATACAACAGAAGACTCCACAAAGTTTCTCTGTCAAAATGAAAAGGATAACCACTGTTGAATGAAAATGGCAAGTATCACCACTGTTACTATCTCTGACATTAACAAATGTATCTGCTTCACTCCATACCTACATCTACCAACTCTGATAAGAGTTTTACAAAAATGCTGGGCACATTTTCTGCTCTCTGGAGTAGCAAATGCTCATTTTCCCACAGGAGAACCAGCATTATTGATGCCTAATGTAAACACTTGCAATAAAAATACACTTTCATATAAGGCTTCCTTTCTGTTCAGACTTTGATCATCAGCAAACAATCACAAAAGGCCTGGCTTACAGGGAAACAATTACAATATTTAGAGCACAGGAAAACACCACCAAAAAAACAAGGACTTGCTTTGGTCTCTATTGACAACAATCTGAGGCCTGGAAGCATAATAAGAGTTCCTGCTCTGATGCTCTAATGGACCAATTTTTGTTGTCAGGTACTCAAGCTAAAAATCTGTTTTCTGATGTAGCAAGAAATGCACATCAGTGGACAACTGAAATGACATTTCTAGGCAGCAATATCAGGCAGGCCAATTCCACATGTAAGCATAATATACATAATATGTTCCTCTATTAATCCCATTTTATTTTAAACATACATTTTTAGGTATCCTCTTTCTCTAGTAAGACAAGACTTCATTTGGAAAGAAATACTAAAGGTCATGAATCTATTTCCATGATGCAAAGAAAGCAATGGTTACAAGCCATTCTATACATATAAACACAGGAAATAGCATAAAAGGACTAAGTACTGTATTTTTTATGTATTAAAATATCAAAACTGAGCTGATATTCAAATGCAGATTTTAAACTATTTCAAGGTGTATACTGGTATATACCTTGGTCCTTTACAGGTAATGACTGCTGTTTGAGATTTCTTTGTGCAGCACTTTCTGCATTAGCCTTTAGAAATATATCTGCTACAGTAAGTAGAAACTCCATGCTTGCACAAAGGTATATCTCTTGAACAATAACATCAAGAGCAGTGCCATCTCTCCCCTGTTTGTAGTTTACATCCACCATAACTTTCTTTTCAAATCCACGTTTCATTTCCACCATTCTGAAACACAATTAAGGAGGCATTTAAGGAAACAATAAAAAGCCAGACACAAATACTGAAAACCAGTATTTTTGATTCTCATTCCAGATGCAATATATTAGGAAGACTGAATTTAAAAAGTAATGCAAATAATTTTAGAACATGACTGATAAAAACAGCAGCACTATATTTTTGTAACTTTAAAACTAACTGGAATCCCATACTGGTAACTAAAGATGTCAATAATTTAACAAGACAAACCATCATATTTCCTTTACATATCAAAAGTATGTATGTAAGTATGTATGTGTGTATGCACGTTTACATATCAAAAGCACTACATTTTACTGAAGTTTTTGTTACTACTCACGAGACATCATCTCAGTCTTACTTAGAGCTTCATTAAAGTGGAAAATGAAATTGTTTTCTATGCACATTTGTTAAATTCATATTTAAAGTTCAGTTTATTTCATTTTTTGTATCTAGCACTGGTCTCTCACAAAGACGTGGAACAAAAGGCATGTGAAACACATACACACACAGAAATAAGTACTTTAAGAACTCCTACACTAAAACAACTGTGGTTTTAACAGAATACTAATGAAATGTAACATTATGAACTCTTTGTCTAACTCAAATAAACAGTCAATTATGTAAAATTACAGACCTTGGTGTAGCCTTCTGGATGGACTGTCTTTTATCATCTAATGTACAGTTTGCCAGTTTGACTGAAGCATTCATTGAACCATCTGATAACATTTTCAGAGCAGCTGACATGAGAACTAATTTAAACTCTGCAAGCTTCAAAAGGTCATCTCTCTGATCCAAACTGTTAACCTGTTTAAATTAAACATTTGTAGATTTCATTAGGGGTAGCAAAAATAATAAATAGGGGTGATATACAGTTTTACTCTAACTGATTATATTTTCAAAAATCATAAATTAAATAAACCCACTCATAATTCAAAATTTTGGTATATTTTAAAAATAATAAATTAAATGTTGGGATATTTTCAAAAATAATAAATTAAATAAACCCACTAATAACTCAAAATGTTGGGATCTTTAGCTTGATAACCACAAACAACCACATACAAGACGAAATTTTCAAAATGCAAAGCTTTGCCCTTCTGCCATCTTTCTAAAGCAAGTTAACATAAGTGAGAGACCTACATTTACAATAACTTACAAAGTTTTAGTCAGAAATCTAGTGACAAGTTTTGTAAGTTTAAACCAAGATGAATATAAATGTATTCCTATTGACAAATTTAAGAATCATTCTCCACCATTTTGTGTGTGTGTCCATGTACCCATCTCTACGTGTAATTAATTAATATATTTCATTCCTCTGCATATTTTTCTTCCCAAACTATATTTTAAATTAATAGAAATTTTCATCAGATTTTTAGTCAGATGACAGAAGATGCCACGTATTATGTGCTACCACTGGCTATTCTATTTCCTGTAGTATCTGCCAAGCAATTTAGATAAAATAGCTGTTCTCTATTTCCATCACATTTGTTATTATTGCTAGAACACACTTTCTCTGTCATAAATTAAGCTATTCTTGTTCAGAATTTCGAGGACTCTAGGCAATCTTAAAGCTGCTGATTACTCTTTGTAACCAAAATTATACTTACCTGTTTTGAATTTGGACTATACAACACTAACGTCAGAGAGTCAAATCTGAAGTCCAGTTTTAGTGTTGTTTTTATTTTCACAGGTGAATGCAATTCCACCACAGCTGATGTCACAACAGTTACACCTTTTAGGAATCACAAAAATGGTTAATATTTAGAAAATTACCTGACTGCAAATAAGGAAAAAAACCAAAACAAAATATCCTTGCTTACGACCATAAAGACAGCAACTTAGCTTTTTCTCCACATGTAAATCCAACCAAGCTTAGTATATGTTTATCATACTTTATGTAACTACTTTTGGCAATATCACACATTTGAGAATATAAAATTTATATTCGCCCCTTACATATTCAACATGAGATTTTTATCATCTTTAAAACTCAAATGTACAACTTATGGTAAACACTACTGTGTGCAAGAGTGCTACAAAGAATACAAATTTACTTTCCTCCTCATTTGTTCATCTGCCACATTGTTGCTGGTTTTCATGAGTAATAAAGGAGTTCAATAGAAGATGGGTTTCTTTTCTTTCTACTGTGTGCTGAGTTGATGGGCAGTGACATGCATCAAGTGAGAACAACTTTCAGGGGTGTCATCATTACAACAAACAAACAGATCTAAATCAGCACAGCAAGGAAACCACCATATAAAGGAAAGAGAGTAAAATGGTAGCTTTCCAAAGTTGGGATGTTAACAAATTCAGTCAAGAGACTTTTAAGTGCTGCCTTGCATTATGGCCAGGATAACAGGACCTTTACATTACATGTCATGCTCCAAAACTCACTACAGTGGCTCACTTGTTCCTATTCATTATTATTACTCTCAGATATTGCTCAAATCACAATGTCAAGATAATAGGTCCACTAGCGGTCAAGCAACCTCATCAGCTAAGGAGACATTTAGCGACAATAGCAACAAAAGCAGCATCAGCAGCTACAGCTGGCAGGGCAAAATACCTCAAAGAGTCTGGCAGGGAAACCTGGCAGGGCCCAGGAGCTCTCCTAAGTGAGGTCCACATGGTGAGGGCCTTGCCAGAGTAACCGAGGGAGATGTCAACGACTCCAGGGAACATAAGAACTTGGAGCACAGTGAAAATGCAGGCAAACAGGACATGGCACATCAAAAGGATGTGGCACAGCATTTGCTGCAGCAGTTCATGTGGGCAGGGCATGTAGGAGGAAAGGGTGACCCTCCACAGCTCCTGAGGAGAGCTCACCTGGTGGTTTTCACCTACTCCACAAGAACAGACATGTGATCTCCATAAGAGAACAGTGAGAACACTGATCTCCATAAAGCCAAAAGCCATTGCTAGTAGCATAGCAACCCAGACCATGCTTCTCAGAAACACACACCTGTTCAGGTCTGCAGCTGCAGGGAGTGTTTGAGCTTGGCATTAGCACCAGAGGGCAGAAGAGACTACACTTGTGTACAGTGGGACCAGGTGGATGATATACTGAGCCTGGTGGCTGAGCTTAGAGAAGTGGAAAGGCTGAAGAGTACCAAGGGGTCAGACAGAAAAATAGACTGGTGAAAATTCCTGAGAGAAATGCAGGAGCTGGAAGCTCAGCACAAGTCAGAGGAACTCCAACACTCTTGTCATCATACAGAAGGAGGGGATCTAAAAGACAAGGGGGAAATGGAAACAGATGCCTGCTGGGGGCAACAGGAGAATCATCTCCTTTGCCTTCACAGGTAACCTTAGGAAATAGGTATGAGGGCTCCAGAATCTGAAGGTGAAGTAAATGATAGTGAAGGTGAAGGTCTACCTAGGGAGTTGCCCAAAGCAAGTCAGTCAACCAAATGCATCACAATTTCAGGTTAAGAAAGAGAGAAAGAAAAGTAATTGTTGCAACTCTCTTCTGAGGGGAACTGCTCTCTTCTGTCCTGTCAAGTAAATCATGTAGATGAATACCTTGGTAATGCAATTCTGTGTTACCATCAGAATTTTGGTTTTGCTCATCATAAGTCAGGCTATAGAACACTGAGCCTGCTGGCACCAAACAGGGCTCTCCTGTCTCAAAGGGGAAAAAGGGCTTTAGCTCAGGAATTAGCAGGGCTTGTTGAGAGAGCTTTAAACTAGATTTGAAGAGGAATGAGGACAGGGCCAGGCTTGACAGAGATAAGGTGTGGGAAGGGGAGAACTACAGTGACCACTCAAGCAGCAAAAGGAGGCTTAAGAGAAAATACATTCAGTGAATATAAGCATCCGAAGACGTAATCACAAGATGGACTAGGGGGCATCCCTTTCCAAAATCAACTACTTCTATAATGTGCCTGTGCACCAATGCATACAGTATGGAAAACAAACAGGAGAAACGAGAAGTGCAGTCAAAGGACTTAGACCTAATTGCTATTACACAGATGTGGTGGGATAACTCACATGACTGGAATGTTGTCATGAAGGGCAATATTCTGTTTAGGAGAAACATTCTATGTGAGCAAACACCCAGAATGTATCAAGCTCTGTCTTGTGGTGAATGATGAGCAAGTCAAAAGCTTATGGGTCAGGATAAAATGGCACACCAATAGGGATGACACTGTTGTGGGTGTTTGCTACAGGCCACCTGAGCAGGAGAAAGAAGTGGATGAGGCCTTTGACATGCAGCACAAAGCAGCCTCAGAAACACAAATCCTGGTTCCATTTTAACTACCTTAACATCTGCTGCAGAGCCATCACTCTGAAGCACAAACAGCCCAGAAGGTTCCTCAAAAGCACTGATCAGCTCCCTGTCATGGATAGTGGAGGATCCCACAAGGAATGTTGTAGCTGTCTGATGTCACACTAACCAGCAGGGAAGGCCTTGTGGGGGATGTGAAGGTTGGGGGCAGCCTTGGCTGGGTAGTGATCATGAGAATGTGGAGTTCCAAATTGGGTGAGGAATGAACAAGGCAGCAAGTAAGATTGCAACCATGGGCTTCAGGAGAAAGAACTTCAGCCACTTCAGAGAATTCTCTTGGAAGAATCTGGGGGAACAGGCCCTGCAGGGAAGAGGAGTTGACATTTAAGAATCACTTCCTCCAGGCTCAAGAACTGGCATCCCAATGCAGGCCAGTGAGCAAGAAATCAGGCAAAGGGGGAAGAGACCTCCATAGACGAATAAAGAGCTTCTGCCACTACTCACACATAAGTAGGAAATACATTGGAGATTAAGTGGGGTGAAGCTACTTGGAATGCATATAGAGGGCCCTGACGGGATACATTTATGAATGCTGAGAGAGCTGCCTGCACACATTGATCTTTGAAAGGCTGTCGTGACTAGGAATGATGCCTGAGGACTGGAAGGAACCAAATGTCATCCCAGTCTTCAAATAGGGCAATGGAGGAGAACCCAAGAAACTACCAGACAGACAGCCTCACTTCAATCCCTGCCAATGTGATGAGTGCTTCATTCTGGAGGTCACCTCTTCTATGTCCATGAAAGACAAAAAGGAGTAGTCAGCATGGATTCACCTAAGGGGACTCATGCTTGACCAACATGATGTCTTCTATAACTACCTGGATGGATGAGGTAAGAGCAGTGGTTATTGTCTACCTTGACTCCAACAAGGCTTTAAATAATGCCTCTCACAACATCCTCACTGGCAAACTTGCAAGTGTTGCCTGGATCAGTGGATGGTGACATGGACAGAGCAGAAAGTTATGGACAGGAACTTCAAACAGAACTGCTTTATTGTGCAGTTTACCACACACTGGCAAAGATTGCTCAAAGAGGTTGTAGAGTCTCCCTCATGGGAGATATTTAAGAACTGCCTGGACACAATCCAGTGCCATGTGCTCTGGGATGACCCTACATGAGCAAGGGGGTTGGACCAGATGACCTGCTGTGGTGTCTTCCAGCATGAATCATTCTGTTATTCTGTGAGATCCTCAACTCTGATTCAGCAGAGGATTATTACCCCTGATTATTACCCACTTCTGTTTGTACAGGTTGGCAATACAAGGTTGAGGAAAAATGTTCTACAGCAATTAGAAAGGACTTCAGGATCACTGGTTGAAGGCACAGGAGCATAAGGTGGTGTTTTCCTTGATCCCATCAGTAGCAGGGAAGAATGCTGAAATGAACAGGAGAACCTACCTGATGAACACAATGCTTGAAGGCTGGTGACATCAGTGGAATTCTCTTTTTTGACTGTGAGGTAATTGATATAATACCAGGACTGCTGGGGACAGATGAGGTTCATTTGCCTCAAAGGGGCAATTCTTTCCCATGAGTTGGCATGAGTTAAGAGGACTTTAAACTAGGCTTGCAGGGGGGTGGGAAAAAGACCAGGCTCACTTAAGATGAGTCTGGGGGTAGGATGCCAGGGTTAGGAGTAAAATCAGTAGCCCAGCTGAAATGCAACTACACCAATGCACATGATATGGGTAACAAACAGGAGGAGCTGGAGGCCACTGTGCAGCAGGAAAATAATGACAGAAATGTGGTGGGATGAGCAGAGTGCTGCACTGGATGGCTACAAGCTCTTCAGAAGGGAAAAGTAAGGAGAGGTGTGGAGTGGCTCTGTACAGTAGGAAGTGTTTTGAGTGTACAGAGCTCAAGGCTAGCAATGAGAAGGTTGAATGCCTATGGGTAACAATCGGGGGAAGGCTGAAAAGGCAGAATCCTGGTAGGAGTCTGTTACAGACCACCCAACCAGGATGAGGAGGTGGATGAACTATTCTATGATGTGATGCTGATGTTTCATGATTGTCAGCCCTTGTTCTTGTGGGTGATTTTTAACCTGCTAGATGTCTGCTGGAATTCAACACCAGAGAGGAAGCTGGGAAGTGAGCCTACCAGGGGAGCTACACTGCTGGATCTGCTCCTTACAAACAGAGAAGGGCTGGTGGGAGACGCTGTGGTTGGAGCCATCTTGAGCGCAGAAACCATGACACAAGAGTTTTCAACACTCAGGGGTGTCAACAAAATTTGGACTTCTGGAGGGCAGACTTTTAGGACACTGGATCAGACAGTACCTTGGCAATAAGCCCTTAAAACAACAGGGGTCCATGAAGTCTAGATATAGTTTAAGAATGAAATCTTATAGGCACAGGACCAGACTGTCTCTATGTACTGGCCTGGCTGAATAGGGAGGAACTCAGGGGAAAAAATGAGACTTTTGGAAGAAGAAGCAGGCAACTGGAAGAAAAGTACAAGGATGCTGTTAAGTCACACAGAGAAAATTAGCAAGGTTAAAACTCAGCTAGATCTCAATCTGACCATTAATGTGAAGGAAAATAAATATAAATAAATATAGATAAATGTATATATATAAATTTATATAAAAATGTTTTTATAAATACGTTAACAACAAAGAGCAGGCAAAGGAATAATCCCCACCCTTCACTGAATGTGGAGGAGTTCCCTGCCACCACAGATGAGGAAAAGACTGAGGTACTTCATGCCTTCTTCACCTCAGTCTTTAAGAGTGAAAATGGTTATTCTCTGGGCAACTGGCCACCTGCACTGGTAAACAGGGTCAGAGAGTAGAAGAAACCTGCTGCAATCCATGAGGAAGCAATTAGTGACTGCTGTGCCACTCAGGTGTTCACAATTGTATAGGACCAGACAGGATTCAACCTAGGGTGATGATGGAGTTAGCAGACAGGCTCACCAAGGCACTCTCCATAATTTATCATCAGTCCTGGTTAACTGGAGAGGTCCCAGATGAGTGAAGATTGGTCAACGTGATGCCCATCTACAAAAGAAAGATCCAGGGAACTACAAGCCTGTCAGCCTGGCCTTGGTGCTGGGGAAGGTTATGGAGCAAATCATCTTGAGTGTCATCACATGGCACAAACTGAACAACTAAGAGATTAGGGTCCAGGTCCAGAATGGTTTCAGAATGGGTTCAGGAAAGGCAGATCCTTCTTGACCAACTTGTTCTCCTTTTTCAACCAGATGACTCATCTGGTTTAAGAGATGTAGATGTTAACTACCTGTGCATTAGTGAAGTCTTCAATACTTTCTCCCACAGCATACTCCTGGAGAAGCTGGCAGGCCAGAGCTTGGAGCAGTAAACTCTTTGCTGGGTTAAAAACTGGCTGGATGGCTGGACCTAGAGAGTGGCAGTGAATGGAATTATATCCAATTGGCAGACAGTCACCAGTGGTGTTTTCCAGAGCTCAATATTGGGACCACTTCTGTTTAACAACTTAATAGCAGGGATTTGGATAAGGGGATCAAGTGGCTCTCAGTCAGTTCACAGACGATACCAAGTTGGGCAGGAGTTTTGATATGCTAGAGGGTTGGAAGGCTCTGCAGAGGGGTCTGGACAGGCTGGATAATGGGCTGAGGCCAATGGTATGAGGTGAAGTGCCAAGTCCTGCTCTTGGATTGCAACAACCCCAGGCTGAGGACAGAGTGTCTGGGAAGCTGCTCAGGGGAAAAGGATCTGAGAGTGCTACTCAGTAGAGTCTGAACATGAGCCAGCTGTGCGCAGATGGCCAATGTCATCCTGGCCTGTATCAGGTACAGTGTGGGCAGCAGGACCAGGACAGCAATTGCCCTCCTGTACTCAGCCCGTACTGAAAGTGAGGCCACACTTCGAATCCTGCTTCCAGTTCTCGGCCCCTCACAAAACAAAGACATTGAGGTCCTGAAACATGTCCAGGGAAGGACAATGGAACTGCCAAACAGTCTGCGACACAAGTTATATGAGTGGCGGAAGGAGATGGAGGTGTTCAGGCTAGAGAAAAGGAAGCTCAGAGGAGCCCTATTGGTCCCCACAAGCACTTGAAAGGAGGTTGTAGCAAGCTGGGAAGCTGGTCTCTTTTCACAGACACCTAGTGAGTGACAGGGTAAGATGATACAGCCTCAAGATGAGACAGGGGAGGTTCAGGCTGGACATCAGGAAGACTTATCAGGAAGGCTTTCTGCTCAGGAAGGTGGTGGAGTAACCATTCCTAGAAGTATTCAAGAAGACCTGGACGTGGCACTTAGTGCTATGATTCAGTTGACATGGTGGTGTTTGGTCAAAGGTTGCATTTGATGGTCTTGGAGGTCTTTTGCAGGCTTTATTATTTTGTGATTCTACAGTATGGGTATACACAGATGAATCTGGCATCCATTTTTAAATGCAATTCAAACAGAAGCCATATATTGACAATAATACCTAAAAATGCCAGATGACGTAATTTTAGAAAATATTACCTGCAGAATGCTGAGAAGTACCAGGCATTTCATTAGAATGACTAGCTGATGCTTTCGATTCAGGCAAAACTGTTGATGCACCAGAGCTTTCACCTGCATTTTCATTCAGCGTCCTCAGTATTGTGGTAATATCTTCCTGACTGAGAATGAGCTTTAAAAAAGATTGGAATGGACATCAGAACAACTCTGTTCAACATAATTTTTGGTAACTAAAATCTGGGCTTACAAGTAAACAAATAAATCAAATTAATCTCATCTGAGTCTCTGTTTAGGACGCTGAACATTTTTCTCAAATTCACACAACTCCTTAGAGTAATTTCTAGAAATCAGAAATCAGTCACACATTATTTTGTTTTCATCTACAAACTTTCCCTACCAAGTTACAATTTAGAAACCGGAATGTCAGAACACATATACATACAGATTGACTTACAGTTGACCAAAATTTTACCCACATTTAGTCACAAGGCACCTTACAGTAATACTTACTTTACAGTAATACTTACAAGCTCTATTTCAAAATCTGGCAAATAGGTTTTCCTCACACACATCACAATCTTTCTATTTTTAATGTTAAATTAAAATTATGTTCTGTTTAAATTTCAATTTACTTTTTTTAATGCTAAATTAAATCACGCTAGGATGAATCCCATTTGGCCCCATAGATCTGTGAGTGCCTATGTGGCACAGCAGGTCATTAATAACTCTTCAGGTTTGTCATAGGTACAAATTCAGCACTGCTATTGAACAAACCAATAAACCCCAACTTTTCCAATACTTCACTGGAAGACACTGATAGATAAAAGAATAAGTATTTTTAACTAGCAACAGTAATTCATAGTACAAAGTCTGCCTGGAGTATTACAGATGAAATACACACCTTAAATTAGAACCAAAATCTGTTCATTTCCTTTTCACCTATGAAAACAACAAAAGCTGCTCTATCTCTATGTCTTGAAATCAAACAATACTTTAAACTACTGAGCTTGGACTTTTATAGAGAAAAATGAATCTGTTTTCCAGAAATATTTTAACAGCTGCTTTCAGAAACAAGTGCTTACATTCATAGGCTTGAGTCGGCCAGATATTTCAATATCAGGAACTTCATGATACCATGCAGCAGCTAAATTTCGTTCAACAGCTACTTCCAGATTGACTGGCTGCAGCAACTGTACTTCAGTTTGCAAAGAATCTTGCTCATAGTAAGATCTGTGAAAAGAAGCAGAATGCTCCCAGCTTTCACATATTTCACATTCTAAAAACCACATCTCTGTCTTTTTCTCATCCTTTTAAGTAATACTATAAAACTGCCTTTATACTACTCCAAATAGCTCTAGTTGAAGCTTTACTCCACCAAGTGCACCTCCTTCCCTTGTAGGGAGGAGGTATCAGGCACATACTAGGCATGCGACACACAAACTCTTGCAAGTCAGGACCTCTTACCTGCTCTCCAGTGGAGAGCAATTCCTTCTTTCTTCTGTACTCTCCAACTGTGTTTGAAAAGTCCCTTCCATTCCCGCTCCCTCCATGAACCCCCTGCATCAAGGACCATTTTTAAACAGTTCTTAATGGCTGTCTAACTGAAGACCTTTGCTGCTATGCATAGCTTGAAAATCCCATAAAAACAGTCTAATACAAATAGGTATAGCCCATCCCAAATTAATGAATAATGCATAACTCTATAGTACTACACAATTTATCCTGAACAATGACTTGCTTCTATTTAAAGATGTGCAGATTGCTCCTTTTCCTAAACCATACATTTTCATTGCTTTAAAAAAATATTCATTTGTTGTTATATTCCAAGATAATAGTCAGTCAGTCGCCAACCATTAACTACTTATTTAACTACTCCCTGAAGCTCTCTACTTGAAGAATCCCAAAAGCATTAAATGAATTCTAAAAATATTGACATTACATTACCTGTATAACTTCAGTTCACTCAATTTCACCGTCATAGAGTCAATAACAGGTGGAAGAGTACATCGTGTTTTTGTTTTAGCAATAAAAAATTGGTTCTTCACAGTGATTAGACCAAGATCAGCCACCAGGACATTTGCAGACATTGCTGACTGTGGAATTATCACAACAGGTGCCTTGATATTGATATCCAGCGCTAAACGGGAACTGCGCTCTGCTAACCCTTTTACACCTGTAGCTGCTTTCTCTGCTGTTCGAACAGTTGCCTCAGTAAAAGCTTCCTTGGCAGCTTGAAAGTTATTTATGAAAGCCTAGGAAAGGAATACAGACATCAGAAATTAATTATTAAGAATTACAGTACTTCAAAAACACTATAAATCATAGTTATTTAAAGAGCAAACGATCCTAAAATGTTATTTTTGCTATACATTTTGTCCAAATTCTTTAATAGGATAATCTTCCCTCAAGTATGATAAATTATGCATATATAAAAATAAATTTCTATACCAAATATTTGGAAAATTAGATGGTAAAAGCAATGACCTTGTAACATTATTTGAAGGAACTACATTTTATCTAATTGTATGAGCAACAGAAGATTGATTTATGAGCAGCATTTATGGAAAGGGCATTAGTTTTCATGGTTTTTTACTTATATTTCAGTGTTCTAAATAATGAATGGTATGCATATTTAACAGCTGTTAAAAACATTCTAAGACAAACATTATTATTAACAATAGTAAACATTTTTGCTTACTCATCTGCTCCACAGTAACAAACATATGTAGAAGAAAAATAAGCCATCAAGCCCAACCATCAATCCCAGTAAACTTTTTTACAATAGTATATAAAAGCTCTTATACAAATGGACACCACCCCATATGGAACATCTTATCCCTTTCTTGCTCTGACAACTTCACATGGATGATAAGAAACAGTATCTGGAAAATTTAACTTACCAAAACAGATGAAACAAACTTGTTGACAAAAACTACTTGAATACACCCAACAGTTAGGTAAATACGATTGTCAACAACATCCATATTTGTATATGCAATGCCATCTGTAGCATTCACGTATGATACCATTCTGAAGTTGAAGACTTCTTTTTCTGTGATGTAAAGAGCCTCAAGAAGAAAAAAAAATATTATCTTAACTGTAAAAACTTACATATTGGAGAAACTTAACTTCAAAACAAAACGTAGTACCTCACACCACTAAGACATTTTTACTCCAAGTATCTCAACAATATATGAAAAAAAAAAAAATTTTAAAATCCATTGAAACAGCTGAAACTATTAAGTTTACATCTCAGCTTGAATAATTCTCTTCACAAAAGTCAACACAGTAAGAGGCTATGAACAGCTAAATATCACAGTTACACAAATTAATGTCAGTCTAATAATCAGTGGTTGTAAGTGCAAAACTATTCTGTTATATAGAGAATACTACTCCCAGCAAGTACATAAAACAGGATTGAAAAAAGTCACAGTAGAGTCTAAAAAGTAAGTTTAATTTAGCATCCATTAAAAAAAAAAAAATCTACAATACATGCATACGCCTACCTTTTTATACAATGCTTTCTCATCAGAATCCACAATACTGATGTTCTTCAATTTTGCAGTCACATCAGTTGCTGCTTTCTTCATGATCACTTGGCTATCCAGACCTCAAAAACAAGACATACAAAATCCATACACTATAGTGCTTACAAAGTTTTGTGCTTTTGTGATTGAAGTTTTGTTCCTACCTTCAATGTGAATTTCAGCTATTCTACGGTTTTGCTCTCTGATAAAAATACGCAAACATGATAAATCCGCACAGATAATGAGGTCAATAATATCTTCATATTTTGATTTTTTTGATGCTATGGGAAATAAAAAATAACAAAAGTTACCATTCTTCAATGAGGACATGTACTGATTTAGCATCCCTTTAAGCTGCACAGCAAGTAAGAGGCTGATGCTCCTCAGGTATAAGGCAACAGCCATAAGGCCATCAAATGCCTTAATTTATACCAAGGAAAAAACAATAAAAACCTGACAAAAAATTTGTGCTTTTTCTATTTACACTGACTTAGCGCCTCCAATACATAGCAAATGTAAGCCTTGATCTATGTGTCAGAAAACTGCACATGGCTAAGCATACAACCATATAAATACATATAATTTGAAGCAAAATTTCTCATATCAAACATCATTGACAGGCTTACCAAAATAGAAAGTACCTCTGTTTTATTTCTTACTTAAGTGAAAAAAGAGGAATGAAAGGAGGAAAAAATAATAAAGAAACTTACTAAATTTTTTTAGAACATCCTTCTTCTCTTCTGTTTTTTCATGGACTGGTTCTTCCACAACTTTAGTTTCTTGTTTAGGCAGAAGATTACTCAGATAGTTCATTGCATTTAGCAGAGCTTCAGTATGCAAATGAACATCTAGAGAAGAAAAGTTCACCTAAAAGAAAAATTTTTGTTTATCCAGTATGCCTCTCCTCCCAAATTGGGAAAATTATGTTAAAAAAATTATCATACCTTTATTTTCTGTAGAACATTCTGACAGACAGTTTTCAGTTCTGGTCCCTTAATATCAGTCTATTTCACCAAAAATGCACATAAAACAAACAAATTAGAAGTTTGTAAATTCCATTAAAAAAACTTATTTTCAAATCCACTACAACTTAAGATGTAAAGTTTTTCTGCTGAAGGAGCAGACAGACCTTGCACATGACACTCAAGACGTTAAAAACGTCAATAAGTAAGGAAATAACCTTCAACATCTGGTGCATATTAATGTGATGTTTATGACAGGCTTACAACTGAAAACCAAAGCCTACTCTTTCCTAACCTTTGTATATTCCAGAGTGAGAAGATCATCTTCTACATTATCCAATGTAGTAATTATGTAAACTGGCTTGTCATTATCATCTAAAAAAAAAAGAAAAAAAAAAGAATACAGAAAATTACTTAAAAGAAAAAAATTAAAACCTTCTTCATCTATAAACTGCCAGCTAGGCTAATAGCTATCATTGCTGCTTAATGAAAAACCTTCTTCTGCAGACGTAAAATAATTAAATGTCCACTACAAAAATAAATAATTAAACAACCTCTACAATCATCACCATCAGAACATACTTACCAAAACACTAATAAGTGGATGAGCTCCTGATTTACTTGCCCTCAGGCCTACATTTAAGTTAGGAAGCAAATCTTCCTTATTTGACAAAAGCCCTAAAGAGCTTTTGAAGACAAATTCACAGTGTTATTTGTGAAAAATTCCTTGACCAGATTATAAATACTTACCAATATACTCTGGGCACAGAAGACCAACTTCACGAAGGAAAGCACTCCCAGTCATGTCAAATGTTCTCACTTTAAGTTCAGTGCCTAAGCCCAAAATATCAAGCTGAAGCACAGGCATCTCAGTATCACCAGTAAGACGGCATAATTTAATTAAGACCTAAAAAAAACCCAAAGCACACATCCAAAACCATTAAGGGATTATAAGAAGCATAAGAACTGCTTTGTTTTTTATATGGGATATAATATATTTACTTACATTTTTTTGGTTAATGTCTATTTGTATATTGATAATTAAACTCTATACAGCAAATGCCTTGAATAGAAATAAACAATTCAACAAGGAGTACTGGTTGCTGCTATTATAACAATAGCTTCAAACATGCGTGTATGTAATACCAAAGTAACAGTCACACAAACTATTATTTAAAAAAAAAAATCTGTACAGCACTCAGCAGTGTTCAATACAGTCAAAACTAGATTTTCTGTCAGCACAAAGTGTTTACTACTTTCACTGGAATTTCTCTGAATTCTCCTACTAAGAGTTAGATTCCCAAGCTGAATGTCTGGCAAGAGGATTTACTACATTTCCACCAATGCACGACAATCTTGTTAAATAAATATGTAGCTGGGCTATTGAATCTGATTCTGACAACCAAACAAATATATGTACTCTTCCTTTCCACGTAATGCTGTCTACAAATAAGGAAAATCAAAATAAAACCTAGTAAGCGATTTTAAACTTTGAGGACAACAGAAGTGATTTCTAATAGATTCCCAAATCAATTTTTTCTTAAAGATTGTAAGTTAGTTGTCATTAGAAAATAAGATAAAACATAGCATCCTTGTTTTAGACTAGTAGTTCTAAATAAGGTCTTGTCATCACGTAAACACTATATTTCAAATTTATTAGTAGTAAAGGTGTAATATATAGTATGCTAAAAGCTAGCTATGGGGTGCTGAAGACATTCTGTAAGCCCTAGCATAAAGCAAAATTTGTAAAGTTAACTGAATTGGTATGATTTATTTTTAAAACAAATGTAAATTAAATATACTGAGTTTCAGGAATAACAGTGCCATAGCCATGATCATCTAATGACAAAGTTAATGATAGTGTTAATAAGTCACTTCTTTTACTAGAACTGATACAGTTAGCAGGGGTTCTTGCATTTGGATAAAGTACTCTTTTTTCCCCACTAGGCCTGAAACAGCAAGAATACAGAAAACTCTTCATAATGAAAGTGTTACAGATTTACATGTGTGGACAACAGCATCTAGGAAGAACCAGAACAGAAAAATAGGGTGCTTGTTAAAACATAAAACATTAATGAAGTTTTCCCATTGACCACAGCAGTATCTGGGAAAAAAAGCCACAAGCACCTATTTAGCTAAAACAAAGATGCAATGTGATTTCTGAGACATAGATAAAGAAAATTCTGTGACAAAGTGAGTTGGGAAATCAAGTGGATAAACCAAAGCGCTTCAGTGATAACAAGGATACAGAAGCACAATTATTCCATATCCAGAGTTTTTATGGAAAAAGCCCTGCATAACAGTTTCAGGGAAAAATGGGGAATGAGTATCTCTGTGCACATGGAATTATAAACACAACAAATGTGGAAAAAAATACAGTCCTGCTGTGCTTCAGGGAAATTTTTTTAAGTAATTTTACCTCAGCTACTTCAAACTTTAGTTGGAAATCTGTCATATTTTTCAGAGATTCTTGTTTGTGTAGGTTTTTTCGCCTTGTACTGACAGTCTGCTTGAGGGGGTCAGATGAGACTTCAAAAAATGGCACATCTTCCACAGGACTGCTTAGTGCATCATAAAATTCTTCCTCTGATTCTAAGGATTAATTCACAACATCATTACATATGCAGTTTACACAGCTAATATTTTACAGTATTGTGACCTAGAGTTTTTACATCTACATCTATAAAAGCTTAAATATACAAGTACCTAGCTGACAACTAACATTAAATTCTGTTTCCATAACCATCCCAATTCCTGCCTCCACAACTTTACACCACACCTACAGCTGCCTCGATCATGTCATCATAAACTTCAGATCTCATTAGCTAATTCCTTTGTCAGCATTCTCTTATTTCTGGCTTTACAAAAGACAGCACAATCGATGCTTTGTCTTCCCTTTGGCGTGACCTAACAGCTTAACTCATCTGCTGATCAGACTTGTTGACAGTACAGGAGCCATGGCCTCGGTATCAGCCACACTACTTGGAATTTCTTGCTGCTGTAGATCTCCCGTTTCAAAGAGGCTCCTAAGAACTATCAAGCTTCTAATTCACTTTACATTAGTGCAGAAATATAACCAGGATAAATAGATTGCACTGTCTTGTGAAGATCTTCTTCATCTAAAAACATAAACACTGAAGTATCAGGTAACTGGAAGAAATATCCTTCTAAAAAACCTCAACAAATTACATGAAGTATTTTGTAAAGCTTAAAAACAGTTCTGAGATTTTGGAGAGTAAAGATAGAGAACTAACATATATACTTAAAAGGACTATATAACCATATGTATAGTATAGATTAAAAATAAGACCTGATTCCAATCTAAATCTAGCTATTACTTTCTCAAATTACTTGTTGAAAGCATGCATTCTCACTTCAGCCTAGTTTTTAAGAACTGAAAGACATGACTCTACGTTTGGACACTTAAAGGAGCTTATATAAAAACAGATGAAGATACACAAATACATATTTTTACACATACTGCATACACACTGAATTTAAAGCTATAAAACAGACATAGTAACTTTACCGATAATTTTGCTAGTGTTTGCTAACCACAAAAATCATTAAATTCTGAAAGTAGTAGTAGTCTGTCTCTCCTGTTGGGTGTTTTGGCATCACAAACATAACTGATACTGAAATAATACTGATATGTTTGATTATTTTTCTAAAGTAACTACTAGATAAAACATTAGGATCTAGCTAAGCTGTTTTGAACAGCAAGGAAGTGTTGAACACAACTGGTTCTCCCACAGCCAATTTTCTGCTTTATCCAGTACAAATCAAAATGTTTGTTTATAAAAACAAAGCAGTTTCTAATGGTTATCATTTCCCTACCTTGTAATTTAAACAAATCCACCTAAATAGGAGAGAAATCCTTCACCATAAGAAAATAATTAAAACCATCATCGGAGGACTAAGTACATGCTAAAGCTAAAAATTTCATCTTGCTTCAAATGCCCAGAATACAGATTTGCAATAACATATGCCGACAAAAATAAACCCACCATACCAAACAAAATTTTCCTGCTGTACCCTCAGGAAGGGAATGACAAAAACAAGAATACAGAATTTTACTGCTGTATATAGCAATATGTACACATATATTGTTATATGTAGTATATTGCTACACGTAGTTTGTACAGCATCAATTATAAGCTAAACAGAATATAACACTACTCAGCCCTCAAGAACATGAAACAAAGCCCCATATCCTTTCTTACAGTAAGAATAATAAATTAATTCAAAGAACTCAAAAACTTCTTGACTTGACCCACTTCTTTAGCAAGACTTTAAAACAGATTATATTACCTGACTCAGCAAATGAATGAAGATCCAAAACAGGATACACGCCTTGAGATGAATGTGGTGTTGGAAGCACAGGGGACAGTGTAGCCTAAAACAGGAGATACCATAAAATTTTTTCTTGCATTTATTGGTCATATATGCTGCATCCAAGTTTTACAACTTAGGGAAAGTGCAATGTACAACTTAGCTTAAGTGCAATTCAATAAAATTAAACACATTACTAAAATTATAAGGATGGGGAGAAATGAGGCCTAAAATAGGTAGAAGCAGCAGCATTTGCTCTTGCATCTAACTAGAGAGAACATACTACAAAACACAGTGAGGAGTTTCAAACATTCAACTCCACAGACGAAAAGATGGTTAGAAATGGCACATGATATGAAAAGTCATAAAAGACAAAAAGACAAAACTTAGTCCCTCAAAGGAATACAATACAGCAACTTCAGAGAACAATAAAGATCAACAGCTCTTTACAAAAATAACACAAGTGCTGGGTGGGGAAAAAGAAAAAGATATACATAAAACATTAGAGCAGACAGGACTGCTTTTTATTTCATAGAATCATAGAAATATTTTGGTGAGAAAAGACCCTTCAGATCACCAAGTCCAACTATAAACCTACAAAACTATAGCACTACAAGAGACATAGTTTTGTGGCAAGCCACATCTACAAGCCTTTTAAATAGCTGCAGGGATGGTGACTCATCCACCGGGTAGCCTGCTTCAATGACTGACAATCATTTTGGTGAAAAAATTTTCCTAATAGGATAGGATTATCTAAACCTCCTCTGAAGCAATCTGAGGCCATTTACTCTTATCCTGGCACTTTTTACTTGGGAGAAAAGACCAGCACCTCAGCCTTTCTCACCATGAGGAGCCCAAAACTGAGCACAGGATTCAAGGTGAGGCCCCACCAGTGTCAAGGGACAGGAGGAAAATCACTGCCTTGGTCCTGCTGGCCACATTATTGCTGGTACAGCCCAGGATGTCCTTGGCATTCTTGGCCACCTGGTCACACATTGGTTCGTGTTCAGCTGCCTGTTAACCAGCACCCCCAGTTCCTTATCTGCTGGGCAGCTTTCAAGGAATTCTGTCCCCAGCCTGTAGCAGTGCTTGGGTTTGTTGTGACCCAAGTGTGGAATCTAGCACTTCACCTCCTTGAATTGCTCTGCTTCAGACATAAGGGGAAAAAAAACAACTAGTAAAGAACTGAGAGGAGGCCACACAGTACTCTTCATCTTTCTCACAAGAGGAAGCAGAGGGGCCAAAACTGATCCCTTCTCTCTGGGAACCAGTGACAGGACTCAAGGGAACCGCAAGAAGGGGTGTCAGGGAGGACACCATGAAAAGGTCCCTTTCCAAGAAAGTGGCTGAGCACTGAACAGCTCCTCAGGGAAGTGGTCACAGCACCAGCCTGACAGAGTTCAAAAAGTGTTTAGACAATGCTCATATGTATATGGTGTTGAGTCCTAGGGATGGTCCTGTGCAGGGCCAGGAGTTGGACTTCGATGATCTTTGTGGGTCCTTTCCAGGTCAGGATAATCTATGATTCTGAGTATTCTACTGTGAAATGCAGTTAGGCACAACTCAGAGTAGTAACTGAAAATATGTGAAATGCCACTAGAGTGCACTCTAGACAGGAATCTTCCACTCCACATGGTTTCATATATGATAGAATTAAATCCTCTTAGTAAAGGTATCCAAATGATTTCATTATCATCAAGTCTCAGAGAGCAATCTCAGCAATCTGAGTTTGTAAAGAATTCTCACCTGCAAGTTCCACAAGCACATGTATTATAGATGTGCCTTGCACAGAGTATCAAAGTATGAGAACTGCGCACTGTGTGCCCTTTCTTCTTGAGTGCCTTTGGCTCTGGACTGCACAGTTTAAAACAGTTCTTTCCGTGCGCCCCACACCTTCTCCTCTCCCTTGTTACTGCACTTTTCAAAGCTCAGGCTCAATTATCCACAACACCACAGTATCAAATTGATACATTATGGTAACAAGAAACACTCATCTTGAATACTGTTTCCAAGGCTACACTTTTCAACTCACACTCAACATTCCCACATCTCAGTCTCCGGCCTACATAATCTGACTTTATTGAATATATTCATGTCTACAAGTGTGGGAATCCACAAAATCAGAGGGTTTGGGGAAAGCTGCAAAAGGCAGGCCTCAGAGACAGCAGAACGGTGACTGGAGCTAAGCAGCAGCCATGAGATAGATCAGAAGAAAAATTATTTAAAAAGTAGTAAAGCAAGGGCAAATAGAACAATGGTCTGTGTATTAATGCTTGTCTAGAATAACTCCCTAAGCTACAGACAAGTTTATCTAGCAAGATATTAGGAAGTTTTAAGCTTAATAATGGAGCTCTGTGCACTGTGTTTTAAGGCTTACAAGCTGGTGGTGTTTTCAAAGTAAACAGGCATTGTTTTAACCAAAGGTACGTGTGCCTACAGTGGTTGGATAGAACTACTGTCAATGTGCTTTTGCTTTGTGTGATTGGTCAACTTATAGTAAGTTGTAACATTAAGTTCTTGGTCTGTTGCCTGGGATGTGAGCTGATGGCATCTTCCCATTCTCATAACCATGTAATGAGACTGATGCTGAAAAATAAAACAGCTCAAGGCACGTTCCACAGCAGTCCTGTCCTGTTTGTGATTTGTACATAAATCCCCAGCTGGCGATATACAAGAAATAAATAGACTAAGTATTTAAGAAATACGTGAAAATGTCTCGTCTGTAACACTTCCATGTTCTATGAAAACAAGGAGAAAAAAATGAAATTTGACTTCATAGTACAAATCATGAAAAATGAACTTATACACTGAAGTGTCTTCTTGGACTAAAATGTTGAGTGCAAAAATATAGAAGGACCTGTTCCAAAATGTCTTCTGTTTTCACAGCTCAAGAAGACTTCCACTACTAACTCAGAATGTAACGAAGAAAACATCACTCTGACAAAGGATGTCACATTCTTTTCAGTTCAGAAATTATGGGATGTTAACAAAGTCCTGAAGAATTACAGCTGTAAGGGTGAAAGCATGGTAGTATACCTGCCACCATCAAAACACAAAATCCACTCAAATTAACTGAATTTAATACCAACAATTAAAGTCTGTCATGTTCTGAAGTAAGTAGAAGCTTTAGCAGACAGGTTTAAGCCTAAGTTTTGATCTGGATTCACATATAACACAAATATATTTATACTTGGTCCACAGTCTTTCCTCACCTCATCTACTGTATATCACAACTAATGTACAGGCAATACTAATTACTTAAGGTCACTTAAAATACTTCAGACTTAACAGTTAAACTCTATAATTAAATTCAAGTATAGTCAGTGCTACAAAGCAGAGGACAATGTGCATCTTATACATGCAAATTCCATTCTTGTAATAGTAAAGTCTCAATACTTACCCTCAAAAAAAGTTAGTCTGTGATTTGTTGCACAAAACAGAGACTAAGGTAGCTTTGGCTGGGTATACTATTAGTATACTATTAAGTCAGAATTAGCTAAAATTTTAATGGCACCACTAAAGAGATGGCAAGAACCACATGAAGAAAAATACTCTTCACTGTATATATACTTTCAATAGGTATGCATGTCGAATTGTTGCATTAACTGTTAATAAATATTATGCTAATATAACCCACAGAAAATACCAAACTGCAGTAACAGCTTTCCAGGCCAGCACAGAATAATTTGTACAAAGATGGAAAGATAATTATCAAATAATCTAAAAAAAACCCCAAATACAAAGATGACCACTATTTCTGTAGGATCAAGTTCATGAGTTACTAAATAACAGATTGTTAGCAGTATTTACAAGTGACAGAAAAATGGAGAGGAAAATTTTGTCTTTGACTTTTAAAAGAGTTCACATACATTCTAATAATAGGACTACTTTATACATATATTAAACATAGCCAGATCACAATGACTAGTCACGTCAAAAATTAGTGAGTTAATTTCCTAGTTTTGTTAAGAACAGCTCAAAAGGTGAAATATATTTTTCAGGAAAAATAAGAAGGGGACAAACTTCTGTTCTGAAGAATTTATAACACAGTGACTCACACCATTTTCACCGAGGAAAGGGGGTGGTGAAAGAGCAAGAACCACTCTCCAAACTCCTAACTGATACAAGTGCAAGGGAAAACTTCCATCCCTGAGCTATACTGTGTAAAGGACTTGAAATAGGAAAAGCACTGAGGTCAGCTGAAAAAAACCTGCTACTTTTGGCAGGCAGGCATTGTTTATAAAACAGATAGTGAGTATTTTTGTTTGGCTTTTGAAACTCTCATATAACATGACATAATACTTGAACTTCAAAAATTCCAGCATTTTAATGTTTGCTTCACTAAACAAAACAGCTGAAACTAAATTCTGCAGGATTATGATACATCTGTAAATTTGAAGGTACAATTAAACTAATCCTCAACAAAACCGAATATGCTTATTAGTCAAGATTATTATAAACTATTAATTAATTCCCATAGTAGTAAAACTCTGAGGGCTTCTATTTTAAATCCAAACACTTGACAACTATTTCATAATTACGGGCCAAGGTTCACAATAAACTAACTAAACAGCAAGAAAATTTTCTACAGCTTTAGACAAAAAGCTAAATTTTTCAAGAGGCATGAAGTCAACACTTGTTCGTCACTTTTCTGTGAATCTTTCAAAACTGGAATGCTAATAACAAGAAGGTATTTTTCTGATAGTTTTTAATGAAGTCTCTTAAAAATCTTACCTCAGTCATTTTTGGAGGAGAACTGGTAGCAGGTGCACTTTCCGGCTTAGGAATGCTATCAATTAGCTCCAAGATACTTGTCACCTTCTGGTCTGATATTTGGATAGAAAGTAAAGGCAACTGTCCTGACAGTTTGAACCTGTTTTTTAAAGAACCAATGTCAGAAGTTCCACAGTTAATTAATCTTAAAATTATTTCAATCAAACTTCACATTACTTTTGTTCTGAAAAACATGAAAGTCTTCTGCATCCAAAAATCCTTCATCTAACCATTGCATGTCTTATGTGTGTATACATATATATATATATATGTGTGCAACTCTTCTGTTGCACACAGAAAAGTTACTTCATCAGCCACTATCCACTTAGTAGTGTAATTTATATTCCATTTGCCAAAAAGTCTTGTGGATCGGGACTACTAATAGTACTAATAACCACTTCCGGTGTGGTTATGTAAGGCACAGCTTCCTTACAATCAGAAATTGCCCTCTCATGCACTTTATGTTCATGTTCATGCATTTAACTACTTACAATAAATCACATAACTGAGCTTTTACACAGTCTTTTACAGAAGAAAAAGCAGAGGTGTTTTTTGCATGTGAATGTTTAGGGCTCAAAAGATCAAAAAAGGAATACAAAATATTTCCTAGAACTCATGTATAGTTAAGCGCACTACAGCAGTAGTCTAGATATTTAAAAAAAGAATAAACATATAGCCATACAGGGTATAAAAGCATAAAATAACCATCTTTAAAAATTAAAACAGTAAAATGTATTTTAAGTGTAATAGAATACGATTTGGCCAAAAAAGAAGTAATCACATCAAACATGCACAATGAGTTTTTAAATATTTAAAACACTACTTTGTTTTTCATACAAGTGAGTGTAACAGAAGCAAGCAGAAAATTTGCTCAAAGAACATACTGTGTTTTCATTACAACTTCTAGTTAGAATAGATAAAGAGGCCTGTTCAACAGGTAAGAGGAAGCACCAGATGCATACTGTGTAAGGAACAAGACAAGCTACTTCCTTCTACTTTTGATGTGCTTTACTCACACCTGAGTCTTCAAAGTGACATAAAATTTAAAGACTGAAGAAGATGTGAGAATAAAAAGGTCCATATTTTTAACCCATCTCAGCTAACTTTGGTACTATGAGAGTATCTGAAGAAAGTTTCTGACACTTAAGGAAGCACACAATTGTATATGTTAAACTGTGACAGAAAACAGTAATTTTCTTCCATTTATTAACTTCTTCACATCCTTAACTTACAGGATTAATTCTCAACTACTATTCTAATTTTAATTCCAGTTCTATCAGAGAGAGATTTAGACTCTTCCTTTTTTTTTTTCTTCTTCCTTTTTTTTTATTTTATTACTATGGAGAGGGTTAAGGCAGATGTGTAACTACCAGGTTTGAAGGACCTCTCTCTCCTCCGTGCTCCTCAGTTGTTGGAGGAGCAATAGCAATTAAATATACAATAGCAATTCTCATTTTCATTGCACTTAAACCTCTCAACAAAAATTCATGTACATTGTCAAGACATTTTTCATAAGTGTCTGTACAACAGACAGCCCCATACAGTTAGAAGGAAGGCACTCAGCAGATACAAAGCAGACAACTGCAAATAATCTGGGCTCTCTACACTGCTCTTTAAACAAAAGCTTTTAAGGTTTTGAAACCTCCATATGGAGAATCAATTACACCCCATTTGTAGAGACTGAGGCACAGAGAAGCCAAGTGCTTCAATTGATGAGGAAATCTGTCCAGAAACTTCCTTCAAGTTCAGTCTGGTTGTGTTTAGAAAGAAAGAAATGTTAAAAGAATGCCACCATCAAAGCTGCAAATCGGTACACTCCTTCACACTGGAATTTTTATTGTGTTTATAATGAATGCTATTATATAGGATGCTCTTAATATTGCTGTCCTAATACTTTCTTCATACACCTTCAAAAACCGTATGACAGACTCTCAGACACCTCTTCCAGAAAATGGAGGGACCATACAACAGGATAAAACAAATACCAAAAAAATATAAAATCTTACATAGGCTATAAAACTACAGAATTAGTGCTAGAATCATATTAGTGCCTCCAAATTTCAAGTAACAGAAACCATAAGGAGCATCCTATTACCAGAAATGAAAGAAATGCAGATATTCATATCGAACCAGAATGAAAGTCTATTTTAATGATTAGGAAGTGTAAGTAGATGATAACAGAGATAAACAGTGAAAGTCCTTTGATACAGCAGTCACTACCAGAATTACCTAAATTAGTATTCTCCTCAAGGTAGCAATATAGAAATGTGCCTTTCTAAACAAAGTCAGGACAAAGCCTAGTAAATTCATTACTGTTTTGAACAACAAAATTGGAAGGAATTCAAATGAGTTCAATGGTCACTGAAAGACAGAAAATCAAAGAATCAAAAATAGAGACATCCAATCATCTGCTTTTCAGATGGCTAAATATAAAGCAGGGGCCTTCCAAACCAAGAACTAATTTGTAAACATCTACTACATTAAACGTCAATTCTGGTGGTAGGTTTTGCTGTAAAAATAACATCTTTCCACTCATTTTTCTCAACAGAACTATGCAGTTCTATGGAGGTAGTTCCAAATATTAATTAAAAAAACTCTGGAAAAATATAATATTGGGTTTACATGACAGTATGCTTATAAAAACTGAAATATAAAGGGACAGATACATGTACATTAAAAATATTTTTTTATATATATATGTAACTGATGTGAGCATAATATTCAACTAAACTATATATTTAACCCTATTCAACTATACTAAAATTTACAGTTTAGGGGATTGTTGCTGACACAAAAGCTACAGTTAACCTTCATCATTTATGCCCAATGTGATATAGAGAAAAATTACACAGGAATTTTCCAGAATATCAGTTTGACACATGAACTGCCAAAGTACATAAGGTAGCTAAGACAGTCAGACAGATAGTATTGCAATACTGCAACATGTGTACACATTAAGAAAAGACACCCCTTAAGCCAGGTTATACCAGTGTAATTTTTGAGAGATGTGAATTGCAAACCTACATTAAAATTATGTCATTCTCTTATATGACCATAGAAATGAAGTCTCACTTTCTAACATAAAAAGATTCCTGTGAATTGCATTCCCCTTATTTGACTGTCTTCAACAGAGAAAGAGTAAGGAGGGAAAACATTAAGATGTTTTGTAAGTATCAAAATTCAAAATCTGGCCTCCCAGGTTTCCAGAAGGTGGCAGCATTATATCATGCAATCACCAATCGTTATGAACAGTACTAATCATTTTCTTCTGATTGGTACGATTTCTATAACTAACAAGATTTTCCTAAACAACCCTAAGCACAAATTCAAGGCATTAAGAGCTGTTTCCATAGCAGGTAAACTAACTAGAACAATAAGCCAAGTCAAAAGAGAGGGAGTATGACAGCACATTACTTTTCAAAATATTTTTGGTATTTATAGAACTGATTCTAAACTCTGATTTTTAGCTCCTTGGTATTTTCAATGAGAACTGAAATGTAGCTATTAGGAAGACTGAATTAGAAGAGGCAGTAATATCTTTAATAAAATCTTTAAATATTTTAAGCAGACTACTGCAACATTCTATCACCTTTTTGGTATATGAAAACTTATTTTAATTTATTTTCTATTTTTCTAGATAAATGCATTTTACTTTCAATATTTAAATATAGCCAATGCAAAAGTGCACAAGTATAACCAGATCCTTATTTTTTCCTCTTTTTCCCCTCAAAAATTTCAAAATTGGGAAAATACATACCTGGGCATTCTTGCATCTGTAACAACCATAGCCCTGCTAAATTCTAGGTTTACATCCAAGGGCTGCAAGATACACTGAGATGAGTTTTTCAGCTTCCGAGCTTCTCGCCAGTTCTCGTCTAGAAGAGCAGAGAAAACCTACTTTAAATACTGAAAGAGATTCCTTCTCAGTACACATCACAGAATTGAAGTATCTGATATTAGTACATATTCCTAAAAATTCAGGTGCCACGATCTCTTTTATAGTTCTATCAACAGATGTATTTATACATCTGAACTTCAGACATACAAGACTAATTAATAATTTCTCCTATTCTCATCTTCACAGCTACAGCATCCATGGGGTAGACTTCCAAGGACCCAATTCTTAACATGTGTGGTACTGGGAGTTAAGGCTCTGTGCTCTCCCCTGGAGAGTAAATCATTAAACTGAATTAAACACAAAGGATTAAGAATGAAATTATTAAGACATCTTTGATTATGATTGACTCTATGTTGCTAGTTCCCAAAATACAAAAGTTTCCTTTGATACCTTATTGAAGTAGTTCAATTCTCATTCTTTCCTTACTCTCAAAAAAATGATCAAACCTACAACTACTTGTGGATTCTGCTTTAAATCCAGAAAAAAGCAAAGGCACTGAAGGAAAATACCATAAACAAAGTAATTACAGTCTTACACTCACTATGTAACAAATCAAATGAGATGTATTCAACAAAAGGAATTTTATTATGAATTTGCTAAAATTGGAACTGAAGTCCTAAAGGTATGTTTTGGAAATTCATCGTATGTTGATAGTACTGAATTTAGAGCACTTACGTTTGGAGAAGTACATTCCAAAAGATTCTCCACTGCTTCAGCTACAAATATGAGGTACAACCACTAACACATTGTATTCAGTCATATAAAGAAAACTTTCATGAATACTTACCATGTTTGCTGTACAGTAACTGCATACTACTGAGCTGGACATCAAAACTGTCATAAGCTCTGGACATTATATCTTCAATAGAGGTTTGTCCTACTTTGATTTTTGATAAATCAGAACGACTTTTGCTTGCCATCTTAAAATATGTCAAAAAAAAAGTATAAATCAATTTTAGAAATATTCAAGGCACTAATACTACAAATACTTGTTCCTACCATAACAAACGATTCAGTCCTCACTACTGGTCACAGAGCCTTACAACTATCACAGCACAGCAAATATGTAAAATTTCTAGACTGCACCAAAACAAAAACCAGAGTATTAACACCATCTCTTCCTCAAAGAAAGGAACAAAAAGCAAATTAAAATATATTATATATTATGTACAGAATAATTTTCTTCAATAAGTGACCTATACTCCAAAGTATAAAATCTCAAACCCTTTTTAATCAGTAGAATAATCATTCAGAATTTTTATATATAAAATATTACTGCATTAAGCAACTCAGACACGTGAAAGGTATTTCTGAACTCTGTTGAATTCAGATGTGACACATTAGAGAGGAAAAGATGATATGGACTGTTCATCATAAATGTCTTTCCTTTAGTATCAGTCAATAGCCCTTTGATTCAGCTTTGGGACATCCATACTTCTTTGGTATTTCACATTTGTATGTACCCTCCCTGATTCTCATCTCAGATGAAATATGCCTGTCCTCATCCTTATATGTCTAATAATTTTGGATTCATATTTGGTTTTGTCAAACCCAGGCAATATTCAAAGGATCTAAGAGAGGTTTAAAAACTAGCATCTAAGACACAGCATTTATTTTTCAGTACTGCTGGACTCTAAGCCCATTGTAACTTCTATGTTAAAAATAACTTGGAGATGCAAATTCAGAATGACTAAATTAATAACCCTATTTATCTACTGAGACACAGTTCTAATTTTACATGCCATTTTTCCTCCTGGGGCTTGATCTTTTCCAGTATGCAACTGAGGGAAAAGATTGTTTGTTTTGTGTTAAACATTCTCATTCAACAAACGACCCACCTCTCCCTTAAGCATACGTCACTCAAAGTGAATACAGAACTACTAATCATATCCTGGAGAGGCAACTAAATTTTCTCTAACTGTATTTCAAAATTCTATTAAATCAGAGGAACCAATCTAGGAGTCACATTCACTACAAAAATTACTCATCCACTTCAGGAAAAAATGCCACACACACTGAAGTCTGAATTTGAAATGTATTCTTCTATGTAGCACTTCCAAGGGTAATCTTGTATGGGGTGGAAAAAGAAGTGGACTATTAGATCTATGATTAGATCTAGGAGGCTGTCTCAAGCACACAAACAACTACAAAGTACCAACCCTACAAACTGCTTACAAATGACTAATACTCAGAAGAGCTGATGAAATTATCTGTCACTGAAAAAACTTGGATTTACAATCAGATCACATAATTTTTAGTATCCACAGAGCAAGCTTCTTCACTAATTCTACTTTCTGAAGCAATCCAACACCTTCTTTTTAAACATGACCTATTGCACAGACCTGCAGTTGGACTGGAGCAGCCCATTACCAAATCATCAGCACAACTGATGCACCTAATCAGAGATCTGGTGGGAACATGCTGCCACCCAGGTGCCAGGCTGCAGGATGTGCCTGACTCTTATGCCACCACCAGACAGCAGCAGTGAGCACACCTGTGGGAGGTGTGCCTAAGCAGAGAATCCCTCTGCTTAGTGACATAGGTCAGGGAGGAGAGCAGCAGGTCAAGCTGATTGACAGCCATCTAAATGAGAGCCAGTGAGTACCCAGGTAGCCAAAAGCAATAGTGTGGCCAGTAGAACAAGGGGAGGGATTGTTCTCCTGTACTTGGCACTGGCGAGGCTGCAGCTTGAATACTGTGCTTTATTTGGGGCTCCTCACAGCAACAAAGACATTGGGGTGCTGCAATAGTTCCTGAGAAGGGCAAAAGAGCTAGGAAGGGATCTGGAGCACAAGTCCTGTAGCCAATGGAGCTAGGGCTCTTTAGTGTGGAGAAAAGGAGGCAGAGTGAGGTCCTTACCTTAAAATTACCCGAAAGGAGTCTGAGGATGTAGTCAGGAGTTAGCCTCTTACCCCAAGAAACAAGCAACTGAACATGCAGAAACAGCATCAAGTTGTACCAGAGACGGTTTAGAATGGAAATTAAGAAACATTTCTTCATTGAAAGGGTTACTATGCACCGGAACAGGCTGCCCAGGGACATGGTTGAGTCACTGAATCCAGAGCAATTTAGAAGCCATATAGACATGGCACATAGGGACATAATTTAATGGTGGACTTGGCAGTACTGAGTTAATGGCCGGACTCAAGGATCCTAAGGTCTTTTCCAGTCTAAGTGATTCAGTAGTTCTGTGATCAATATAGGCTGCTGACAATGGCATTGTGAGTTGCTCTATGGAGTAGGGCCTGGGAGTGCTAGTGGATGAAAAGCTGGATGATACCTGGCAACGTGCACTCAGGATGCCCAACATATCCTGGGCTGCATCCAAAGCAGTGTGGCCAGCAGGGAAAGGGAGAGGATTCTGCCCTCTACTCTGCTCCTCACCTGGAGTACTGCAACCTGTGGGACTAGGTCCACAGAAGACCCAGAAAAGTGCTCAGAGGGACAGAACACATCTCCTCTAAGAAAAAGGCAGAGAGAGTTGGTGCTGTTCAGCCTGAAGAAGAGAAGGCTCTGGGGAGACTTTTCAGCAGCCTTTCAGTATTTAAAGTGGGCCAAAAAGAAAGATGGTAACAGACTTTACCAGGACTTGCTCAGACAAGTCAAGGGGTAACACCTTAAAACTAAGAGTAGATATAGACTAGATATAAGGAATTTTCTTAAAATGAAAGTGGTGTGACTCTGGCACAAGTTGTCCAGAGAGGAGGGGTACGCCCATCCCTAGGAACATTCAAGGTCAGGATGGACAGGTGGCTGAGGAACCTGATCTAGTTAAAGATGTCTCTGTTCATTGCAGCGAGGTTACTCAATGACCTTTAAAGGTCTCTTCCAAGCCAAACCATTCTATAATTCAAGCTGAAATCACATGTTCAGAATGTAATTATGTGGAAATTACATACGTAACTTACTCTCATTAGCAACATTTTAAGATTTGAAACAAATTTTTGCTAAAAAGCAGACAGCAATCTAAACAGATACTAAGTGGCAGAACCAATTTTACCCAGAATACAAGTAAATAAAAAGTAAATTGCCTGTATGCATGTAAGTCATTTATCCTGAAGTACACAAGTTCATCAGTGAGTAAGAAGAAGACCGCTAACAACAAAGTCTCTTCTTTGTTATTTCAAAGTCTATTCCTTTTTTGATAGTGATAAATTATAATTTTACACACCTCATGCAAGAGAAAAGTCAAAAAGATCAATCATTATCTCAAACATACCCCCAATCTCATCCAAACGATCTTAAAAATTGCCAGTATGTTTACTTTTCTCATTTTAAAGTAAATTCAGTGATTAAAGGGTAAGTAATAATAATATGAAAAATAAGAATACCATTTAATCATGTAACAAAGAAGTTCACTATTTTATATTGTAAGGCAATGTAAAAAATTACTAGACATTTTCCACATAACAGTCCAAAGTATCAACAGTAGTCTCATGCCAGGGAAGGAGTATTTCTAGCAATTCTTTTGCCCTGAACAAATCCGCTGAGAAGAGTTCAGTAACTTTTGCCTTGATTAGGAAGCACTTTAAAATAAATACCTAATAAATAAACTACAAGAGGTACTCTTACTCTTGCAAGGAGTACAAGGAGGCAAGTACATAGTACTTACTCTTACTCTTGCAAGAGTAAGAGTAAGTACTATGGTACTCTTCATGATCATAAAACTCAAATTAAGAAACTGTAAATCAGGTAAAAAGCTGAATTATTATTTTCGGTAAATTACTTTATTACGTAAATACATACTTTAAAGCTACCAAGATCCAGAAGCAGTAAATTTGATGTATGGTCATAGAATCCTTTTTGTGGAACAATGATGTATGAAGCCATGAGGTTTATTTTGAGGTCAAGAACTTTCTGGGTTTCAATAATATACAACAATCCTGAAAAAACAGTACAATTATTAAATACAAACAAACAAAAGAAATTCATACAGAACCTGTAGGATTAAAAGAAAGTGACAAAAATAAAATCAGGTCTAATTTTAAACAAACTCTATATGCTAAATAACTAAGGTACATATGCTCTTCATATTTCTTCTTTCAGTCATTATAGACAGTCCTTAAAGAAGCATCAAGCAGATGAAACGATGATAGCAAATAGTGCTAACTGACAAGTATAGACAACAATGTGACATACGCAAACTCAAAAATACTTCCCACTGAGCAGAGATGAAATTAGAGAAGAACTGGAATGTGAACTGCAACTTTGAAATTACTGAATTCACCCACTATGTTTCATAGATTCAGAAATTTAATTGCTCTAGAATTTCTTATTTGGAGTATCCAACTACACTAGTCAAACTGTTACGTGTTTTTTGATACTGAGATATGCAGGTTTACACTAACTGCTGACAAACGTCTCCATCTTGAAACACCAAAGATATGCAAATATATGATCTTACAAAAACTAAGTTTAAAAATCATGCAATTAGTTGGGAAAATCAGACATTCAGAAGATTTGAGATCAAATTCTGCTTTTTTGCTCAGCTGAAGAGTGAATGGTATTGCTCCAATTTAGATCTAGAAACTGCCTTACGATGCAGCCACAACTCATTAAATATCTACCATTTACAACAAGCTGATGATCACAGAAGCAGAGACAAAGAATTACGAAGATAACAACATGACAGTAAACACATCCCCTGTAAGAAAACAATTAAATCTGCTACATTATCAAAGTTTGCCCTGTCAGAGGAGAGCTAGGCTAGTCAGTAAAGTTCTGGATGACAACTACATTTCAGGATTTGCAAGACAAAACAACTTGGAGTAACAGGAAGAGCAGATTTTATCAGTTTGCATTGGCTAGTTGAATTTTGAGTGATGTAGAAAGGTCAAATAAATATTTTCTTGTTTCTTTTATTTGGGAAAAAAAGTAGTAGAATCAATAAACTGAGCTCTGGCAAACGAAGCATTTTTAATGTTTTTTAATGCTGAAAATCGTAACTACTCCAGTGTAGCAAGTTCCTTCAATTTTGCGGTTCACAGTTCCCCTATATTTTCCAGCTACCTTCTATTGCTTCAAAGAAAAGTGTTAAGAACTCATTCTTCAGGACTGCAGGTCTGAACATATTAATTACACTTCTATGTTTCCATTTTTCTTATTCTACCTCTGAGCTTAGCATAGTCCTCTGCATCAGAATATTCTGCAGATCAAATCTTTTTTCACTGGCAATTCTCTGAAACTCAGACAAGATTTCATAAGCAGTGTACTGCGTATTTTGAGACATTATCATGAAATTTTTCATTTGTGACTGGAACAAGGTTTTAGGTTACTCTGGACAACATGGCATTCTTGTGAGGATATAAACAGTATTGGATATACCTGTACAGTAATGATATGCTCAACTGTAATAAACACAGAGGACGATTTTGTATTTCCACAAAATATTAATTATGATCAACACCACTATTTTTGGTGCTAATGAGCAGAGAACATATTATAGCATATTATATATAAATCAAATTTAAAATTTCATCTCGGAAATCAACAAGGAACTGTTGTATCAAAATAGTCAATGTTGCTCAAGAAATTTCTGAAAGAAAAGACAAGCTGATCCACATAATTCTGGTTAATCTGATATTAGTCCTTAATTAAACAGTTCACTCAAAGAAGAACTAATGAATAAAAATACCACTGATGCTTGATTTCCCTCCCAATACTAGCCTGATAGAAGCAATCAAACAAACTTTTTGCTTGAGTTTTCTTAAAATCTTTATCACTTCAGTATTCAGATTTTTTTATATTTACAATTTAATTATTAATAGGTTATGAAATGATAAGAGGCTTAAGAAAACATCCACTGTTTTTTTTTTCTTTTAAAAATAATATATTTATTATATCTCCCCTCTGCATCCACTCCCATCCACAGAGACAGGACAGTGTGCTGGACACATCTCTGATTTACAAAGCCTCAGACATCCTTACTGGAACAAATTAAGTCCACAGATCTCAGTGTTAGTCTTCACAGTATTCAGCATTTGCATTCATGTCTTAAAATACAAGATCTCTAGAGATAAAAAGGATGAAATGAAAACTAGTGTAACAGATGTAAAACTGATGATCTGGAAAGCAGATAAATACAGTTTATATAACTTGAACTGAGTTAGTCCAAATCAAAATCAATATTCATCAAGGAAGTCAGAAAATCAAAAACATCTATACAAAGGCATAACTTCCTGAGAAAAAAGAAATCTGAAAAGGTTTCAGAGGTTAACTTAGAGGATTAATATCTCAGAATCAGTATTTCAGGAGTATTAAATAACTAAGGCCTTCGACATACCAGATGAACAAAACAGAAGATGTAACAAACTCTTTTAACTCTCTGTGGAATAAAAAATACTGAAAGACTATCTGTGGCTTTGGAGCATATTTTACAAATATTTCTACAAGTAGAAATAGTTAAAGTTAAAAGAGATATAAACATTAAATTATTCCATACCCAGAATAAACATACTGCAATAAGATAGAATAATTCAACTTATTTAGGTGGTGTGTTAGGAAGGTACATATGCTAAAAATACATATGCTCAGGCACATATGCTCTTCATATTTCTTCTGAACCACTCACTATAGACACTCCTTAAAGAAACACCATGTAGATGAAATTATGATAGCAAATAGTGCCAAGTGAGCAGGTGGTAAACACCTTATTTAGGTGTTAGAAAGCTATGACTTGGATGCACATATCTCCATAGAAAAAGATACACTCAGCACTCCTACGATCTAAAATTTGTCTGAGTGTGCTGTGAGAAGAGTATGCAGTACTTGCCTGTTGATGTTTTTTCACGGAATTCTTCAAGCTTCATCAGAGTTGCCGATGTCAATTGCTCTAAATGTACATCTTTTGGAGGTCTAAAGAAATCCACTAAGTTATTTACTGTCATCTGTTAAAAAAAAAAAGGTAAATTTACTATTAAGTAGCATTTTTGACAATTTATAACTTATTCAAATATTTACTTACTGCATCATATACTATTTCCAGTGGTTGTGATTCTATTCTAATCCTCTGATCTGCTTTCTCATCCAAAGGATTAGTCTCAAACATTATGCTTAAAAGTGAGGTACTGTCATCTGAATAGGCTGTTCGAGAAGACAGGAGACGGGGTGTACACTTTCCTTGAGACACGCCTGTAACTTCAAGTGAGGTAATTTTTGTTTCAAACCTGTACAGAAATGTAAGCAGACTGTTCAGATGCAATATCCATCTGGCTAAGTACAATTACATGGAAAGAGTAAAAAAATTAGATGGAAAGAAAAATAAAACACAAACCAGTACAATATGTTTCTACCTTACCTTAACTATAAATAGCTTATTCTAAGGATTTAATACATACATCCATGCGTTATCTCTTTTCCATTTCATTATCTTTTGTGTCTATTAGCTGCCCCTGTCTAAATACAAAAGGGCATCTAAGTTATTTCCTTCATACACTTTTCATGAGGACAGGTGTCAGGGCAGGCAAGAGATTCTGCAAAGTTGCAGAATTCAAATGAGAATTCTTTAGTGCGACTTCAGGAATTAGAAGGTGTATTTATAGTGGGAAACAGACATACAGCAGAGACAAACCGGTTCTGGCACAAAGAAATGAAAAAAACAATAATAAATTGTCTAATTACTCCAAGAGGTACTTTTTATGTCTTGGATTTTTTTTCCCCCAAATGCCTCTGTAACAGCTCTCAGTTGAAGATTTTTTATCTCCCAACCCTCTAAGAAAAATGTTTCACTGCAAAAAATGTATTATTTTTTCCCTTTTTCTTAGTACAACAGGATTGTCAGGGCCATTTAGATGCACAAGAGTACAACAGAAAACACGGACGCAAAACCTTAGAAAAAATTCTACATAAAACTAACCAAGATCAATAGTATCTTAATATTATACTCATCTCAAAGTAAACAGAACAAGGTTTAAAAGAGGAGGGTAACCTTCTCCCAGAATTTTTAAGTGCATTTGAAATAAAATTGAAATATTTCACTAGATGCTTTTCACCACCTACTGTGAGAGCATAAAACAAAGGAAAAATCATCAGTGACATCTTTCTTCCACAAATCCAAAAGTGAACTGGGAACACAAGAACTCTTCCATCATGTTAAATGCCCACAAAAAAGTGGTTACAAGATCACCCTGCTCAGGCTAAGTTTCAAAAGGAAACTGAACAGTTGCTTTTCAAAGCAAATAACAAGTTTGTAACTGGATTTTTTGCACATAACAATGGCAAACTGAAAGAAAAGAAAAAAGGAGCATATCCATATTAGAACAAAAAGCTCTGGAGATGCAGAGAATTCAATGATGGGAAGAGTATCTATGATTTATCCCTCAGCCGCAGAACAACTCCACTCCAGACTGCACAAGGAATGACACTTAAATACCATAACACAGTCTTAAAACGTCTACTAGTCGTCATCATCATTTCATGAGAGGCAAAACCAGTTTGATAGAGAAAGCTCACCTTATTGCTTGTGCACCTGGTCGTTGGGTAAATACTGTACTCAAGTCAGTTAATGCAAATTCTATTAGCTTAGGAGTTTGCTTGTTTTCTCTTATTGATATCGACATGCTTAATAAGTTCACAGAGAACTTCATGGCTTCATACTAGACATGCCAAAAAAACAACAACATAGGAGTATAAAATACATTAATATCCATCTTGATACAATTTATGAAGAGATGAAAGTTACAACTAAGTTTGAAACTACTGCTTTTTTGCATAGCTTGTATCATAGCTGGTGTAAACGTCTACAAAGAGGCAGGCTAAACTAAAGAGTAGAGTATCCTTACAAATATGAGTCTTTTATATCCTTACCAAATTTTGTGAAAAAGACCCTCTGATGCAGAGGTAGAAAGCAGTTCATCATATTATCCTTGGTATCTCACAATAAGAGGATTTATCAGACTATTTCTGAATGGTTCAAAATGTTGCTCTTTCCCAGTACAATCCTTGAATCATCTCTTTCTTTAGATAATATATAATCACTTTTTCTACCTCATCTACTATCACGCATATTTTAGATTACAGTGCACTTCCTGATCCTTTATTAAGATTCCCTAGCGCATTTTCTTAAAAAGCTTTTGAATATTGTACGATAATATATTAATATACTTCAATATTTAAATTACAATACACTACATTTATGATCCTATTCTTGTTACAGCAAGTAAAAATTTATTCTTTACTATTTCAGAATATCCAAAAGTAAGCTTTGTAACCACTATACTAAAACTGCATCTAAGCATGCAGAAAACTGGCATGCAGTAACTTCATTAAAAGGTATCAGAACAATATTCAAATATAGAGACAAAGCTTCAAGTAATTTAAAAGTGATTTCCTATCATCTTTGGAGATTTTTGTTAGTAGATGAAGCTATACCATATAGCCAGCTATGACTTACTGATTTTGGAAGGGTTGGATCCACAGCTGTTTCACTATATCCAATTGCTGCATAAAGTTTAGCCTTCTCTTCCTGTGTCATCAGTTGTTCAAGACCTGTCACATTTCAAGAGGTTAGTTAAATTGAGTATAGACATCTGGAAAATGCAAATACTGTTGTACACTTTTCTGTGCTTGGTAGCTCTACAATACAGAGTAGATACTGTCAACATTACAGTCCTGAATTAGTAAAAGAAAATACCCTGGGGTTTAAAGCCAAGTCTTGCAAATCTAAAGCATGCTTTAAAATGCTCTTATAATTTTTTCCTTACCTATTCTATTTCCTATCTTGCTAACAACAGAAGCAGACTTTGTGATTAACTTTCTATGTTCCATAATCTTTACTAGGTGCCTCATATGTCAAACATACATTGCAAGAAATACACAAATTTTAAAATGAATGCAAACAAAATTGTTTACATTCCATTAACTTCCACTGTATTGAACACAGCTCAGAAGGAACTATGGAGGAGTTGTACAATTGTATAACCTCTGTTACATGCAATTAACAATTATATCACCAAAAGAAAAGGTTAAGAGAAAATGTACACAGTAACAATTTGATAACAAGTTCCACTGCTAGCTAGCTAGGACTGTAACAGACTCCTAGTAACAAAAAGAATATCAGTAAATTATCATACTTGAACCCTTTACTTCTTGGTTTTTTTCATCCTTTTTTCTACCCGACCAGCTCCATATCCAGCTAAACCAGCCACCAGAATTTTCATCATCCTGTTTTACTCCTGGTCTGTAGATTTTCAATCCAGCTTTAGCTGCCTTAAATTTTAAAAATACTCAGGTCAGTAATTTTCTTCATGCTTTTTTGTTCATTTTCCTAAGAAAAATATAGACCCAGAGCAGCTCTAACATATCAAAAGATCATTAGACAGGCATTAAAAAGGCAAAATGTTTTTATTTCATTTCCCTTCTAGTCACTTTTTCAAGTACACAGTGCATTATTGATCCAATTTTATTTTGCATAATAACAACCACCTTTAAGAAAGAACAGAGTATATAAAAGGTCAATAAACACTTCTTACATAGCAGATTTTCTCTCCAGCTTTCACCATAAAAATACCTGTAAAATTAGATGCAATGGTTTTCTAAAGAATAATTTAAAATACATATATAAGCAATTAAATAGCCATCACAGGCCAAATTTTACATTAGCCCTATATTTTTCATTTCAAGATGGATACCCATACCCAAAGCAATTAAAAAAGTATTTACTCTCATAATACAGTGTTTACTCTAAATATTCCTGCATGTGATACATATAGTTAAAATAGCAAGGAAGCCCTCCCTCCTCCCACACTCATTATTTCCACAACTAGTGGATGCCCCATCTGATACCAGTGATGATTCCTATACTGGATCTTCAAAGGAAGTGTAGACTACATCCAAAACTGATCACTGAAAGTTTGTCATGGGGATGGCAAACAAACATCAAGTGATCCAAGAGACAAATTTGTTCTCAGAACTGTAGTGATCCACACAAACTAACTTTCTTTGTGACTAATACAACCCAAAAATATACAATAAGCTGCAGATAAGCCCTACATTTAAAGATACTCTAGTGGAAGTGAGACAGGAATCCCTTCTCAGCATTCTGCAACACAATTAGGAAAAAAACCAGTTGACTATAAATCAGTACTCTGTAGGGACTTGTCACATCTACATACCTATTGGACAAAGGAAGGCAGAACTCACCACAAAAATGTAAAGGCTTCTGGATTTATACTACTGATTCACCTCAGAGAGATGATGCAGAATGTCAGTTTATCAACACAAAGCTACAAGAAGCTTGAACAAAGTCCTCAAAAGTCCTCTTTACAAAGGTTAGAAGGTTATAAAGGTCAACCTTTATAAAGGTTACCATATCAGCAAGCAGATGTTACAAAGTGAATGACCCAAATACAAAATGGACAGGCCTTAGAAAAAATAAGGTTAAATCTGTGAGATTACAGATTTCTGGGATACTGAGGGGTTGGTGCTGAAGGACAACTGCCATGGAGAATAAGTGATGTTTAAATCTATGACTGTTTCACATGTCTGAGGCAGAAGCAGGCACCAGAGCCCAGGGAAAGAAAGACTGCAAACAGAAGCCACTTCTGCAAAGATGAAGAAAAAAAAAATCTGTGCAGTATAGAAACTACAAATATTTGATGAAGAATTTTCTTGAACTTTCCCTCTCCTCCATTTACATTGGTTAAGTAATCAATGCAGTCATAGACTTAAAGCTTAATCAGCAAGGTAAATATTTTGACTAAAAGAGAGAACTACCTGAAAGATGGATGTAGCCAGGTAGGTCAGCCTTTTGTTACTTCTCTCAAGTAACAAGCAACTGAACATGCAGAAATAGCCTCAAGTTCTGCCAGGGAAGGTTTATAGTGGCTGTTAGGATAATGATCTTCACTGAAAAGGTTGCCAAGCAATGCAACAAGCTGCCCAGGGATGTGGTGGAGTCACTACCCCTGGAAGTATTTAAAAGGCACGTAGATGTGGTGCTCTGGAACATGGTTTACTGGTAGACTTAGCAATTTTCTGTTAATAGTTGAACTTGGTCTTCCAAGTCTTTTCCAACCTAAATGATGCCATGACTCTATCCTGCGTTCTTACTGAAGTAAATCCTAAAAGTCTGCCCTAGGTTGAAAGGATTTCTCAAGCTGATACAGAGACTTGAAGCTTAGCTACTGAAGTTGAAGCTACTTTGGTACTTCAAACACTCGCGATAAAAAAGCAAAAGTGGTCTGAGGTTTGGAATATAAAGTTCTGGTTACAAAGTTGCCTGAAAATCAGCACTGTGATCACGAACGCGATTTCTGAGGAGCTTGATTTCAAGGTCTAGATAAAAGTAAGCCCTTGAAAGTCAACTCTTGGTATGCTTTTAAGAAACAGAGAAGCTTCACAAACAGCAGGATCATTTGCCTGGCTTTACTAAGCCCACATCTAATGGGTGCTCCTTTAAATACCTGACAGACCTAAAGAAAACTGTCAGGATACCGAAGTAGTAGTAGATTTTTCTCTTCTAAGTCCTTTGAATCTTTTTCAAAGGTATGACCTGATAACAACAAAACAAATGCATCCTGACAGGTATATGGAGACAGAACACAACTTAAAATCATTGTGACCTGATTTTCAATACTATGAAATATATTGAGATAATAAGCCAGCACATCTTTCAAGATGTATTTCTGACATTTTTCAAATGCAAGACTAAAAGTCCAAACAACTGAAAATTCATTTTCTTGCAAGCTACTTTTAAATGTTACAGAAATGTATCTTAAAACTCAGGATTTGAAGGTACTCAGGAATGCAATATGACATTACCTTTGTAAGCAGCATAATCATACCGGGGGAAGGAAGAACAAAACTAGATAGAAAATATTTCGGAATTTCCATCAACTTGCAAAAAGTTGAAGGAAAAAGATAAAACCAAGACAAACTATACACTACAAGATAAGACTATTCCAAAATCAAATGAGAACTAAACCAAAACAAAACCTTCCACCACCCCTTGAAATGCACTCCAGTTTGGACAAACTGAAGGCGAACAGTCATGAATGTTTCTTCTGGTTCTGTTAGAGCCTGGATAATGGAAACACAAGCATTCAAATGGGGGTGTACATACAGACAAATAGAAGGAAAAATCAAATGTACAGATTCCTCTACAGAGTTTTGGGTTAGAAGCACATTATCTGTGACTGGAGGAATTGCATTTATACTATATTTAATATACTTCACATACCAAAACAAAAAAAAAAAGCAAATTGCTTTCAAGCACTGCCCCAAGCAGTAACTAAGCTTTATAAAGTTTAATCATTAATTACTGTCTTCTTTCAGATTGTAAACTTCTTATTCTGCTTACTTTTAGGTGCCTTTATTAGTAATGGTGAAATATCACAGATTTCAGAAAACCTACGAATATTTCACTTCAGTGACCCAGAAAGACACTCAGACACTGTATGTATAACTAAGCAGTACGTTAACCTAGGAAAACCAAGGCTAACAAATTAGTTTTAACTACTCAAGTCACATTATCTTGCCTAATTGCATTAATCTTCTTAAAGGTATTTTGCATTTGCTGTACTCTGAGTAACATTTGCAAAGAGAAACACTGCATCTCTTCTCAAAGAGTCAACATGGTACAGGTGATCACTCCATGTAACACAGTTTCACATGTAAAAAGGAATAAACTAATAGTCTAGGCTGCTGTGAGGAGGGCCAGCTTTGGGTGTGTTTCCATTTAACTTCCATCATCCTTTGGCCACATTCTCCAAACAGATCTTTACCACCAGAAATGGAAAGGGATTTATCCAAGATCAGTTCATATTGAAGGAAGAGCATATGGAGTTATTTAATTTTTGTTTAATTACAAGCTGAAAAACTAACTATGCCTTATAACAAAAAACCATGAACAAGGAAAATTGAAAGACTGTATTGTAACACAATTCAATCACCATAGCTAAAGGCGTCTGCCTAAAATCTCCACAACCTTATGTTTCAGTTATTCATAGACTCCTTTAAAAGATGCAATTTTACCTCAACTTCTGCTTGTTGCCTTGCTAAAGTGATGTTAAAAATATCCAAGGTCTTTTCAAATTCCTAGAAGAGAGATGAGACATTATTTTTGATAATTAAACAATTGTTACATTCCACAGCTCAGTTTTACAGGAAACAACAGCAAGCATTTCAATTTGTGCAATCCAAGTTAATTCACTCAATCAGAAAACTTAAAACAAACCTGGAAAAGAACTGCACACCAGCTTAAGCTGTTTTTCTTGCAGTTTCTAATTTAAAGATTCACCTCATGTATTTGTTAACAATACTAATAAAGAAAGGTAGTGACAAGTTGAAAATATGGCTGCTAAAAATTTTATTTTAACTTAGAAGCAATTGAGGAACATTTTAACATTTAAGTTTGAGCAAGTATCAAGATGAACAATATTTAAGCCTTCAACAGAAAGTTACTAACCTCCAACAACTTTAAGATTTCTTCACTAGGTTTTTTTGACGTTATCTTTGTTTTATACAACTCTTTATAGTTCTTCACTTGCTTCCTATGATGTGAAATATGTTCCCATGACCACATTTGGAGTTTAGGTTGAACATTTACTTTAAGGATGCCATCAATAACATATTTCCACCTAAAAGCAAAGACAAATGTATAGCTTATCTTTCTTTTCGTATATTGAAAAGACTCCTATAGCTTTGCAGACTCTCACTTAATATTATACTTAATATTATAATTTTATATATATAATTCAAGTTGTCAAGAGTGAAATCCCCTGACTAATAGCATACTTCTGAGGTGAGAAATCTAAGAATTTTACTCTCTTTTCCCCATACAAAGTTGACAGATTGCTGTCAAATCTATGCATGCATGTGTGAGAGTAATAAAAATATATTTTTAAGGAATCTTCTGAAAAGAAATCAAATCCTTGCCATCTGTGTTGCAAAGGCTTGCCTGTTTTCAGGTAATAGCTATGTTCTTGTAGAGCTACCTAACATGTAACAGGGAAGCTTTCACTTAAACAAATTTATGACACAAAAACACTCTCAGACTTAAGTTCCTGATAATGTTCTTTAAGAGTGCAATCACTGATTTTCAAATATTGTGTCCACAGCTTTGGTTTGACGAGGTCCTCATCAACTTCCTACAAAACTAGCTTAAAAAGAATTCTAAAAACAAAATACTTCCTTTCAGAATGAAAGAAGTTCTAACCTCCTTAAGAAAGAAGCAATTCCTTGGTAATTATTTCAGGTTAATAACTAACAAATTATTTTCAAAGTCTAAGGTTACCTACCATGTCTTGGCATTGTTGTGCACTGGAACATCAGGTCTGTACTTCCTATATGGCAGATTTCGAGTCATCATATCAATAGACTCAAGAAGCTCCATAACACTGAAGTACTAGGCAAACAAATTTAAACTGAGCATTATTATCTTTCTGAGAACAACAGCTATCAAGCTTCTCTTTGAAGAGAAAATCAGTTTCAAAAAAAACCAAGACTAAGTTAATAGATTCTACATGTACACTATAAAATTTCAGACCACCTTTCTTAATTCTTGCAAACTAACTTTTTTACTACATTACATACAACTTCAGAAAAATAACTGGTACCTGTGGCTTATTGAATTCAACAGTTATATCCTGTAAGTTTACATCTAGATCTATTTTCGGTGATGAAAAGTCAACATCAGATCGAGGATTCATAAGGAGCTTGGCTTTAGCTGAAATTGGGCGGAATACTAAAAAATACAAGTTGATATAAAAAGTGCAATTAAATTATTTCAGATTGCAATAAATTATACATAAATTATCTTAAATTATACCAGACTATTAGTTTTAGAATGCTAGAATTGAAAAACATGAACTGCACCAACACAACTTAAAATAGAATACAATCTCAATTTTCAGTTTCACTCTGGCAACATTTACCAAATTTTGCAGAGCACCACCACAAACTTTCCTGTACGCTGAATTACATAGTAATGTTTCAATGAATAGTTTACATTTGTAACAAATGGGATCTTTTTTGGTTCTGATACACTTATAGTACAAGACAGTTCCAAATACAGCATTTATTTCACTATAGTAACTCTTACTTCTAAAGATTTTGTTGTTGTTGTTGCCATTACAAATGCTTTACTCTTCGATAAATTATACTCACAACAATGGTTAAAACCAAACACTCCTTATTTCTAATTTCAAGCCCAAGTAAGCATGGAACAAAATCAATATGCATTCTACATAAAAGTGAGGCACACCACAAGAAAAAAGATGCAGAGCAGAAATATTTTAGCTGTTCCAGTTTGGAAATATCAGGCTTTTGAAGCCCTGTTTAGTTCAATATTTTCATCTGTTTCAGCAAGTGATCCAACAGTAAGAATTTTTATATTATCTGAGTTCGTGCAAGTAATTATTTTCAAATATGATTTCTTTCATCTCAGCAAAAAATACTGATAAATTACCTACATATCCAAAATTCCAAATTTTTTGAAAGGTTCATAGTAGCGGAAATATGTATTTTTGCAAGAAAAAAACATGAAACTTTCAGCTACACCTCTATATGGCAGCATTTTAATTAATTTTCTCCCTGCATTTAGCTTCCTAAAGTTCATTTTTAATGGTTATTATACATAAGTATAATGTCTGTTTATTCGTTTATTTAAATATAATATTTGTTTATTTACATTAAGTGATAAAATTAGACTTCATGCTTATTACCTTGTTATCAAAGTTTTACACTTTTAAAGACTTGCCCCAAATGGGACCAAATTTTCATTTACCACAATACACCACCATGGTCAGCATCTCTGAAGGCACTGTTGAATTTTAAGAGAGTAAATCTTGAATCCTAAGCTTTATATACACCCATTTTGAACTTACCACATAAAGACTTAAACAACTTATAATGTTTAATACTTGTTTTCTTGCAAAAAGAATCAAATCCAGCAACCAAAAAAGAGGGGTAAGGAATCAGAAGAAATTACTAGATAGCTCTCTGTCAGTCAACATAGAGACTCTTTTAGGGGCAGGTAGCAGCATAAAACTGACAATGCCCTTTTTAACCCTGGCTATAGTGAACCGAGGACTTTCCTGCTGGAGAACAAGCCACTTCCAAAGCCATTCAGATTTGTGAACAGCTTCTAAACAGTCACACAGATACACATGATTCCATGCAATGGAAAGCAAACTATCACCATTTTTGAGTGATGCCAATGTGATTTTCAGACTTAAGTAAGTAATATTCAAAGCAATATAACTTGCAATATTCTCACTTAAAAAAAAAAAAAGAAATTAATGTTTCAAAGTTGTGTGATTACTATTTCTCCCTCTCATGGAAGAAAGATAGTTTGCATAAAGCAGGTGACCTCAAAAACATACTCAACCTAATCTGAATTCACCAAACTTACACAGTGCCTATGCTGTTGCTAAACTTCTTAAATAAAGGAATTAATCAAAAGGTGTTAACAATGAGAATCTATGTACGACATCCCATTAGAACAATACGTGACTCAAGACTCACTTTTATCAAGACTTTTTTTATATACCTAAACAATACAGTATTCACTGTCAGAAAGACAGTTACTCTTCCAGGCTTAAACTGCACTCCTTAGTAAGATTTTTCAGTAACAGTCAAAGTGACAACCACTGAGATGAAGTAAAAATTACAATTAAAAATTAATATTATCATTAAATAACACTTACCAAAATCATAACCATCTGGAATCATGTTGTGGCTGGCAACTCCCTGTTTTAAGTTAACCTACACACACAATAGAGTGAACAGTAAGTTGCACTTCTATTTCCAGATAAAGTTTTTAAAGTACAAAATGTTAGCATTTTTAAACAATTCTCAGATAATCCCTCTGACTCAAAGTAAAATTCAAAATACTCATCTATGTTTTTAACAGAATGATATGTCTATATTTAGCTAATAAAAATCACTGAACAGTGGTAGGATGACCGTCAATTGTCTAAATTCTGTTACTGCCACAAGACTGGCTTTTTTAACTTTCTCAGATGAGCATTATACTTCCATCACATAAAAGCCTTAACATATACTGTTTTTTCCTAAAAAAACCTTTTAGTAACAAACAATTACCCAGGACACTGACATAAAAAGAAGCAGGCCTGAATGTGAAGCATGTTCTCTGCTTCCCAGTTTCAACTAGAAGACTAGATACACTATCTTACCAATGATTCATCCCAACCACCGTGGTAGAACATCTCTGATTTCACATTCCAATAGGCAAAAAGGTTATCCAGTCGCACAAGCTGAAAATACAACAGAACATATGTACTGGTATCCACAAATTTTAGATTAATAATTTGGATTTCACAAAGTCTGGATGAATAAAAATATTCAGAATGTTACTTTTGCTATAGAGTCTACACAGTTACATGCTTTCTTGATCTTACTTTCTGAAACTCTAATGCAGGTTGTTTTATTAGCAAGTCTTTCTTTAGCATACTGTCTATACTGTACCTTGTGGAACAACTTGGCAGTTTCATCATGTAAACATGGATTCCAATTCTTGTCTGAGGTCTGAAATGAGAATTGAACAAAAATACTCCAGTATCTATAATTCACCAACATGTTACAACTGAAACAAACTACAAAAAAAGACAGTAACATTGTTGTAATTAAATGCCATGGAAAATAATGGAATACAATCTTCTGATTTAAGACGATTAATGCATTACTTTAAGTGAGAGCTTGGAAAAGCTACTTCCTCCAAAAATATGTACATGTATGTACTCTGATAGGCTGCACACAAGAACCAAAGGTACTCTAAGATTCTGCTTTCATTATTGTAAACTGTTTTCCTTTACACCAATAATATTTTTGGACAGGCTCTTTGGACAGAGATAAACAAGGGACAGAATTCATTTATAATTCTGGAACCAATCAATTTTAGTTTGAGCCTAAAGAAGACCCTTTAATGTGCTAGGAATAAACATTCACAAAACCACCATTTCATTCAAGAAAGTAACATTTACTTAGGACATATTTTCTTTAAAACTAGCAGTTAGACAGCAAAAACTACTGAATCAGGGCAACTCAGCAACCAACATACTGATCCTACCACATAGTCTTCAAGAAAAAAATTTCATACCATCTTGTGATTCCTACTCTAAGCACCTTAAACTGCAGTTCACAGATCAAAAAAAAATTAGCTCCAGTTGAGCTAAAAAGATGTCCTCTTTTCTTTTTTATTTTTTCCTTTCCCACCACTTCCTGTTATCAGGCAGTAACTTTCTTTCTTGGAGCTCAAGTCAGTTGCAGTAAAATATTCAAAATGAACAGCCCAAATATAGTAAAGTGTATTGGAAACCACACCATTGTACATTGCTGATAATTACAGGTGTATTTTCCATACAGACAGCACAACACACAAAAGCACAACTTCACCTATTGGTATATGTTAACATGCTTTTCAGATAAAAAGCAAGAAATAAAATTACCTGCAAACTTAGATTCTGAAGTGAAATCCCAAATGACAAGGGGTTATCACGATTTGTGATCTAATAGAACACAGGAAAAGACAAAAAAATCATTATTTCATACTCTATAAGCATATATTTGGCTAAGAATTTAAGTATCTTAACATTTTGGTCCAAGCTTTTTTCCAGTTTGTTTGGGTTTTTTTATCAAACTAATAAAAGTCCACAACTTTACTAGTATTCTCTCAACATAAAAAGCAACTAGAAGAAATCAGACAGGTTCCCAATTTCATGTTACAGTGCACAACCCCTTATGGTAAGATACACAAAAGCACTTACATCATCCTCATAGCGAATATGGATGTTGGAAATTTTCAGCTGAAGATTTTTGATGACCTGAGTAACTAGCTTTTCTACAAAAGTGTCTTGTTTCTCTTCTTTTACTTTATCTATGTTAAAGGAAAACAATTTCATATTTTGTATACATTCCAGTATTTTTTTAATTAGACAAAACAATAACACAATATTTTTAGCTTAAGTGTTTTCTATTACATTATACTCCAGTTGTATAGAAACATGTTTGCTCTGTATAATCTGCAACATTTACATTCTCAGATCAGAAGGTTTCCTAGCTTTATTACCAGCAGAGTGAAGAATCCGGTAGTTCAAAAGTATGACCAGTACCCACCAATACTCTAAGAGAGCAAATCATACTTCTTGGAAGTACCAGAAGTTGAATTTAAAAAGATTAGAATTTGCATGTAATGAAGAACAAATTGTAACAAACCTTTAAAAAGCTGTATTGGTAAAAATGCTTTGACACTGGAAACAAACTCTTTCTTATGAAACAGGAAAGAAAATGTCAGATGACGTGATAAAAAAAGCAGTATTTCAAAAGCCTAATTTATATCAGATCACATCAATGCTCACAACCTTTTATTTTCAGAATGAATGCTGGATCTGCAATACTGATGGCAATTATACCTAAAAAACCACTAACTAATAGGTTTTTAAGTAGCAAGGAAAAAACAAGAATCTAGAAGACATTGACAAAATCTGCATCTTTCTGGATTAAAGAAAAGAAAGAAGCAGCATCACTTTCATTAGCTTTTCCCACCTTTACCTCGGTCAGCTATCTTCTGCTTTGCTTCTTCTATTCTCTGCAATTCCCTTTGTCTTGCTTCCAAGAACTGCTTGGCTTCTTTTTCAGCATCATATTTTATGGCTAAACACATAAAGTAAAAATGTATAATACTAAAAAGCCTTACATATTTTTTTAAAGATACTGTTTCAAAACCTGTAATTTTTATACTTTTGTAACAGTTACATATTACAGTTAACATATAGCAAAAAAATTAGATGATGAAACCTAAGTTACTGAAAGACTTCCACCCCATTATTTAACTGTAATTGCTAAAAGTATCTACTAAGAATAAAGCTCACAAAAACAGTATCAACCCATTCCAGATAATTCCGAAACCCCGTCAATCCATAGTCACTTCTTCCTATACATTAACTTACTAGCTGTGGGCACAATAAGCAAATAAACTCCATCAAGGACTGCCTCAACAGGTTGAGTATAAAGGTTTTGCCATGGAATCTGTAGGTTAAGTTGACCTACAAACACAAAAGAAAAAGGCTGAAGTATACAATTAAATAGCTGGCTGGAAAAGAAATGCAAAGGTAATTGATATTAAACACAAAATCTCTTTAACAATTATGATACTGGACAGAAATTACCCCAGTGCACCTGAGGCAAAAAATGCCTCAGTTGAGTTGTATTTTCGTACACAATACACAAAAAACATGAGATGTTTTTCCGCGAGTAGAACTATCAAGTCTACAGTCTTTCTTTATTTCCTTGAAATACATTCCTCCTTCTTAACAGCAATGTCTCCCTCATTGAAAATCCACTGCAGCATCTTCAGAAACAAGAAAAGAACATGGGCAGCTCCCACATCATCAGTCAGCTAAATACTAGGTCTTGTGAACACAGGGATCATGAGGTTAAGTGCCTCCCACGTGTATGCACTTATTCTTAATAAAATACTAAATCAGTCACAGAAAACACGTTATTCCAGGGTTGATTTAAAGGAAGCATATGATTTTAGACTTAGTTTACTTTAAGAAATCACTTTTACAAGACAATCAACTTGCAACAAGAAAACTTTTTATTTTAGCAAAAACGAGGAAGAAGGAGATGCAAAGGCAAGTGAAAGGTAAAAATCAGTTGTGGAGTCTTGTTAAGACAAGGAACGAGATCCAGTCCTTCCCAATTGCTCATCTTTGCTGTGCTGGGCTATTTTCTCATTAATATTGAGATGATTAAACAAGACTCCAGTATACTTTATTTAAGGGAGCTTCCTCAAAGTTTCTTTTCAGAAGAGACAACTTCAGAGTGCACAAAGTATAGAAATCAACAAACAGATGGAAATTACTTGCTTAGGATGCCTAAAGCCACTTGCAAGGAAAAGTAGTACTTATAGAAACTCCTGCATGTGTACAAGATAAAATGCAACTTACTAATATGTCCTGCTTTAACTTTAAATGGCACATCCAACTGACTCTGAAAGAAAGAGGTTTAGAAAATTTAAGCTCAATTCAGCAACTTGTCATATGTTCCAATGCAGGAAAAGGTATCATGATAACCTTAACAAACTTACCTGCCAACCACAGAAAAAAAAAGTCAGTATAACGGATAAGCAAGCATTTGGTTACCAATTTAGACTGTTATGTTATGTTAGGCTAAATACATTCCCAAAAACAAAGTTCTAGCTTCATGAGCTATAGCAAAAAAAAGGTCTTTCAGTATTGCTCTTGACCTAAGTACATTCCTTTAGCAATTGCTGAGAGCTCTCTTAGGGGGAAAAAATGTATATACTTTGCCCTTTAAATTTAATCTCAAATTAATCAAATAATCTATATAGGTGCAGAGAAAGCAAGTCAAGTAAGCTTCCACTTAAAAGAAAGTGTGTTCTAAAATAAGAATAAAAAAATGCACAATAAACCCATTAAGCCCATTAAACACATAAAACATAGCTCAGGAATAATTTTTGCAAGTATTATTGTTATTTCCACTAGCTTACCAGTGCATTTTCTTTTATTTCCAGATTTTTCAGTGCTACAGCTCCTAAAGGGAAAGAAGTCAACAAGAAAAACTGGAATAAGTAAAGTGGTACACACTGCCAGTCCCAAAGTCTGAATCAGTGGGTTACAGAAGCCTAGAAGACAAGGGGCCTAATGTACATCTCAAACACAAATGAAGGACAGCAGTGGAGTCAGCCAAGATTAGTTGGTAAGAATATGTCATGAGAAAGAATGGGATGTGGCAGGAAAAGGCAGCCATACAGACGTAAGCCAGAACTCTTCTTGGACAAAGGTCTATGTTCTGGCTCCTGAAATAGAGCATAAATCAAGGAATGAGGTCAAGAAGCAGGCATGGACTGTCAACCTAAGGTCAATCCAGTATGGAGGGAAGATCTCTGACCCATTTCCAGAAAGGTCTAGAAGAACAAACTGCAAATGATAACTCACTTGCACAGTAAACAAGCAAATTAGCTCCATAGCACAGAAATCTTAACTGTGTAAAGGTACTCGGAATCAAACCTGAACACAAACCTGAACACACGTGTGCCCCAGGACCCTGGACACTCCACCCGCTGCACTGATGCTGGAGTCAGGACTGCCAATGTTCCTGCCTTTCTTTCTCTGTACCGCACGTTAATCCCTGTGTGTCTCTTCTCTCTTTCACCCATCCCTTATCCAAGACTTACTACCATGTTTATACTATAAGGGACTAATTTACACCAACTTCCACACTGCGTGTATAATTTATTAACAAAACTTCTTAAGTTTTTACAGACACACTAAGTTCTGCTGTTCCTTTTTGACCACAGCTATCTACAAATTTTGGGTGCTTCCTTCCCCTTCACAGTGGGGCACCCCAGTGGTCCATGACCTATGCTTCCCAAAACTTCTACTGTAGAGAGACCCACAGCCAGAGTATCAAACATCCATGAAAAATGATTAAGACCATGAAAGATGATTACTCATTCCACAAAATAATATCCGAGATTGTCTCATGGCGCTTGCACGTCCATGAAAACAAACTAAAATTACTCCAAGTAAAGATGCTGGAAAACCCTGTCTCAATTTTGTAAGAACCCATTTTGAAATCTAAAGTTAGCCTCTTTTTCCTCAACCATCTGTTTCCTATCCTTGTAGAAATCTAGCAACAGTAAATGTGAGTGGAATTTTAGCCCTCAAAAGATCTTATTCTTGCCAGTTTTATTTATAGGCCTACAAAAATTCAGAGGAAGTATTTCAGTAATCTAATTTTTAAGGAGAGAAATTCAGTATACTGTGAACAAATAAAATTGAAATTACAAGATCAGTTTTACAACACACTTTACATTAAACACTTGCCATAACAAAATGAATACTTGCACCAGAAAACTCATAACTTAAACATGCACACAGTCCAATGAAATGTCTTCTGCAAAATCTACAAGAAGAATGGAGCTTCTGTGATGGTTACTTTCGAACTAGTTGTATAGCATTAACATATGCACATGGAACAGACATCTGATACAGCTGAGCAGGGACATAAATGAGATTCCAGAAACCAGAAGCAGATTACAGCCCTGGAAAGGAATACAACTTGAGGTTGCAAACAAAGATTGAATTGACCAAAAATGCTTTTCTTTCAGGATGCATGTTAGAAATAGCAAAATGTATGGGGAAATAGGAGCTCCAATTGCAAGAATATTCATGCAGTTATATAGCACTAATGGCAATCAACAACTGTTCAAAGTACCACCAATTTTGGGGAACTGGACCCAAATCTCAAAAGCGTACACACTAGAAGAATTGGCTCAAGTTGTTGAGCTGATATGGAAGAGCTGATCAGGTAAACTAATCCATCCGTCTCATAGCACTCACAAAATACTATGAAGGTTTTAATGTTTTAATTTATTCATTGCAGCAATTTATAATCACTTTCCAGTAGAAGAGTATACATGTGCTAACATCAGCCTCTCCAGAGAAATAATACATACAGAAGGTTGGCTTTTGACAGCTGATGCCACTCCTGTTAAGCCTTAAAAAACACACACATTGCCAGGAACAAGAGAAAAGGGGGGAAAAAAAAACCCAAAAGAAAACAAAGAGAGCATTTCCAAAAATAGTCTGTTAACTACTCTAGGAACTAGAACTATATAGTCTTTGAAGGCGATAACAAGGTGATAGTTTTATATACCATTGGTTCAACTCCATTCTAAATTTATTCCCTGATAAAGCTTACTCTGCAAAGACCATTTTAACACAAAAAAACCCCCAGGTTGTTTCTTCAAGAAGATGTCATTAATTGTAATTGTATTCATGGCAAGTAATTCTAATGGTCTCCAGAGCAAAGGTTCAGGTCCGTAACCAAGTTACCAGGCATGAGGTGCAACTTCTGCAGTTCAGTTGCATCATGTTAAACACATTCAGAAGGAAACTGGAAGGCTACATGGCACATGAAACAGCTCAACTGGGTTGAGTTTCTTCATTTTCACTGATGGCTATGTCAACATTCCCTCTCATTTATCAAGAGTCCGACACATGCCACAGCTCTGCAGAGGCACAATAACTCAAGCTACAATAATTTGGCCGCCCACATGCTCCCAAAAACAAAATACTGCAAAGTGAGTAAAAATTATTTTAAACATTTACAATGTTTTCTGATGGAAGAACTCTTTCTCATTTTATTTGAGCAAATTATAATGGCAGATAATAAATAGAGAATCAATAATGTTTCAAACAGGAAGCTTTTGAAATTTCTACATTAAATGCTGGGATTTGGAAGTGAGGTACATAGTTCTTCACTGGTTTTGCTTATGATTTTACAATTTTAAAAAAATCACTTGGTTTTACAATCAAAAAGTTTGATATTTTACTTAAGAATTGCTAGAAGAAATCAGTAGAACTCCAGATATCTGAATTCCAATATAAAATTACTGAAACATGTTCACTAAAATGTAACAGTTTAGTTACAAGAACCTTGTTATGGTCTGATCACAGCAAATGGACCATCAAAGCATACAAAAGTCTACTAAAGAGGCACTAGATTTTGTGTATTGATATAATCTTTCTTTTTCCTATACTTGAGAGAGAGCCCAAGACACTGACTAAATATTCCTGCAGTAAATAGGAAATATTTCCAAAGCCACCGCACTTGCAAAGCTTGCAACCAACTCTGATGCTCAGGATTTGAAATGCAGTTATTGACCATGCCAGTATTCTCCTGCATTACCAAAATTTAGTCTCTACCACATGTAGCCATTTCTCTTGCAATAAAACGTAGATCTCAGTATATTACCATAAATCCTTACCATTCTGTTGGGGATTGGAGGTAAAAAAACCAGAAGCTCCCACAAACAGAAGCAGGAAAACCAGGGAATAAATGCTAGTTTCAGGATGTTAAACAGTTAATGAATTAGCCTTGGATTATTGACAGTAGATTTTAATTGCAAAAATCAGAAAATATATCAAGATTTGATTATCAGTTTTGGTGATGGTTGGTTGGGTTTTTTTGGCAGGGCTGGTGTCCCCCTGTTGGGAGCAACTAAATGTTTTGATGTCAGAAATGCATCCAATGCATGACTAAAAATTACCCAAGTAAGCAACCTTAGAAACTGTATGTACAAGTAGTTGGAGTTGTATAAATACTTAGGTTAAACATGCAGGCTGCAAGCCAAAACAATAATAAAAGCCAGAACAGTTATAAATATCTACAGAAAAGTGTAGAATTTATTTAGGCTACTTTATAAAGAAAACTTTTAGATTTACTGATCTCTGGACAATGTGAATAATTCAACAAAATAAAACAGCTGTCAAAATTCTAGAAAAAATAGCTTTATCATTTTATTTTAGATACTCAAAATAACTTCACTAATTTAAATGCATGGACTAACATCTACTACCAAGGATTCAGCTCACAAAAAGAGATCTAGTAAACTACTTCACCAAAGAGGCCTAACAGAAATTTTGTTATGGTTGTAAACAAAAGATAAAGGGGGGTAAGAAAATTAATCTACATAAAAATCCTGGAGATTTTACCCAATTGATCACTCTCCACTGTCTTTAAATAAAAGGGCAGGGGAAGGAAAGCAGACAAAAGAGAGAGGAAAGATCAGAAAATGCAAATACCTTAGCTAGTATCTGATCAGTATCCAACACTCCTGTTCAAATATTTCAACAAAATTTCTGCTTTTTTTCAACAACATTGTCAGCTTGTGAATACCTCTGAATACTTAACACAAACAGCTGCTTTTGCTAGTCATTTCCCACTTCTGTTTGTGCTGTTAATTATTTCTGTTTAAGCATACCCTCTAAAGACAAGCTGCAAGCCTTTGAGGATCAGTGTCTACCAAACACCTCATCTATTGGCATCTACTATAAAATGGATCATGAAAGACAGTAAAAACTACTAGACATTATGTATCCCTCAAGTGAATTCAAATTACTGTTATGTAAGGGGAGAGGAGGAGGCTGCACTTGCTCTACCTAGACAGGGTAAAATATACAAAAGTAGCTGTCTTTCACTATAATAATAGTTGTATCAAAAAAAAAAGTGTTTGTGTTTCACAAACATTGCAATTATCTGCCTATATCATCTTTCTAACACAGCTACCCCAAAAGGAGACACCAGCTACTCAAATAATAAGTTGTGTTCAATAAGACAGGCTTGAGACATTACCTAACATGCAAGTGTGCCAAGTCAACCAAGATTTAGGTTTTTTAAAGGGCAGTAAAGAAGGTCTGACCAAAACACTGAAAAATAGCATCATGAACTGTAATAAAACAATTGTTTGGTCTCTCAATACTGGATCTGTCACTGGCATTTCACTTCTTGTCAAAGGTAACTGATAACTGCATACATCTCACATTGCTGCAAGCATCTTTTCAAGTACTTTAACTTGACCAGGTCTAGAGCATTCAAAAATATCTAACTCACCTAAATACTTATCTAACCTGTTTATCTAAGTCAAGTACTTGCACACTTGTTAGCACAGTTCATTGATACTGTTCTTCTTAGTGAACACCAAAAAAAGAGGTTAAAGAACACTGTCCTTCCCAGTGTCGGCTATCCAAAAGCTTTCTCTGATGGCTGCCTAACACAGTAGTTTTTTACCTGGCTTCATACTAATGCAGTTCCTTAGGGATATGATTTTTCCCTTTACACTTTTTTCTAAGCCTTGGCTTTTCCAGTATTGGCTTCAAATTAGCTTTTATACATGTGTAGGCTGAGCTACCTTAAACTTTCCGCACCGCCTTTTATACTTCAGGTCATTCAGCTCTTGCAACATTCTCAGCCATTACTGTTTTCAGATAGCACATCTTTTTTCAATATTGAGATAGTCTACATTTCTACTCTTCAATCTGAAGGGTTTTTAACAAGAAAAAAAAATAAAATAATTACTGTAACTATTAATGTGTGCATGTATTTTCTGGAGCAGCATCATCAAACAACTTTACTACACACATTGAACATGGAATAGATTTAATAGTGCAAGATGAATTCTCTCATTTATCAAAACCTAGGTTAATATTAAGCATGATCATTTAAAGTCATTAATAAAACTCCGAATTTACAGAGGCTTAAACTATGTAAAATTGGGCTTTATACACAGATTCAGTCTATGAACAGACTAGCCTTAATTCAAACAGGCTAGCTATAAAAAACCACAAGGCCACAATTTGCTCCCTACAGCCTTTTAATATAAACTACTCCGGTTTTTAATTATTCAGAGGCAAAAAAATACACACCTTTTAAAATATAAGACTATATATATATATATATATATATATATATATATATATATATATAGTTTGAGCAATGCTCTAGCATCCAAAAAAGCAGTGGTGATTTGTTACAGGGGAAAGAAAAACCAAACAACTTTCCTTTTACTTTCTTTCTTTCTTTTAATTTGATGGATTTAGGACAATTTAATTTCAATAGTACATGAATTATGTAAAATTTAGCAATCTTATCAAGACACAAAGGCAAACACTGTAAGAAAACACATAGCTGTAATGGAAATGCTTCCAGAGCACACAGACAAGCATGAAAAGCTATTAAGTTTACACAAGATATGAAGGCAAAAATAGTACTTTTTTAAAAATACCTTAGTTACAAAACTTTAGTAATTAGCAAGCTAAAAAAATTATCCATAGACTTTAGGTATACTGTGAGTCTAGGGATCTGCTAATCAATGATGCACTCCATATTAACATATTCTACTTTTCCTACTGTTGTTACTACTAATAGTTGCTGCCTTTTACACAGCAGAATGCAATATCTAGGTCCTTTGAGATATTTGAATTAAAAGAAATATTGCAGATGTACAGACCATTAAACACAACTTAAGTCAAAAAATAACACCATGTGGTAGACCAGGAAAAAACTCCACAGGTGATGCCTCACCAACGCAACATAGAATTTCTGAGCATCTTATAGCAAGACATTGGTAGCTCCATATATCAGTATACACTATAAACAAGTCAACAGGCTATGTTGAAGCAAGTGTAGGCTATGTAGAGAAAAAATAATTTTGTTCTAAGACATAGGCACTAGAGAAGTGAGGTATTCAATTTAAATAAAAATATACTAAAGCCTCTAAAATATGAGAACCTCTTGAAGATGAAGTAATAAAAAATAAAATTAAGTTCCACAGACATGGAAAAATATGACAGCTGAATATCAAAACTTCAAAGTAAAACTGAGGAGTTTTTTTAGTTTTTGTTTGGGTTGGATGGTTTGGTTTAGGGCTTTATTTTTTTTAGTTTTTTTTTAATTGAGCCAATGTGCAGCTAATCTGTTAATAGTTGCTTCACAGAGGCATAAGCTGCCATGACTAACCATCAGCAACTTATAGAACTGGGAAAAAGAAGCTTTTACCTTTTTTGCAATGTACAAACATTGTCCAAAACATTTACAATGTTTCACATTTTTCATTAAATATTCTGTCTTCATTGAACAGAAAGAAGAAACTCTGTTAACTTCAGTACACAAATCAAGCAATTACCTTGACACAGTTCTACTGAAAGGTGCAATTAGTCAAACCTTGCAAATAAGGCTCACCTAACCAGTAAGAGATACGCGATATTAAGCCTCACTGCTACAGATGAATGACTAATACATTGTCTCCAGCAGTTACATGAGCTGTTGCTGTGTTAAGACATCCTACAGAGACTGAACTTTACAAAGACACTATGAACGCCTTGACTAACTGAAGGAAAACAACTGCAAAGACGAAACTAAATAAGGATGCCATTTCAGAAAACAAGCATGAAAACAAAAATTTCCACGATGCAAAAAGCTCCAGGAGAAGCTTACAAAATCTGGTTAATGTATATGAGTACCTAGGAATGGAATCGAGGTAGGCAAATATCTCGAGGATGTTTCACACCTACTGTATGAATGCACCTGTAAAAAAACTCTGAACCTCTGTGTTTGCTTTTGCTGATGCTGCAGACACCATGGGATGCACATTCAAAACTGAGCCAGCACTGATCACAGGCATCCGTTCATGGTCTGTGTCTGACAGACCTTTGGTGCTGTTTTCTTGTAGGTATACCTTACTAAGGGTAACTCAGGAGTGCACATTCAAACAGAACACTTTAGTGCTTTCAGAACTAGCATGTTCATTTAATTCTACATACCACTGCTTACCCCGCCTAGTACAACCAGGCACCGCCTTCGCTAACATCTAAGGCAGTATCTACTCCTGGTTCTTTAAGGCTAAAAATAACAAGTATTCCAGACCTACAGATGGCAGCGCCAAGAACGCAAGGGATGTCACTGTCGTTCGCGGAGAGGCCACAAAACCCCCACAAGCACTAAAACACCGTCAGAACCCTTGGCGTTTATGCACGGTTTATTTCCGGGCGTGGAAAACGCCCGTAAACCAGTTCAGTTTCGCATTCCCAGAACCAGGTCAGGCTCCCGCCCCCAACCTGCCCGCCCGCCAACTCCCAAACTTTCTGCAAGCACCAGAGACACCGCGGCCAGCCATTTAGGAGACAGCACGGGCGGCTCCATATGGAAAAACAAAACAGAAGCGGCCGTTCGTGCGCCTCCAGCACTTCGCTCGGTTTCTCTTGCCCCTGTTCTGCAGCTCCTCCCGCTCCGCCGCCGCCGCCCCCCGCTGCCGCAGCCGGCTGCTCCGCGGACACCACCTCCCAGCCCGCCCGCCTGACCGCCTCAGCGGCTATTTTTAAGCGGCCGGGCAGGTGGAGAGGCGGCAGAGCTGTCGGCTGGGCCGGCGGCCTGGCCCGAGCCGGCCCAGCAGCGCCCAGGAGACGCCGGCCCGGCCTCCTCCCTTGAGCGGGCGGCAGGGCGAGCCGGCCGGGCAGGAAGGCACGCGGCGGCATGAGGGCAGGCGGGCGGCTCCCCCGCGGCGCGCCAGGCCCGTACCTCCCCAGATGCCCAGCTTCAGCTGAGAGCTGTCCAGGTTCACCACGTAGTCGCCAAGGAAACGGTTCAGGACGTCCACGACCAGGGACTCAAACACCATCCTGCCCTCCGGCCGCCGCCGCCCGGCAGCAGCACCGCCGCCCCGGCTCCGGCCGCTCCCCGCCGGTCCGCCCCGCCCCGCCCCGCCCCGCCTCGCGGCTCGAGGGGGCGGCGCAGCCGTGCCCCCCCCCCCCCGCCCCTCCCTGCTGCGGGCGCGGCGAGGAAGAGGCGCGGCTTGTCCGAGGCTACGGCAGCCGGCGGGGGCTGTGCAGCTCCGCCTGCCGCGGGCCTTCCCTTCCCAGAGCCGCTTCTTACGGGCGCTGTGTGCCCGCTCTCGTAAAGGTACGAGTTGTCACGGAATGGGTCAGGTTGGAAGAGACCGCAGGGGATCATCTAGTCCAATCTCCCTGCTCAAGCAGGGTCACCCCAGAGCAAATGGTACCGGATTGCAACCAGGTTATTCTTGAATATCGCCAGTTAGGGGGTTTCAGCAACCTCTCTGGGGAACCTGCTCAGGCTCGGTCACTGCACAGTAAAGGAGCTATTCCTCATGTATAGGTGGAGCTTCCTGTTCATCCGTTTCTGCCTATTGACTCTTGTGTTAGTGCTCGGCACAGCTGAGCAGAGTCTGGATCCGCCTTCTTTACACCCTTCCTTCAGATACTCACAGACGTTGATGAGGTCTCCTCTCGGTTCTTCTCGAGGCTGAGCAGGCCCGACTCCCTCAACCTAAGAGACGTACTCCAATCCCGTAATCATCTTTTTGCTCTCCACTGAACCCATTAGTTTGTCCAAGGAATTTAAATGTGGCATAGCCATAACAGTTTTTTGAGTATTTTTCTCTTCCCCAGGCTAGGCAAATATAGAAATTACTGCATGTCTTGAGCTGTTAAAAAATGGCTAAGCTATTACTGGCATAATGACTAAAACAAACTGAATTGAATTTATCTCTGCAAAGAACTTGACTGCCAGGGGGTTTTCTGGCTTAGGTGTCAGCTGAATTGCATGGAAATAACTGGGCCATGTTTGCCCTGAGTGGCTGTGCTGAGGACCCCTGCAGTCACAAGGTTTTTTAAGGGAACCTCCATGTCTGACCATTCACAAGGCTCCCTGACAGTCGCACTCCCGATGCCAGAGACTTTCACTGCTAGGCCCGAAGGCCCTTGGCAGCAGGTGGCTTCACTGAAGTGAACTGCTGGACTTTCTACGCACCTTTTGTCAGTGTTGCTGAACCTTTGTATTCAATATAAAATATTAAACCTTTGAGGGAAAGGAATTAAAAAGCTGCCAGATATTATACACTTTTTCGTTCTTTTTTACAGAAATAAAAGAATACTGCCTAGCACTTCTGACCTTTCCTTTCACTATGGGATTTTTAAGCCTGCTTACCACAGCCTGCCACACAAACAATGCCTTGCATCCACCCAATATGCAGAATAAAATAATTTGTTAAGAAGTATCTCGATATAAAGAAATACTTTTTTATCAGGGATTATATTGTTCTTTATTGACACAAGGAAGGGGGAAGAGTGATACTGAAGATATCACTCTTCACAACAGAAGATGTAAAATGCATAGTCTTATTGAGGCTTAGGTTCCTCTGAAGTTACTTTGTATTTGGGAAAATTACAATCCCAGCATTTCCAGTTCATGGTTTAGCATCTTTTTCTATTGAAAAACAGCAGTAATGCCAAAAAAAATTTTAAAATTAAAAAACCAAACACAAAAACCCCTGCATACACAACAAAAAACACAACTCACAACTACATTAGAAAGACATTAATTGGAATAATTAATTGGACCAGAATGTGATCAGCAACTTGTGCACGCCAATTGTAACTGTTTCTATGCACCAATACACATACATGAGAATCTCTATTGAATCTCTACCTGGCTTTCTATAAATTTCTTACAAAAAGCCTGACATATTTCTTATAAGCTATCTCTAGAGAAAAGTTTGACTACAAGGCTTTATTTTGTGACTCAAAGCACATATCTTCCTATTTAGGTGTAGGGAAGCTGAATGTTAGATCTACTTCTGTCCATTTACTATTCCAAAATTGGGCTTATGCAAATTAGGCACTATGCATCTTCAGAATTATCTTCTACCAGTCAGTTTTCCAAAGTGACTTTACTTTGTAAGTCTACAGCTCCTTAGGGAATGGGTAAAATTTCTTTGTCTTGTTCAAATATCCTGGAGAAGACTTTCTGAAGTCAGGGGAGCAGGAGTGTCCTAGGTCAAGTACGATTTCTTTTGATCACAGTGATCCAGTTTTTATTTAGTTATTGCAAAGAAAATTTCGTGGTATGATGGATATTTTGAATCCATAAAGTGTGGGTGAATCTTCCACAGCAATCAGCAAGCCTTGAAGCTCTCCATCTGAGAAAAACTGCTTAGTGCTGCTGAAGTGCTAGGCCTAGGGTAGGTGATCATGGATAAGCATGTGTTTCCTACTGCTGACTCTTACCTACTTTGAAATCTGTAACATTTGCAGACTCATCAAGGCACAGCGTTCCATCTTTTTCCCCTTCATTCCTCCTCATGTCCCACACCTTACTAGCATTGGCAGGAGAAGTGTAATTTCAAGCCCAGGCTGGAGAAGCATCTGAGAAGTAAGGAACAGAGTTCATCAAATAGTGGGCCATCTGGGGGGCATCCATCCAGTCCCTCGAGGCAGGGTTTGACCCTGGCACTTCCACGAAATTTGGGAACTCTGTCTACATAGACAACACAATCAGAACCAACATGACAATCAGAGGCACCTGGACAGCAGTTTTTCCACTTGAACTCTTATCCTCTACATTCCTACAGTCTCCATTGAAATCAATTAGTAATCACTCTGCTTTTCCCATTTTTGTAACCGAAGCTTCTGAAGTGCTTGATGGCACTTTACACCTGTAACAAAGCTGTTTAACATGTGGCTAGACATTAGCAACCAAGTTTCTGGGTTCCCTGCTCATAGAATTTCTGCAAGCTGAGCCTGGAGGCCACAGACCTCACTGAGACAGTGAGGGATTCCACCTCAGCTTTCTGCTGTCCTCTCTGTGAAGGCTGCTAGGACTTTACTGAGGTGACTCAGAACCTCACAGGTCTGCCAGGATGGCAGGTCATCTTCAGGGTACATGTTGTCCTCTCTTCAGGACAATTACAAGCATCCTTCTCAGCCATGTATTAGAATTCAGGAAAGTAGATTTGCTCATTAAAAAAGAAAAAAAAAACCAAAAAAAAAAACCAAAAAACAAAGAGAATCCAGTGTAAAAGATGTTTCTCCTTGGTTTTACTCTCCTCAGAACCTTCTAATTTCCAGTATCTAATGAAGTTACATAACTTTAGGCATACTGCTATGATTCTATGCATTTTCATGTTTATAAATATGAGCGTGCTTATCCTTGTTTCTTCCATGTTGCAGATGGTACTTTCAAAATGGTTTTAATTCAAAGAAGCACAAAATGCAGTGAATAGAGCAGGAGGAACTGTGAACCTCCTTATTGTGTCCCCAAAAACCCAAAAGCCTAACCTTACAGGTCTTTCAAAATTTTTTAGCTATTTCTTGGAGAATTTTAGAATATAACTGCAGCAAAACCACACACTACAGGGGTGCCTTATTTCCTAAATCTTTCAGAGTCACCTGGTTTTGAATCTCCTTCAGAATCAGCTGAATCATGATGGAATGTTTGCTCTGCTTACACAAACTTTTCCTCAAGACAAGGTGAAATGTGTAAGTCGTACAATCCTTCAATTATGCATGCAGCAATGTAGTTACTGCTGAAACATGTAGTAATCTTAGTAAGTCAGTCTTACTGAGCATGGACTGCTTAAATTGAAACCCAAAGACAAAATCAGAGTTTTTTCCTGCTTATGCTATGCAATAAAAACTGCAGGGTCTTCTTATCAATAAAACACTTCAGCTAAAATTTAAAGCCAGTTTTTGTAGTTCAAGGAACAAACTAGAGAGTAATTATATTCTTCTTGTCATCATCAAAGGAGTGCATTCAGTCATTTGGTAAAATAGAAACTTTAGAAGTCCAGTAGCCTTGTTAACACTGTCACTGAGAAGACCCTGATCACCAAGCTTTGTTCAACATTGTAGTCTAACATGGCAGTAGGCAAAACAGGCTGCACCTCGGCAGCAGATATCTCAGTATAGTACAAGATATAACCTTGGAACAAGGACATGTGTCAGTCCAAGGAGAGTGAATTCACCGCAGTTGCTGATTCAACAGCAGGACATGTTTCTTTATCTCACTTGGTTTTCAGCTGCTGTGCAGCTTATCAGCTAAAAAGTACCACCAAATTCCTCCCTCCTCTGCAAGGGTGTCAACAGAGCCTGGTCATGGTGTCCCACTCCACCCTTCCTTTAGTTCCCCTGAAACTGTGTTGTGTGTGGGAGGTCAGGTATGTTTGCCACATTCCTTCCAGGGAATAGCAACTGTATTTTCCCCTGTGCTTTCCATACTATTATCTTTTTACCCCGTCATCTTCCCACAAAAGCAGTATTCATAGATTTTGCAGTTTATCAATCCTTCCCAGCGTAGGCATATATCCAGGGTTTGCAAGTGAGGGAAAGAAAGATGTTTTTGTTTGAGGGAATTACATAGAATTGTTGTAAATTAAGAGCCTGCAAAAGGGAGAAAAAATCTGAATGGAGACTGAGACAGTATGGAGATGTCCTACAGACATATAGTTGGGGTTTTTTTTTCAATTAATTAAAAAACCATGCTGATGTACAATTCCAAATCCATGGATTATGGTTTCAGACAGACAAAAACTTTTGAAGCTTTTTTAGTAACAGCATTAATTTTTTCCATGAAATTGGTTTGAAAGGATTTACAGCTTAACATATATTTATATGAAAAGAAAACCATTATTCTATCTAAAAAAAATTTCACAGATAAAGGATCCCTTCTTTGTTTTATACCATTTGAGAGATTGTGTCTCCACCCTTAGTTCTTGCTCCACTACTTTTCTAGATCTTCCATTACTGAACCCTATCAAAGCATCTTTTTCTCTTTTTAAGTATGCAGTTTCACTGAAGACCATCTCTTAAAATAATTGGAGTTGAGAGTTAAAAGGGAATGAGTGAAGCAATTACTCAGTTTGAACACATGTAGTACAGCATTTGCTTCAGTATTAGAGCACTTGAAATGTTGAGACCTTTCATCCTTTGAATTGTTAGACCCATATCAAACCTATTTCTACTGTATTTCTCACAAGAGAATTTTGAGAGCTCTATCCTCATCCTTACCTTTCCAGTGTAGATAAAATATGGGGAAAGAACAACTCTAAAGAAGTCCAATTGAAAAAAAGACACATAGAAAAGAAGGCAACAGCTTTAGCAATTCACCTTAAAAGTGGCACTTCCCTGGCACCTCCATCACACATACTCTGAAGTTCTCAAACAGTAAACTTTTGCAGTAACATTTTTTTTATCGTCTGTTTTTGAAAGAGCAGTATTAGGTGTCATTCCAAGTGATCCCCTTATTAGCAAAGTAAACAGATATGTTGCCACTTATTCCAGCAGAAATGGCATTAGGACCCCAATAGGGTGACTCTGAGTACTAAAAATACAAGTAATCTGTATTTGACATGACAAATTTGCACAAGAGAATGTGTAAATAAAATTACTCAGAGGATACAGATACAATTCACAGAACTGCTCAGGACACGCTACCTGGTATTTTACATGACACAGACCTCTTTTTGACAAAAAGGGCAGGTATATGTTATTTCCTTAGTTTTGAGAAATTGTTTTGTAGAACTTACTGGCCATCCTCATCTTCTTATTTTTTTATTATAATACAGCTCCATGTATTCAACCCCAGTGTATGTTCCTGCTGTGCTACACAGACAAATACCCATAAAATGCTGCATTAATACCCACAACATGCTGCATATCCTGCTCAACGTGTGGAACTTTGCCTCTGTTCATACATGATATATAATTATTGAACATCTTATTTGTGTTTTAATTAGACACTAAGCACTGCTCTTCAACGAAGCCTGCACTTCTATACTGCATTCCCACTTCTGTTGTGCTACTGAACCTCAGTTAGATGATATCATTGAACTAATGCACACTGGTAATGATCAAGCTTGGTAGTAGCAGTGGTCAAGCAGTAGTCTGCATGATAGTTTTGATCTCTAAGACTCTTGAGTCTGCTAAATGCATTCTTGATGGGGGAAAATAGGAAGAGAGACCAAAGGGGAGGTAAGTGTGTGGTGTCAGATCTGAAGGCCAGCATATGACTAAATATTTTTCACATCGTTCAGTTGACCAAACATCAAGGTTTAATCCCAGCTGGCAACTAAGCACCACCCCCTGCTCAGTCACTCCCCTGCCGTAGGATGAAGGAGAGAATTGCAAGTGAGAAAATGAGCTGAGGTAAAGACAGTTTAATAGGTAAAGCACAAACCACACATACAAGCAAAGCGAAACAAGGCATTCATTCATCACCACCCATGGACACCCATGTTCAGCCAACTCCAGGAAGGCAGGGCTCCATCACATGTAACTGTGGCATGGGAAGACAAATGATACCACTCTGAAAGTCCCCCCTTCTTCCTTCTTCCCCAACAGCATATGGTCTGGAATATCCCTTTGCTCTGTTGGGTTCAGTTGTCCCGGCTGTGTCCTCTCCCAGGTCCTTGTGCATCCCCAGCCCACACCCTCCTGGGCTGCTGTGAGGAGCAGAAAAGGTCCGGACGCTGTGTAAGTACTGCTTGACAGTAAACATCCCTGAGTTAGCAACAACGTTTCCAGCACAAATCTAAAACATAAATAACCCTACACTAGCTACTGTGAAGAAAATTATCTCAGCTAAAACCAGCTCACAAAACCAGAAATACTACTTTTTATTATGAAGTGTGCTTTGCTGGGACTGTTTTGCAGAAAAGAGTGGCAAAGCTTAAATGCTAGTGAGAAGTCTTAGCCATAATGGAGATTCTGGATCTTGAAGTTGGCATTTTGCTTTTTACAAAACGATTGCAGGAGTCAGAGCAAGTTATTCATTTTACTGGTTCTGTGAAGGACACTTGGAGTGGAGATGGCACCATCTGGTGGCTGTACACAGATTTCTGTGTTGTTTTCAACACACATAGTTTTGGATTGATAGGCTCAAGGATTTTATGACAGTTTATATTCAAAAAGAGGTACAGTTAATAATTTTAAATTATGTCCCTTTTTAAATGAGGTGCACATGGAAAATGTGAATTCTCACAATACAAAGGTAGTTTGTAGTTGGAGTTGCATTTGGAGTTGGCCTTGGTTTGTTGCAGTGGAATTGGCATTTGGAAAGCACCCTCAGCAGCACAGCAATCATCTAGCATTGAATGGGTGTCATCTATAAGGAATTAGATAAAGACTGTATGATTTTCCCATGTTGTTTATTCTTAGGTACCACATGTAAAAGAGAAGACAGAGAGAATGTCTTACTGCAAAGACATTCTTGCAGGTTTGTCTACAGGATAAGTAAGACAATGTAGATACTAAAAATAATTTCTAGACGTCCTACAGACTAATGCCATATTTGTGTCCCCTTTTGAAAAATCATGGATATTGTAGTCTCTGGAGAGTCCCTGAAGACAAGCCCTTGCAAAACTGTTCTTCAAAGTAACATCTGAATGAGAACCATGGTTGTAAATGAAGATACTTGGACTGTTGGCTCAAATGGCAAATCTCAATCCTGTAGTTCCTCTGTATGAGCTTTTTCATAAAAAATGGTTGTATGGGCTCTTGTATTCCAATGGCCCTTCAGAGAGACCTTGACAAATTAGAGGACTGGTGATCACCAGCCATATGAAGTTCAGCAGGGGAAAAGGACAGATTCTGCATCTGGGATGGGGCAACCCTTGATGTACAGACAGAGTGGGGAATGAGACAGCAGCCCTGCAGTAAGGGACCTGGGGGTCCTATTTGAAAGAAAGTTGACCATGGGTCAGCAGTGCCCTGGCAGCCAGGAGGGCCAACCCTGTCCTGGGGGGCATCAGGCACAGCATCACAGCTGGGCAAGGGAGGGGATTGTCCTGCTCTGCTCTGAGCTGGGGCAGCCTCACCTCCAGTCCTGGGGGCTGGTTTGAGCGCTGCAATGTATGTTAAACTGTTAGAGAGCATCCAAAGAAGGACCAAAGATGGTGAAGGACCTTGAGGGGAAGCAGTGTGTGGAGTGTTTGAGGTCACTTGGTCTGTTCAGCCCAGAGGAGACTGAGGACAAACCTCACTGTAGCCTGCAACTGCCCCATTAGGGGAAGAGGAGGAGCAGACATTGATCTCTTCCCTCTGTGACTAATGACAGGACTCAAGGAAATGGCACGAAGCTGAATCGGGGGAGTTTAGGTTGGATATTAGGAAAAGGTTCTCCACCCAGAGGGTGCTTGAGCACTGGAGCAGGCTCCTCACTGTAGTGGTCACAGCACCAAGCCTCTCTGTGTCAAGACGTGTTTGTACTAAGCTCTCAGGCACATGGTGTGATTCTTGGGGTGTTGTGCATAGGGCCAGGAATTGGTCTTGATAATCCTGATGAGTGCCTTCCAATCCAGCATATTCTCTGATTCTGCGGTTCTCTGATTCTGGGTCAGCTGCTCAGAACCTCTTTTGTAAATCTGTCGCACAGGTTTTTTATGAATCTTCTGTCCCGGATTGTACCATCTGTGTGATGCTCCCAGTTGATTTCTGGTAAGTTGAGGTCCACCATAAGGACAAGTGCAGTTGACTTCGAAGTGTCCTTTAGTTCCTCAAAGAATAATTTGTCAGCATTATCATCCTGGTTGGGAAGTCAGTAGCAGACGCCCACAATAACATCCACATTATTTGTTAATCCTTTGATCTTACCTAGTGTCTCTCATCTGTGCCATTGCCATCTGTAAGCTTCATAGATTCTATTATTGTCATTACATAGAATGCCACCTCCCAGCCTCTTCTGTCCTGCCTGTAACCATCCAATACGGCACTCCTATCCCACTATAAAGATGATTTATTGAAAACATTGTTTTCAAACTGAATAGGATAGGCTTTAAGGGGTCACAGCGATAAAGAAAATTATATGCTTATAAATAGTGGTATGTTATCATGCATGCGTTTTGGTTTACCAGGCCACTAACTTGGTTGTATATGCACATTAATTAATCTACTTTCTAGAAATAAAGGTCTAGCAGGTCTAGCTTGTTTATAATTAGCTGGCAAGCCCTTGTGTCATTGTTTTGTACTCCCATGCCATGTTTTCTGATGTGTTAAACCTCAATTTAGGGCCTTGTCAATTTAGAATTTAGGGCTTTGTCTCCCATTTCATGCCCCTGCTCAATTCTAGTTGATTTGGCCCTTGGAAACTGCTTTAGAATTCTTCAGATTTCCCCTTCCACTGCTCCTAGTACTACATTAAGGTTGATCTTCAGTGTTCAAAAGTATGCTGAGCTCTGCATGTCAAAAGTGCTTAAACCCAAAATGTGTTTTACTTTGTGTTGGTGTTTTTGTTGCTGAATCTAGTTTTTATGCAAATTTAAATTACCTGTACATATGATATATATTAGAAAGACTATACATGTGTATCATAAATGGCATTATATAGTAAAGCATATCAGTCACTGAAAGCTTACTAAATGTATTCTTTTTAACATCTATGCAACATTGCATCTATGCAACATCTGTTGCATCTATGCATCTATGCAAATTATGCATTATCAGTATTTTTCCCTAATTCCTTTTTTGTTGCTGTTGTCAAAACTTAATGTATGTTTTTTGTAGAATTGAACCTGTGAGATATGAACGTTTTTAGGAAATTGGAAAGTAGATTAGTAGCATTTAATTTTGTGTTTGTACCAAAGAAGTATTTGGGTTTGAAGAAAAATACTTTTTGTGGATTTTTAGGAAACCAGAAGATGGCAGCAAGTGTTGATCAGAATTTTGTGCCACTGAACCTCTTCACACCTTCAGAGCAAATCAATATTCTTTGTAATGCAAGCATTTGCTTTGAATGTAACAGAAAAGAGCTAATTTACATTTGTATCAGTACCATTATTCTTGCACAGTGAAGTAAGAGGGCTAATCCATTTCAAACAGATTTATCCATTTGAAAAGACTAATACTGTGAGGGGCTATCAGTGTGCACATGCCAAAGAAATTAGGCAATAATTGCTGAACACACAAATACAAACCCACATGTATAGTGACTTTTTCTCTTCGTACTGCCATCTCTGGAGCTTTTTGCAGCACGTGTTTTCAAGATAGATGCGTTTCTGAATAGGCAGACATAGCAGTGGTTGAAAGTATTCATGGTGATGGAAGATAACCTTTTATGTTGATTTCAGGACAGCTCAGAATGAAGGAAGTGCTTTAACGGATCTTGGTGGGAACACTTAAAACTGAGGTCTAATTCTTCTCAGTGCATCAGTCTGTTTCTAATTTGGCAGGGTAGATAGGATTGAACCAGCAGATAGAGGTGCAGGAAGTTTAATGTTTTCTTTCTGGATTTTGAGTACTGTATATAATGTTAGCTTGTAGGAAGATAGTAAGAAACACAAACTCTCTGCACAGTTTAATCAGAATAGCACACTTGGCCAGAGCAACTCAATTGAGTAATTTTGAATCCTTTCTGGAAATTATCTACTGGACCACACGTTAAGGCTAGCTTTGAGTAGATAGCTCAACGGTGAAGTTCAGGTGAGAAAAATGCTCCCGACTTAATATAAATGACCATGGATCAGAGAGGAGTCAGGAGAGAAATACTATGAACCTCACAGGTAATTAAACAGTAGTTCTGTCATATAAGCATCCTTCAAAGTGCTTAAATTTAATGAATTGCTTGTAACTATTTTGATGTAAGGTTTAAATATCAAAAGTGACCTGGAAGCCACTTACTGTTTGAAAAGCCTGCTGCATATCTTGTCTCATCTGGGCCTTCATAAGTGTGAAGAATCTTTATCTATTTTCTCCTCAGATAAACCATCCCATAACTTTGATTATATGCATGTCTTAATTTTGTTTTTCCACTTTTCCTGTTCAAGATACATGTGAGCCATGAGTGAATAGTGATATATTGATGTTTATTCATTGACTTAGTGATGTTGCCTGATATTCTTTTCCTGTGAAATCATGACATTTGACTTGGTTTTCTGTGTCTGCTGGTAGTCCAACAGGCATACAGAGAGGGAAGGAAATAAAAGCAAAATACAACAATTCAACTGAAAAAAGTAGTATTTTTTGCACATTGCATTATCAGTATGTTCAGGAATTAATTTCAATTCTAAATAGAACAGCTGTGAAACCTTTTTTTTATTTTTTCTCTGTCGAGTGGGTAGAGTAGCGAGGGAAAAAATGGACAAAACTTGTGAACTCCAAGGTAAACTAAGTGGCCATACTAAAATTACAGGAATAAGAAAAAAAAAAGATCATATTTGTTGGATAGATGTCTGTAAAAAAGATTCTGTGTTACATTGGTCAGGGAAATGTTAGCAAGAATTGTTGAGGAATCTGAATGCCATCCAGCTGGTAGAAGAACAGATTTAAAATATAGTGGTTTGAAAAATGGAAATATTCAAATGTCTTAAATGACAGTATCACCCATCAATATTATAAGATTGAAAAAGAATAATGGTTGTTACACCTCTCTGATATAAAAGATAGGTCATGCTGAAAAGTAGGTATGATTTATTTCCAAAATTAAATGCAGTAGAGGAAGTACCACAACCTTTTTATTTGGTCCTTCAAGACCTTTCTGGTTTAGAGACAGTTATCAGATTTAGACAGGAAGTAATTTTACTTTTTCTTTTGCTAGTTAATTGGTTTGTCAATTGAATTAGTTGGTTTGATTCTTTGGTTCACTGTGTGATTGGTGAAATTGTGAGGAACTTCTCTCACTTCCTAATATAACAATGCTGTAACAATGACTCTAAAATAAATCCATTATCCCCAATAAATATGCAGGTCTAAGAATATGTTCTTTCATAACACATATTGTGACCAACACTGTTCTTGGCAACATGGATAGGGTGATGAAGTGCACCCTCAACAAGTTTGTCAACAGCACCAAGCTGTGTGGTATGGTTGACATGCTGGAGGGAAGGAACATCATCCAGAGGGACTGTGACAGGCTTCAGAGATGGACCCATGCAAATCTCATGAAGTTCAACGAAGTAAAGTGCAAGGTCTTGCAGGACAGTTGGTGCAATCCCAAGCATAAGTACAGTCTGAGTGAGAAATGGATTGAGGGCAGAGAAGAAAAACTTGGGGGTGTTTGTGAACTAGCAGTTCATTGTGTGCCCACAGCCCAGGAAGCAGATTGTACACTGGGCTGCATCAAAGGCAGTGTGGCCAGCAGGATGAAAGAGTGGAGTCTGCCCCTTTGCTCTGCTCTGCTCTGGTGAGACCCCACCTGCAGGGCTGCATCCAGCTCTGGGGTCTCCAGCTTGAGGCAGACATGGATCTGCTGGAACAAGTCCAGGGGAGGACAATTAAATTGATCACAGGGCTGGAATGCCTCTCCCATGACCACAAGCTGAGAGAGCTGGGGTTGTTCAGTCTGGCCAAGAGAAGACTCCAATGAGACTTTATAGCAGCCTTATAGTACCTGAAGAGGGCCTGCAAGAAAGCAGGAGAGGGATTCTGTTCAATGGCATGTAATGGTAGGACAAGAGAAAAAGGCTTTGGGCTGAAGAAGGTTTATGTTAGACATTGGAAGAAATTCTTTACTGTGAGGGTGGGGAGGCGCTGGAATAGGTTTTGCAGAAAAGCTGTGAATGCCAAATCACTGGCAGTGTTCAAGGCCAGATTGGGTGGGGCTCTGAGCAACTTGATGGTGAAAAGGGTCAATTTCTTGAAGTGTGCTTCTTGTGCCATAGTGGGTTCATAAAATCCTTTCATTTACTTTAGATATTTTCTAGTGCTGTTCAATCAACTGGTGGAATAAGAGATAGGTAATTGAAAATGAGTGTCAAGTAGCATCAAGATTCCTAGTTCATAAAATTGATAACTCATTGTGTCATTACATTAGTCTCTTTACAGCTGATATGGTTTCTGATCTCCCTCTCTACAAATCTTTAAAGTAAAAACATATATTACTCAACAAATACCACATCTACACTAGCACTCTTTTACTTCTGAGCAACTACAAAATTGCAGAAATTAAAACAAATTAGACCTTGATTTTGAAGGCATATTTTTTCTAATAAGAAAAAAACCCTAACCAAATAATGAATTCAAATCAGTGAAGCATGAGGATATCTCAATTGATTTTTTAACTATATGTATGATAAATTCTGATGTCTAGTAACGTTTAATTGTTCTGCCTCTTCTATTTTTGGTTTACCTTATCGATCATATTTCCATTATTACTCTCCTACACAGTCTTTCCTATTCCCATTCAAATTAATTTCTTAGTACTCAGTGGAATATAAGCCTCTGGAGGGTGATTAACTTTTGTAGTAACACAATTGCTTTTTGGATTACTTAACCAGTAGGGCAATAATGATATAAGAAAATGCACCACAGCTTCTCTTATTCAAATCTACACAGAAAGCAGGTTTTACCACCTGAGGATATGATACATTTGAAAATAAATTTTAAAAATGTTTTGAGGTGCAGGTGTTCCATTAAATGTATCCTGGTGACATTGAAGCACATCTATCATCTCTAGCTGCCCTACTGGAAAAGACTATAATAGATTTTTGTCTTCACAGAGTGTAAAGTGCCAAAAACCTAGAAGGCCCTTTTGGCCAGTATTAAAACTCTTCTGTATTTTCTTGGTACAAAGTTAATCTCGGTGAAGAGGTATACTTTATAAATAGTACTATTATATGCACATTCACATTTTTTGTGCTTTTTTCAATTGTAAGAAGAAATCTCAAGTCTGCAGCCAATATGTTTGTTAAAACCTGGTGTTATTTTTTCGTCTGTTTAATAACACATACTTTTCATTTTGTATACATTTCAGTTGCCCACATTCCAACAAAGTTTTGTTGTAAAGCATCAGTCATTTACATTTACTGTACAAAAATTCATGTCCTCACACAGCTACTGGCTCCTCAAGATTCTCCTCCATTCTCTTTGTATCTTCTTCAAGTATCTTCTTCAAGTATCCCTCACCCTGGCTTTCATCACAAGCTTCAGGGGAATCCCAGCTCCTCCTTCCCTTCCTTCTCCACTGACTTTGCTGTCTTCAGAGCTGTTCTGTCACATGTTCTCACTCCTCTCTTTCAGCTGCTTTTTTGCAGCAGGTTTTTTTTCTCCCTTCTTAAATAGTCATTTCAAAGGCACTAGCACCATCATTGATTGGCACTGCCTTGGCTTGTGACAGGTATTGTAGCTGGCATTGGCTCAGTCAGACATGGAAGAATGGAGGAACATTCTAGCACCTTCACTCATGCCTTTAGTCACCCTGACGTCAAAACCTTGCCATGCAAACCCAATAAATAGTACTAAAAATATCTTTGGCACCCTAAGATTGAAATATGTCCGAGTCATGTTTTAGGAGTACATAATTCTGGGGATATTTAGTACTGCTACATGTCAATAAATTATAAATATATGCAAATAAATATTTAGCTGTTCAGAGTTTTATTTCAATGTGTTGTTGATCTTTGTATATAAAATAATTATTTATAAAATAAGGTAATATATATTTTATATTTTAAAAGCAATAATAGTCGTATATATGTATAAATGATGCAGCACAAGTCTTTTGAATTAGCAACTGCTACTCATACATGAAATTGAATCTAACAATGCTTAAATGTAAACTTTGGAAATTTGCCACGTATGTTAACTAATTCCAAGTCGAACATTCACAATACCACACGAATAAGTAACACTCAGTTACAGCATTCATGACATTAATTCACCGTAGCAATTTGAGCAACTTTCAGATTTGTTTTATAAAGTGAGAGAGAGAGTCAAAACTGAAGAAGACTTTAGCTGTTAAAAGTTGTTTGAAGCCCATTGAGCAGGAACCAGACTACTGAATAATGCAGACAAGATAATGAACTGGAGACAAATGAGCCCAAACCAGCCCCTGCTGAGTGCCAGGAGAATATGTTTATTCGGTAGATTTATTATCTCAACATCTTTTTGCAGTGACCTGCAATTTAGAGAAAAACCACAAAATATTTATAATCTGTGTGTTTTTATTTATAACTGCAGGACGATGTTACTTTTTACCTAGTTGTCAGTTAAAGATGATAGAATCAGTTTGCTAGGTTCTTCTTTCAGGTATGTGAGAGCAATTAAGAATTTGAATAGGAATTCCAGTCAAGTATGTTCTTCCACAAGCAGTTCAGACTGTTAATTTATCTTCAGGCAACAAACCCACTAATTTCTGCAAAGGCTGTGTTTTGAGAGAGTTTTCCTTTCACAGAAAACCTTGCTTTGTAAACATTGTACTGTTATTTGTTTTATGTCCTATTATTAAAAAGAAGTGCAGGAAAGAGTTGCTTAGTACAGGACATCAGGACTTTCATACAGAATTATCATGAAACTCAATTCTTGGATTCTGTGAAATATTAAAGTAACTGGCTGCATTAAGGTTCATTCATCAGAGTCTGTGCTGGGTAGAAACTCCTTCACTTTGCTCTTCCAAAGTACAGTGCAATTAATAGTATTTTTTAATTCTTTTTTATCAATTTCCATTTCAGTGATACATTATTTAAACATATAATTACTTCTATATATTTATATAGTTATAAAGCACATAATAAAGCATTGAAAAGTTTAAAGGCATTTCAGATTCAAATGTCGGTTCCATATATTTTTCTTTTAACTCCATAAACTACTTAATGTCCACTGCTTTGTAGTATTTTCCACTTTCAGGCAGCTCCTAGGTATACACCATCTTCCTCTTCAGTTCCCAGAAATGCATCCTTCCCAGCAGCAGGACTTTTGGCCAAACAAAGAAAATGCAGTTAGATCTTTTACTATTAATGGTTCATCAGCAAGAGAGCTGGTCATGAAGGTCTTGAATGGATCCAGGAGATAGTTTTCTTCACATTCCACTGTATGCTAGAATCATATTTCCATGAACATATGGATTTAGGCCTAGGATTTCATATTGTCAGAGAAAATCTTTTGCATGACATCTTATTTTTTGATATTTAGCCTTATTAAATTACACAGTTTTGCAATTAAATCCTCAATTCTTCTTCCCTAGTCTTAGACACAGAAATTGTAAACAAAAGACATATGCAAGGATTGCAATGACACCATTTTTTTGCTATCAGTTTTTTCCTGCTGCTAGTGCTAAAAGAAACAGAGAGTTATCTCACATCTTGGCTACCCCTTCAAGGTGCAGTGAAACCTGTAATACTTCTGCAATGAGGTGACTACCTTGGTAAACGAAGGGAGAGCGAGACAGATTGGAAACAGGGTGAATCGCCAGGCCAAAATACGGTGATCACTAGTGGTTTATACAGTGGTAAACACTGGGGCCAGTATTGTTTCACATCATCCATGGCCTGGACATTGAGACAGAGTGCACCTTCAGGAAGTTTGCAGGGGAAGTGAAACTGGGACAATTAGCATAAACATCAGAGGGACTTTGCCATGCTGAAGAATTGGGCTGGGAATCATCTCCTGATGTGCAAAAGGGGGTAAGAGAAAGATTTGTCTCTTGAGAAAGATGCACCAGGACGTTCTGGAGGCTGTTCAGCGGCAAAGTATCGTTGCAGAGAATGACCTGAGGGACAGTGGACACCCAGTTGAAGTTGATCAAACAGCCCCTGGAGCTGCAATATGCCAACTGTTGTCAGCAAATTGAGTGAAGTGATCATTCCTCTCTGGTAAGCACTGGTGAGGTACATCTGGAGTTCTGGGTAAAGAAGAGATACAAACATACTGGAGTAAGCCTGGTGCAGGGTCTAGAAGGGACTAGATAGGGGGATAGAGGGACTGAAGAGGGACTGAAGCATCTGTCATGTGAAGCATGACTGAAGCATCTGTGATAGAGGGACTGAAGCATCTGTCATGTGAGGAGAGAGTGAGAGAGCTAGAAGAGATCATCCTGGAGAGTTTGGCTCAAGGAGATCTTAAACATCTGTATAAATGGCATATGGGAGAGAATGAAAAAAGAGCGAGATAGGCTCCTTTTACTGCTGCCTGATGCAAAACAAAAGACTATAGGCACAAATTAAAAAACCATTACATTTTTTCTAACATAAAAATACTTCCGTATTGTGAGGATGGCCTAACACCAGCAGAGTTTGCCCTGAGAGGCTGTGGAGTTTTCTTCTGTGAAGATACTCAAAACCCAGTTTGGTAGCACTAGCTGAGCTGAGTAGGTTCCAAGAGATGACCTTCAGATGTCCTTCTCTGCCTTAATGGTTCTTTGATTCTGCTAGGTTTTGGTGGAGAAGAGAACAATATGATTTTTCACTTGCTTATGTGCAGTGTGTATGCTGCTATTTTCCTGGAAAACAGAAGCTTAGCTCCTGAATTCTCTGAGTAGTGGTCATATAGGTATTTATGAGGACCTGGTTTGGTGGTAGGAAGGAGGGAAAGGAGAAGAATAAGGAAAAGGAGAAGACTAAGGAAAAGTTCATTCTTTGTTTATTCTGCACAGGGCTATCACCAATTTTTATCACTATGACACACATTTCAGTTAATCAATGGTATTCAACAAGTTCCTATGAGCCTGTACATACTGAACAATCAATACATTCTAATCTCCAAATGAGGAAGTGTTACTTTATCTGTCACTTAACATATATTCATAAATAATCATGCATACAAACATATTAAATAATGAAGAAGAGTAATGAGTAATTTTCAAGTCCTGGCAACCAGCAGGATTCAATTGGAATATGCTGTTTGGCCTACTTGGCCTTATTAAAACTTTTGAAGAAGGGGCAGCATGTCCTTTTTAATCTGTTTCTCAATGAATAGTAGTAAATAAATGAACATGAGATTGGTGGGTATGACAAATTAATATGCACACTGACAACTTATAAACACTGCATTGCTTAGGGAATTACTATATGAATATATACAAGTGATTACATGTTTTAAATTATTTATTTCATTTTACAAATAATATACCACCGAAGTGGAAATTGATAAAAAAGAGAATACAAATACAATATTATATCAACTTTTTACTGAACTTATTAAGTGGAGGCCTTCTTAATGAGGGAATTAATGAATGAAGCAGTTCATTATGGCTAAGCATTCTTTGTTGTCGTTAAGAATTTGCTGGCATAGACCTGTTATAGTCAGTTTAATTATGATTAATATCTTATCTTGAATTCCATCTCCATTCAGATCTGAGAAACAAATGCAAACCCTATTACATGATCAAAGTTCATCAAATAGGGTAAGCTGCTGATGACCTTATATTTTATTCATTTTCACATTCATATTTATCAGTTTTTATAAGAACTACCGTCAATCTTTCAATAGTTTTTAAAAATGCATTTATTCATGGTATGTTATACAATCTCTTGCTCTTCTTAGAAGCAGGATTCTATGTTCAAGATTAAATGTCTCAACAGCTCTATAACTCTTTTTCAAATTCAGTAACTACTATTTATTATCAATTTAAAGAAAGATAATCTACTCTTAGTCTCTAAGATTTACTCCAAGTAAGACTTACTAGATTGTCTAATTTAAATTGATTTTATTTAGCCAAAGAACTCATAAACATCAGTGCAAATTGTACTTCATCTGTAATCAAGGTTTAATCTCTCAGTTCTGTGGGGGTTTTTTCTCTGTGTGTGTGTGTCCATGAATTGATGAATGGGGAATATTTTTAATTAGTTTGTGTTTCTAAGAGCCTGTCAGTAATAATTGGTCCACAATTTCCAGTATTTAACTATATATGGAGTCAATAAAGTCTCATCCACTTACGACCTAATAGTTCAATCTAAAATAGTTCCCATGCTGTCTTTGACTGTATGGTACTGGTTACATTAATGTTATCCTTTTATTCTCTAATTTCCTTCACAATATACCTTAAAAATTTATGCAGTCAGACTCTCCATCTCTCTCTTCTTCCCTTCAAGCCTCTACCTTTCCAGAGAATTATAGGTCTAAAAAAAAAGAAATTTCCTTGGCTTTCATTAAACATGAAACTGAAAGAACTGCATGGTTTGAGTACACATATGAGTCAGGGGCTCTAGAGAATGTAGGAAGCAAATCTATAGTGTCCCAGCTTTAGTGCTTCCATTGCTCACACAAAACTTTGTTTTCTCTTGCAAAGTTTCAAAACAGATTGTTTTGCTATTCCTATAAAAATCAACACATGGGATGATTTGGAAACAAAAAGCAAAAAAAATTTCATCTACTTCCCCAATGTATTTATATAAGCCAACAGCAATATGAAAATTAAAACACAGTCTTGTAGAACCTTTATAGGACCCATACTCTAACACTAAGGGGAATTGGGATCTGCAACTTCTTTATGTAACTTCTAATAGTTCTTAAGATGTTATCAAATAGTGAGTTGATACTGTACATTCTCTTTAACTGGAATGTCCTTTTCATATCAGTATTTGAAAATAGGGATTTGATCTATCCAATTGAAAATTACTTTAGCTAAATTTATCTACATTGGGAAAACTTTCTTAGCCACAAGTATTTGTGCTGTGCTTTACTGGTTTTGTGATGTGCTCTTTAACACCAAAATGTTGTGAGTTCAGTTCAACTTGTTTCAACTGTGTTTGGGCCCAAAATCTTCTGAAGTCTTTTGAATCATTATCTGCTCTGTGTTTTTTTCCTAAAAGGGAAGAATTTCAGTTTCCCTGACCATTTGAAAACCATCTTGTTCCACTTCCTCTTCTTATCCCTACTATAACTAGAAACATGGGTATCTCATCAATGTATAAATTTGTGAAGCCAAAGTAGTCTGTATGAGTGAACAATTTGAAAGATGACATTTCAATTATGACTTCCCATAGGTATTTGGGATCATATGTTTAAGAGCTTGTGATGTACATGAACATTATATCTTTCAGCAGTCTCCACTACTGACTTCATGAGTCTGCCCTTTTGAAAAGCATCCTCTATCAAATTTATGATGTTGTCTTACTTAAAATGGGTACTGATCTAAGTCTACTGAAGGCTTGATTGTACTGCTATGACTGTCCCAGCAGTTAATTCCATGGGGACAACCTCGGTTTGACCAGATTTCTGTGTTATGCTGGCTTTGAAACTCCTTTCCAGATCTTGTCTAACTATTGTCGTTCTCTCCCACAGCATTTTCAGTATCCATCTCTCTTTTTCTTTTCCTTTTTCTTTCTTTCCTTTCTTTCTTTCCTTCTTTCCCTCTTTGTTTTCCCATTATATCAAATCTCAAACCTTTCTTTGCTTACTCTTATCCCAGCAGTATTCCCATTTGTTTCTACTCTGCCAGTGGTCACAAGCGTAGATATTAATTGAATTTCAAGTTCCCAATTATTCCTAGTCACTAGTATATCTCCCTGCCTGTGAAAACTCTACCTTACTCACATTTATAAAACTCCCTTTGGCAAATTTGATATGGCAGTTTTCAATCAGTTTTAATTTTACTTTTTTTTACATATATTATTCCCATTCTGATCTCTGTATATAGGTAACAGACTCTTCAGATGAAGGTTATCACAGGTATCCAGTTGATATTTTACATCCTATTCATAAAATCATTTTAATGACAAAATAACTTAACTATCTAATCATGTCATCACCACTCTGCCTTTATGGAAATATGATGAACATTACACTGAGAAGCATTTTCAAAAGATAAACAAATATCATTAGTGCATGCACCTTTATTCTGTTTGTAAGATGTCTGATCTCTCTTTTGAAATAAATTATATAAAAAAACCTCTGACTATAATGTTAGTCATGGGCAGTTCAGAAAATACACAGTCCTAGGGATGATTGCAAGTCAGAAAGAAATAATTTTACTGGGATCAAATTCACCCCTGACAAAATTTACTTTAACTACTTACAACTGTGTAAGATAGGCATAAGCTGCCATCTAAGTAAAGATCTGTGTTCATTTTCATAACTGACACTGTGTACCATATTTTGTTTTCAAATAAGTGGCTTTAAAAGATCATGAATCAATGTTGTGAAAAGTCTAGATTACCCTTACTGACCTAGTACTGACCTGCTGTGTAACAGAATAGAATAAAATAAATGAGTCCAAAAGGAGATTCCAGCAGCTATAGCTGCAGAGGTGAGTGTTGTTGTATTGGCAGAACTGTTGGAAGTGATAATTCCTCCGTGCTCCACTGTTATACTTAGACTCAGATGTCGATGATTTTTCATGTCATAAATAAGTAGCACAAAGGGAGAAAAATATGAAAAATATGACTGAAAACTGCAACCTAACTTTTCAATACTGACCCAAATAGGGCTACTGATTTTCTGCTCAAGTATTTACTGGTATTATGACTTATCTCTGCATCTTTTTATTTAGTTCTGTGTATGCTGAAAGAAAAAGAGCATGGAGCAAAGTATGACAAGGTATAAGTACTTCAGTATTATTTAAATATACATAGGTAGGATTAGCTTCACGGGAAAATGTGTATGCCTGGGTCAGGTGGCAGAATCCAGAGCTCCTGATTTAGCTGTCTTGAATCCCCACAGAAAATACTTGATTTTTAATGGGATAAATCGAAGTTCTTCAGTAAGATACCTAAAATAACCGGTGTTGACTGAGTGTCAAACTCAATTTCTTTATTCTGTGGCTGGAAGGGTGTGCATCCTGGTTTCCAGAGGCTCCGTGATACAGCATTCACTCAGGCTGCGTGAGACACGGCTTCATTCCTGTTTAAGGTGAGTGAAATGTCTCTTCTTCATGGAGTATGCTATTTATTAGCTGTCCCCTGCTACATATAGCACTGAGATGTTCCCTAGGTGACTAAAATTCTGTTGGCCAGGAACTAAGTCAGCCAAATGAAGGGACACAGCAAACTGCTCAGTCCTAACACTTTTCATCTTTAAGGACTCTTTTATTTTATTGTGCATAGAAACTGTAGTCCAAAACCTCTTCCCCACTAGACAAAAGATATCCAAACTGGATTGTATTGTTAACAACATCTCCTAATAGCCAGGGTATGTGACAGAAAGTAACAACCTTGTTGAGGCCAAGAAAAAAGTGGCAGTTTCACCCATTAGGAGGGAAAGGAGGCCGTCTGTGGAGGCACTAGCAGTTCCCAGTTTGCTGCTCTACTCAGAGGAAAATTCAGCAGACAGGAAATTGTCAGCCATCCACTCTACCATCCCCTGAACTGCCATCTATGTGTGACAGAGTGCAGACTTTGAACCACTCTGAAGAGGTTTCCAGTCACTAGCAGCACAAGGTATTGTAGTGTTGTGGTACCTGCAGAAATTCTGATTCTACTATATTTGATCAAATTCTGTCATGAAATCACATAAATTGCAATTAAATAAACCATATCACTATATACTATATTTATATTGTTTTCTTAACATGATGTTGGATAGTCTAATGAACTAGTATAATGCTGATGCTAATGTTTTTCTATACCTACTGAGAAAGGATAGTTCCACTCCTTTTTCTGAGTGGCAAATCTACTTAAATATGGTCAATCCATAGGCAATTGTGACTGTGCTCCAGAAATGCAGAACATATGAGCAACTCTGCATGTAGAACTGGCAGGTCTACAGTTTTTCACCAAAACAAGAGACTGATCCAGCTCCAGGTGAAGTCACTGGGACTAATGTCAATGGTAACAACAGCAGAGATGTGACATTTCCTTGCCCAGAGTTTAATTTATTCTGACTATTGTAGGGAATATTTTTAACCTTCTGTTCCAAAAGTCACTGGCGTAGACTGGCACAGATGGGATAGTGCTCCAATATCAAACCACAGCAGCAAAATATGACAAAAAGTGACACAGTATAGAATCTAGGTTGTATTTAGACAGCCATTCCTCAATTTTAGAGCAGAAGTGGGGGGGTGTTTGTTTGTTTGTTTGGGGTTTTTTTGGTTTTGGGGTTTTTTTTATTTGGTTGCAGGGGTATGGGGATATTTTTTAGGCTTTCCTCATTGTTCACTATTTGTTTTTTGATCATCAGGAAGGTAGTTGTGGAAGTATGTAATGTTTCTCATGGAGATGCAGTTAGAATTATAACCCACTAATAAACATAAATTAGAGTATAACTCATGTTAACCTCACACTAGAAAGCAGAAAAAAAAAAGAACATCTCTTGAAATTAACTTTAATAACCATAAAAGGCATTGTAAAATGGAAAATAATGTGTCATAGCTTAAGTCTACATGATGTTTAAACATGTAATTAAAATAGAGTTTTGGGACTGCAATGGTGAGAAGTGGTAATAGGAGCAGTAGTATAAAATTCCAATAATTTTAATAGGTACATTTATGAACTCTGTTCCCTCTAATTAATGTGATTACAAATATGATCCATATCAGATTTTTTTTCAAAGAGAAATAAGTTTTAGCTTTGTTGTTATAAAGAAGAACTAAACTTTGGTACTTCATACTTTCAAAAGGCAAATAAAAAGGCTTGGGGGTTGTGGGAAACACGAGAGTCTTGAGTTTTGAATGGCTTGAATTAGCAGTACTTTGCTTTGGACCAAGTGTACTTTGTGAAACAGGAACAGTGCCTTAAGTAAGGCAACAAACAATATGTAAATTTTATCCTGTATATTGCATTTTGGTGAAAATGGAAAAACAAATTGCTCTGGTTTTGGTTCATGGCAATGATCACTATGCATAAATATCTCTGAATTAGGAAGGTAGGGATATTTTACTTCTGGATTATCCTGTTTTTCTTCCAGTCAGTCCATTCCTTTAGTGAATCCTTGAAACAAAAAGACCTTTCTATTCAACTTTCAGCGTGATAAAGTGTTTTATCTCATTACTTGTATTTCTGCAGTACAATTCCACTGTCCACACGCGCACGCACACACACACACACATAGAGTTTTGATTTTCTTAGGATATGTACAAAATTCTACTGTTTTGATGAACTTTAGCACAAAATTTTTCAACAGTGGTGTTTGCACATAGAATCAATTGCTGTTTTTACGGCTGTCTCCTTACCACAGTTTCAAGAGGAGGTTTCTGTAAATGTTGTGTATCTTTACCAGCTTAATTTTCATCAGATAGAGAGATGCTGCAAAGCATTCTTCCATACCACCTTCTCAGGATTTGTTATTTTAATTCAAGACAATTGTTCTGGATTGAAGGCAAATACAAAATATTATTTTCATGTTCGTTTTTTGTATCATGCAGCTTACCTGATTAACTGGAGTTAAAACAAATGATTACAAATACTCATCCTTCAAGGCAAATGAAAAGAGTAGCCTGTAACTTCAGTGGTGCCAATCGGAATATGTTTGACCTCTCATCTCCAATTCTGACATTGTTTAACCATGTCACACAACTAGAGAATTTCAATTATTTGTTCAGAAGAGCCATTCATAATTGCCTGGTGTAAGCCTGCCTTTAGGATGCAAAGCAGAAAACAATGAAAATGCTAGTCTGGTGAATTAGAACAGCATCACTTAAATGTATAAATTAAATGGGCCTCTTTTCACAGCTTTCTCTTTCTATTCTAAGAGGCCTCAGCCTGGTGACATCAAAGACAGGATTATGTGAGAAGATAAAAACTTGATCTAATGTCCATGTTTGAAGTCATGAAAGTCCTCTTCTCTACAAGCCAAAAAAACCCTCCTTAAAGCACAATGAGCTCCAGTCCAGGTGCAGGGGCAGGGGGGAAGGTTTCAGCAAGGCACTGAAGATATGTCAGAAAAACCAAAGAGTTGTACATTAAGCCATAATCTTCCTAAATGTGCTAAGAGATTGTATGTAGGCTTTAAAATCTTTGTCCCATCAATTAGTTTGTTAAGTCTTTGTTTTAATTGAAGAATGCTGTTATGCATGTGGCTGGATTGGCCTTTAATTTGATCTGTTTCATGTACTTATAGAGAAATCTTCATGATATAAGAAGAATCAAAAGGGGAGTACTAAAACACAGGGTCATCTAAGAGTACACTGTGAACATATGTTATTGGTGTCCCTGCATGTAAGACTCAGTTTCTGATATGGCTGATACTCTGCCTATGGATTACAGAAGGATTTATGATGTAGGGCAAAACTGTGGCCTTTTTATACTTCAAACCTTGTCCCTCTCTGTGAGGGAGTCGTCTTACATTTGAATATTCTCTCATGTGGTGAAGTTATCTTCTCTGTAGTTTCTAAAAATTGAGATCAATGGAAACTTTCACCTCATAAAAAAGTACAGTTTCATACAGTGCTTCATAAAGCAGACTTTTGTTTTAATGTGAGCATCTCCAAAACATGTCATTAAAAGTACTTGCTGTTTTAACAGTGAAGAAACTATCATGGTCTTGGACAATCTCAGAAGACCAAAGCAAGTGCAACTGTCCAGGTTAAAATGCAAGCTGATTGCTGTAAAATTTAATGGACATCAGATACTAAGAAAATGTTTGCCTTAAGTATAGTCTATGCCTTTGCAATGTGGTCATCTTTTTTCCCTGCATTTCAGCTTTTTACACATATTCACTAACAGAAGAGATACATATCAGGTTTTCAGTTCATAACTATGGACAATCAGATGCAACAAACCACATGAAAAATAAGCAATTGACCACATGCCTGATATTTGCCACTGCCTCAATTCGAGCATCAGATAATTCACAATGGTTTTGTCGTATTCAGTTCTACTCCACTGGTGGGGGAGGATTTCTCATGGTTTATTTACCATAACTTTAAAATAATATATCTATTATGTTACTCCTTTTTGTTCCCCTTATGTTTCCAGAAGAATGGTTATATTATTATGGAATATTGGAACAAATATATTTCACTTAATTTGAATTATTATGGAAAACAGAATTCTCTTTTTCAAAAATTTGATCTTTTATTGGCTTTATATGTACAATCCATGTAGCTACGTATTTTGATGGCTATAATGTCGTTTAATTTCTTTCATTTATAGTTGTATGCAGGCACACATAATTTCTACTGCCAATTCCTCTGCTCCCTGCCTGCCTTTTTCTTCACTTTGTGAGGTCATTTCTCCTTTCTCCAACTGTGTTTAAGTCACTAAATTCATCCTGCCCTTTTCATTTGTAAAAGTTTTAAGACAGGATATTCCTGTGAATGGGAAGATTTATTACTGCAAGATTCATGTAAAGGCCATCAGTAGCAACTTCATTGAATTAGTCCCTGACAGACACAGAATGTTTCTTCATGATGTAGGACACACAGATAAATGCTAATTCTGTAGGCAGGTAGCATATTAATTAGATTTCACCAGGATACAGAAACCTTCAATATGTGTTTCCAATGGTCTTACTGCTATGACGTAATTCTTCTATCAAGTCAGTGTTACAGGTGAATATTTTCTTCCGGTCTGGCTTTCAGGCAGCACAGCGGCACTAAAGTCATTGGATGAGTACAAAGAAAGGTTTTCATTGCTTGATGATGGTGGGAAGGCCCCTCATAGAATATTTTCAAGATGTTAGAATGGGAGTAAGTTTAATCCAAGAGGCCCTTGTGCCTTCTTTTCCCATTTGCAGCTCTGGGTGGTCCAGCTGAATCTTTTGAGATCATAAGGGTCCCCCTAAGCATTTTGATGACAAAGCAATTAATGGAAATTCTTAGAATGAGGGGCTGATAGAATGTTTAACAAGCTCTTTGCATCTTCTATTTCTTCCATGAAACTTTCATCCTCCCCATTTTCCTGGTTTTTATCACTGCTATATATGGCAGCAAGAAACATTTGATAAGTAGAAAAATTGAGAATAGATAGCTGCATAACCAAGAAGAACTGGGTGGTGTCCATTCTAGAGCTGAAAGCAGTTGCCTAAATGGGTTAAGTTCAAAGCAACAAAAACCTGACATCTATCCATGTATCCATGTCTTGGGCTGAGCACTGCCATCTGCAAGCATCAGTACCTCAAGGCAGAATGAGGCAGTTCTTCCAAGGAGCCAAAGCTCCATAGCACTTGGAAGAGGGATAATGCTAATTAGAAACCACGGAGCTCAAAGGGACGAGAAGACCTGATTAACTACCTTAGCTCAGTAAGAAAATGAAAATATCTGGCTCAGATAAGACTCAAAGGAAAGAGGAAATCTGTCTGAAAACAGACTGTCTCTGAGGCAGTGCTGGTACCCAAAGCTTATTTGCATGAGAGTGCAAGTGGATTTTATCATTGCTTTCTTCAAAGTCGTACAAGTACCAGCAACTACAGCAGAGTTTTATGAACATAATGATGTATTTCATAAACCTTTAGTTATTTACATTTATCCATTTCTGGGAATTGAATTAGGAGAAAAGTATCAAAATGAAAGGCTCTTCCCATGAGAGAGAAGATGATCTTGCAGGTGGGGCTTGAACCTATATTTGTGAGGTTTAGATACAATTTCTGTCTCTGCTACCAACCATCTAAGGCAAGTTAGGTTTTCTTTATGTTCTCTGTCTGTAGTGTCTTTTTACAGCCTACAAGTCTATCTAGCATGAAAAAAAGTCCAACTCAATCTTGACTAGACCCCTTGATGCTCTGAGAGTCTAGTCTGAAAAAAATGTACTTTATTTCTCCTATGATTTGCAAGTTCCCAAGAAATTTACATGTTACAGCTTGACTTGTTTATTTGTTTGGGGGTTTTGTTTGTTTTGGTTTTGGGGTTTTTTTGCTTACTTGTTATTTTGTTATGGGGGTGCTTTTCACTAACATACTGTAGTGTCTTCATCGTTTGGCCTGGTGGGCTAAAAAGGAGAATTTCTGTACACATAACAGCAGTATTAACAAGTTCTGGTATCCATAGAGCAGTCTCTGAATGTCTTGGCCATACTGGGTCAAAGTAATTTAATCCTTCTTTATATCCACCAAAGATGTGAATGAAAACTGCATTAATCACCCCTTTCTCAGTCTTCTGTGGCTACTGGGAGAATTATCACCTGGATGTCAGTGTCCTTATTAAATATTTAATGAGAAATTCTAAAATAAAAGAAACTTGAAAAGTTAAAATGTCTTCAGCAGCAAAAACAAAGATAAAATTTTTAAGTCCTCTTCAATGTGCCCTTGTTAATTTTGCAAGTCATTAAACACACCTTTCATCCTTTGAGAGAGCAGAGTTTATGTCTCTACTGTTTGTGAATCTTTCTCCACTAATAAACCAATTCATGTCCAATTCTAATTCCTTTGACATGTCATGTCTAAGTATGGAAGTCATTCTAAGTCATTCCTAAATGACTTTCCAAAATTTTGAGATTGAAGTATTGCATTTTATGAAGCATTTTCAATCTTTGGAACGTTCTACATAAATGTCCAATGTTCTTGCCTTAGATTCTCAGTGTAGTTTTTTTGCATTTCACATCTGGTGGTTTTCTTGTGACAGCATTGTTGGGGGAAAAAAAGTAAGAAAAGGAAGAGGGGATCCATTTAAAGAAAATTATCTTTACTGACCTTGCAGTATTTTTGGTAACACTGATAAATAAAAAAACATATCATATAGGCAATTAGGATGTTCTCACCTGTATGACAGCATTGATTTACTTCAGCCTGTGCTGCTACAGCTTTCTTGACTTGAACATTTCCTTCTTAAGTGATGCAAAAGTGCCAGAGATTTTGTTTTTCTTAAATTAATTGTGCAACAGTAAATGATGCTATAATGCTCTGAATTAAAAAGGCACACAACAATCGCAAGGCAGGGATTGTTGACATCAGAATGAAAAAGTTCAGACTGTTGTTCCAATGAGGTAATTTCCCTCAGAAGAAGAGAGTGAAATCTTGGTAGAGTCTTGCAGCTATCATCTTTGCAAAAATGTTAGAATAAGATATGTCCTTAACAGCCAGTAGTGACAAATGCCTTTCTGCCTTCTTCTGCCATGAATTTTAAAAAATGCCCACTCATTACTTTTGGGAGTTCCAGAAAACTGCTGTGACATTCAAGATACCTCTCTGATGACAATGAATCAGTGCCACTGGTGTGGTCCAACTCTTTTTCATGGCCACCTAAACAGGGAGGCAATTTTAATTTTCAGCAAATCAGAGGGATGTGGTTGAATTTAACAATTTTCTGATTCCTTCTTGGGAGAAATGTATGTTTGTGGTGTTCCTCAGGCACATTAGGAAAATTGAATCTATTGAGACCAGACTTAACTTCTCTATAAAAAATTTTGCCCCGAAAAAATTATAGAGCTTCAGTGAAAAAATGGCATACAATTATACCATATCACAAGAAATAGGGAATTTCATATTCCAGGAGAACTTAAGAGAAATTGACTGTCAGACTCAGAGAACACAGATTCTGGGTTTACAATAAGAAATTTAAAAAACTCAGTAGTAAATAAATAGAGCAGTAAGTTTAAAAAGTACTGTGTGAGTAAGGAAGAAATGGAAGGGACAATAAAAGCACTGTATGCATGCTAAAGGTATTATGAATCCATGAGAGCTTTCAATTTTTTCTTGACCTTCATTTATATTCCTGCATATTCAATAAGTTTTCTGCTTTTGTGTTAGTAAAGGGAATCTTATGAGTTGCTTGTATCTGGCAAGTCTCCTCAGATACCTTTATTACAAGACCTAAAATGCATAAATTCATGTTATGTGAGTTCACACTATTTCAGTGTATAATCAGACTTTGTGCAAAGTTTTAGTCCTCCTCAACATACACTGATGACTTGCCAGGCACCACCACACCAAACTCTTTACTGAAACTCTGTTCAATATTCAGATTGTTGCATTACCTACATTTTCACTAAAAATTGGTTACCAGAGGAAAACATTGAGTTGTTTCATAGTAGCTTGCATTCAATGCCAGCATGTTCTATTAACCCCATTTTAGGCTTATATTTGTTATTATTTTCTTTAGAATTCTTCAGTCTAATTCACTGATATTGGTCCATATATTTTCTTTTCATTTATCTGGAGATTTGCAGATGAAATATGTAGGTGATACAGAAACACCTTTACAAAACAGAAAATATATTGAAATGTAAAATCTGCAGCTATATGACTTTGATCCCACATTGAAGTCCATGTTTTCAACATGTTTGTTTGTTTGTTTTCAATGAAGTTTAAAGTTGTTAAATAAATCAGGAAATTTCCCATTTTTAAGAAAGCTTATAAATGGTTATAATATAAAGATACCAGAGGCTTAGTAAGGATCTCAATTCACTTGTTATGTGTTTCACTGATGTAATTGGAGTAATTTAATTTTGGAGATATATCATATTCCTCTTTTTATGTTTTTTTCTTTACCTCTATCACAAATATTTGAGGAAGCAATGGGTTGATTCTCTTTCTAGATCTTATGCCAACAGTCCCGTTCAACTTTAAAAATTGTGTACAGTAATAATCAGCTAGCAATGCCGCGCATTACGTTGCATTTTTTTCTGTGTGTACCAGGAAAGTTTTTCATAATCAGTCAGTAAAAATTAGTTTAAAAAGATGCAAGTACCTACCAGTTTCAACCATATATTTTATTAAGCATATGAAGTATCACAGTAATTTGCATGTTTACTAATCTGTTGTGGTACAAATTCTTACCAGCCACATTCAAAATACCACATGGGGATTAAAAACACCCTAATTTCAAGACTTAGGAAAGGATAAATCCAAATCACACATCCCACATAAAACAACAGTTTCATAAAGCACAAATGGCTACTACAATTACACTAAAAATTATCTCGTATATTTTTTCAGCAAATTATCATTTTCCAGTAGCAGTTCTATGGTGCAAGCAATACATGAAAATACATTTTTCCTTCTTTCTCTATGCACCACTGTCCATAAGTAATAATTGATTTAACTTCAAATTATTTTGACTGTCCTCAAAGGAAAACTTGACCCACGCTGGGAGTTTGTTGTATAGTAGAATTAAAATTCTATTTTTTGGTAAATTGAAGACTGATAATAAAAAATAACATTCCTTACTCATGGAAGGCCTTTTTGCCTAATAATTTATTCACTGGTGTTCTACAAAAAACTCCCTTTTGACAGTAAAGGTCGTAATTAGTTGATAAGGAATATCAAGTTGTTTTTTCTTTTCCAAATGACTGCTTTAATATAACCCTGGCATAAATATTTGGGGCATCATTGGTCATCATTGTGCCACTCATATCTATTGTTCAATAATTATTTTAATAAGCAATACATAATAAAAGCAGGCCATGCAGTGTCAACATATAGCTTTCTCCCAGATCTTTTGCCTTAAAACAGATTTTTGTATCTCATTGGAAATGGCTACCTCTCCCAGTGTAGATTAAGCATCCATGTGAAGTCTAGAGAAATACTACAAGTTACCATGATGTATTCTGGATGTCAAATGCAGTCAAATTTATCTTTTAAACTCTGTGAAACTCAGTACTAGAGCTGATTTTTTCTATTATCAGAACTTGTTTATTTCCTCCTTCAAAAATCTGGTTCTTTTCACTAAGCAAGGAGATAGAGACAAAAGTAATACACTCACACTTCTGCCAATGCCTGCAACACTATGGATGCTTCAGACATGCATGCCATAGACTCACCACCACTACAGTACCAGGGCACAGATGTCTGAGTTGCTTCTCCATCTTAGAGAGCATTTAAATTTGTACCTATTTGCAGCCAACTATACCAATTATTGTAGTATAGTGTTATTATAGTAGTGTTCAGTCTCTCATGCAGAACATTTTTAGTTGTTTAAATTTATTTCACCAGAAAATAAGCAAATTATTCCAATCAATACAGCACTGTCCTTGAAATGAGGAATTTGTACATTCCTGAACCATTTAAAATATTTTTCTTATAGAACATATGTGGTTAATCTTTCATACATTGTACACTGAAATAGTATTAAAGAATTGCTTTCACTACAGACCCTTATCTACAAATGAAAGTCACAAATCCTGATCCCCTCTCTACTGAAAAACAATTGTCATAGGTGACCCCAGATGTTTATCTATCCCAATGTCCTGTCTCCAGCAGAAAAACAAATAATGGGTGCTATACAAAAAGTAGGACAGAAAAAGTATGTCACACTACTTTCTGAAATATATTATTAGCATAGCAAATCTGAGCAAGAGATTGTGAGTTTTTATGGATCAATTGTCAGTGATTTTACATGAATTTTTCATTTATTCTTAAAATGCATGTAAAATTTTAACACCCTGAACATCCTGGCAACAATTAATTCAGTCATGTGCTGTGTGAAGTATCCTATCTTTACGTTTGCTTTGAGCCGTCCTGAAGATTCACAGTTCTGGTATTAAGAGAAAGAGCTTTCTCCAGGTCTCTCACAATTTTGTAAATTTGTGTCATATATCTCTGTATATCCTTGTTTTCCATGCTGAAAAGTCTTTGTCTATTGGATTGCTACATGTGCAGAAGAGGTACCTTTGATCATTGCCTCTGATTTGTTCTATATCCTGACAGTTTTAAGGTACCTCAGGTATATTTCAGGTGTGAGGAACTCGCAGGTGTCCCTGGTGCATTCCAGTTTCATTTAGATTTAAAGAGGAACATGATATTTTCTGTTATGTTCTCTTTTCTTTTGCCAATATTTTTTCTGTTTTCACAGTTAATGACTAATAAACCAACATTTTCTTAGTGCTATCTACCATAGCTTCATAAAAGTCCAAACTTTAGGACCTATCGTTATGTATATAAAACAGAATTGTTTTCCCCATGCATAGTAGTTTGAATATATCAAAAATGAATTTCACTTTCCATTTTATTATCCTGCAACCCAGTGTGGATGTTTTTCAGCAACTCCCAATTTCTTGACCACTCTTTTTTGTTAGTCTAAATGACTTAATATTAGCAAACATTTTTCATTTTCCTGACTGTAGCTCACCTTTTGCATACCACAATTATGAATTCCTGGGACACCTGACACCTTTCCCTTTGGCACTCTGATTTGAAAATTTGCTTTTTATTCCTAACCTTATTTCCGTCTTTACATTCATAATCTGTTTTCTCCAGTGGCACTTGAACTCTGCCTTTGTAGAGATGCACCCAGGCCCTGTGTCTCATCTGACACTTCATGAGCTTTACATTTATTGTTGCTGTATAACATAACTTCCTCTATGCGCTGTTTTGCAGCTGACCTTTTTTTTCATACAAACATGTGAATCTGAATCCTTTTGAAATAGTCTTGAGCTTGTTTCCTTCTAGGGTTCTGAGAAGAGTGCTGTAACTATTAGGCTTTTCTTCACAGGCTATGCCAGGGACCACGTTGTATAAGCAAAGAGGTAGGATCACTGATTCTTTAAATAAAGAGTTACATAAATACATATTGTCCAGAATAGAGGCCTGTAGGCTGCAATTTTTTTTCTTTGTCATTAGATGTCTAAAATTAAAACTGGTTTGTCTAACTAAAGATGGTTAATCTAATCATATATTCAGCAAAGCTCCTGAAGCCAAGGTGAAATTTTACTTTTCAAAACTGAAACTATTACATATTTCCAGCACTTACAGGGAAGGCTCTATCTTTAAACAGACTTGAAGGATAATGATTTAAAATAAAGTCCTACAATAAAGAGAAAAATCTGTTACCACAAGCAGCAGCAACAAAGTTCCAGGCAGATTTTCTGTATCAATTTTTGTCTTGCGGGACTTCAGAATTGGATCAATGGGGTCCAGAATTTTAGTTATAACTCTGGTTGTCAAAGTGTAGCAGGTATCACTGAGATCAGAACATATCCACTGAAACACTGCTATCATGTTTAGGCCATAAGACACATTAATTCTAAGAGTCTTACTGTATTTGCTTTTCTTTCTTGATTTGCACGCCCTATGAACTTGAAATACCCAAAGCAACACCTTGGTTGGGAATCGTTTCCCATGGGTAGAAATAACAATCCTGTATTAGCTAGCCACAGTAAACCAGAAGCATACGGGAATGCAACGAATGCCTTTTCTTAGGCCTCCATTCTTCTAGTAATAAATTTTACTTTTCTACCTTTGGCAGTCTGATGATATGAAGATTAAGCTTGCTTGTCCTCCTTGCATCTCTTTCTCCTGCTTACAAACACCCCACTTGCACCCACTCAGTAAAGACTTGACTGCCTTTCTGTGCAGAACATGTGCACTTCAATCTGAAGACAAGCTGTTTCTGCATGAGGTGTACTGGCACAGCAGACAGACAAAATCTAGCCAAACAAGGCTGTTTCTGTATCTGTCTTTTGTGAAGTGAAAAATCTTACCCTTCATCAGTTTACACCTGCTTTTCAGCTTGGAAGAGAGGGTGCTGTTTCATTTCTCTGCTTTTTGTGCTATGATCTGGTTTTAAGCAGCATTGGAATTGAATTTATTTATATATTGGGATTATCAGTTGTCAGTACAAATTTGTGTAACTTTGCAAAGGCTATGCTTAGAGATGGAGTACTTAAGAATAAGGAAAACCAGATGTATAAATGAGTTAGAAAATATTACTTAGATAGTTAATTTTCCTTCCCCCCCGATAATCTGGAATTAGCAAGTTCAACCCCCCTAAAATTTTCACTGTACAAACTACAGAAAATATCCCCATCTTTAGTTCACATGAAGCAGGCAACTGTACTGGGAGTCACACTAAGCCATCTGGGCAAGTCACCTTCGGCCGAAACTCCCCGCTCCCCAAAGCCCCTGTGGTGGGCAAAGCCTGCTGTGTACAGAGCCCGTGTGTGTAGATTGCTCTGCACCCCACAATTCGCTGAGTGCCCCACAAATCCCCGTGTACCCCACCATCCCGGCGTGTTCCTCCGGGCGACGGTAGAGCGCCTGGCCCTCAGGCCCGTCTCACCTCTGATCAGAGATCTCCCCCTTGTCGTGATAGCCCCCTGCGCCGGGCACCTGCCTCGGTTTTCCATGCACCTGCCCCGACTGCCTGGGTGCGAAAGGCGGGGGGAGCCTCCTGCTTACACCTCGCCGCAGCGCCCAGACAGGCCTCCTCACACCAAAAAGAGTTTTCCCACAATGAAATTTAGAAGGTCATTCAGAATCTTAAAACTGACCAGAATCGTTTAAATAATTCCCAGGAGGATTACCTCTTCTTCTGTTCCAAATTCTCCATCCCTCTAACCCCTTTGACCGATGTCAGGGGAAAACTCTTAAGGTTCTTTAAGGTGTGCTTTGGAGTCCTACACAGTAGTTACATCAAGAGTAGTGGAATATGTTTAAATACATATAGAACTAATATACAGCTAGTGCTATTCATTATTTATTTGGCAGACTGCTTTTTTTAAGCAACTTGGTTTTAGCAGTGGGAGTATTGAATTGGACCTCTGCTGAAGATGGAAAACAGCAGAGTAAAGAAAATGTGAAGTACTTTCTTTTCTTTTCTTTTCTTTTCTTTTCTTTTCTTTTCTTTTCTTTTCTTTTCTTTTCTTTTCTTTTCTTTTCTTTTCTTTTCTTTTCTTTTCTTTTCTTTTCTTTTCTTTTCTCTTCTCTTCTCTTCTCTTCTCTTCTCTTCTCTTCTCTTCTCTTCTCTTCTCTTCTCTTCTCTTCTTTTCTTTTTTCATCTGGTTGCAATACTTTTGAGTCAATTCCCCTTCCAGACCGATTCACAAACCATGATACCGATGTGTTTCATTAACATAACATTATAAGTAGTAATTTTTAGGCGCTAGGAATTCTAAAATGTTTGAAACTAAGGTGCAAACATGCCTAGAACAGAGGGAACAACTGGAAATTCAATAGTTCCAGGGGAATTTCAAGTGGTCAAACAGACCCCACGAGTGTGTGGGGGGAATATTTTGGACAGACGGCGCTCGGGGACAAACAGGTTTTCTTTTCCTAGCAAATTTCTCTGGCACCAAGAAGGGTCAACCTGTCACAGGATATCCTTCCCCAGGGGCGAGGACTTCTACCTGGCGTCTCGGGCCACTGTTGGCGCACCGATATGAGGGGATAAAACCAAGGAAGCAAGTGCGATCCAGCACAAGTTGAAACTGGCAAAACTACAACTGTCTGCAGTGGGATCGGGTTCCGAGGCGGTTTTCTCTTCTCATGCTCGAACGCCGGCTCTTCGCCCGTGAGTTGCGGGCAGAGACCGCCGTGCCTCTGTAGCAGGAAATTCACCTGTAAGAGATTTCTTTCTTTTTCTTCCCCTTGTCTTGCCGCCGAAAAAACTTTTGGATACTTTTATCAGTTTGGGGAGAGGGAGCGAAAACTTACACTACAAGTACACGTTTCTTAAACAATGTGAAAGGCGAGTATTTTAAATAGCAGCACCAGCAGAAGCAAATGGATGAATTGGCTTTAATGAGCATTGGGCAGACAGGGTACGGCAGCAATCACTCACCAGCCAGGATTCATCAGCTCAGCACGTAAATCTCTGACTTCTGATCTCTGACTTCTGATCCTTCTGCACAGACTTCTCGTCTATTGGAAGGTTGTTTTCAGTAAAGTGCTTTTCCTGAATAACTTTTTAACCATTTTCCTGTTGTCTTCCCCCACTTTCCCCCACCTCTTTCACTCTCCATCCTCCCCCCTTTCCCCGCAGGTTTTTGCGTTCACGTTCACGTGGACGAAACGCCAAGCAACACGTACAAAATAGTGGTGTCTGTGAGCAGTGAAAGGTGATGTGAAAAGCACAGTCCACGAATCCCCGGGCTGTTTTTATTTTAATGAGAAACTAGGGAATTCGGACACTCACACAGAGTTTGAGAGGCCAGATCACGCTTCAGTCCCTTCTAAGGTACTATAGGATGGATTATAAAAGTGTGAAGGGGAAGCGCAAGCGATCGTTAGTTAAAGGAACCCTTCGCCGTCAGCGCCGTTGTCATTTAAATTCCCACTATTTAATCGAAATATTTAACGTTTACTCTTTAAGCAGCAAGCATTACATGTCGTGGGGCCCCTGAGCTCGCCAGGGTCTGAGGTAACCACTTTGCCTATCCCTTTCACAGCAAGATTTACAGGACGGTGGAGCAACGGATTCCTGTCTCTCGTGGAAGAGGGAGAAGCAGACTTCCGCAGGGGTTTCATCCTTCTGCTCTCCCTATTCGCCGGCCGACTGCAACACCTCTCCTCTCGGAGCTCGTGTTTCGTGGGGCCTCGGGGTGACTACCCCGAGACAGGGGCTCGGCGGGGAGCAGGCTGCATGGCACCCCGTGCCTCAGGAGAGAACTTCGTTCTCTGCCCTTTTCTCCAAGCCAGCCCCTTCGGCCCCGGCTGTGGTTTTTCACATCGCCTCTCCGCTACTAATGACATTTAACGACGATAAAAGATCTTACCTGCGACCTGGCTCTCAAATAATCTGATAGTACACGATATAAACACAGACACCAGCAGTGGGATAGTCATGAGATCGATCGGGTTTCTGCAAGCATGCCCTGGATCCCCCCGTCCACTCCCCCGGGAGCTTGGGGGCCTCTCTCCCCCCCGAGCCCCTGCGCTTTAGGAGTGCACCAGGACGGAGTGGAGGGAGCTCTTGCCCTCGGGGTTGTTGCTCGCGGTCTGTTCCAGCAGCGATGCAGCAGCCGGGGAAGCGGCGGGGCAGATCTGCGAGGCGGCGACCGTGAGAGCAGGGATGGCCGAGGCAGAGGGCAACGCCGGCGCCGGCTTGATGGGCACCGGGACGGCAGGCATGGTCTGTGCCGGCGGGTGGCAGAGCGCCTTCACGGGCATGCCGAAGGGTCCGTAGTCGGGGGACACGGGCACACCGGCCACGGAGTCCATCACCCCCACGTGCGGCCACACGGAGCTCACCACGCTGCTGAGCTGGCTGGGCACCGGGTAGCCCAGGTGGTGCATCACCGAGGCCAGCGGAAGCCCGCCGGCCTGCAGCACACCCTTGTAATCTCTGCCGATGATGTTTTCGATGGCGAAGGGATGCTTGAAGCCCGAGGGCTGGCTGCTCCCGTAGGGAGAGAACTGCGGCAGCCTTCCCACGGCGGCGGCGGCCGCGGCCGCAGCCACAGCTGCGTCGGAGCCCGCCAGCCCCGGCACCTTGCCCGGGGGAGGCGGCGGTGGCGGGTGCGGATGGAAGTAGTGCACCATGTGCGGGGTGGGCGCCGGGGGCTTGCCGGGACCGCCGCCGCCCGCCCCGCCGCCGCCGCCGCCGGGCAGGTGATGCTCGGGGCGCAGCACCTTGAAGCGCTTGCGGCGGCGGAGGAAGCTGCCGTTCTCAAACATGTCCCCGCAGTCCGGGTGCAACGCCCAGAAGCTGCCTTTGCCCGGCTGGTCGGGTCGCCTTGGGATCTTGATGAAGCAGTCATTGAAAGAGAGGTTGTGGCGGAGGGAGTTCTGCCAACGCTGGGTGTGCTCCCGGTAGTAAGGAAACCGCTCCATAATGAACTTGTAGATGTCGCTCAGGGGCAGCATCTTCTCGGCCGAGTGCTGGATGGCCATGGCCGTCAGGGAGATGTAAGAGTAGGGCGGTTTCTGGTCGCTGTACGAACTCTTCCCCGGCCTGGGCATCGCCTCCCCGCCACAGCACTCCCGTGGCCGCACGATCCCGCCGCTCCAGGCTGGGCACTGCTCAATACCGCGCACGGCGGGCTTGGGATCCGGGGACTTCACTGCCCTGCTCTGCTGCCACCTCTACATCCTGGGCGCCACCTGCCCGGGCCACAAGCGACAGCGACCTCCCGGCGGCCGGCCAGCGAGCTCCGTGCGCGGCTTCCTTCAGCAGCCTCTCCCCGCGGGACGCGCTTGCCTGGCTGCCCCTCAGCTTGCGGGAGAGACAGCTGCCGCCCAGGCCGCGGGCGCGCAGGGGCTCGGGTGCCAGAAGGAGGTCCCGGGCCCCACTGGCGTCCCGCTTTTCTCCTGGAGACTGCTGAATCTCCCGGGCTTCCCCCCTGCCGCCTGGCACACTCGGCTGGAGTTGATGCTCCTCAGGCACCAAGGGCTCGAGAGCATGAAACTACCCCGGACGTCTGCAGAGACAGGAAAGAAGGAAATAAAAACATCCCTCTCACCGCTCAGTCTGGTGTCCCCTTAAAAGTTTGCGGCAGAGGCGAGCGCCGGGAGTCGGCGGGGAGAGAAGGCGAGCGGGGCGGCGACCGCCGCGGCTGCTGGCGGGGCTGGTGCGCTCCGGCGCGGTTTTGTAATGGTGCCCGAGTCGCGAGACCCCCGCAGTTCCTGCTCTCTTGCTATCACATGACAGCCGCTTGGGGACTTGGCGTCTCATGGAAAAGGAGCGAGAAACGGCTCCCGATTCCCCTCTCACTCACATCTCCTTATCAGGGTGAGGTGGAGCCAGGGGGCTGAGGAAACTCCGTGTGAGACCGAGATCCGCTTTCCATAGGGCAGAAAACAGTGGCCCGAGCAGGAAAGCTTCCTCCTCCCACCTCTCCCACTCCAGCTTCCCTCCACCCCTTTCATAACCCCCTATCCATTCTTCTCCTTCTTGACCCCTCGCTCCCACACAGCCCGGCTTATAGCAGCAGGCGCGAACGCCGACCGAGGGGACCGCACCACAGGGAGATGGAAAACGGGAAGAGGTCTTTCCTCGTCCCCATGGCAAGTCGAGTCAAGCGCCCTGGAGAAATGGCCCTCGAGCTAGCCCCGGGAGGCAGCAAGCGGGAAACACAGGCCCTTTGAAATATTGTTTTATCTTTCTGTCATTATGTTTTAAAAGCTACGCAAAGACTAGCTAGCAAAGACTAGCCGTGAGGCAAAAAATCCTGCACTCTCCTCTCCAAATCGTTGCTGTCAATTCTTGCTACTCGCCACGATGCGGCTCATAGAAAACACGTAAAGAACCAGCCAAAGCATCATCTGTACGCTTACAGACGGACTGCTTCACGCCAGTGTTAGTTTAGACCGGCTCATTAGTAGGAATCGATGAACAGTGCAACAATTCCTATCTTATCCTCCAAACGTACTGCGAGTTATTATAGCGAGTACGCTGTAGATTTGAGCGAGAAAAAGGGAAGAATGCTTGCTAAGCTGCCGCTAGAGTTGGAAGAAACCCTGCTCAGCGTCAGCACCTCGGAGCACAATTAGAGAGATGCTATAAGAGGTGCCAGTGTAAAAATTATTAGTCCGACTTCTATGGCCTATCTTAACAAATAGGTTGAAAGAGCTTTACTATATGTAAAGCTACTTATGGAAGAGCTTTTTTTGAGCCCATCCTACCAGACTGTTGCGTTGAGTCAGACCCCCCGGGGTCTGCTGTGCTCCTGGTGCTGCAGCAGCGCTGGGGCAGAGCCCGACCGGCGGTGGCCCCCGCGCCCCACTTCTACCGTCGGGGGAGTTGGTTTTGACATCAAGCTTGTTTGTCTGCCTCTAACTCAGCTGTTGCAGGTAGAAGTGGTGAAGAGGAAGGGGTGGGGGAAGATAAAAAGCTTTTAAATGTGTGGTTATAATCTCTTTTCCAGGGGGCGAAGGAAAAAATTAATTTCAAACCCACTCTCAAGTAATCTGTATTTGACAGTTTTTATACCTGATCAAGGTCAGTCAAGTGAAAAGCATAATCAAAGGTAAAGAAGCGAAAAAGTAGCCACAATTCTTGGCCAAGCCAAGCTTCCCCAGAAAGCGCGTGGTTTTTAAAAACTTTCAGATGATTATCTGAAGCACTCACCTTCCTCTGAGAAACTAGGAGGTACAGTGGCAGCAACATTAATATCGTGTGCCTTGGGAAGCTAATTCCCGTATTGCCCGCGTGGCAAGACCCGACATTTCAACATCTTTCCTGACGTGTCTATACATTTTCCCCCAGAACATTTTATTCCTGTTTTACCACTTAATCCTGACCTAACAGTTTAAAAGCCCTCTCCTACCCTAAAATCTTGGATGTTAAAGTCATTGTTATTGTTTGCCTCACCTCACTAGTTAGCAACCCGGCGTTTTCCCCCCCGTAGGGCATGTGTGGGAATTTAGCCTGGCCGTTTCTCACTTTTACCCTCTTCATCTCCACTGCAGCCGGATTTTATTTTTCACGGGAGAATAGATCCATCCCTGGAGACCAGTGAGACCCGAAAGGAGCTGTTTGCGTTTAATCTTTTCCCATCCCTTCCCAAATGCAGCTGCTTTCGGGGGCCGTGGTAATTCGCTGTTTCCCCGGGAAGGCGTGGGGGAGGTTGGGAACGGAGGAAGAGAGCCGGCCGTGAGCTCGGTACCGTCACCCGGCGGGCACCGCTGCAAGGAACCTGGGGCTGCCGTGCTGCCACCTCTGTCCTCTGGGTTCCTGTAGGCCTCCAAGGTAGGACTTCTGTTAAACGATGGGGTGTTGGAGCAAGCCCGCGTTTAACAGGAGCGCTTCCCAAGCCATCGGAAAAGTGCTTGCATGCGCGGGCTAGTGGTAGCCAATTGGTGCGCGCGTTTATGGGGATGCATCACCGCAGGGCTGCGGTCCACCCACATGCTTGTGAAAGAGAGACCTGTTCCTTGAAGCCTCTAAGACAATTACTCAAAGAAACACACCTCAGGTAATCGACCTGACATCACCCAGGCCGGTTCGGAATTTCACAAGGTAATGTTTTACTAACGATGCACTGCTGCAGCCACTCTAGGTTACTCGAGCTGTCGCTGCAACCCTCCCGACGCGGCGGCATAGTTTCTCAGGCTTCTTTTTTCCTTCAACCAGCAAAGTCACTATAAAGTTTTGTTGCTCCCGAGAAATTACTTCTCGTTTCATCCCCCAGACGCTTTCAATCCTCGAGCAAAGCTGTATCCCTGGAAGATGGCCGTGGCTTTGGTGGAGCAGGGTGACTGTCCCCTTTCTTCCTCTTGCTTGCCGGACGCTACATTTAGATACACCTGTCTTCTAGTTCTGCCGCGGTCTGCCTTAGTGAAGGTTAGTTTTAGAGAGGGCTTTGGTGATACAGAGTAAAAAAAAGCTTCGTTATCAAGAGCTGCATCACTGAGGAAAACAGAGCCGAGCAGCACTTGGTGAACGGCCAGATTGACAGAGTCAAGATATGCTCCCTCCTAGATGAGGGAGATATCTTCCGGCAGGCAAAAGGCCTTCACCTTAGCCTCTTCCTATAAGTTTTTAGCTCAGAGTCCGCCGGTTTCAGCGGAGGAATTAGCTCTG